>OY747131.1:63261669-64461669 GCA_963556465.1 Berberis vulgaris
CAGGCTAAAACCGTGGGTATAAGCGTGTTTTGAACTGCCAACAGTTTAAAACTGTGGCTAAATTCGAGTGTTTTGCACGTGCGTGGAGAAAGGAGCTTCGCGCTCTGGCGAAAAAAATTTCGCGCTTTAAATTTGGCGAAAAAATTGGGGAAAAAGAGCAATTCTTCAATTCTTCTCCGCCTTCTCACTCAAATCCTCTTCACTCTCCTCACTCGAATCCTCTTCACCTCCTCTCATATTCTTCTCCACCTTCTCCAAAGCCCTAATTCCTCTCTTCGATTTCCAGCGACGAACTTCCTTCGCCGAGCGGATCGTTAGCTTTCTTCTTCTTCTTCAAGGTGTGTTTACTCACGAAAATGGGGTATCGATCTCACCGACCCATCTTCTCTTTCGATTTGGGACATCCCAGATCATCTCGGCTACACTTGTGCGTCCCAACATCAGGTTTTTATCCATCTCTCTTTTTCTTTTTCTGAATCCCCAATGAATTTATGTAGAAACTGATAAGTTTTGTTGTATTTTTGATTTGGGGTTTTATATTCAAGGACGATTCCACACTCAGTAGGCAGAAGAAGGATGCAAAAGCCAATTGGAAGTCTCAGGTATGTATGTTTCAGATTTGGGCATGTTTTGTCATGTTGGTTTAAATTTTCTTTCAATGAGGTGGTGAGACTTTTCTTCTCCCAGTAAATCAATCAGTCCCATAGCCTCTTAGAGTTTTGCTTTCTTTTTATGAAGTGACTTTGAAGTATTTTGGAAGCTATGGCTCAAAGGGTATGTGTTTGTTGGTCTTCTAGGGGTCGATGGCTCGTCAACAGAGCCCTCGAATCCTATTTTTCCAGCAAGTAAGTATGTTAAGGTTTCCTTCTTGATTTGTAATTTTATCAGAAATTTGAGTTTTTTTCAACAATTTTCTTTTTCCCCCTTTTTATTTTCTTTGAAAAATCTGTGTCACCTGACACTATTTATCCTTCCAATTTATTTTAGATTGATTGTAGATTGGGCATTGTTGTGTATTTCTACTTAAAATCTCATCTTTCTTCGCACATTTTCTTGTAAATTCGTTCATTCCTTGACAATGTTCATATTTGTATTCTCAGGGCTACTATGTATGCATCATTATAGGCTATTGTGAGGGTGGTGACATGTAAGTTGATTTTGTTGCTTAATTGAAGTGTTTGAGGAAAGGTGGACCAATCCAATTGGGTGTGATGCTTTCATTGTGGCTTATTTGTCTGGACTACCTTTGTTGTGCCGCATCCTTTCTTTGTACAGGTCAGAAGCTATAAAGAAAGCCAATGGTGTTCATTTCCCTGAAGAGGTATTCATTTCTATTAAACAATGCATATTGTGTTTTAAACTTGAACTGTTGCCTTCATTATCATTTATGTTTAATCAATTATTTGAATTATATATAGAAACTTTGCAAATGGCTTGTTCAACTCCTCATGGCACTTGATTAATTACTTGCACATGAATCATATTCTTCATCGTGATGTCAAGGTCAGTGATTTTTCCTCTTTGTTAGGGTATTTGTTATATGTTATCTAGATATACGTTTGGGTAAGTGATTCATGTTTTCCCTGCTTTTTTGTATGAAAAAGATAATATTAGCAAAGCTTCCTATATGTAGTGGTTTACTGTTTTAAATACTTCCTATTGTAGCTACTTAAGTTTATCTTTTAACTGCAGGTGATTTTGGACATGCTAAAATGTTGACTTCTGATGACCTTGCTTAAGTCATATCTGTAGTCAAGCAAGTCCTCACCTTTCAGGCTCTCTACAAGGTAAATCAGTGTAGGTCACAGATTGGGAGTGCTGGGTTGCGGAGTAGCATGGCTAGTGGTCGAGGACCTGGACAGGCTTAATAGACAGATTGGGCCGTCACTGGTTTCAGGAGATCATTCCATGGTGCGGTCATGCACTCTGGAGGTCAGAGTTGCAAATACTTCAGGAGCATGCAGGAGTATTCACCGGTTTGATGCGCCAAAACCACAGAGGAGCAGCCGGGTTGCTTGCAGGTTTGCGCGGTGACTAATCTGTCCAGGAATGGCACTGGACAGAGTGCTTTGTTTTTTACAGAGTACTCTGTCTTGACGCACCCTGGAGCGTCCTATATTGCTGCTTGTATGTTATGTGATTAAGTGCTAGATTTTGGTAGTGGTTTGGGCGAGACTAAAGTGTGCAGGGTGCTGTTACTGCTCACAGTGCTAGTAAATAAATTAAGTTCAGGTACATGTTCTAGCTACAACTCTCTTCGGTAAATTTCCCCAACTATCTCTATATATGACTTTTTGCATGATCTCATTTAATGTTAGACCAGTATATCGTCATTCCTTTATGAATGCTGATGAATTTTCTGGGATTGACTGTTACATAATGAGAACAGTTATTGTATGCACTCTTTAATACTTTTCACATTTCTTGTTTATCTTCCATTTGTTACAGGTTGAACTGATAGTGGTGACAGACGAAAGCCGCATTCTTGGACTTGGGGATCTTGGAGTTCAGGGAATTGGAATGCCCATCGGAAAACTCGATATATATGTTGCTGCAGCCGGCGTGAACCCTCGCATAGTATATACCCTCTCTTTATTTCTCTTCAATATATTATGTCTTTCAGCTTTCGAATACTGCTGCATATACCATTACTAGTACTCTCATTTTACTGTTATTTTTATTGTAGATACTTCCAATAATGCTAGATGTTGGAACCAATAATCAAAAGTTTCTTGAAGATCCTCTTTGTAAGTATAAATATTTGGTTCCTTAAGTTGCTAGGAATGATTAAAGATAGTGTTTGTTCTCTGTTTCAACTTTACCATAATGCTGACGTTCTTTAGTACGGCGTTTCAAAAGGACAAGTGCGACCAAAAGCTCAACCATATAACTGCTTTGCTTCTAGGGAATATATATTAATAAAATATATAATTATCTTTGGAAGAGATAAATGATTCCACCATTCTTTTGTTTGCTATGGTGTTTCCCTCTTCTTCTTCTTCTTTTTTTGATAAAACTATGTTGTTTTCCTTTTATGGCGATGATTGAGTGCTTTTGTGGAACACTTGTACTAATTACAGTGAAACGCATGCTTATGCAAGATTCATGAGCTATCACTACACCAAAATGCTTGTTTAGCTACGGGGAGGTGGCCACGGCTCTAAGCCGTTGGTTTATTTGCCACGGCTATAAACCGTGGATAGCGTGGCCAACGGCCTAAAACCGTGGCTAAAAAATAGTTAGCCACGGCCTAAAACCGTTGCTATATTGTGCAACGGCCAAAAGCCGTTGCTAAATTAAATCGTTTTGCACGTGCCGCGCTCCTGCGTGTGAGAGATTTGGAGAGTGATTTCGCACTCTGGCGAAAATGGGGGGAGAGTGATTTCGCGCTCTGGCGAAAAAAATTGGGGAAAAAATTTGGCGAAAAATTGGCGAATTTTTTTTTGCTATTTCGACCTAGATCTGTTTGCGCGATCATTGCGAAAAAAATTTCGACCTAAATCAGAGAGAGGTTTGGCGCAGAGGAGAAGAAGGACGAACTGAAGAAGAAGATGAAGAACCGAAGCAGATTCTCAGATCCAGCGAGAGCTTCAGATCCAGCGAGGAGCTCTCTGCCCTGATCTCAGATCCAGCGAGCAGCTCTCTGCCCTGATCTCAGATCCAGCGAAGAGGAGGGGTTCCAGCGAGGAGAAGAGGTTCTCGCCCTGCTCTCAGATTGGTTCAGATCTCCTTCCAGGTAAGATGTTTCAGTTCCACTTAGTTATTTGCTTCTTTGAATTGGTGAGAGTTGTTTCCATTCACACAAAAAATTGTATTGCACATTATCAGATTAAGGTCCAACACCACCACCACCACCACCACCCTTATTTCTCAACTCTCACCAACCATGAAATGTACCAAGCACAACTAGATAACCACAACACCGCCAAGGAAAACCATTTTGTTGCTTGCAATCCCTCACTCCCTCAAGTGTCTGAAGATGGGGTAGGAGGTTTTAGGAAGTGGGTTTCAAGGAATTATTGTCAAGAAATGGAGCAAAAGTTGGATGGGGGGTTCACGGTGGGTGGTGATGAAGGAGGAGGTTCTGGGTCAGTCTGTGCAATGGGGTATGGAGATTTGCAGTCACTTAGCTTGTCAATGAGTCCTGGATCTCAATCAAGTTGTATTACAGCACCCCCACCCCAGCAAATTTCCCCAACTGGAGGAGGAGGAGGAAATGAATGTGTGGTGGCTATGGAGACAACAAAGAAGAGAGGGTCAGGAAGGAAGGTGGTGGGACAGAAACAACCAGTTCACAGGAAGTCCATAGACACATTTGGTCAGAGGACATCACAGTGTATAGGTGTTACAATGTCTGTGTTCAAACCTGGTGTCTTTAATTTATTTTACCTTTTGTTTTTTGTATTTTTGGGGTTCCTATCATCATTTCATTCATTCATTCATTCTTCCATGATGTTTTTTTTTAATACAATTGTTGTTTCTTCAAATCAGCTCAAGTGAACCATAGAAGCTCAACAACTTTAACTTCCTCAACTCCAGGTACTCGAACAATATTTTTTTTTGCAATAATTGATCTTTTCTTTTAATGGAGTCTCTTAAGTTTCAGTTTTTGTTGATGGGTTTTTCCTATTTTGCTTAGATTCTGTGTTTTTGTGTTAATATCTATATGAGGCAATGGGGTTTTGGTATAATTTTATTGGATCTTGTACTCAAATAGAAATCCATTTAAAAACTAAACTTTGTTGTAATTATGTGTGTGTTAATGGTGTTTTAGGACCTCAAAATTGTCAGTTTTTATCTCAAATTGAACTGGGATCTTCTTTCTCTTGGAATCCAAACAATACTCATTATGTCATTTCTTGAACATGTTCCTTAAGTTTCAGAATCTTTCACACCAAGTCCCTTAATTAATAATCTGCTTTAGTTTTGTGTTAGAACATCAAAAGCTCCAGCTTGACTCAAAAACACCGGATGGGGTTTTGGATTTGTGGGTTACCCTTTTTAATACAATAAAAGAATCTATTTTGTACTTGTTCATAAGAGATTAAGGGAATTCTGATTAGTACTCTGACACACTAGATCCTATGTATTAATTATAGGGTCATCAAAGGCCAATAACAATGGAGGTGGTGGTGATCACCATCCTTATTTTTGTTATGTGCTTTTGTCATTGAAATTAGAGTCAATTCTTTGTTGCTGTGGTGGTGATCATTTGTTTGTAATATGGATGTTTATAACTAAAATTGTATCAAATGGATGTTTGGATGAAGTAATTATTGAAACAAACACGCTTTGTGCATGGAACTTCTAACTAGTATCAGCACTGTATCTCTTCTTTCTTGTTCACTCTATACTTTCTCTAAATTTAGGCTTTCCACATTTCTTCATCATGTTTATTATCTCAAAATTATCATTGTTGTTATCCTGCCATTTGTTTCACAGGGTTACCAATTTTGGACTAGAGCTGGTCCTGATGGTTCTTTTGCCATTAACAACATAAGTAAGAGAATGTGACCCAATTCAATAATGATATCATTGGTAAGAATTGATTGATTACCTGGTTTTAGGAATATTTTAGATGTGGTCTACTTGTCAGTGAAATGGACAGGAGGCAGAAATGGTCACAGGTTGAATTGGAGGAGTTTTGGACCATGGTTCCAACTTGAATAATGCACTGTTTCATTTCATTTGAATAATGCACTGTTTCATTTCATATGAATAATGCACCGTTTCATTCCATTCTTGTTGTAGCTAAAAAAAGTGTCAAGGAACCGGCATACCTCAGAGGCTACATAGCAAGGAGAGTCGCATGCGGTTTATTAAGAGAACTGGTAGGACATTAGAACTCTTTGGGTTCTTCATAAATACTTTGAATATAAATGATGTTGAGTGGTTTGCTTCTGTGGAAGGGTTCCGCCAGGCTGCTATGGATGCAATTGGTCATGTGACATGGATTCCAGCAAAGGTATTGCATATAATCATTTCTTTCATTGCTTGTCTAATGCTTCATATGAGCTCCTACCTCAATGTAGAATTCTTCATCTTGGGTGCATTTCTTGTTTTGCTTCTCCAGGTTTTAATGGCAACCTTAAATTTTGGTTTGCTCACAACTTCTTTGACTTATTTTATTTCATTTTGGGGAAACTAGCTGGAAGATTTAGGTGTGTAAAATTCCTGTTACATTCAGTATATTTGAATGGAAATGACCATTATATGTTTTTAGTTTTCATCATTGATACACAACTTAATGTTTTAATCTTACAATCAGAAGCATGCACATCTGCAAACCACATGAAAATATGGCTAAAAAATGATGTCCAAATTTGAACCCAGTTCTCCTGACAGTGAACCCTATGTGGGTGGTTTGTGCTCGTGAAAATTCAAACCAGTGACAGCTACTGAACTAGTCTTGAGGTGCTTATCACATCAATTTTTTTGTTTGCAGTCTGTCTATGTACTGCAAGCTTAGTTTTTGCTTTCAAGGAATCTGAGTAGGCACGGAAAATATGGCTAAAAAATGTGGTGAAGATCAAAACGTCAGCTGTTGTATTATTTCAACTTTACATCCAGTAGTTTCATTTTTCATTGTCTATTTAAGTACTTAAGTTGGAATGTTGAACTCATTTGTTTTTCTCCTTCTTCCAGTCTCGTCCTTTTTTAGTTGTCAAAATCATCTATACCATTCATTACAAATTATAATATTGCTCTATGTTATTTGGTAGTGACTAATACTTGTCTTTTGTGATGCTTGAGACAAGTGTTCCTAAAGGTGGTTGGAGCTCATCTTTAGAACTCTTTAACAGATCAAATAAAAGGGTTGACAATAGAGTAGTTCAAAGTGTAACATGCTCAGCAGGGTACACTTCCTCATCTGGATCAGATCACTCTCCCTCAAGCTCAAATTCCGATGTTCAGGTAATTAATTCATTGCATATTGTACTTTTGATTTTATTCTGTTTTCATTCTTCCTGATTCCCATCCTGGTAAGAGGGGGTTCAAGTGACTGCATTTTAACCCTCTGCTTTGAATCTGTATATTACAGCATGATTGAGGATAGGTGTGATTTGATCATATATTCTTAATGCTTTGTCTGTTGGCAGGACGGTATAACTTGGCTGCTGATTTGGTGATTGGTTGTGTCAGGTGACTACTTCCGAAAGATCTTATAATTATATTCATGATTCGGAACCTTGATCTATGTTAGTTTGATTTCTGAGGTTAATAATATCTTTGGTGTTCCACTTGCTTAATGTAAGTACACCATTCGACGTAGGACTGAGATGGATCCTCAGCTAGGTGCTATTCAGTTATAGATTTTTCCTCAAGCAAGACTTACTACATTCATATGGGTTCATATTTGGTGTATTGCCTTTGAAAAAAAAATTCCTTTGATGAACTCTTCTGAGGATGGTCAGTTGTATGTCCTGTTCTGGTTTGCATGTTTAGGCATTTCCGAGCGGATCTTTATGAACTAATGAATGGTTCTTAGAATGTTCTTGTGCATCAGTGATTTGAGTTTTTGGTGTCCTATGAAGATCATAAGAGTATTACAGTAGTTTAAGTAGATTGTTGCGGAACTTATTTCTGTGTAAATAACCTTCAACCAGCAGTTGGACATGTGAGATAAGGATATATTTACTTTAAGGTAGATCTCTTATGTGTGCAACAAGCAGTGCCCGAGCTCGGCGTTACTTTTCATTTCTTCCTTAAGAATCTACAATTTTCTCGCTGTTGATAATTGTTGTTACATGTTTCTTAATTTGACATGAACTCTTTGGAAGAAGGTTTATAGCCTCTTGTAAATCATCAACATCTGTTAGCTTAGAGTATTCTTTCTCAACTTGTAAACAGTTTCTGTTTTCTTTTCCCCTCAGTTTTCTTGTCTGCAGTATGCAATATAATTCTAATCCGTATAAATCTAGCTACCGCTATTTACAATTGTAGTAGTGATAACCTAATTGGAATCGCAATGCAAAACAATTACTTTTACAGGATGTTGTTTCATAAAATATGCGACTTCAGAGGAAGCTGACAGAGCTATCAGAGCCTTGCATAATCAGTATACGTTGCCTGGAGTGAGTTCAGTGGCTTTATGAACAATATCAGTTTATTGATCACAATGTTTATTTTTTGATTGTTTGGTCCATTTTTTTTCATAGGGTCATGGCCCAATCCAAGTTAGATATGCCGATGGAGAACGAGAACGTCTTGGTAATTGCTTGTTCCTTAGAGAATTTGGTGTTACTTCAATTTTGTTCTGATCATGCTCACAGCAGCACTTCATATTTATGAATATGCAAAAAATTTCTTGTCTGTTGCATCATCAAGTAGGCATTGTGTTTCACGCTTTCCATCAAATGGTAATGAGTGTGCTATCACGAGTACATGTTTTCAGTATTATGGGCCATCAATATTTATGTTAACTTTTTTCTGTTCTGATCCTGATTGATTTGGGTTGAAATTCCGCGGTAGTTGTGAGACATATTCCCAAAATTAAATGCTTGTCAAAATCAAACTCACGGGGTATACACGTCGATTCATAAGGTCTGCATGATCCATGCCATCAGAGGTTTAATATGATTCACCACATTGATGTCTAAATTGATATGCAAATGCATGTTTCATCAATTGTAAAACATGAAATTTGGTCGATATATTTCTTGCATAGCACAAGTTTGAACATGAGTCATGACTCTATAATTTGGTTGATATATTTTCTTGAAAGATGAATCACAAAGGCTGAGCTGAGGATGGTGACTAACTCTAAAAGTCTATAATACTGCTTGGAAAATCCCTTGCTAATATGTAAAATATTGTTTCTTACAAACAAGTTTTCACCTTTATGTGGTTTCTCCCTATCCCTATGTTGTTCTTTGCTGATGTTCTTTCCTATGTTGTTAGGTGCAGTTGAGTATAAGCTGTTTGTTGGTGCATTGAACAAGCAAGCTACAGAAAAGGAAATTGAAGAAGTATGTTTTACTCAAATTGTCCACTTTCATTTGAACTTTATCTTATGAACATTAATGATGTTGAATGGGAACTCCTTGATGTATTTAATCTGCTATTAGCACACTGAGCATCTGGCATACATCTAATAGTATCTTATTAATTTGTCTTTGTACCTGTAGAGAATACAAGAACAGTTTCCAAAAACCTAAGATGCGATGGCGAAAAAAGTGTTATCATGCCTGAGACTAATGTGGATGTATTGTTACCAGAAGTTATTCAGGTATTTTATGCTTGAAACCCCATGCTTTTTTAAACTTTAACTTGCAGCTCTACACAAATAAAGTTGACTGTCTCCCCCCCCCCCCCCCCCCCCCCCACTCCATCAATCCCACAGAGTGTATCCAATGTTAAGTTCGGGCAATGTATCAATGTATTTGGTTAACATGCTGGGGCTATTACGATTTGGCACATTCGTCAAAAATAATGGAAGAGGGTGGGCTGTTTATTGTTAGTCTGAATTTTGAAACTGAAAATTTGAGCATATGCAGTAGAGCATGTCTAAGGAGAAATCATGTTAAAAAAAAAAGGAAAATGGGGGGTTGGGGGACTGTGATGAGAAATATGAGTACACAATTTTCTCCATAACCATATCTTTCTTTTTCATTTTATTTTTGTTCGTTCTTTTATGACAGTCATCTGAAAAAGTCCTCATATCAGAGTACATGGATGGGATCCGTCTAAACGACAGTGCAGCATTAGAAGCTTTTGGTGTTGACAAACAAAAGCTCGTTGAAGAAATCACCCGTGCATATGCCCATCAAATATATGTTGATGGATTTTTCAATGGTGATCCACATCCTGGTATGTACTCCCGTATCATGATGGACTAAGTTTTGCACTGAATCAATTCATTATCAATGATAAGTTGGTCTAGTTGAATTGCATTTCACGACACATTTTCCATGATTGGTTTGTTCGATAAGTCTATGTCTTTGATGCCTTTTTTGGCCTTTCCCTCCTTTTGCAAGGAATTTCCTTGTGAGCAAGGAACCCCCTCATCGCCCTATTTTGCTCGACTTTGGGCTTACAAAGGTGATATCCAGTTCTATGAAACATGCACTAGCAAAGATGTTTCTTGCATCTGTTGAGGTTTGTACTCTCTCGAATTATTAAGCCAAGTTCTAGAAAATGTGCGAACCTTTATGAGTAGGTGACTCTGGTCTTTGGTTAATTCCTAGTTTTCTTTAGTTTTTTGTTGGTTGAAATTGTCGTGATAATTCTGTAGTTTTGCAATAGCTAATTGTTCACATTAACTTTCACGAGTCTTAAACAACAAGAATGAATCACAATATCATAACTTCAGGCTGTCATTAAGTTCTTTTTCAATTGCTTGCAAATTTCTTTCCCTATCTTCCTTTCCATCTCTATCTTTAACTAGTTAGATTATGATTGAAATGAATTTTGTGGAATAATGTTGACTGATGCTTAGTTAAGTATGTATAAGACTGAGGATGTGAAGGGAAAAACATAGAAATTATTGTTTGGCTTGTAATTGTTGTTCAGCATTACTAAATCAACAAAGTTAAAGTCGTCTACTTCATGTCATACTTTGTAATATTGCCCAGTTTTATCATGTCATACGTTGTAATATTGCTGCCACTAAGACAAGTTTTTAATCATTTCAGGCAGTGGAACAGAGAACTAAACCTGAAGACAGATACCGAACTGGTATTGTTGGGAGTAAACCCACAACAGAAGTGATATCTACTCTATCGTTCTCTGACTTTTCAAAACCCCATACCAAGCAAGTTATTGGAAATTTCAGCAGTAATGACGATATTGTATTTCCTGATCCCGATGGAAAATCAGTGGAACTGCATCAGTTTTACGAGGCCAAGTTGGCTTCACTGATACGAAAGAACAGTACTCTAGAAGAACGACTGGCAGCTGCATTGGCTAGCAAGGAAGGTGCAGAGAGGAATTTGTCATCTGTTGCTAAAAGTAGACAGGACATGGAGAAAAAGTTGGGTGACACAGTAAGGGAAATGGAACTGCTGAAAGTGAAACTTTCTAGTGTAGAGCTTGCACAAGAAGAAGCCAATAGTCTATCTAATATCGTGCATTCTGATAATGTACGACTTGAGCATGACGTGGCTTTCCTTGACTATCATTGTATTTGAGATATTATTTGATAGATTTTGACTCAATGTAATACATTTTCTTATTAATTACATTACTTTTCCTCCATTAATTACATTACTTTGCCTCCATTATTTGATAGATTTTGACTCAATGACTCAAAGTCATTTGATAGCAAAAAAATAAAAAAAAATTAAAAAAAAATAAAAAAAAAAATTTTGCCACAGTTTTAAACCGTGGCTAACTATTGCAACGGCTAAAAACCGTGGCTACCTTGCCACGGCTTATAACCGTGGCTAGGGTTAGCCACGGCTTAAAACCGTTGCTACTTAATTAGACACGGTTTATAACCGTTGCTAATATCTACACCTTGTCACGGCTTAAAACCGTTGCTATTGTTGCCACGGCTAAAAACCGTTGCTATTATTATTGCAACGGTTTATAACCGTTGCTAATTGCTAAAAATCACGCCCCCCATTCAAGCATAAAACCGTTGCTACAATTTTAGCAACGGTTTATAGCCGTTACAAAGGATTTCGCGACGCCCCTGTAGTCCACGGCTCTTAGCCGTGGCAATGGCTTACGCCCACGGTATAGAACCGTTGCTAATGGGGGTTTTTGGTGTAGTGTATTACTGCTAGCTCAGACCTTTTCACTCAACTTTGTTTCTTGTAGAGTAGATGGTTTTTTGTGTTTAGAAGAAGTGATTATTGCATGGAAGGTCATAGAGTTGTAATGACTACTGATCTATCAGATTCAAGTCATCACCACAACATACCACCACCATATGCTACTATGTTACATGACCAGCTGCTACTCTGGAAATGTTCCCTTCATGGCCAATAAAATTTCAGCCAACTCCAAGAGTAGTTTCTTCTCCTATTTTGACCATTTCTTTTCTTTGGGTCTTTTTTTTTTGTTTATTATACAAGCATAATAATATATAGCTTGAACTTATCTCTCAACTTTTTTTCATTTTTCTTCTCATTGTCACTACTACAAATATTAGCTTAGGTAACGCCACTTAGATAGCGCTTTTTTAAAGAGCTATCCAAGTGGGCACTAGGATAGCGCTTATTTGTCTTTAAAAAAAAAAAAAAAAAAAAAAAAACGCTACAATAGCGCTTTTAAGTTTTTTTTTTAGTTAAGCGCTATCTTAGTTATGTCTTAGATAGCGCTTTAAAAAACGCTATGAGAAAAAACGTTACCAAAGCTACCATAGCGCTTTTAAAGTGCTTGCATAGCGTTTCCGAAGCGCTATGCTACTTACATTTAGGATAGCGCTTCGATTTTGATCAAATATCAAATTAAATCTCATTGTTTCAGATCTTGATACGATCGGACGGTTAAGATCACAAGCCCTCATTTTTTCATTTTTTCAGATTTTGGTTTCCTCGACATTTAGAATTCCCCTTTTCAAACACACAGAGAGGCGATGAGGCGAGGAGGCAAGGAACCGAGGCGAGGAACCAGAGGAGGCGAGGAGGCGAGGAACCGAGGAAGGAGGCGAGGAACCAGAGGAGGCGAGGAACCGAGGAAGGAGGCGACTGAGGCGAGGAACCAGAGGAGGCGAGGAGGCGAGGAACCGAGGAGTCGGAAGCTCATTTAAATCTGGGTATTTTGTTTCAAGTTTATATCTTTAGAACCGGGTTGGTTAAGCATGCTTTGATTTTGAATGGGTTTTCATTAGTTTGGTTTTGATTTGCCTTTTGTGCCCTAATTTTTTGATTTTCTGAAACGAAATTGAATCATGTTTATGTTTACATGGGGTTTGATTGTTTTGGTTTATTTTTATGAAATTGACAATGGACTTTGATTATGGTGCTTAAATTTGTGATTTTTTGTGAAACAGACTTGAACAATTTTGACCTAATGAATTGGGAATCTAATTTACAATGGGTTTCTTCTTATCAGGTGTTGGAGTTAGCAGGAAAAGCAGCGAGAGACAACAAGCAATCCAGAATAGTGCTACGACACATACAATTGGCAGTGTGAAATGACGAGGAGTTGAGTAAGTTGTTGGGTGCAATCATTGCCAATCTTGCTTCATCGGGCTTTCTTCTTGTCGCTTTTCTTCACTTCACTCAACTCTGATCAACTCTGTAATCTGTTTTCTGAGTTATCTAACTAGCATCATATTGTTATTTGTTATTCTCTTATTCCAACAACCTTATCTTGGTGAGTTCTTACTTAATATCAGTCAGATTTTGATCATTCCTTTTTATTTGTTTATGGGCAGGTTCTGATGAACTTAACAAATGACAATTCTGTAGGGTGTAAGCAAATTGCTTCTCACGGGGGACTAGAAACTGTGTCTGCCTTAATTGTTGGGCACTTTCCTATGTTCAGTAGCTTGTCCCCAAACAGTCGAACAGAAGAGACTATGATGCGACTCGAATCTAGTTCAAAACTTGAGCATCGGAATGACAGACATATCGAGCTCTTCACTCAATCAAGACTCTAAAATTTTGGGTTTGGGGTTTTTAGGTTCTGAGTTCTCCATATTTGCAGCGCATGCCATCTTCTGCCCATCAGGTAAAAACCATTTTTTTTGTGTTTAATTTTACCATTTCTCCTTTGGGTTTTTCTGATTTTGACCATTTGTTTGCAGGATGGAAGAGGAGAAGGAGAGAATGGGAATGAAGTGAAGTATGATTTGAGGAGCAGAGGACTGTTTGATATCATCTAGGTATGAGTTTATTCACTCATATTATGATTCTTTTACTTGTATCCTGATTTTCGTTTCTTTGGGTTTATGGCAGCCTGGAGCGCATCAATCTGAGTCTAACAGATCTACTTTGAAGGAGGAAAATTCAAAGTATGGACCACACTATGATTACGAAAGAATATAACAATTCCAACTTTAATTTTTGGTAACTCGAACTTCATTGTTTGTGTGTCTCACTTACTGGTTGGTAAAATTTTCTCTTTAAACTTTGTAATAAATAACATGATTTAATATCTACCTTCAGCTTCCTACTGATTTAGATTCCTTGGTATCCAGATGCTATTAAGTTCGAAACAACATATATAGTAGCAGTCACTGAACAACTGATCATGTAATAAAATTCATAAATCATACATAGGTGTAAGCAATTTGTAGCAGTGTTATTGATATAGATATTGCAACTTAAGTTACTTGTTTATTCAAGACCACTGAGGGGTCTTTGATAGGAAAATATAGTCTTGTTTGTACATCCAAATTTGTGAGGGAACTAGTGTCTTTTTTATCATATGACTAGTGAATATCCATTGTTTTATCATCCCCATGTGAAATTCATTTATTGTGGGAGGTGTGAGAAAACAAGGTATGTTCCAGAGGTGTACAATCATGCCTATATTTAAAGATTTTCCTGTGAAAACATTCCACAGTTACGGTGGAACCAAGTGTAGCCTAGGTGTCAAAAGTCACTCCTTGCGTTTATGAAGATGTCTCTTTGTGTATCTTTGCAACAAGGAAGTAAATTTTAAACATCTGCTCTTCTGTGGGGTCAGTGAAAACCATATCTATATAACTAAAATATGAAATCAATTAGATAGCCATAAACATGAAATCAAGTAGATATCTTTGTGTATACCTGCATACATTGTTTGTGCTACTGCTATCCATTGGAGATGCTCTTGGAAAGCAAGTATGGCGCCGGGGGCAACATTATTTAAGTTGTAATGTGATAATTCAAATGTGATAGGTTCTTTGCTATACATGATGAGGCACTTTCATGGGGTTGTAAATCTTATTCAGTGTGCATTTATCTTGTTAGAGTTCAGCTGTTGAAAGTTTTAGAGACTCGCAAAATTGTACTACAGAAAGAGCAAGGCATGGCCTTTGCACGTGCTGTAGCTGCCAGTTTCGACATGGATCACATAGAGGACTTGATATCATTTGGTGAAAGTTTCGGGGCCACACGTCTAATGTAAGTTGTGCTCCTTTATGTTCTCTCTCTCTGTTTTTTTGGGTCATCTTCACTGTTGTTTTAGATTTGATTTGGCCTTTACCTTTATGTTTTGAAATTTGTGAGTCATCTGCTAATAATTCTTCTTCGGTTCTGTTGCAACAGGGAAGCATGCTTGCGGTTTGTCCATCTGCTAATAATTCTTCTTCGGTTTGTGAGTCATCCGCAATACTTGGAAGTCTGCAGCATACTGTATGTACACCACTCACTCCACATATTTGTTTATTTATTCATTTGTAGAGCTTCTATATTTCTGTGATTTCAGATTCTTAGTGTATATTTTTTGGGATCATAAAATTTAATGTGTATTTATTTCTTTAGTTATTTGATGTAGAGCTTCTATATCTTTTGTTTGACAGATGGTGTAAAATCCAGGAGGAATTAGTCAACACTACCAAGCAGGTGGTTAGGCCAGATTCTATGATTAGGGGAAATAAGAGGCCCTACAGTAACCTCGTATAATCAGACATGTAAAAGCCATTCACACACTAGGCACCAACTGAAGTCTTCGACTAACCATAGTAGTCAAACAATAAATTAATGCTCGTTGAATATTCATTTAACACCAGACCTTTTGTTAACATAGGGTAGGTTTTTAGGGTGGATGCATCCCATCTTATTAGTTGTTACTTATTAGGTACTTGAGCTTGTTTTTTAACTGTAGAAAAGGTTTTTACAATAGTATATTAGAAGACTACAATTATTATTCTTTTTTCTTGTTTGATGTCACTTCCATATCTATATTCTCTGTGATTATAACTCTAGGCTTAGTAACTCAAGAGTATAACGATAGTCATCTTTACCTTGTGCTTGCTGAAAAATACAACTGATCTATTTAGCTATTTCTTTCACAGAGATTCTGATTCTTGGAACTGGGAGGTGTGTGGATCCTGAAGTTCGACGCTTCGTTCGTTCGACTGGCATGAAATTAGAAGAGATAGATTCGGTATACTCTTATTAGCCTACCCAAGTTTTTTTGGTTTTTGGTTTTTTTAGCTAGTCTCCTAGTTGCTCATTTCTAATTATTTTGATTTCCGAGTCTGTAAGAGCATCTTCAGTAATAGTCCATCCTCAAACACAAAGGGCTTGAATTGAGGGACTTCTTTTGAGTTTTAGCAGGACCTCCTCCATTGGTGAAATTGACATATATGTTTGATATTGTTGTTGAGAGCTTCCTACGCCATCAATATGCTATTTAGCACGGGTAGCTCCACCCATATTATTGACGTGGATTATTTGATTCATGGAAGTATTGACAAAAGGAGAGCCTTATGACATATCCTGAATTGTTTCCTTTTCTCTCTGATTGTCCAGAGAAATGCATCATCTACTTTCAACATATTGAACGAGGAAGGAAGGATCACAGCTGCTGCACTTCTTCCCTATGGTGTTTCTTCATAACTTGAGGTGAAGTACCAATCGAAAACTCCCTACTACTTGTACATTTCTTTCAATTCTTGGCCACTAACTGCATTTTCAATGCCACATATTTGTGTATTTATTCATTTAATGTGTATGCCACGACTTCACTTGTAGTTGCTGGTGGAGTTGCTCTATGGGGCTCTACAGGGATGATTTCTGTGAGCATAAAATCTTTCTAATATTTACTGCCCTTCAGATTTCATTGCAGTTAAAAGATTAATACTGATCATATCTGTTATATGCGAGCTTAAGAGTTATTGATAGCTTGTATGATATTTATTGAACGAAAGTTTAATTTGTGCATTCTGTTTCTGCAGGCCATTGATAGGCTTCCTTTAGTTCCCAGAGTTCTTGAGCTCGTTGGAATTGGTTATTCTGGGGTAAGTTCCACACCTATTACTGCTACTATATATATGTATTAGTTGAGAAGGCTGCTATCAAGAAATATAGTTGGACCTTTAGTCATTTACATTTATCTTACTGATACAAAACCCTTTGTGTTTGGCAGTGGTTTGCATATATATAGTAGCAGTAATAGGTGTGTTCTTGTATTTCAGGTTAAGATTTATATACCGACTTAGTGTGTGTGTGTGTTGTTATACTTATACAATGCCATGATGCAATTTCAGGTTATGCGAGGATACAATTTGAAGTGGCGGTAGAATCTGAGAAACATTCAGCGGTGCCGCAATGTACAGACGAAGTTAGGACTGTAGGAGAAGCTGTTGGCCATTTCATTTCGTGGCCAAAAAAGCTGGTGTATATATATGATAGCATATTAACAATTTTGTATGAATGCTTAAATTATATTTTGAATGAATGAGAAACAGTTAGTTATCATGTTGTGTCTTTATTGATTGATTGAACGTTGTCATTATTATATTAAATATTATATAAAAAAATATTATATGGAAGTTAATAAAAAAAATTCACCGAAATTAAATAGCGCTTTAGAAGCTAATTATAAAAAAAAATAAATAAATAAATTAAAAAATAAAAAAAATCAAAAAAAAATAAAAAAAATCAACAAAATTAAATAGCCCTCATAAAAGCGCTATGCAAGCTAATTTAAAAAAAAGAAATTAGCGCTTAATAAAGCGCTATCTAACGAAGCGCTATTCAAGTACGCGCCTTGCATAGCGCTATCTAAGCCTATTTTTAAGCGCTATGCATGCCTATATTTGTAGTAGTGTGTGCTCTTATCTCCAAAACACCCATTTCATGTTTTTCTATCAAAATCAGTATAATACCCATTAGGTGCTTTTTCATGAATGTTTCTTGGATTCCCATTTTTATTAAATTTTGATTTTGCTTTTTCATGAATTTATAATTTTCTTATTTTTGTATTTTTCATCTTTTACAATGTGTCAGTGAATGTCCTTCTTTGTATTGCATTTTAGGTTGATTAATGGTATGCATGCTTGTATGGAAATGACGTGGAATTAGAGGGGCGGTGGATAGGGTATGTAAGAAGATACAAGTGAGGTTTAAGATGACATTTTAGTAGTTCTTATTTATGTAGGAATTTCAATTCTCATATATGAGAGATTTGATAATTTGTTTCTTTATCTTGTCACTGTGCACTCTTGCATAAACCATTGAGATAGGTTAATTTTCATGGGATTGGATTATATGCAAAATAGATTTCCTAGGTTTCATTGTCTGAAATGGTAACAAATGAGTTCATACATAATGAGGGGAAAACAAAACAGTTCATAGACAAATCCCTAAGTTGCAATCTAAGCATCGTAACATGGCATTGTTAAGTCTATGGATGTCTTTTATGTCTAGGCCACGTTCTGATGGATGTAACTATGCATTCCCAGTTTAAGGCATAGAGCATCAGTTCCATGCCGGGATCATAGGTCAAACAAATTCCTCGAAAATTTGATCGATGCCTTCGGTGACATGCTTAGGAAGATGGTTGGTAGCCATTGTGGATAGAGGGATGGTTGTGTAACAAGGCTAACTTGACCACTCGTCTGACAGAAGTTTACATTTCCGTGCTTGTCATTTAAATGACATTTTCTCATCATGTATAAAAATTGTCTGCAGACAAGAATAACAGTATCATCCCCGAGTGAATAATTTTCTTTTCACACAGACCCCATCCTTTTCTTGGTAGTAATTTTATCTTTAATGGTAACCTGTATGCTTACTTACTTTGCTTATTTATGTTTTGTATCCTTCACGGCATGGTAAGCAGTTTAGTTGATTGGATCAATTTATATCTTTAACCAGAAATGTTGGTTTTGTTTGATCCACCCGTTCTGTAATTTAGGTAATGATCGATCAGATCCTCGGCCTGCCCAGCCACCAAGCTCTGGAGGAGCTCATGCGAGTCCCAAGGTCTTGCCTATTGAAACACCAGCTTTATCATTGGATGAACTGAATAGATTGACTAATAACTTTTCAAAGAAGAGTTTATTAGGAAAAGGACCTTATGGCCGCGATTACCTTGCTACCTTAAGTAGTGGTCAGCCTACTGCAATTAAGAAGCTAGACCCCAGTACATCAAAAGAGCCAGATTCTGATTTTGCATTTCAGGTGACTTCCGTGACTGACCAAAAATAAACATATAATTCATAGGGACAATGTCTGATTTTATTATTTGTTTTGATGAATTTCCTTTTGCTTTGACAATTGTTATCTAGTTATCAAGAGTTTCTAGAATTAAGAGCGAGAATTTTGTGGAGTTGTTGGGTTACTGTTTGGAGGATGAAAACCGAATCTGGGCATATGAGCATGCCACCATGGGTTCTTTACACGATGTTTTACACGGTATAAAATTTTATTTCTTTGGTTATCTAACTCTACGTACCATGTGTTTGTTAATCTTGTGGAAGCTAAACTACTTTTCTTGTTTCTATGCAGGGAAAAAAGGAGTACAGGTTTCTGAACCAGGTCCAATTCTCAGTTGGAACCAAAGAGTCAAAATTGCTCTTGGTGCAGCAAGAGGCCTCGAGTTCCTTCATGAAAAGGTTCAACCTCCTATAGTTCATCGGGATATCAGATCCAGCAATATTCTACTGTTTGATGACTTCTTGGCAAAGGTAGCCGATTTCAATCTGACCAATCAGTCCCCTGATTCAGCCGCTCGTCTGCATTCTACTCGAGTATTGGGAACTTTCGGATACCATGCTCCAGAGTATGCTTATTATCATCTTATACACTTATTTACTTTCTCATTCTCACACTTGCAACTTCATTTCTAAAAT
The DNA here is from genome assembly GCA_963556465.1 of Berberis vulgaris. Taxonomy (NCBI): domain Eukaryota; kingdom Viridiplantae; phylum Streptophyta; class Magnoliopsida; order Ranunculales; family Berberidaceae; genus Berberis; species Berberis vulgaris. Next base: position 63,281,351 of record OY747131.1, read on the forward strand.
TTGCTGCTACCTTGAGAATTAGAGGAGTACGTCCATTAACTTCATTTCCCCCTCAACTTATTCTTTCTTCTGAAATATTCGTTGCTTCCTTTTTTGCCTACGTTTATACTTATTCTGTATGTGATATGCGTGGCAGGTATTTAACTGATGGTATGCTTTTAAGAGAAGCTATGAATGATCCACTCTTGGAACAATATAAGGTTATAATTCTTGATGAAGCTCATGAAAGGACTTTAGCAACAGATGTTTTGCATAATGGTCTTTTGAAGTATCTGAGTGTCACAGTATTTGAGAATTGCACAGCTGAGCTTTTAAGAGATTTTTACATGGATAATGAATATAGGAAACAGTGGGACAAGACCATGGTTGATCATGAACAGTTGCAGGTTGATGAGACTAGTGGAACAGAAATTGGGCGTACTATTAAAAAGTTCCCACTTTTGACACTCAGAGAGTACATATTAGCTTGGCGACTTTGGGAAGGGGAAGGGAAGACCTTCTACTGTTTTAGTAAGGTAAGCTTTCTCAGTAGATATATGCGAAAGTAATTGTTTTTGAATGCTGGGAGAGAATGTGTGAGAACAAGTGCCCATGATTTCTTAATGAACTTCCATGCTCATGTTGTTGCATGTTGATTTTATTTTAATTTCTAAGTTTTGTTAAAAAAATCTTAGGTCATATCTTTGGCACTAACATTTCACTGAAGAGTAGTAGAAAACACTCAGTTAACCGTCATTTATAGGGCTTCAGATTCTGAGTTACCTGCTCTGCATGCAACTTCTTGCCTTTAATTCTCATTTATTGTTGTTTATGATGACCACGATTAGGAATGTGAACATGCTATGGCACCACGTCAAAAGAAGTATGTACGCGTTGGCTACTTTAGATCTTATTTGCGGGTTTGTTTTGGACTGCAGGGGCATTGTAGGAGAGGCAGTTGCGGGAATCACAATGAGCGCAGGCACTCATCCTGCTATACTTGCTGGACTGCAAGTGCGCGGTTCGCACTGGAGCTGTGCATTTCTCTGGTGTATAGGATGCTGTTTTTTTTTATGCAGGAGCGAGGATGCGCGTCGAGCAGGCTTGCAGCGCACCTACACTCTAGTACCACATCCAACAGGTTGTTGGCTGGAACACTCTGTTGCAAAACAGAGTGTATGTTGGGAGCTGAGATGTTGCAGACTGATGGTTTTCTGCGGCCTACTGAGATGCTGCGGCCTGTTGAGGAGATGTTGTTGTTGTGCCCAGCGTCGAGATGGTGGATGCGAGGGATGGTTACTGCATGCTGCTGCGAAACACAGTTCGCGAGGGTACGATGCAGCGTCCTGTTGGCTGTTTTTCAGGGTGATTATTCAGATGGCGTTGGTGTTTCAGCGTGTGCTGGCTGCTTGGGCAGATTTACGCGCATTCTGGTTGGGTCATTTGTTTTGGCCTAAAGTCTTTTTGATGTTTTAAGTTCTGTCTTTGTCGTGGCAATTGTTTTAAGGACAGGTTTTTTCTATTGTTTTGGTTTTAATACGGGTAATGTCGTAATGTACCCCCGTAGCGTTTGTAAGTCAATTTTTGATAAGTATTAAATTTAATAAAAAGTCATTACATTTTATTTACTTGATGCACGTGCTGAATTATACTTACCTATAAAAAGTCATTTGATAGCAAAAAAAAAAAAATTTAAAAAAAAAAAAAAAATTTGCCACGGCTTAAAACCGTGGCTAACTATTGCAACGGCTCAGAACCGTGGGTAGGACTGGCCACGGCTTAAAACCGTGGCTAAAACTTTTGCAACGGCTTAGAACCGTGGCTAGGACTTGCCACGGTTTTAAGCCGTGGCTATTCCTGGCCACGGCTTAAAATCGTGGCTAACATTTTTGCAACGGTTTATAACCGTGGCTAAATCATCAACCGCCCTCAAGCATAAAACCGTTGCTAATTGTTTTGCCACGGTTTTTAGCCGTTACTGGGGATTTAGCGACGCCTCTACAGCCCACGGCTCTAAGCCGTGACAATGGGTTACCCCCACGGTTTAAAACCATTGCTAATGGGTATTTTTGGTGTAGTGTATGCTGTAATTACATCTTATTAGTGTAGTTTCAATTTTCTTTGCTTCATCAGAGCATTATCATGTTGTTGCTTCCTTTAACTGTGTTATTATCTAACTTGTGATGCAGGTCTATAAAATCCTGCAGTATGTCGAATCATATCAGAAAGAGAACAAGCTTAGCATTATGTGGTGTCGCGACAGACTTTCTGCCAGGGATTTTGGCTTGCTGGATGCTGGCCTTCGGGAAGGAAATCTGCAGCAATTCAGGCTGCTAGGGTACTATGGTGCACTCTATTTATGGAGATGCAGGGCACTCTGTTTAGTGCGGTCTGGGCGGGTGTTGGGGGCAAGCTTGTAGCAGTTGATTGCTCAAAACTGAATGGCCCTAGTCGAGGCTGGAACTTGGCGGGGATTGCAAGCAATGGACGTGATATGCGCGGGCTGGAAAGTGGCTGGATGTAGTGCGGTTTGGAACAAAACATGGCATTGCTTTTGCGCAGGCAGGTGTGCTGCTGCTGAGTGCAAGGCGAGGGCGCAGTGTTAGGCAGTGTTGCTTCTCTTTCCTGATATACAAACTGTTGTGAGTACTCTGTTAGGAAGATTTACTGTTAGATGTTCTGTTAGAATAGCTGTCAATATTGTTAGTGTTATAAATAAGTAGTCTATCTGACTTCTAACATTCACTGTCTTATTTGTAATTCTACTTCATACTTATTTTGTCCATTTTTGTTTGGTTTTTATACGGGTAAAGTCGTAATGTACCCCCGTTTTGATTGTAAATCAATTTTTTTGATAAGTAACAAAGGTCTGGCATCCCATAGCTGCCCCTCCCCACTGGAGGTTTAACTAAAAAAAAAAAAAGGTGTCGAGCTGTGATTTTGCTGCAGCAGCAACACAAATTTTAAATTTCTTTCAATTATATTATTTTGCAACGGTTTCAAACCCTCGCAACAAATCAGATTTCTTTTTTTTGAATTTTGTTTTTACTGGCCACGGCTTAAAACCGTGGTAATTCATGCTTGCCACGGCTTAAAACCGTGGTAATTCATTATTGCCACGGCTTAAAACCGTGGCCATAACTTGCCACGGCTTAAAACCATGGCCACTACTTGCCACGGCTTAAAACCGTGGCTAAAATTTTTGCAACGGCTTAGAACCGTGGCCATAACTTGCTACGGTTTAAAACCGTGGCCAGTACTTGCCACGGCTTAAAACCGTGGCCATAACTTGCTACGGCTTAAAACCGTGGCCAGTACTTGCCACGGCTTAAAACCGTGGCTAAATCATCAACCGTCCTCGAGCATAAAATCGTTGCTAATATGTTTTGCCACGGTTTATAGCCGCCAATGATGATTTGGCGACGCCTCTACTGCTCACGGCTCTAAGCCGTGACAATTGGTTACCCCCACGGTTCCAAACTGTTGCTGATGGGTATTTTTGGTGTAGTGAAGTATTATAATAGAAGTGTTCTTTCTTTGGCTAGATATAAATGAAAGTTAGTAAATATTGAAATGCTCCAATTCAATATTTAAGTATTAACTAAGACCATTGTACCCATTTTTTTTATTTTTTTTATTTGTGCACATTGTGAGTTATAATATTTCTTAATCCACGATAGATTATCATGGCTCTCATTTTTCTTTGGAAACTTGTGTGCATTGTGAGTACATGATTGGTGATTTTTGTTACCTTTGATTAAGGACCATGACTTCATTTCTCAAGAAGAGGGACGACACTCACTCTCATCAACCATCAAATCCCTCTTAGTTATGATAGTGTTTTTTATTGCTAAAAATATATATAAATCGATAGAGGATAACTAGTGTAAGAAAGTTTTGAGTCATAGTTTCACTTGAAGATGTGAAACTATTGATTGCCATTTATTTTGATATTCTAAATTGCGGTTGAGGTTCAATACCATGGGAAACAAAGCAAGGGAATATAAATTAGAATGTTGTTTTTGTTTCTTACTTTTGCAAATGTTTTTTGTATTTTTATTGGTGTTCAGCAGATTAAAAGAAATGAAAAATACACTCAAAGAAGAGAACAAGATAACTCAAGGAATTATGTAGAAACTAAAGGAAAAGGGAAAACTTTACTGAAAAAATTTGGAGAGATGGGAAGAGGAAAGACATACAAATTTGTGGCAAGGCGCGAACTTGAGGTTGGAAACACATCATCTTCCATCGTGTCTAGTTATTACCAACGCTACAATAGTTAAGCCTTTTCCTAATCGAAGAGTTAAGTTTTCATTAGGAATTTATTTTTATTTTTTGATAATTTTTTTCAAAGGAAAATTTGTCACAATATCAACATAAGAGCAAAGTGTTTATACTTATTTTTGAGAAATAAATATTTCTTGTTGTCTAAACCTCATATAAATCAAATATCAAACACCAAGATATCAACAGGCTTGCCTTTAAAGACAATGTTTTTCATGTGTTTTCAACAATCAGTGACAGGAGTCTAAGAATTTTGGTTTAATCCATCTCTACTGGAATTCATATGGGAGATATCACGGAATAAAACAAACAATCAGAATTTCCTAACAAAGTTCACCGTTGTCTTTGGTCGAATTCTTAATAATTAATAATAAAAAAAACTAAACTTAAAGAACACAAAAAAACTAAAACATCTTTATAATTAAACTCATAAACCTCATACACCCTTTATTCATAAGCCCAGTCATGCTCTTTGCGAATTTTCTCTTCTTCCGCTGGGGTAAAATCGTTATTAATGTTGAAGATTTTACGAATATCCTCTGGTTTCTTGTCTTTGATCATGTCTGCAACAGCTTGGCAACTTAGATTCAGCAATGCTTTCACATTCAAGTAATTTTCCGCAAGGATGATTTGAAACAGTGCATTGTAATCTTATCCTACATCAACAAAATCTGCATCGTACTTTTTTTTTTATTTGGAAAGTGAGCTGGGGGTTTTAGGATCCCCGAACCTTATATTAATAAAAAAGATGATGATAAAGTTTACAATCGCTCATACGTTCACTCGTTTCATCATCTACAAAAAAAAACCTTACTTCAAAGCTTCAACAAAGAACCTAATTAGTTCTAGATTCGTCGTCTCCAGGTTAGGGAGTAACCTTGCAAAGTGTTCTGCTACTAAAGTGGTTGCATGATAGACTTGCCAAAACTTTTCTTCATCGTAATTACCAATCAATCCTTTAAGCACTCTCATGACCTGATTGATTTCTAATGTGGGCCCCTGGATGTATGAGAAGTCATCGTAAAAAATCGAAACACAATGAATCATGATATAGAAACCATTGAATGCTAGCACTAATCTAGCATCCCTACAAGGTTCTAATAAGCATTTGCATTCTACCTGTATTATCATCATCAGTTACCTGAATTTATGATTTGTCTTCTTGCTTCGAGAAGACCTTCGAGGAACATATTCCATGGGAGGTTGTATTGTGGTAACCTCATGTTCTTCTTCAATAGTGTTTTGCGCCATCTTTGCTGCTTTCGCTTCAAGTAAGCTTTTAATTTCGGTGACCAATGCATCCCTGCCTATTCTTGCAATTTCTGAATTCAAAACATTGATGGTTTGGGGTGTTAGCCAATCCATGAGCGTTGTTGGAGAGTTCGTGTGATCTTCCCCCTGTCTTCCATCAGTCATCTCTCATCCTACTTCAGGAGATGTAGAAGTTGATTTTGAGGTTGCATCAACCTCTTCACTGCATCTTTCCTGATTTGGGGCAACTTCAAAAAAAGTATCGTTGTGCCCCATTTCTATCATTCCCTTGATAACAACATCGTAGCTTCAGCAATAGGAGGTAAGGTTCCTGAGATAGGAGAATCAGCAACATCATTATCAACACTCTGATCAAGCACCGCAAACCTATTGCCTTCTGTCAGTCCGCCCTATTGTCTAACATTACTGGGTTCATTCTTGTTTGTATCTGTCCTGCTTCTAGTCATAGCTGTATTGTTGTCATTTGCTGCATCAGTAGTATTGTTTTGAATTGCTTGGGTTCCATGAGTACGAGCCTTTTGAGCATGTTTTCCATACACTTGTGTCCACTCATCAACATTCTTCTTTTGATTGAGTTGATTATTTCCCACTGCTTTCCAAATCTTCTAGAGAGGTTTAATTGTGGCTTTATTCTTAGAACACTGTGACGTAGTGTGCCCAAAACCAGCACAGACCTTTCACTTAACAGGGATCCATGCATATTCCACGTCTATTGTGCGCATCATGTCTTCATTCACTAGCATCGAGACGATTTTTGGAAACTGGCTATTCAAGTCTACCTCGACACACACTCTAGCATAGGACAACCTCGATTTCTCTTCTATTGCTTTATCAAGCATTATGGGAATACCGACAGCGCTGGCAATTTGTTATATACCTATTGGGTTCCATAAGAAAAGTGGAATTTTCTTCAAGGTCACCCAAATAGGGACTGTGGTGAGTATTTCCTCTTCCTCATCCATATTGGGAGACCATCTACGCAGGATGAATAACCTGCTCGCAATGTGGAGCGGTCCAATTTCAAGAGCTTTGCACCTGTCTGCCTCATTCTTGAACCTAAATACAAAGTTCTTTTCTCCATGGATATTCATAATAAACTCCTTTGTGCCCCAAACACGCATCAAGTAATCTTTGACGTAGTGATATGCTAGGTGCTTGCCTACAAACCTCCCTATAAGCAATCGTTCACACTCCTCAATGTTGTTGGTAAAGTCATTAGTGTTGACTTTAACAACTGTCTTACCATTCAACATACTAGGTTGCATGTGTTGGAGCTTCGTGGTTCCTGCGAACTTGCTCTTTTGTAACTTTTCAGCCCAGTTCATAACATGTTTTCCTTTGTTAGCATGTGTGATCTCTTTGGTATCCATGGTTTTCCCAGTCTGAACATCTTCCAGCAATACACAATCCCCTTGCGAAGCCACTGCGCCAATGCTTATACTCGTTTGCTCACCTTGCTCTTTGTTGTTTTGTTGAGATATCACCACGATAGGAGGCGTTTCCAATATCACATCATCTTCGTGACTCAACCTAGGATTCGAGTCAGATCCCCTCTTGCCAATAAGTGCTTCTCCACGAGGGGGTGTGGGAGAGACACTGTTAGTTTGAGTAACATTCACCATCCAGAATCAATCAATGGCTTGTAGATCATTGGTGAACAGAGCCTCACAGTAACTCGAATCTACTGTAGCAACAGTAGATTGAGGGAACTGTAAAGGAATAGTAAAATCGCGGCTCTCCCCCAAACCCTAGTTGCAAAACCCTTTTCAATGCTCAACCTATCTGCATCGTACTTCTTCAAAGCTTTGGCCTGCTCAGTCTTACCATGCTTCTTGTCATGATCATCAAGATCGGGTTTTTCAACATTGGCATTGACATGCATCTTTATTTATTCAATCACCTTGACAAGGACTTGGGACTCCAAGTTGGGAAGTGGGATGTGCCCCGCATTCTCATCGTCTTCGAGACAGCTCTTGAGTGTCTGTGACTTTAATGCTACTGCTTTCTCCACGTTGAAATTGTGCCTATCAGAACTCACCAGAGTTATCATCTTCTTATTCTCTTCGTCTTTGACTTGTGGAGTTGTCGAATCCACCACTGTTGAAGAAGCCATCCTTGTTATTGAGTTTGTCTCTGAAAATCTCTGTATTTTTTGTTGTGTTTGTCTCTGTTGGACTCGTACAATTATATATGAGAGTTGTTTGTATACTTTCCACTTTCCATACAATTATATTGGAGAGTTGCTTGTATACTTTCCACTTTCCTATCCTCTGTTGGATCATAAAAAAATTAGAAATTATAAAGGGTGTGGGAATCTTGTTTCCCAAGCAATTCTAGTTGGAATATGTTACCAATTCTTCTAAATTTCCTCTTTATATGTATTTATACCCTGAATCCATGAAAAAGTGGAAGTATTAATCCTTGTATAAATTAACCAGGATGAATTCTCCATATATATATATATAATTCGGAATATATCAATCAGGGGGAATGCTGTATTTGAAATTACTTGTAGTTTGCACATGCGTTGCACGTGTTCCTTACTCTACATTTTTTTTTTTTTTTAATGTAATTACCCTGGGTTCTGCATATGCAAAAGTTTTTGTTGATTGTGTTTGTGTATATATGCTAATGTGTTTTCTTTTATTTCTAAGAGACCATATTGGGATAGAACACCCTCACATTTACAACATTTTAATGAAATTAAAGTATTGATCAGATTATAAAACCGCCCACAAACCACATGACTCTGAAGAAGAGAAAGTATTTGGGGAAGATAACGCAAAGTAATACTTCTGTTTCAAGGAAGGTTCAAACATGACTTTATTTTCAGTTTATTGTTTATATGGGTTTCCAAAAGGAGACATATATATATACCTTCGTATCAGAAACATGGAAGATGTTCAAGTCTCTTATTCTATGCTTTGTTTTCTCCTTCTCTAATCTTTTCATTCATTATCTGGTTGTTCTATCTATCTAATTCAAAATACTTTAGCAAGTAACTGAAACTCTTTTCATTAGGAAAAAATATATATAAATAAATCCACACAAAAATAGCCCAATTGCAAAAGAATAAACAACGTAATTCACAATTTAAATAAGGAGAGGGTTTCCTAGCCTGATTTGATAAAGCAGACAAAACAATTCAAGTATTATAATAGAAGCTAAGTGTTCTTTCTTATATAGGAAGATAAGTGTCAAGCTAGTAATATTGAAATGCTCCAATTCCATATGTAGTGTCAATTCTATAATCCTACTAATAAAGTAAGACCATTGAACCCATTTTTCTTTGTAAATCTGTGCACATTATAAGTTACAGTATTGCTTAAGCCGCAATAGATCATCATGGCGCTCAAGAAAACTTGATTCGCGATATCTGTTAGCTCTAGTTAAGGCCCATCACTTCATTTCTCGAGAAGCAGCACTGAAATCACTGCTCGAGGAGGAGGGATTGAGTCCGTAAGTGCTTGTGGCTCCACTGTGTTCACCGCTACCCAATGCTAGCCTCCTGTGCTTTATCATCTCTTCGTTATAGATTTTTGTATTGAACTCTGAGCTAATGGTTGAATTAGAAGTCAAGCTTCCTGTGGCCTTTGACACATCATTCAAATCCTCGAGTGAGACATCACCTTCCAATGCACGTACTATCTGTTTGGTACACGGTTTTGTTCATTATGTTAGTTCACGTCATAAGGTTTTATGGAGAGAAGAAGAAAAGAGATGAAAAAATAAATAAAAATAAGTAAATAATAAACCTAACAGAACATGAGGGATGTTTCTCATTAATGTCTATGTTTTATAAGGTTTGGGTTGGATTTTTGCTTAGAGAGAGTGAAGTTAAATATCAATTACTGTTACAGACTTGGATTCGTTTAACTAGCTTAGTAGAATTAAACTTATGAAATGCTGAATTTCTTTTCAGGTTTAATCATTTCGGTTCAAAGAGCATTAGCCAATTGTTCAATCCCCAGGTTGTCATATGAATTATAGATTCCAATACCTCTTTTCAGAAATTTTCAGACACGCATGATAATATGAACTAACAGTTCAACGCTCCAATGCCTGGTTGGAACCTCTAAGGGGTCCCAATGGTTTGGACTTAAGTATTAGCTGTTTAGGTGTTATATTGCAAAATGTATAGAATACAAATTTCTGCAAGGATTTGGTACCTGGCTCATCTTTGGGCGCCGTTTTGCAGAATGGCGAATGCTTGCAGAAGCACATGCAATCATACACTTCATTTCCTCGTGGTTGTAATCATTTTCCAAGCGTGCATCAACCAGTTCTTTAAAATTGTCATCCTCTAGTGCGCGTGTTAAGAGAGGCCTAGCCTGTTTTGCAATCGGGAGAAAAGAAGCTTATTATCATCAAGGTATCTGTGCTTGGATAGTATAATCTTCAATGAAATGAAAACTGATTTAATTCTTACCCAGTCTACTAAGCTATCTTCCATGTATGAATTAGTGGTATCAACTGGCCGACGCCCTGTTATCATTTCCAGTATCATAACTCCAAATGAGAAAACATCAGACTTATCAGTTAGCTTGCCACTTGATGCATATTCAGGCGCTAAATAGCTGCAATGTATTGACGAAACTACATTAAAAAGTATCAATGAAGATTTCTTTTCATCATGATTCAATCACACAAGTAAATTTTCTTACCCGAAAGTACCCATGATACGGGTTGAGACATGAGTAAAATTATCCGAAGAAAGCTTAGCTAATCCAAAATCTGCCACCTGATTCCAATTACAATATTAGTCATGTAACAAAAAACCTCGACATGTAAAAGTTTTTGTGGATATTTATGTATACACTTTTCTACATATGTGATTACTATTGACATGTCACTTGATCATCTTTAGCACAGGTTTTTCACATACCATGGCTTCAAAGTTATTGTCAAGCAGGATATTAGCAGTTTTGATGTCACGGTGGATAATTTTCGGATGGCCTGCAAGTACAAATTAACTAAGATATTGCGATGGAAGAATTAGACAAAGCTAAAGAGATTGTCATGTCATGAATGAAATGCTTACAATCTTCATGCAGGTATGCAAGCCCTTTCGCTGATCCTATCGCAATGTTAAGCCTCTTAGTCCAATCTACAGGTGTATGAGCCTTTGCTGAAACGAAAGCTTGTTATCAGGTTAAACAGGTTTAATAGCACTGATAATGGGAAATGGTTTGAGTCATATATGTAAGGACTTTAGTTATGAATAAATAGCTAATGAAGAAAAATGTCATTACAACTATATAAAGCTTACCGTGAAGGTGGTACTCCAAGGTTTTATTAGGAACAAATTCGTATACTAACATCCGCTGATCAGCAACTATACAGTAACCAACAAGTGATACAAGGTGCCGATGATGAACACGACTAATAATCTCAACCTCTGCCTGAAATTCTCTTTCTCCTTGTCCACTACCCGCTTTGAGACTCTTCACTGCCACTACCTTTCCATTAGGTAGCGTTCCCTTGTGCACATATCCAAACCCACCCTGGCCCAATAAGTTAGCTTGGGAGAAGCCATTAGTTGCTGCGGCTAGCTCGTCATAAGTGAATGTGCTCTTGTTAAATCCTAGAGCTGGAGATTGAGGTGCAGCGTTATATGGATCTGTGTAATTGGAACCATGTTCCCCACTGCTTATCATCGGAGCTCCAGGCGAAGGAGCCCATCCACCAGGGGGAGGCCTCATTCCTCCTGGAGGAGGGGGTACATTGTTGTACCAATTTGGACTTGGACTTGCGTTATCGTAATACTGATTATTCACTACAGAAACCATGAACAGTTGCATGTAGTTAGCACCATTTTCTAAACCTTTCCACCTCAAGTTGAAGATTAAAACAAAGTCATTTTCTTATATCATGTTGAAGTGATCGCTAATGAAATCTTCCCTGATTCACTAGCGTTCGACTTTTATCTGGTTGTGATACTAGCTGAAAGGGGATAAGAATTAAGGTTGCTGTATACACACCTTTGGGGGGTACAGGGTTAGCGTAGTATTGTATTGGTTTCTCTTTCTTCTTCTTCTTGCAGCAACATACACAAATGAGAATCATGAGAACAAATAGTACCACTACCACTCCCGCAGTAACTCCTGCTATAATGGGCACTAGAGTAGAATCATCGTTGGATGGAGGGCTCTTAGAGGAGGAGGAAGAGGATGAATCTGGAGAATTTGATGGTGGTGACTTTTCACTAGGTGAACGTGGTGGTGACAATGACTGCGAAGAAGAAGATGGTGGTGGTGGTGATGATTTAGTTGGATTGTTTGAAGGAGGTGGAGGCGCTAATGATGATTGTTGTGGTGGTGGTGGAGAAGGACTTTTTTCTGTTGGGGATTGTGGCGGAGGTGGGGATGATGTAGGTTTATTACTAGGGGGTGATTTCTCCTGTGGTGGGGGTGTTGCCTGCTTAGGTGGTGGTGGTGATGAGTCTTTTGGTGGTGATGGGGGTGGAGATGATGATTTTGGAGGTGAAGTTGATGCTGGTGGTGGAAATGATTTTGGTGGAGGTGAATCTTTTGATGGAGATGAATCTGATGGGGGGGATGCAGGTGATGATTGGGGTGACTCCGGAGCAGTCACAGGAGTTGAATCAGACATCACTAAATCAACTTATGGGCAAAGATATCATCCACAATCTAACTCCGCCCCTCCTGTAACTGCTCGTTGTTTCCTGTGAAAAATCAAAACGAAAAGCAAAAATTCCAACTGTTGTTACATGTACACTACATTACATATATAAGTAATCGAATAACATGAACATTACATGGCAGAGGAATCGAAAATGAACATGTACTACTCATTCTAAATCAATTCAAATATATAGAACAAGCTTATGCATGGATTACACTGAAAAGACCTATTCATTTGCAGGAAAAAAGAAAACAACTTTTTTTTTCGACTTTCACCTATAGATTGGACATATGGACAAGATAATGATGAGTGGGTACCTATTTAATCCAATCTGAAAAGGAAAAAATTTAGACAAATTGTTTTGAGATTTGTAATAAAGAAAATTTATTAATTATTTTTTCTACAAAATCTATGTGGATCATGCATGAACATTTTGAGAATGAAATATCCCAATGGAAAGAAAGGGAGGGAGGAAGGAAGGAAGGAAAAGTACATACCTGTTGTTGAAGGTAGAAAAAAGAGTTGTTAGCAGAGGAAGGACACCAAAAGAATGTTGCATGCTAGCATGCTCCCATTTAGGAAGGGAAACTCTCCCTCCCCCTAATTCCCATTTTCAGTTGAAGGGAGATCCTCTAAATCAGAAAAGTTAGTTACATAACTCTTATCTGCAAAAAATTACTCCATAATTTTAATTTCTTCACTATATCAATCATCTATTTATGATTGAGAAATACAGGGTGGATTTTTTTATTTTTATTTTTCCCTTTTAAAAGATGGATCCAAACAGTTGAATAGCTAAACCAACAAGTGGGGTTGCTCATCAGGATAAAACATTATTTTTACACCCAATTTAGCTTTGATATTTTGTGATATTTATATCTATTTATTTTTATTTTTATGCCTAATTTATTTTTATTTTTTTTTGGGGAGGTGGAAGTCATCCATGGAGTTTTTATTGGGAAAAAAGTGTTATGGATTATTTGGGAATAATTATGCCACACGGCGGGGAATGAAATATTTGACACTAAGGTTAGAGTTTGTGCTTAGGAGTACGAAATAGAGATTTATCAATGCTAGCTTCATCTTTCATTTCTGACTGAGTTATTACTTCCTCATTCTCAGCCTCTGATTGTAAATTAGTAATAAGACGGCACCATCCTCGCTCAAGTTATGGATGGCCTAACATATGTATAAACTCACACCATCGATGCTAGTGAAACAAATTCATGGTAGGCACGACAAAGTATAAAGAACAAGAATGAATCCATAGCATAAGAATGTTCAACTTTGACCACAGTATATCTTAAATTTTTTAAGTCTTTATAATAAAGTTGTATTATTTCAAATGTGAAATGTTGGTATGCACTATAAACCAAGTATAAAGAACCAAGCTACTAAATTAAACATGCGCACAAATAAAGTTTGAGATAAGATGACTTTATAATGAACTTAAAGCTATAGAGCTAGGGAACTTATAAGCGATTGTTGTGAAAAAGTATTGTAATATAGTACACACTATACACGATTAGCGATTAGCCACACATAAATGCCGAAATCCCAACGGAACAAGGTCTAGTTATCCATCAAGAAATTTAAAATTTTAAGTTAAACTAGCTCAAAAAAAGTAGATCATTAGAATACAAGGCTTAAGTAATAAAAAATAAGGAACATCATAACTCCAAGGTTAAGGATGTTCATGAGATTTAAGGGGTCCAGATGCGAATTCTAAAAATGTGACTTTCTAATAAAAAAGAAATTTTGGATGTGTGTGACGTGAGTTGAACCAAATCTATACTTTAAAATAGGATGGTGTTTGAGGTGGGAGATAAAAGATAATTTAAATCACATAAAACTTAAAGCACCAAGATTACATGGGTTTCGACTCTCATACCCCAACATTTTGATATCAGGAATTCTAAATGTCGAGGAAGCCAACGAGGAAATCAGCGAGGTTTGGAGAGAGGGAAGGTGGGGACCGTCCATCCCTCTCGGGATGTGCACATGAAAAATACCGACACGCATCCCAAGGGGGATGGCCAGCCCACACTCTCCCTCTCTCCTTTCTTCGCCCATTTCCTCGCTGGCCAGAATCACTCTTTTCATATTTATTTATTTTGATATTTAAAATAGAATAAACTTTATTTATCATGTTAAACTTTTATCTTGAAAACTTAAGGGTGATCAATAATATATTGACATAGGGTATTGATGCTAGAAAAATAAATCAGAATTATATTTTATCATGTTAAACTTTTATCATGCCAACGGCACGGAAAATACCCTAGTACCTAACAGAGTAAGAAAAAAACAAAATTATATGGAAAATTCTAATTGTCGAGAAAACCAGCGAAGGAGGGAGGATCCTCCATTTCCCTCGTGATACGTGCCTTCCATCCCCTACACGCATCGCGAGGGGGATGGAGGGTCCCTCGCTGGTTTCCTCGCCAGTTAGCCTTACTCAAATTATTTTAAGTGCAAGGCCTCATTATATATGGGTCTATAAAATTGAGGGTCCCTAAAATGTCACATCAAATTCTTTTAGGGTTATTTAATTTATGTCTCCTAGTGTTATGACCAAGTTAGCTTTCAGACTTCATACTTGTCTAATGTTTCCTTTAGAACCCTATTTCAATTCACGATGAATGGTAACATTGACCTTACTACTCTTTTAAATTCCAAAAATAAAGGGAATTGCTACGTGTACCCGACTATTTATCTCGATTGCACCAAATTTTTGTCGTACCGACATTTTAAGATGTTTCGACTTTATTGCACCAACCTAAAAGATGTTACACCAACTTAACATTTTTTTAATAAATGAAAACCATTAGGTGATGGAATTTTCTCATTTAGGAGTGTCAATAAATAAATTATAAAAAATGTAATGGTTGCAACTATTAAAAAATGCATTCGTACCCAAGAACTCTACATCAAAAAATTTACAATAAGAATCATCCGTACAAAATCCTAAATCAATAACCTACCATAGTGTTTGCTATTTATTGTAGAACTCGTGACAATGTTTAGTGTATCTAATTTTATGTTTGTACGCAAATTTGAAAGTTAAGAATTCGTAACTGAAGTTTAATTTTATCGATAAGATTTACTTTTGTTTTTTCGTCAAGAATAAATTAATGCTCACAAACGAGAAAATTTAACCAACAAATGGTTTTTATTAATAAAATATGTTAGTCAGTGTTATATACTTTAAGTTAGTGCAATAAAGTCAAAACACTCCAAAATGTCGGTGCACCAAAGAGTTGGTGCAACCGAGCCAAATAGTCGGGTACACGTAGCAACTCCCAAAATAAAAGGTGAACCTATTATTGATTGTCCTCTGAGAATTAAAAAAGGATAGTCATATGTCAATTTTAGGCTCAACTAGATCGATTTTTCTAACTGATGATACATAAAAACGATCACACCTCTAAGCCATACACGTGTCATGATGATCTCGAGGAAATATGGGCCCCAGCATCACCCCAACATTGAACAGGCCCAAGCGGTTCTAAGCCCGCTCAATTCAGTCCGCCGGGTGGACCCAAACTCTCACAGCATGTTAGACCCACACGTCTCACAACTATCCTCAATACCCATAAGTCCCACTAAGATAAGTATCTCGAGGATCAGCTTCGGATGGGCAATTACAGATGCTCTCTGCTTCCAACTAGGAAGCAAATACTAGAGTACACCACACAGGAAAACTCCCTTCTACGGATTGCTCTCGTATTGGGAACTATCTCTCGCGTATCTAGGAGCACAGGGCTAACATGAAACTTTCCTCTTACAGCACGACTCCTAATTAGAGAAGGACCTCCACAAAGATCTCCTTCCTAAACTACGCCTACGATGGCCTAATAAAACCAGGACTCCTTGCACTATAAATAAGACATGAGGTTGGTAACCTAAGGTACGATACAAATTCCTTGTTACAACATTACACCTTCCTCAGATCCCTGTCTGACTTTAGCATCGGAGTGTCATTGGCCACCACAACGGTGGTTCGTGGCTCATGTGTGTTACTTGTACATATCAGCAGGTCACCATGAATCAGATCAAAACAGGGAGTAAAATATGACTGCATCAGTTTGGCGTCGTCCGTGGGGGCGAAAAAGTTCTTAAGTTTACACTAAGCATCATCTTCTTTCAAAATACAGATAGATGGTGACCACTAGGTCACGCAACAACGGAAAATCGGGGGACACGTCGAAC
The DNA here is from genome assembly GCA_963556465.1 of Berberis vulgaris. Classification (NCBI taxonomy): domain Eukaryota; kingdom Viridiplantae; phylum Streptophyta; class Magnoliopsida; order Ranunculales; family Berberidaceae; genus Berberis; species Berberis vulgaris. The sequence continues at coordinate 63,297,743 of OY747131.1, forward strand.
CCTCAGGATGTCGCTATACCACCTCCTTCAATAGCTCCTGTCTTGCACGAGCAGCTAGCTCACGCTCTTGCACCAACGACAACAACGACAAACCCTAGAATCGATACGCTGGCATCTCAAATACAGCGGATCGCCAAGGTGGTGGAGGCTCTCAAGCGACAGAATCCACCACCCACTAATGAAGACCAGGAGCAGCATAGACCTCTGCATCCAGAAGATGATAGGGAGCAAGCGCAAAAAATCCAAGCCTCCGCTAGTTCTTATTGGACTAAAGGAGGATGCGTGGCTAACGCTAAGCTCACCGCCAGGACAAAAAGGCTCAGCCCTGGGAACCCCCTCTGCAAAGGGGCGCCCGATCCGCACGTACTGTACCGCATCTCTGTCCCACCATTTGTAAACCGAATCATGAATGAGGCCCTTCCGAGGAAGTTCACTCCCTCGAAGCTCAACTCCTATGACGGAACCACCAATCCTTTCGACCACCTGTGTCATTACCAGCACGTAATGGCCCTTAAAGAATGATCTGAATCTATCATGTGCAGGACCTTTCCCACTAATCTGAACAGTCAGCACTAACGTGGTTCCACGACCTTCCGCCAAAGTCCATCGACTCTTTCAAATTGCTGGCGAAGGAATTACTAACACATTTTTTCGGGAGTCAACGTTTCTGAACATACTCTCTTTGAAGCAGAGGTCCGGCGAGACAGTTCGAGAGTATGTCACATTCTTCAACAACGAGATAACCCTCATCGACGGGTGCAACGATGATACAGCCGTGACGGCATTTACTGTGGGACTCAAAGAAGGAAAGTTTTACAAGAACCTCACCCTGGAGCCCCCATTTGGACACGGCGGAGCTCCTCAAGAACGTCTAGAGTCGAGGATCGTTAAAAGTGAAGCCGAAGGCGAGAATAAGCCATCCGCTCCCAGGGGCAAGGAGGGAAAGAGACACGAAGATGAGGAACGGAGCAAAAGGAAGCGCAGTGACAACAGGTCGAACCCTGGTTGGTTCAGGTCGGAGAAATCGTCCAACTATGTTGGATCCAGAGCAGTGACACCCCTAAATGCTAACCTGTCGAACGTACTAAACTCAATGAAAAGTTGGGAGGAACTGAAATGGCCCCCAAAGACAAACAGAGACCCAGCCAAGTGTGACAACGGCAAGTACTGCGCGTACCACAAGGAGGGCGGCCACAACACCAATGATTGCAAGAGTCTGAGGTATGAGGTTGAGTACTGGATTCACAGAGGCAAACTGAAAGAGTTTATGAAGTCTGAGAAGCGAACGGAACAAACAAAGGACAGGGGAGACATTTAAAGACATAAAGAATGAGACTCTAGGGATAATATACGTCCTTCATTGAGTCGGACCAAATGAAAGTCAGTCATATAGGTCTCGCAAGCGGACTCTATTGCACATGAGGACACAACCCGCGGATGAGAACAGACACATCTGCCACTCAAATATTCAGAGCTCCATACCCACTTTGACCTTTACAGACAAGGACCTCGAAGGAATCTGAGTGCCACATAACGACGCCTTAGTCATCTCAGTCTCCATAGCAAGGTGGGAAGTAAAAAGAGCCCTGGTTGACACAGGAAATTCGCTTAACGTTATATTCTACATTGCATTTCGCAGCACGGACCTCAATGAGGAAAACCTGATGTCTTCAGAACACCCGCTAATCGGATTTAGCGGGGAGAAGTTTTTCCCCATCGAAAAAAAAAATTAGCTACGGTAGCAGGAGAACCGCAGCTTAGGAAGATCCAATTTTTGGACTTCATGGTGGTAAACGCACCGTCATCCTGCAAATTCATTCTGGGAAAACCATGGCTCCACCAGATAGAAGCACTGGTTTCCACCCTTCACCAGTGTGTTGAGTATACTACTAACTACTCCGAATGAACAATACGTGGAGACCAACCTACGGCACAAGGTTGCCACTACGCCACACTAAAACAGATAGAGTGCTCCCAGATTCAGCTACATCATGTAGAGCAGCCTGACCCAGTGCAAGGCTAGATGACGGTAGATACATCATTCTCGAGCAGTACTGAAGCAATAAGCTCTCCCGCCCAGCGAGTCGAAAAGGCCATGGCGAGCGGGAACACATCCCCCCGACATTTTGTCGGCATGCAGATCCGCCCCTCTTCAAGGTTTACTCTTCAGTACTCTATGTAACGCCTCGACAGTCCGCTAAATGATCCGCGTGAACGACCCGAATTCACTTCAAGGCCATGATCAGTTTTTCTCCGTCGATAGTTATTTTGCATTAAGTTATTTGTTTCCCTTTCCCTAGTCAATATTGAGTTTTAGTTCTTAAAAAACATATGTGCTTTGCTATCATTTAAGAAATAAAGCTAGAATTACGAAAACAAACTCTATTGATTATTGGAAAGATGTAACAACAAGCACTTTGAGGCAGCTACAAAAGGCTACATATTACGAACGCTCTGAGGCGGATACAAATGGCTGCAGGTGTCTGAATACAGTGCGACCTGAAGTAAGAGTCTCGCTTAGACAATTCTACCATGGTAAGAATCTGACGAAAACTTGCAGACCCTTCGATGCGAGCAATCTACAAGTGACAGCAAAGATAAGCGAACGAAATTCGCTCGACCCCTTCCAAAGATAAAGACCAAGTGTAAGAGGGGATTTAAAGGACCGAGCAATCAGATTCTCCATCAAATCACCCCAGAAAGCTATTGTACAAGAGCATTGTAGACCTTACAACGGGCTGCTGATTTCCTCAAGAGACTTCCCACTCCCATTCCGACTTCCTCAAATAGCTTAGAAGAAGGCAGATGAGGATGGCACAAGCAGCGACGCAGTCACGGTCTCCCAGTGCTATCAAGCGATGCCACTTTTCATATGTGCGACACTAGGAGTGACTGAGAGATACCACTTACGGAGACATCGCACATCGACTAACACTTTGATCAGCCATTAGTTAGTAGTGAGATTCGAGCACACAAAGGCAAAAGTGGTACGGTGTAACACCAAGGCATCTCCCTTGGTAGGAAATCAATACTACTTCTTCGAAATATGAGAAGAAATTACGAGGCCTAAGCAAAATACCTATGTGCCCACCTGTAACAAGTGACCACGCATAACAGCAACTATCGCTTTGTCTGATTAGTGTAAATGTCAGAATATTTGGAGACTCCGTGAAAAACCAAAGCGTTCTCTTCAAGCAAGAACATTACATAAGATAAGCTCTGTGAAAGATAGTGCCTACAACGATTGGAAAACACCATTATATAGACATGATGGTTCACCAAGCGGGTACTAGCATTAACTACCAAGCATTAAATATCGTATGGAAAACGAGGAAACAGCGGTACCCGAGGAAATTGCGCAGACCACATCGATCAAATTGATGGTGCTGCACGCAACCCCATCAATTGAGGGGGAGTAACTGATATTTAACCGTCTCGCAGCCTACGTCGTACACGTGTTACCACGCGATCTACGCTGTACATGCAGCGTATCGTGCAGGAAACCCTAGCCATTCCTCTGCGGGCCCATGGGCTCAGCCTGTTATTCAAACATTACTATGTCACATGCTTGACACGAGCACGAGAAATCCTAGACATATGGATTGTACCTACAGATCACTAGCTGAGTTAAGGTAATTTTGTCTACACCATGCACCATGCTGATGGACTAGGTTCACATGTCCTCAAATGGACAAAACCCCTCTCCAACCAGACAAACTTAGTCAGCCTAAGCTGATGACGACGGCTTCTGGTATCTCCCGACACCTAGTCCGCTCAGTGCGGATCTTGATGGTTTAGGAAGTGGGAATTTAATCAGCGCCATCATGCCTGGTGATGACGACTTGCCAAGGATCATTGCCTCATTCGCGGTCAATGATCGCCGAACATAGTCAAGTAAGCCTAGTTGGTGACGACTAGCAACAAAAGATTTTGATCAAATCCCAGACCTTTGGCCCCCATTGCGCGGGTGTAGATGGTTTGGAAGGTGGGAGCCTAGTCAATCATGAACTAATTCCAACGGCTCGCCACAGGACCACTATTTTTTCTGCCTGACCACCAAATCACCAAACTTGGACTTGTAGCCCCCACTGCGAGGGTAAAGATAGTCTAGAAGATGGCAGCCTAGTAAGTCCCGAACTAATTTTGACGGCTTACCACGAGACCACTACTCTTCAGTGTGGTCGTTGAAAACTCCCAAATTTGTAGCTTGATGCGCACAGGTGTCGATGATTTGGAAGGTGAGAGCCTAGTCAGTCCCAAACTGATTTCAACGGCTTGCCACGGGACCACTGCTTTTCAGCCTGGTAGCCAAACTCCTCTCTCGAATTCGTAGCCCCTACCGCGCGGGGAGGGTATAGATGGTTCGAAAGGTGAGAGCCTAGTCAATCCTGAACTGATTTCGATGGCTTGCCATGGGACCACTGCTCTTCAGCCTGGTCGCCAAACCTTATACTCCCCGAATTTGTAGTTCGCTTTGCCCAGTCATAAACGATTCGGAAGGTGGGAGCCTAGTCATTGTTGAATTGATTCCGACAGCTTGCCACGGGACCACTGCTTTTCAGCCTGGTCGCCAAACTTCTACTCCCGAAATTTGTAGTACGCTTTGTACGGTCATAAATTATTCGAAAGGTGGGAGTCTCAAACAACTTGCCACACGACCTCCACTTTCCTTCAAAACAGCAGTCGCAAACACGAATCTAGCTGAATCAGCATTTCCACGCTCAAACGGACTGACATTCTAATATTAGCGAAGGCCATTTGTGCCGATACAAAGGTCGTACGGCCAGTGCCCAGATAAAAGCTACTTAAGATGCCAGCCCGAGCTCACGGTGTCTGATTCGGTACAAACACTCGTACAATTACACTCGATCGTCGCAACTCGCCCATAGCAGCAATTGCAGCCGATCGGTCAGACAAACAGGGTAAGCTTCAAGCAGCTTGCCTCGGGGACAAAACACAGCTCGTGCAACTGAACACCCAGCTAAACCGTCTGCAACATGCCCACTATCAGACATGACTACACAACAATGACCCTAAGTCGTTCATAATACAAAGCGGTCAAGCTCTCTATCGCAGACCGACCATTCAACGTCCTATTGATTCAACCAGCCTATGCCAAAGCAAAACGACAAGGCGAAATGAAAAACATGAAATAGAGACAACAAGCACGAAACATATAAAATTGCTTTCATCAACAGTCAAAACAGAAAGGGGTACAATCACATCAAGGGACTCCTTATCGGGAGAAGGTACAAAAGTAGAAGAGCTGAGTCTAGTGGAAGATGGAACAGGAGTAGCGTCCACGCACGCCACGGCCTGGAAATAAGGGCCCGAACCGTCTTCCTCGTCTGATGATGCAGAGGTAATAGACAAGTCTACATATGACATCTTCTTATAACAGCCGAGATCCCACTCCGGGTGTTCCTCCCTCATCAACGCCAGCAGCTTCAGTCGGCCATGTACAACTCAACGGAAATCACACTTGCCCTGCTCCTAAAGAAGTTCTTCCTCTCACACCTTCGCATCAACAAGTTCATGCTCCAGTAACTCTAACTTGCCAGTTAGCGCGTCGACTCAAGATTGCTCTTCACAGCACTAAGCTCATGCCACTCCAATTCGAGCCGATCCTTAGCCTTTATCGTCTGTAGAGCATTGAACTCCACATCGGATTCCAATTGTTGCTTCTCAACAGCCCAGTCATTTTCCTTCGAAACACTCTTGTCAACAAGAGACCGCAGTTCAGAACACGCCTTAGCCGCAGTTTCCTGCGCAACCTCAACTTCTCGGCGAATCCGAGTAACTTCCTGTTTAAGTTCGTCCCACTCGGACGCCACCTCTGACAGATTATGCTCAAGGTCCTCCAAACAAGCCATCTGAGTCTCAGCGGCCACGGTTGACTGATCAAACCTCTTTTCCTTAGCCTGCTTCTTCAGCTGCTCAATTTCATTGAGCGCGTCAGAATAGAGCACCTGCATGTGCGAGAAGACACGCTCCAAAGTGTATACCCTCTCGCGAGCCACCTCGATTTTTGTCCCAGCAACGACCGCGTAGCTCAAATGAGACATACCCAGCATAAGGTACTTCAATCCCTTATCCGTACACCCTTCCAACGTATCCTCATCGGGTTTTGGAGAGTGGTCAATCAGCCAACTGTGGCGCCTGCTTATATGCTTCATCGAAGCATACTCTACGTCCACCTCTTAGTGCCAGACCTATGAACTCATCTTCACCAAGTTCGGCGCAAACCGGCCTATCTGTGCACCCGGATGAAGCTTTCCCGAGTCAAGGATTACCCCAGCGCCACCATTCACGGTTGCCACTGTCCTCAGGATCTCTTCCACGGCCTTCCCCTTGTCACGAACAACCGACGCTTTAGTATGAGACAGCTTAATGGGATTCAGAGGGAGAGGAAGAAGCAAATTATCCAAAAGACCGTCCAACACGTCTAGCTATTCGGACGGTGAACAATTCGAACTACAGGAGACATGGCCAGTACCGCGGCCACTTTCAGGTAAAACAGCAATCGGATGATCAGATTTTACAACCTCAGGCAAATCTTCAAGGAAGCCTTCTACAGGAACAGTCCCACGCGAATCAGCACCAATGAAAGCTGCCATTACAACCCGCACCAGGCAGTTATTCAGAGCTTCGACCTACGTGTCACTAAGGCTCGACCTATCTACAACTTCTGCAAACCGCAAGTAATCTTTCTCCAAATCGGAAACGTCGATCTCCTCCCCAACAAGCCTAGCAGACTCGCGTTCTTCCCTCACTTGAGAGGGTCGTGCCGAAGATGACCCATTCCTCACACGAGACTTCTTCTTCACAAAGGAGGCAAGCTTTTCAGATGGCTCATTCGCATCAGGCAGAATGAAAGCTTTGGCCCAGCAGTGATCTTCTTCCTTGAAGGGGCCCCATCTTCCAACTTGACTCGCGATGTTCGGTACAGAGTGGGGGCAACGTAATAATTGTCCCACAACCTGCTACGAATGAAGTTGGAAACTCGTATGACATCGACTGCGTTCCTCTTTGGCAAGTCATGGAACGTTTCTATGGTGTTTTGCTTATCTAAGGTAAGAGGAGTAGTAGGAAACCTTCCTGCAAAGAGACACAAGCAATAATCAGTCATCTCGCTATCAATCATATCAAAGTCACAAGAAAAGGGTTGAACTTACGAAGCGACCTGAACTGTCGCTCGAGTGGACAACCCTTGCACTGAAAATACTTCAAATATTCATGAGCCAAAAAGCAGTACTTCTGCTAGAACTTGAAGTCATCAGGCATATTAACAAAACAAGTCAGCGATGTCATCTTACAGACAGTGTTACCCTTCAACTGGGGAGAAGTCAACAACTGAATCACCCACGGAGTCACGGTGATGCTGGCCTCCTTGGCACTGAGTAGAATCATGAGGACAATCTTATATCTGTTAGGCCCCAATTGGGTCGGAGGAATCCCAAAAAGATCCAGGAACTCCCAAATCATGTCCAAAATTGGAAAGTGCACTCCGGTCTGAACCATCCCACGATGCAAGCAGATGAAATCGGTCGGAGACAACATTGGCGTTTGGTCACCCGTCAGGACATACAACGACAAGTCCTCAGGAACTCCAAACTTCGTACGATTTTCAGCAAGGCCAGGCTCGGATAGCAATCTATCTTCAAAAACTCCAGGCCCTTGGCCAAGATCGCGTTGTCAAGAAGGTTTTATTTAGCCATGAAGAAAATAGAAAATCTTTTCTAGTCAAAGTGATATCCTCAAAATCAAAGAAAGCAGAAGAGTCAAACTCTACACTATGGACGACCTAAATAGAGGTTGGGTTCCCACCTCTTTTCCGCCGAACCAACATACATTCCACTATTGCGGCATGAAGCTCAAGCAACGATTCGGACTCAATCATCATGAGCGGCGCATCCCTTCAAGAGATGACTTAGCAAACCGATGTGACGGCCCACTAACTCGGGAGGAGTACATGATGATACATAAAAATGGTCACACCTCTAAGCCATACACGTGTCATGATGATCTCGAGGAAATATGGACCCCAGAATCAGCCTAACACTGAACAGGCCCAAGCGGTTCTAAGCCCGTTCAATTCAGTCCGTCGGGCGGACCCGAACTCTCACAACATGCTAGGCCCACATGTCTCACAACTATCCTCAATACCCATAAGTCCCACTAAGGAAAGTATCTCGAGGATCAGCTTCAGACGGGCAACTACAGTTGTTTTCTGCTTCCAACTAGGAAGCAAATACCATAGTACATTCCACACAGGGAAACTCCCTTCTACGAATTACTCTTGTATTGGGAACTATCTCTCGCGTATTTAGGAGCACAGGACTAACATGGAACTTCCCTCTTATAGCACGACTCCTAATTAGATAAGGATCTCCACGAAGATTTCCTTCGTAAACTACGCCTTCGATGGCCTGGTAAAACTATGACTCCTTGCACTATAAATAAGACATGAGGTTGGTAAGCTAAGGTACGTTACAAATTCCATGTTATAGCATTACACCTTTCTCAGATCCCTATCTGACTTTAGCATCGGAGTGCCATCGGCCACCACAACGGTGGTCCGTGGCTCACGTGTGTTACTTGTGCAGGTCAGCAGGAACCAAGTCAAAGTAGGGAGCGAAAAATGACTTCATCACTAACCATATCATTAATGATTGATAGATATTTTTTCGATCACAACCACTAGAAGGCAACCTTATTTGTCATGTTATTACATGAAATGCAAAGATGTCGAGAAACCACAGCCCCATGCATTTTATAACCTAAAGTCCTTCTCCCAACAGTTTAATCCCAACATCTTGTTCATATCCAAACCCAAAATATCCTTGTCTTCAAGGATCATAGTTTACGAACTTAAATGTAGAAGTGGTCCCCTTTGGTATGATCGATTTAATCCTTTATCTTATAATTCTTAAGGTCTTTCATGAAAACTTGATTAATCTCTTTAGAGAAAGGTGTCTCTCTCGATAAATTTCCAACCTTTGCACTACATATAAATTCATGCCCGTTAGTCATTTCCATGCCATGTCGTATATATACAAAAGTAATTTTCAAAGTTTTGTATAATATTGCATGAAAAACATTGTTGGAGAATTTCATCTTTCGAAAGTTCAAATCAATGACTTTTCACTAAACCAAAAGGTTGATTTAGCCACATCAAGATTGTCACGGTCTGAAGCTGTTTTTAAGCTTGCCACGTCTTTCAAATCGTCGATGTGATAATTTCACGTGGCTTTGAAGGCAATAAATGTTAGTTTTAAGTCTTTTCGCCTGTTTCTGTAGCCATTAAAAGCTAAATGGCGCATGACTTACATGTGCTCGTAAAGTCTAGCAATCTTAATTGGCCATCCCCCCTTAGCTTTGTTTTCTTCATTTGTCAATATTTGATATTATGACAATATAGTTGAGGGTAAATTTGATGTTAATCCCTTGTACTAATAGAGTAAAGGGCTATAGTTCCTTTTATAAATTTAATTTGATATTGGTCTCTCGCTGTTAGTTGACCATCTAGTAAACTGTTATCTTGTGCACATGATGCGAAAAAATTACTTCAATTAGTGGCATAGCCATATCAATATGGGAAGTGTGCTAAAAGGAAATTTAAGCTTGTGTCTTCTTTTCATAACAATAAATGTTGCAAAAAAAAATGACATACTGAATTAAAGGGAAAAAAAATATGTAGTTGCACCAGCCGGGAATCAAACCAGGGTCTATACTGTGACAAGGTAATATAATACAAGTAGACCCTGGTGCTGTTGTAGAAACAAATAGTATGAATTTTTTATTTAAAATAAGGGACATAAGCCAAACTTAATGCAAAAAGCAATTTGTCGTGCCTAAAGCTCCTAAATGCTTTTGTAAAATGATATGTTCCGATGCTACATGATCCAAGATGCTTTATAATGATCATTCTGAGGTTTTAGATATGTCTTAGGATGTAATTAAGGGTGTGTTTGGTTGCATGGAATCTTATGCTATGGGAATTCATGAGAGAACCCCTATATTTTTAGGCTAATTTGAGGTATCACTCCACATCCACAATTTGATTTTGTGATCAATTGTGGGAATGAAAGTCCCATGAACATGATAATCACATGGCTTCCATTCTCACCAATGATCACAAAATCAAATGGTAGATGGGGAGTGATATATCAATTTAGCCTAAAATGTGTCATGGATTCCCATGGCATAGGATTCCATGCAACTAAACACACCCTAAAATCTTTGAAACCCATTGACCAACTCCTCCAAAATATCATTCGCTTCAGAAAATTTAGCCCCATCAAATATGTTATTTTAAGTTACCAGGGAATTGAGTGACTTGTCACTCTTCCAACTAATGAAGATAATCTTCATGAGCTTACAAATATAAACTTCCTTAAATATGAACGAGTTGTGAATTTCCTAAAGTGTCAAAAATGAATTATAGGGAACATAGTACGAAATTGCTTGTTAACTTCCAGTATGATTGGAAACAAATTTTTATATGATTAAGCCAAACTTAATATTAATTGCATGAAATAACTAATTCAGAAAACAACATGCCCAACTGTTGAGATTTGTGGAGCCTGAATATATTTTAGTTTCCTTGTATGAGATAATAGAAAGTTTTGAGAAACTATGAAGTTTCATTATAAGAGACAATAGAAAATTTCATTGTATGAAAGCATATGGTTTCTTTATATTGATTTATATATAGGGTTTAATGTGGGAGGTTTTAGTAAACTTGGAGATTAATTGAGGCTTCATTGGTAATTGTAAACCTTGATTCTCAAATTCATAGTTGGTTGTGGTGCGCTATAAGGATGTAGGCAGGTTTGGCCGAACGACGCTAAATTCGTGTGTTCTTTGTTTTATGTTTCTTTTCTTTATTGCATTGGTTTGATTGTTTGCCTTCATCGTCTAGATTGTTTGGTTTGTTATTTGTTGCATTGAATCCCAAGATCCTGGAATTAGTAGTAACTAATCTGTAACAACTGGTATCAACAATCTCCACTATCCCAACAATTTTCACCTTTGGCGGGAATCGTCACACATTCTACAATTCATCCGCCCGGTCCGCAACATCTTGAAGTACACTTCCTCCTAGAATGTCTTGTGCAACCACGATCGTTAGAGTAGTACTTGGTGTACGGGTTTTACTATTGCAGACGTTATTTGATCCACCTAGTCTCAACCACCGCACTAACTCCACCTCGTCTGAACTTGTAGGACACTCCATCTTGGCATGGATATGGAGCTTCACAATGGATTGTTCACCTAGAAGACATGCGTTATACCTGTACCTGGTTCGCTGCCCTGCGCCTACCCTCCATAACCGATGTGTCACCTGCACCTCCACCTCGCCAAGTGCCTACCGAACCTTCAGTTTTGATACCACTTGTTAAGGCATCACGCACCCCTTGATCCACTCTTCATAGCAACGATATTGTCCTCAAATTAGACACCTCCATATTGGGCCCCCATCCTTGACCTTGGTGGTGTGAGATTTTCTCCAAAAAGTCTCGATGCTATTAGGGAGTGGATCATTCCTTATAAACCTTTGTGACAAATCTTTCTTACTTGATGATGGACAATTCGCGCCAAAGGTGGAGATTGTTAGAATGGTGTTGGCTTGAATAGTCTCACATCAAGTAAGGAGGATTTGTCATGAAGGTTTGTAAGGAATGATCCACTCCCTAATAGCAACGATCCCTTTTGGAGAAAACCCTACACCACCAAGCCCTGAGGTGGGAAGCCAAATGTAAAGGTGTTTAAGTTTGGGACAATATCCAACAACGACCAAGGGGTGCACGACGCCCTAGCACCAACATGATTAGTCTGAGGCTTGCCCTGATAAATTGGGCTTGGAAAACTTATGGACATGTGACATTGGACCATAACTTCTTTGGATGGGTTCTGTGTACGACTTGATTAACATGAGAAATGTGTTGGGTTGGGTCCAGTCCATTAAGGTGGACCAAGCTCTGAAGAGAAATTAATTAAATTAGGGTTGTTCGATATTTTATAAAAAAACAAGGAAAGAAAATAACAGGTTGCATTTTTGTTTAGTGCGACGGCTGCTGTCACGCCCCGATTTTCGAAGGAAACGAAAATCCCAAAATCCACTTAGGATTATCCGTTTCCCCCAAAACTCGGGACGTGAGAATTCAATAATAACAGAAACAAATAGCAGCATGAACTAAACATCTAAAACAAATAAAAATCTAACCCGGAGAAGACTGGCATGGCTAGCTCACTAGCGGAACTCCAGTAATGCAGCTCAAAATCTCTAAACCTGAAAGACTACTCGGCTACATTCCAAAAGGAATGTACCCAAGAAGCAAAAGCTCACTCGGGTCAGCAATAAAGCTGGTGTGAGAAATATTCATCCCAAAATCAATAAATCCGCACATGACAACATTAAAATAAACCAAACAATTAATAATCACACCATCAGGTAGTTCCTCAATGAGGCAATGGTGTTATCATCCTAATAAATAAATATGCATTCTTTATTACTAATAAATAAAATTTATGACTTATCAATCCTCATAAATGCAACAACAATACAATTCATAATCATATTAGACTATTATTGAAATATTAAACAAACACATTTTTCTACCTTTAGGAAGACATGTAGTTCTCATTCAATGGTTGAATGAGCATTTAGTTTCTTCCTTTAAGGTAATCATGCACATACACAAAATAAATCTCGCTACTTTTCCACAATCGCACTCTCCTCCTGTGCCGAACACACCTCACCCAAGTGTGCCTCCCTTGCCTTCGAAACCACTCGGAGCGTACATGTTCCAAGTGGGGTGCCACCTCGAGGAACATGTCATCTCACCCGAAGTTCGATCCATGGCAAGCATTCTTCCTAAATCTACACGTACAACCGAACACACATGGAACGGTGCACCGATATGCAAGCAAGTCTGCATACCCATAATCATATCACACGTATACAAGCAAGTCTGTATACAAACAATTTCTTTTCTTTTCACATATTTTTTTTTTTCGGAGTTGTGGAAATGAGCATAAAAAAAATATCAACTAAAACTCAAAACTCTTTTATGGTGACACTTTGTCAACCATAAATAAATCAACCACAGTATCCACCATTCTTTTGGGAAAACATAACACTTTCATAAACCAATTTTCTATGACAACGCGGGAATCAAAACCCATTCAAGATAAAGGATAAAAAAAATCATTACAAAATTAATCCTAGAAAATACTTAACGGCTACAAGTATACAAGTGCACTAGTGAAATATCATATCGATGTCATTCCATGACCTAGTGACTATAACAAGTGCTCGTAAATCTGCTAACATACAAAGATGCATTGACATATAAACTAACAAATGTAACAGAAACAATCATTAAAAGGAATATTCCAACCAGGTACATACGGTATGTTTCACTTTTAAAAATAGTCCTTTTTTGAAATTTTCATTTTCTTTCTTGCCCTTGACTGTTTGCTATTGAGTGCACAAAAATGTATTCATTGATAGAATTAAAACTATATCTAAGCAGTAATTGAAATACAAAGTAAGAATTAAATTGAAATAAATCTACAATAAAAACAAGTAAACACTTTTATTCAATCAATTCTAACAATGAACAACCTACGCCTTCTTTATAATTGTCCTAACTTCGCTGGCAAGAAAACAAACCTAATTCTAATTGGAAACCAATGCCCTAACTATATGAGTTGTTACCAAATAGGTTTAATTATAATGCTACTAATACTAATATTACTAAAAGAACCCACTTAAATCATTTATGCTACTAAGGAATCCTATGGAGAACCTTCCCCTATCTTGGTTAAAAGGATGGACCATCGTGACCTGGATAATTCATGGGTCTCCAGTGATGCCTTGCACCACCTCGAGCCCCTATACATTATACATCAAGCTCAAGGGCGAGCTTTGTTCCACCCCGGGTGGTTACCTATTGGGCTTGGATGCATGGCCCAGCCAACATATTATTTACTTATGCTTATTAGGCTCAATCCTTTAGGATACTAAATAAGGCTATCTCATTGCCTATAAATATGGGAAACATCATGTATAGACCCAAAAAAAAAGAAGGTAGAATTATGATTTGAAACTTGTACAAGACAGAAGACAAATCATACTGTTATCTTTTTGTTCTGCTGTAATGCAAGCATAAAAATCTTCATGATGTTAATAACTGGACCAGATTTAACAAGATATGCATTTACACACTAGATATGCATCTCATGGAATTACAAGCTTCAGTTTCTGAACAGAAATGAGAAAGAAAAAGTTAAATGCACTCAAAGTACATACAGAAAACAAAACATTTCTCAAAATGGAGGATTCAGATTCACTCACCAGTGCTTAAGAAGATTAAGTAAACAGCAGAGTCGACCCCGAGACATAGAAATCAAATCAGACTTGGAAGCTGTGACAACCTCCTTAATCCAAGCAAAGGGACTCCTCATGGTCCTCTGGACTTGGATCCAACAAAGGCCCCAACCCTTTAAAGAAATCACTCTGAGGCTCGAACCTACATTGATAAACAGGACGCTTAACATAGATAAAGTCTGGCCGCAGCCAAGCTGCACATTGGGTAATGGCTGCTCTGACACTGTTACCAAATCTGCCCATTAGGTTCCACTTATCCAATCTCTTCTTAGCTGGAGGAGGGGGTGCTTCCACAGCCACTTCACAAACCAGGGTCCACTGCTCCTATGGTGAACAAACAAGAAGGAAGAAGAAATAGTGATCTCAGGCCTTGAACACAACACTACATCTCTCTCTGATGCAGAGAGGAGCATCATTCGATTCAAGGCAAAAGAAAAGAAAAAAAAATCTCATAGAGAGGTGATTGTGATGATGATGATGATTGGTGATTCATGTAGTCACTATCCATATATCTATTATGCTTGCTTGTCTGAGCAACTTTGCAAACACACGCAAGGCACCTCAACCCCATCATGGCATGAAGAATATATAACTCGATGGTAAGCAAAACTTTCTGCTATCACTCTTTAACCAAACGACAAACACAACCCCCACCCAAATTTTTAATCCATCCAAACCTTCCTAAGATGACAATACCAATCTCAACATCAAACCCCTAAACACACTAAATCGCCAGTAAGCCATCAAACACACAAAAATCAACAAACAAAGATATGGGTATTTAAAAAAAAAAAAAAAAAAAGGAACTCATATAGAGAATGAAAGAAGACTCACCATCGTCTTCTCGAAATCACCTTGTTCTCCTTCCTATCGCCAAAAGCACCATCACTGATTCTTCTATCTCCACGATCTCCACCAATGCTCTCGCCAGACCTCTCTCTCTCTCGCCAGATCTCTCTCTCGTTGCCTGCTCCTCCCTCTCTCTCTCTCGTGTGGTCTGTTCCTTTGGTGAAGAAACAAAACAGGAAGGGGAAAAAGGAGAAGGAAGGAGAAAAGAAGAAGGAAGGAGAAAAGAAAAGGAAGAAGAAAAAAAAAGGGGTTTTGTTTCTTTTATATGGTGGGTGGCTATTCGCCCCCACCGAACTTTCGAGTGCACCCACCCTCTTTCACAAAATAAAAACCCTACTTATTAGTTTATTAAAAGCCCACAACCAAGCCCAAATACAATTGAGTAACAACCCATCAACATTAGGGTTTACAAAAGAAATTTTTATATTTATTTAATTAGGCGGGTATTACAATATATACAACTCAAAAGAATCTCGTCCCGAGATTCGGTAGAAGAAGGTAAGTAGGAAATTAATTCTTAAATAAACAAACTACACATCACATGGTCAAACAAATAGCTCATACGTATGCCCATAACTTAATGAAGACAATCACACAAAAATATAAATATTTTCAGTAAGTACAAAAATTACGGGGTGCTACAATATATACAACTCAAAAGAATCTCGTCCCGAGATTCGGAAGAGGAAAGAAAGTTAAGCGAATTTCAAAAATGCAACTTGTCAAACGAAAGAAGGTTTTAAAATAAAATTTTCAATTGAATTTTTAGTTGCATAAATTTTAATTGTCATTGAGAAAGTAGGGGTGTTATAATATATAAAACTCAAAAGAATCTCGTCCCGAGATTCGTGAAATGGTTAACTAAAGATTCAAGATAACAAACCGCTACAAGAAAACGACACTGAATAATGCCATCCACTATTGACATTAAAATAAGTCACTCACAGAAATCTCATCTCGAGATTCACGAAGAAAAAGAAACAATACTAAAAGTTCAAGGTTCACCCTTGTCACTTTCTCTCTAGACATTCACACTACTCTCCCATATCCACATTCCGAGGATCACCTAGACTCTATCTCAGCCTAGGCTAACCAAATGCTCTGATACCAAACTGTCACGCCCCGATTTTCGAAGGAAACGAAAATCCCAAAATCCACTTAGGATTATCCGTTTCCCCCAAAACTCGGGACGTGAGAATTCAATAATAACAGAAACAAATAGCAGCATGAACTAAACATCTAAAACAAATAAAAATCTAACCCGGAGAAGACTGGCATGGCTAGCTCACTAGCGGAACTCCAGTAATGCAGCTCAAAATCTCTAAACCTGAAAAACTACTCGGCTACATTCCAAAAGGAATGTACCCAAGAAGCAAAAGCTCACTCGGGTCAGCAATAAAGCTGGTGTGAGAAATATTCATCCCAAAATCAATAAATCCGCACATGACAACATTAAAATAAACCAAACAATTAATAATCACACCATCAGGTAGTTCCTCAATGAGGCAATGGTGTTATCATCCTAATAAATAAATATGCATTCTTTATTACTAATAAATAAAATTTATGACTTATCAATCCTCATAAATGCAACAACAATACAATTCATAATCATATTAGACTATTATTGAAATATTAAACAAACACATTTTTCTACCTTTAGGAAGACATGTAGTTCTCATTCAATGGTTGAATGAGCATTTAGTTTCTTCCTTTAAGGTAATCATGCACATACACAAAATAAATCTCGCTACTTTTCCACAATCGCACTCTCCTCCTGTGCCGAACACACCTCACCCAAGTGTGCCTCCCTTGCCTTCGAAACCACTCGGAGCGTACATGTTCCAAGTGGGGTGCCACCTCGAGGAACATGTCATCTCACCCGAAGTTCGATCCATGGCAAGCATTCTTCCTAAATCTACACGTACAACCGAACACACATGGAACGGTGCACCGATATGCAAGCAAGTCTGCATACCCATAATCATATCACACGTATACAAGCAAGTCTATATACAAACAATTTCTTTTCTTTTCACATATTTTTTTTTTCGGAGTTGTGGAAAAGAGCATAAAAAAAAATATCAACTAAAACTCAAAACTCTTTTATGATGACACTTTGTCAACCATAAATAAATCAACCACAGTATCCACCATTCTTTTGGGAAAACATAACACTTTCATAAACCAATTTTCTATGACAACGCGGGAATCAAAACCCATTCAAGATAAAGGATAAAAAAAATCATTACAAAATTAATCCTAGAAAATACTTAACGGCTACAAGTATACAAGTGCACTAGTGAAATATCATATCGATGTCATTCCATGACCTAGTGACTATAACAAGTGCTCGTAAATCTGCTAACATACAAAGATGCATTGACATATAAACTAACAAATGTAACAGAAACAATCATTAAAAGGAATATTCCAACCAGGTACATACGGTACGTTTCACTTTTAAAAATAGTCCTTTTTTGTAATTTTCATTTATTCTTTGTGGACCTCATCTTTAGAGGAAGAATATTGAGGAACCTTATTAGTTGTTTTTTTTTTATTTTTTTTTTATGCCTTATGACTGTACCATTTTTATGTGTTCCTGTCATACCTTGGTTTTTGGACAATCTATTTATTTATGTTGTTCGAAAATCGGGGCGTGACAGCTGCGATGTGACGGTTGTGTGCACGTGTCTCAATTGTGAGAGAAAAAAAATAGGGAATGATGAGCAGATTGTTGGGGTTTGATTGAAAACTCACAAGTGTGTTTTGGATCCGTTTCTTGTCGAATTTTTGTGTCATTTGTTTCAGTGTACGTATTCTTCCTTTGATTGGGAGTTGTTTGAAGCTCTTGTGAGGTAACCCTTGTATTGCTCCTTGTATTCCTCAAGCCTTGGACAAAAGGCTTGAGAAGAACATTGTACTTCTTTTATTGAGTAGTGGATTGATTGGATTTGCCCCGTGGTTTTTTACCCTTCACCTTGAAGGGTTTTCCACGTATATCTTGGTGTCCTTTATTTTGCATTGATTATTTGCTTGCATTGAATATTTGTTTTGCGATATTACTTGGTTCTTCCATTGGTAGAATTTCTTTGTAGTTGTTTGTTTTGTTTTCCCCAACAAAGTGGTATCAGAGCCAGGTTGGGAGATTGTTAGAGTTTGAAATTGACATGGAAAATAACAACACAAGGATGATTAGCCTTAATGGCTCTTATTATGTGATATGGAAAGCAAAGATGGAAGATATTTTAGATTGCAAGGATTTATATGCCCCAATTGAAGGGGGTAATGTCAAACCAAAGGATATGTCTGAAGATGAGTGGAAGAAATTAAATAGAAAGGTCATTGGCTATATTAGGCAATGGCTAGATGATACTGTATTTCACCATGTGTCCGCTAAGACGTCTACCCATTCTCTTTGGACTAAACTCCAAAATTTGTATGAAAGACAAACCGCTGTGAATAAGGCCTTCTTGATTAGAAAGCTGGTGAAGCTGAAATTCAAGGAAGGTAATTCTATTGTTGAGCACTTGAATGAGGTGCAAAGTATAGTGAGTCGGTTGTCAAACATGAAGATAGTGTTAGATGATGAAATGCAAGCATTGTTACTTCTCAGCTCGTTACCAGATAGTTAGGAAACGTTAGTGGTGTCTATTAGTAATTCGGCACCGAATGGACAGCTTACCATGGAGTTGGTTACAAGTAGCTTACTCAATGAAGAGACTAGAAGGAAGTCTGCAGGTACTAATCAATCCCAAGCACTTGTAACTGAAAACAGGAAGAGAGATAAAAATAGGATATATCATGGTTAAAAATCGTGATAAGTCAAGAGGGGGATCAAAGTCAAATGATAAAAGGTTTAAGTGTCATTATTGTGGTAAACTAGTTCATAAGAGAAGATACTGATTTCGTTACATAAATTATTTAAAAGAGGGAAAAGTGAAGAAAAGTGATAGTACAGATGCTACAGCTACTGTTTCAGATGAACCCGTGGTTCATTTGTGTGACGAAAGTGAATGTTTGCATATTGCAACCGAAGGGAGCGAATGGATTGTTGACACTGGTTCATCTTTTCACGCTACTCCAAGGAAAGACTACTTCACTACTTACAGAACATGAGACTTTGACAGTGTGAAAATGGGTAATACTAGTTTCTCCAAGATTGTGGGAGTGGGTGATGTATGTATCAAAACTAATATGGGATGCACTTTGACTTTGAAAGATGTACGCCATCTTCCTGATCTTCGCCTAAATCTGATTTCAGGACTTGTTTTGGATAAACAAGGATATATGAATTACTTTGGTAATGGTGCTTGGAAGCTTACCAAAGGTTCACTTGTTGTGGCAAAAGGCAAGACGTATTGCACCTTATACAAGACTCAGGTGAAGCTGTATAAGGGTGGTTTGTATGCAACTGAAAGTGATACTTCTCTGAACTTGTGCACAGGCGGCTTGCACACATGAGTGAGAAAGGTATGCAGCTCTTAGTAAAGAAGAAATTGATTCCCTCCTTGAAAAGTACCCCTCCTAACCCCTGTGATCATTGTTTATTTGGTAAGCATCATAGAGTTTCATTTTATAGATCATCAAAAGGAAAAATTGGTTTGTTAGATTTGGTTTACACTAATGTGTGTGGTCCCATTGAAGTAGATTCTCTTGGTGGTAGTAGATATTTCTTGACATTTATTGATGATGCATCAAGAAATGTGTGGATTTATTTCATCAGATCTAAAGACCAGGTTTTTCAGTGCTTTCAGCAGTTTCATGCCAAGGTTGAAAGAGAAACAGATAGACTTTTGAAGTGTCTCCGTAGTGATAATGGGGGTGAGTATACATCAAGAGAATTTAAAGTTTATTGTGATGAACATGGTATACGACATTAGATGACAGTTCTTCGCACTCCACAGCATAATGGAGTGGCAAAGAGAATGAATCAGACTATTGTTGAAAGGATCCGATGTATGCTTCACTGCCGAAGGTATTTTGGGTTGAAACTGCTCGTACTGCTTGTTATCTTATCAACAGGTCTCCTTCAGCCCCTTTGGATGGTGATATTCCAGAAAGAGTGTGGAGAGGTAAAGATATTTCATACTCTCATCTGAAGGTGTTTGGGTGTAAAGTGTTTGTTCATGTACCCAAGGAACAAAGATCAAAGCTTGATGAGAAGACATTTCCATGTATTTTCATTGGTTATGGAGATGCACAATTTGGATACAGATTGTGGGACCCTGAGAATAAGAAGATTGTTAAAAGCAGAGATGTGGTATTTTATGATTATCATACCATTGCAAATTTTTGAGAAAGTTGAGAAGCCCAAGAAGACAGAGGGTGAGGTACCAAATCTTACCCCACTTCCTCCTCCTTCGCATGTTGAAAATGGGGGAGAGATGCCAGATGATATAGTAGGTGACCATATGCCTGAAAATGAAGTTGTTGGTGATCATGTACAAACAAATGAAACTGAGCAAAAAGAGTGACCCCTTCAGCAAGAAGTAGTAGAGCCTCAGGTAAGAAGGTCTACTAGAGAGCGTCAACCATCAAAGAAGTACCCCAATTTTGAGTATGTTTTGCTCACAGAAGAAGGTGAGTCAGAAGATTTGCAAAAAGTACTAACTCATAAAGATAAAAATAGTTGGATGAAGGTTATGCAAAATGAAATGAGTTCCTTACATAAGAATGGTACTTATGAATTAGTTGAGATTCCAAAAGGTAGAAAACCTTTGAATAACAAATGGGTGTACAAGCTGAAAAAGGATGGTGATGGAAAAAATGTGAAGCACAAAGCTTGGTTAGTGGTTAAAGGCTTTGCGTAAAAGAAGGGGATAAACTTTGATGAGATATTCTCACCAGTTGTGAAGATGACCTCTATTAGACTAGTATTGAGTCTTGCAGCTAGCCTGGTCTTGAGATTGAGCAGTTAGATGTTATAACTGTGTTTCTTCATTCAGACTTGCATGAAGAAATTTACATGGCACAACCAGAGGGTTTTTGAAGTGAAAGGGAAAGAACATATGGTCTTTAAATTGAAAAAAAGAAGTCTTTATGGGTTGAAACAAGCTCCAAAACAGTGGTATAAGAAGTTTGACTCATTTATGGTGGGTCATGGGTACAAGAGAACACTTCTAGATCATTGTGTTTATGTCAGATATTTTTCGCCCAGTAGCTTCATTATTTTCTTGATTTATGTTGATGATATGTTAATTGTTGGAAAAGATGTTGATATGATTGGCAGGTTGAAGAAAGATTTGTTTATGTCTTTTGATATGAAAGACTTGGGGCCAGCTCAACACATTTTGGGAATGAAGATTGTATGTGACATAAAAACTAAGAAGTTGCGGTTGTCACAAGAAAAATATGTTGAACGGGTGCTTGAAAGGTTGAACATGAATGATGCTAAGCCCGTGAGCACTCCACTTGCTAATCACTTCAAGTTAAGTGCCAAGTTGTCTCCTAAGACTGAGAAAAAAAAAAGTGAATTGACAGGTATTCCATACTCCTCTGTTGTAGGGTGTTTGATGTATGCAATGGTCTCTGCAATACCAGATATTGCTCAAGCAGTTGATGTTGTGAGTTGGTATCTTGATAATCCAGGAAAATAACATTGGGATGCAATTAAATGGATTTTGAGGTACTTGAAGGGTACTTCAAAGCTTTGTTTTTGCTTTGGTAATTCAGGAGTCGTATTGGAAGGGTTCACAGATGCAGATATGGCAGGTGATCTTGATAGGAAGAGGTATGCTTCAGGTTATGTTTTCACTTTTGCAGGGGAAGCTGTATCTTAGCAGTCTAGATTGCAAAAGTGTGTTGCCTTATCAAAGACTGAAGCCGAATACATTACCATTACTGAAGCAGTGAAGGAAATATTATGGTTGAAAATATTACTCAAGGAATTATGTGCGAATCAAAATAAATATGTTGTGCATTGTGACAGTCAGAGTGACATAGAGCTGAGCAAGAATGCCACATGTCATGGGCGTACCAAGCATATTGATACTCGTTATCACTGGATACGTGATGTGCTTGAGAAGAATTGTTTCCAACTTGAGAAGATTCACACTAGCAAAAATCCTTCTGACATGATGACAAAAGTGGTTTTTAAAGAGAAACATGAGTTCTGTAGAGAGTTCATTGGAATGGCCTAATGTACTTAGGCTATGATTCCCCCCTTATGGTTTGAAGGGGGAGATTTGTTGGGTTGGGTCCAGCCCATTAGGGTGGACCAGACCCTGAAGAGAAATTAATTAAATTAGGGTTGTTTGATGTTTTATAAAAAACAGAAAAAGAAAAGAACAGGCTGCGTTTTTGTTTTGTGCGGCGGCTGCGATGTGACGGCTGCGATGTGACGGTTGCATGCGCGTGTCTCCATTGTGAGAGAAGAAAGAAGGGAATGAGGAGCAGATTGTTGGGATTTGATTGAAGACTCACAAGTGTGTTTTGGATCCGTTTCTTGTCGGATTTTAATGACGTTTGTTTCGGTGTATTCTTCCTTTGATTGGGAGTTGTTTGAAGTTCTTGTGAAGTAACCCTTGTATTCCTCAAGCCTTGGGCAAAAGGCTTGAGAAAAATATTGTACTTCTTTTATTGATTAGTGGATTGATTGGATTTGCCCCGTGGTTTTTTTACCCTTCACCTTGAAGGGTTTTTCACATATATCTTGGTGTCCTTTATTTTGCATTGATTATTTGCTTGCATTGAATATTTGTTTTTGCGATATTATTTGGTTCTTCCATTGATAAAATTTCTTTGTAATTGTTTATTTTATTTTCCCCAACAAAATAGTCTACAATACGCTAGATTATAGCTTGAGGTTTGTGCCCAACAACCAACGCTTTAATAATGGCAACGGAAGTTTCACCAACTCTCATCAAATGTGAAATGTAATAGTCTCTGCGCATTCACATTTGAATCACATTGTACATCATGCATGTATAGATATAGAGGTTTGATTGAGAGATGGGAGTGTTTCCACAAATAGGAAAGGAATCACTAATTAATGCCAACATAAAACTTGCAAAAAGATTACAATACATGATCAGTTACAGAGAACTAATGGTTTTTGTCCAGATTTGCTTAAACAGTTGTAAACTGAAAGGAGCCAATAATCATGAACCATCTAGGAAGCTTCATCGGTACATACACATACCTCAAATATATTCTCTCAGAATTTTGTTTACATACATCCATGACAATCCACCAAGAAGGAAGTTTCCCTTGAGAAATGCCATCCCAACGAGATTTGACTCTTGTGGATTTTACCAAGGGGTATATGTTGTTTACCTAAAATCCAATTCCCTAGCATGGAAAGGAAATGAAAGGGGAGCAGATAGGAAGAGATGGTAGAGTAGGGAAGAAGGAAAATGGTGCATGACTCCACGTCCTCTCCTAAATCGTGAAATATATTTCACGAAAAACATGTTGATCTGATTCCTATATTTTATCAAAAAACATAAAAGAGTGGTGTGTAACTTACTATCTGTTGAACAAATGAATCTCAAGAAACCTATTGTGGATGCTCTTGGGCGGAGCCAGGATGGCTGACAAAGGGGAGTAAAAAAAGTTTGAAAATATCAATTTATCCCTAAACGTGATTTTCCGAATCGAACGAAGATTTTTTTTCTTTTTTAACTCCTAACAAACCCATCCTCACCAACCCTCTCACTCTCTCCTCTTATCCTTCTCATTTTCTTATATTTTCTCTTCCTCACAAACCTTCTCTCACTCTGTAATCTCTCAACTCCGCCTCTCATCTCACTCCCAATTCGCTCAACTTCGTAGCAGCTGACCATATCGAACCTTGAAACGCGAACATATCGGTAGCAGAGATTTGTATAGAAATGGGGATCTAAACTTTAAAAATAACTCATAATATAATTTTTAGTGGAGTTCGAAGCCAAAATTGTATACAAAAGGGGACAATCTAAATTTTTAAAAGGGGGACAATATAAAAAAAATTAAGTAATTTAATGAAATTTTTCATAAAGATAAGGGTAGATCCGCCGCCTCTTAGTGAGCAGTAAGTGGGGCAGGGCAGGGCAGGGTTTTGTCAAACTCCACAATTTGTACCTAATCACGTAGGTTCCGCTATCCTTTTCATGGGTAGGAAGCGTGAGCAAAGCTAGGACGACTGCAACAATGTATAATATAACTTGTCATTGAGATGTACACAGCTACAAAGTCGAGGAGTTATTGACGATGTGGATGTTGTTTGGTACAACACTAACAAGACTTTCAATGATGAAACCCAATTGAGAGTACAAGGTGGCAGTATCAGTAATAGACACTAAGTTAAAGCGTGAGGAACTTAGCATGTCCATATTGCATGTTAAGTTGTAAGAGAGGAGCAAAGTCATTAAACCACCCTCTTCTGAAAACCCATCTCTCTGAAAGACAGTAATGGAGGTGACCAATAGAGTTATTATAGCAACATGGGCTGTATTTTGGGGGCTTGTAATGGTAAGTCAGCTAGGCAACGCAGAGAGGGTGCTACGACTGAAAACATCAGCTACTCTTGATGGTGAAGGTGAAGGTTCTGTTGTTGAGAAAGAGAAAGAGAAAGAGATGATTTGGGGTGATGGGTTAATGGTCAGAGTCTTCGATCTGTTCTTGCAGGCTGGAAAGTCTACTTATCACCATGTTTGGCCTGTGAGTTTCGTTATGTTCTCCGTGTTTCTCTTGTATGGTTCTCTTATATTATACTGTTTGATGAAATTATGTTGTTGATGATGATGAGCAGGAAATGGAGATTGGATGGAAATTGGTGGTGGGAAGTATAATAGGATTCTTTGGAGCAGCTTTGGGGAGCATTGGAGGAGTTGGGGGTGGGGGCATTTTTGTCCCAATGCTCACTTTGATTATTGGCTTCGATCCCAAATCCTCTACTGCCATTTCTAAATGTAAATGAACCCCACTACTCTCTACCCAACCCTCTTAATTACTTTACATTTTTTTTTTTCATTTCTTTATTATTGTTGCATCACTTGTTCTTCTTTTTTAAACATCTCAACAGGCTGGCAAACAAATTTAAGACTTTTACAGTGGGATTTTCTTCTCTGCTTATCTATGTTAAACTACTCCAATTTGCTATTTCTATTATATTATATGACATAACTATGAGTCAACAAGAAACAAATAAGTAGAATCAGAATCCTTGGGGTTTTATTTTAGCAACAAAGCAAGCTTTCCCTTATCCATTACAAATAAGGTCTTTTAGTAAGTGTTTTTGCTTTTGCAGTGAAGGAAGATTCGGGGGAGGAGGTCCAAGAAAGCTAACTAATGCCTTCTACCCCATTTTCTATTGTTAAGGGAATAATGGAATGATGTTAACTAATTATGTTTTTTTTTTTTTTTTTTTTTTTTTTGAAAGGCAAGCGTGGTGGTTTATATGGGCTCCCCAGATCACTAAAAATAATAAATGATTAGTTACATTCGAGAATAAAACGCATAATAACCAAAATAATCAATGGTTTGGAAACCTACACTTGGCAAGCAGTAAAACAAAATGCAAGAACAATGAAAATTCTTGTTTTCAGCAAATTTTGTGTAAAGCAAACAGGAAGTTGAATATTGATTCTAATTACCCATGTCTATAATTTATTTATGCAGGTATGATAATGGGTGCTGCAGCATCTACTGTATACTACAATCTGAGACTCCGGCATCCAACACTAGACTTGCCCATTATAGACTACGACCTAGCCTTGCTTGTACAGCCAATGCTCATGTTAGGTATCAGCATTGGAGTTGCCTTCAATATCATCTTCGCTGAGTGGATGGTTACAGTCTTGCTCATCATCCTGTTCATTGGTAACCACATATCAACATCATAGTTATCTAACAAATTTAACTTTACTAGTTTAACAGCAACTTATCTAACAAATCAGCAAGTCGTTTCACTAATCAATTTTGAAATGAAATAAATACAAACTATGTTCAACTATTATATTATCCATGAGTACATTGTCATTTGTACACAAATGCTACAACAGGGACCTCCACCAAAGCATTATTTAAGGGCATTGAGACATGGAAGAATGAAACAATAATGAAGAAGGTAAAAAGGATTTTCTACCCTACTATTTCTGCTCAGTCTTCTGTTTCCTTTCTTTAACTCTTGGACCTTTACATCACTTTCAGGAAGCTGCCAGGCTGTTGGAGTCAGAGTATAAACCAACTGGTAAGTCTCATCACATGATCCCCTCCGTCGTAAACTTTCTCATTAATTCAAATTGATTTGTTTGTAGCCCATTTTTATCCTAGCTTTGTGTACTGACTTTTCTAGATGCAATATATTTCAGTAGCATTTTGTTAATATTTCGTTTTCTTTTAATATTTGAAAAAGAAATATCAAATAAGCCAGTAATGAGAGATCAAATTTCCCCGACGAGAAAATGCTATTTGCATCCGTCTCTAATAGAAAAGAAATCAAGATGGATGTCTGTTGTTTTAAATGATGCTAAAAGAAAATAGACAGATACCTAACAGAGTCGCGACAAAGGAAGCAATATCATCATGTTCCATGCCTTGACAATTTGATTACAAAGGCAATGAGGTATTAATTATGAGGAATCATACTACCACAAAAACAAATTCAATATATATGTCACACCTAGCTCAGAGCAGGAGCTTGAGAAGAATCTGTTCCCCTTCCTGCACTCCCATGTTAGGCATATCCTACTAATCAAACCTTCAACAGTGAATTTTAAACTCCCATGAAGTAAACTTAGAAATCTTTTTCAATTTAACTGTTTTGGGAACATATAAAAAAAATAGGTAAAATGGAGAAAAGAGTCAATCTCACACACCACGCACCTCACTTTTTTGAATTCCCAGATATTCGTGGACGAGAGTACAACCTACTCCCCAGTGGTCCGGCTACTTCACATGTTGACAAGGTAATTCTAATTATACAGACACCACCAATGTACAAACACTCTGATTCTCTGAATTGCATCATCTTCCTCATTTCTTATGGTCATCATAATCATAAATAATATTCCAGGTCTCCGTGATGGACAATATATACTGGAAAGATTTTTTGCTGCTCGCATTTGTATGGGTGGCCTTCCTTGCGATACAAATAGTTAAGGTAAGATGCTTCCCCCTGTTCTGTCGTACAAGGCTTAAAAATGCTTCCAATATATAACTTCTGGAAATAGGTTTTCAACTATTAGAAGATCAAAAAACAAGACAAGACTGATGAAGTATGAGTTCCAATCACTCTTTCGGTTCAGTTGTCTTGCTATCCGTGTTCTGTATATAGTTCTTAATCACACTATGAAACACCAATTCACAGTTAACAATGTTTATCCTCTTGAATGTTTATGCAGATTTATGTTGTAAAATGCTCCGTGGAGTATTGGATTCTGAATGCATTGCAGGTGAATTTTCAACCTAAATATGCAATTTTCTTTCTAGTAAATACCCTACTAAACTACCTGATTCTGAAGGAAGAAAAAAATGATTTTCATTGGTAAGCCAGAACTGTTGTGCACCCTGCGGAAGCTGGATCTTGCAACTCAGTCGAAAGAGACAGCAAGATAAAGAAAAACAATCATAAACACACGAAATTTAATATGGGAAATTCAACTAGGGCAAAACCCACCAAAGTAATGAGATATTTTATTCACATTCTTCAAAGGTAGAGAAAAGTATAGACTCTCTCACACAACCTACAATGACAACCCAAAACCTCTATGCCTCTAGAAACCTAGACTCAACCCAAAACCCAAACCTGGCTGGCTAGAATTGTTGATCCCTTTTATAGAGAAGTAATGCTTGGCGAACAAGAATACAAGTCCTAATCGAGTTAGAAGCTTCCCCATAAATGTTTGGGAACAAACACAGCTCAATGATTTGACTCGACCCAGCTTGCTGGTTCGAACCAACAAATACTGGTTCAAACCTGATCAAATTTTGCTCATTTTGTCATTTTTTGTTGAATTTCTCTAGCATCGAGTCAAAAACTAATAATGTCAACCACATGCCTACTAGACCTTTTCTTTTGTCTTGTTCATGAATTACGCATCTGATCATATGTTGGAGACGGTCAATTGCTGGAACCTTTTATGTGTATCTGACCCTCAACTACTGTCATGATGTTCCATTCAACCGAAACAAGTAATGCCAACTGTAGCTGGTTTTCTTACTAAGCACACTATAGGTTTCAGATTCTTGCTTAACTATGGTTTTATGATGTGAAGGTACCAATCTCTGTTTCCGTTTCTCTCTACGAAATTATTTGCTTATATCGAGGAAAGAGGACAATCGCGTCCATAGGAAAGGAAATCAACAACTGGAAAATACACCAGCTTTTTCTATACTGTTTCTCTGGAGTAATAGCTGGTATAGTTGGTGGATTGCTTGGGCTTGGAGGAGGCTTCATTATGGGACCACTTTTTCTCGAATTAGGAGTTCCTCCTCAGGTATTACTATGTTTCAATAAATCATTCTAGCATAGTTAAGTATTTCTACCTGAAGGTGCAGATATCCAATAAAATCAATGTTTTAAAAGCATCTTGGTTTATTTTATTTTATTTATTTATTTATTTTTAGCTAGGGTTTTGAGGATCCCCGAACCTTATCATTAAATCAAAAACATAAAAGTACATCAAGTTTACACCATTGACTTATCCCTTCATCATACATTGCATCGTTACAAGGGAAAAAATTTCCTTAAAATCGTGAACCATAAAAGATGGATCAATGAGTTTTAAGCTAAGGGTTAAACTCACCAACTGAATAGTTGTCATGATGGATTCGCTTGAACTCGTGATCTTGGTAGGCATGATCTTGGTTTATTCTTTTAAGAGGAAAATAATCACACTGATAAATCATCCAAGTGCTGAAGAGAACTAACTTTAGCAGGAAATTGCATGACAATGAATCAGTTGCATTTACTGGATCTTGAAATGATGGTTCTGAAAACCACAAAAACTTGTAACTCTTATCAAAGAATGGAACATGTTTTAGTAGGTGGAGGAAGCTATATTTACACATTTACATCTACACCATATTGTACTTATTCACACTTCTTAGACCACGTCTTGAAACTCCACAAAACCCTCCCACATGAAAATAGGGATCACCTTCCTCTTTACTATTTTATTCTTTTCTTTCTTTAGTCTCCCGAATTGCCTTTCATTTTCTCCATCTACGTCCTATTCCATAACTCTAACCACGATCACTAAATTCACCTCTATCACAAATTCCCACCAAACAACCAACCTCCTCACTTTGGTCACTTGGTGAAGATGACACAAATGGTTTTCATCTCCCAAAGGTGTCAGGATAACCGAGGAAGCTAATGTGGGAGTCGAACTTCCCTTACAGATATGATGGCGGAGTCCTTCAAACAATAGCAAGACATATGAAGTATGAAGGTATTAACAACAGTGTGACGAAACACCTGAGGAGGATTATATACACTAAATTCATGATGTTTTTCTTTCTTGTAGGTTGCCAGTGCGACATCTACCTTTGCAATGGTATTCTCGTCCACCATGTCTGTTATACAGTACTACATCTTGAAACGTTTTCCAATTCCATATGGTGGGTACAAAAAACCTAT
The DNA here is from genome assembly GCA_963556465.1 of Berberis vulgaris. Classification (NCBI taxonomy): domain Eukaryota; kingdom Viridiplantae; phylum Streptophyta; class Magnoliopsida; order Ranunculales; family Berberidaceae; genus Berberis; species Berberis vulgaris. The sequence continues at coordinate 63,327,556 of OY747131.1, forward strand.
CAATTTTACTTTCATGAAAAGTTTTTAAAAATAAAGCCTTTTAGCTTTATGTGTCGAAAGTCGCCCTACACAATCTCAGTTAACAGGGGTTGCGAATTTTAAGAAATACTGCAAAAAGAAAAGCCACATTCAGTTTATCCATTTTGCAAGTAGGCTTCACCGTTCAAACTTCATCCAGTCTAACCAAACTGCGAGTTACGTTTGGATGAACCTGAAATTATAAAAGAAAATATCAAATTTATGCCCCATTTACTAAATCCACATGAATAACGAATTCTGCTACAGCTGTTTATTTCAGCCTAGTTGCCACAGTTGCTGCTTTTACTGGACAACACATTGTCAGAAAGTTGATAATGCTGCTTGGCCGAGCATCATTGATCATTTTCGTCTTGGCTCTAACCATATTCGTGAGTGCGATCAGTTTAGGTAAACCTCTCTATGACTTCCATGGATGTAATAGGTTTTAAGCACAAGCTTATCAAGGAGAGACTAAAATTTTTCCATTAAATGCAGGTGGGGTGGGGATAGCAAATTTGGTTGAGAAGCTAGACAATCATGAACATATGGGATTTCAGAGTCTGTGTTCCCATTCCTAGACAATTGGCATGGAACTTCAGTGTGAGGTATAACTAGAACCATTACTTCCCTACATCATATTAGTTCATTCCTTTTTTGTTTGCCTCAAGAAGCCTGTTATGGTTAATGAATTTTTGTTACTTCGCATGCAGAATACACTGGCAATGGATGTTCATTTGTGTACGTTGTACCAGTACCCATTACTGGGTTTACTTGTAGTACAAAACTTGCCGATGACATTTGATCAGTGATCATGTAGGCAATGTAATATTTCAATGATTGTGCAATGATTTCAAGACTATGTCTCTTCTAAGATTGTCACATGTGCAAATAAGTGCATAAATAGCAAGAGTTTGAAAAACAAAAGGGAACAATATCGAGTAGAACAAGCAAAACAAGAACACTTGTCCTACTTACAAAGAAAAGATAAAACACTTCCTTACTTTACTGAAAATGCACTCCATTGAATACTTTACTTACATCAAAGACACATTTCTTGGAGAAAGTAGTTTACATGAAGTGACTTTCACAATTTGTCATCCTAGACCCGGTGTTCTAAAAAGCGCTAGGCGGTGGGTGGGCGGGCGGGGAGCAGGTGCCTAGCGCCCAGGGGCCTAAGCGGTTTTAGGTTTTGTATTATAACTTTAATAATTTACAAAAGTTAAGCATAATACCTTATCAATTACATCCAAGATACATGTGCAAAATTTAAAAACATGAAAAATTAACAATCATGAACAAAATTTATTAAAACTCAAATGACTGAAGTTAGTCATGATGGGTACTTTATACAAAGTTGAATTTATGGACAAATATCCAAACCTACTCTTTATTTTTCTTCAAATTGCATGAATGACCTCAGTCATGTTTGATAAAATCTACATTACTAAAATTAGTATCGGCAGATCCTTTGAGAATTCCATTAAGTAATCATCATTTGCTACATTCATACATATACTGAATAAAAATAATTAAATTGTTTATTTCAAAAAAAAAAAAAGGAAAGAAAAATAAAATAAGAACACAATCAGCCTTATTCAAAAATAAAAAATAAAAAAACTCGCCCAGACCGTCTAGACCGCCCAGACGCCCGCCTAGGCCGTTTTTTAGAACACTGCTTAGACTATATGACAACAGTATAAATTCGAAAAAAAATTTGCAAGAGATCGATTCAGAATATATTTCAACAGAATCCGAAAATTTTTCCCCAAGTAACTTCCCATATACAAGCAAAGTGTGCTCATTATACACTTAATAACCTTCCACATAAAGTCTACATGCAATACGATGATCATATTTCAGCAAGCAAGGCATAATTTTGATCATGATTCCACATTTTCATATTTTGTACTTGAATCGATTTGTTTTAGATGCGAACCCAAAGCGACAATTTGTCCAGATTATCAATCAAAAGGTAAAATTTAATAAATAGAAAGCTAACATATAATCAGTTCAATCAAGAAATAGTTACTATACACCCATACCGAATTCACTTCCATTTCGCGTAAAATCTCTGATCACTCCACAACAGCATCCGGTTCAAAGGCACCTGAACATCCCTCTCCTTCAAATGTAAATGCCTCGGAACAATCCGACCCTTCAAACTAAACCCGAAATACTGAGGAAACTTCTTCAATTCATCAACGCTCCGCTCCATCTCCTCCACCAAATACTCAAACTTGGGTCTCAAATTATTCTCCACACTGTATCCAAAAATTGCGGGAAACCGAAAACAAAAGCTCTTCGACTCCTCATACGAAAACCCTAACTCCTCCAAAAACCTAATTCTCTCAACTAGCTTCCCCACCCTAGTGTTAAGCAAATGGGCATTGAGAGTAGTAGGTGAGTTCAGCTTCTGAATTCCCAATTCTTGTAAAAACACAAGTGTGGGTCTAAGACAGAACTCGACGTTGGAGAAGATGAGGTCCGGGCAGCGGAGAATTAGACCACGGGAGTTTTCCGAGGAGGCCGAGAGGTCGAGGGTGAGGAAGTCGAAGACGGGTTCGATGTCGGAAGGGGAGAGCTTTGGGGAGAAGAGGTTTGGGGAGAGGGAAGCCAGTTTTTGGAGGTCTGGGTCTGAGAAGCCCTTGGATTTGAGGAAATTGACTGTGGTGAGGATTGGGGGGAGAGTTTGTGGAGGGAAGAACTTGTGGGTGGGTGGAATGATGCCCAGGAACTTGAGATATCGGAGGTTTTCACGATGAGTGGTGCGAAAGCGGACGGCAAGAGGAGGGTGTGGGGAGGTTGAAGGTGGTGGAAGAGGGTTTTGGTGGGGAGGGAGTGAGGAGGCAGAGGAGACCGTTGTGTGGAGCATATTTGTTTTAGCGGGAAAGATAACGGATAACTGTCTGGTTAAGAACTAGTTGTGAGGGTCAGAGGATGTCACGTGATATATATTTGCTGCCTTAAACCAATAATAATAAATACCATTTTGTAATTTATAATGTTCATTATAAACACCTATAAATCATAATCCTGTCCAAAAATCCACAAGTAAAAAAATAAATAAATACATTAAAAAAAAAATTAAAAATGACTTCAAACCATATCAAGTGCTTCAAAATCAGCTCCAGGTACAAAATGGCTGCGGCAAATTGGACATGTAGGTTTCCTCGTCAACCAAGCATCGAGACATTGTGCATGGAATACATGGTAGCATCTTGGAAATACATGAAACAATTCTGTCTTCTGAAATTCTTCCAAGCAGATCACACAATTAGAAGTCCATCCTAACCTATTTGTGCCCATGTTGATTTTCTTCAGCAATTCTCCCATGGATAATCTTGACCCCCTCCTCCATGCTTCAATTGCATGATGATTCTCAAAGCCTTGATGACTAGGGACTGAGGCAGCTCCCATAGTATGTTGATCATCATCATCTGAAGAAGAATTCTTTCGATCAAGATGACTGATAACGACGTAACAGATTAGAACATAAGTCGAAAGAAGAGCACAAATACCCAGTGGAGAAAGTGGAGGAGGAGGAGACGAAGAAGAAGAGGAATTCATCCCAAAGTGCAGGAAACATTTGTGTTGCATGAAGTAGATGGAAGGAGACTAATGAAGAAACAGATACTGCATAAGATAGGTTGTCTTTGCTCAAACTAAACTTCACTAAGCGCATAAGTGTCGATCACTTATCGTAAGCTTGAATTAATCGTCTCTAGAGCCAGTTTGCAAGTTGCAAGACACCTTAAACCTTGACTAGAATAATATTAGTTGAAAGTATAAGTAATCATGCATATAATAGGTGTTAGAACGTGAAACACTTCCAATCCACAATGTCAATATAACTCAAAGGTCTATAACTAAGACGCAAGTTTGATGGTAGTATATACTGATGCTTCATTTTGATGATAGAGGCACATGCAATGTTCCAAGTCAATCATCAACAATCATGCACGCAGAGCTGGTTATGCTTACAACACAGGGATTTGACAGATCAGACTCCCTCTTCGAAATGCACAGTTTATGACCTACCCCTGCCCCCGGGGATTTTTATTTCAGGCGGATTGTACCCTGAAATTATTCTAGGCCCATTTTTCCTGGTTTGAATCAAGCCTCTAAAATATGGTCAGCCTACATACATGTTTGTTGGAAAAGGCAATTTTGTCATCCAAGAAACCAAGCTGCTGCTTCATGGTTCAATGAAGTTATGTACTTCCTTGTAAACTCTAGAGATTTAAGCAAAACTTCTTTGGGACTTGCCACGAGACAGTAGAATCCCAATGACGTTCAATCAGGACGGACTTAGATGATGTTTCATTTCAGAATTCTGGGTACAGGGCAAGTTAGACTACACATGCTTACCATTTAGAAGGGGAAAAAAAAACCTTCCATCCCCATTGAAATGACGTAAACCATATCCACATCTCTAGCAAACTCTCTGGGGAAGTTTTGAACTTGGGAATATGGACTTTTAACAGACATTAGGTTCAACCACAGAATATGTTAATTTGAAAGTTCATTAATATCAGATAATATATTAAGAAAATTATGCACAGAAACAATATGTACATTTCAGAGAAACAAAACATAATCAAAGGCACTTTCTCAGTACAACCTAAAATTTTAATTAAAACATCTATCACCCATTATTTTCAATTTCTACACTAGCAATGGTAATGCCACAATTCACAAACAGTTAGCACGAATCTTTCTTAGAATCAACCTGTACCAGAAACCACCTTGACATTGCACATGACAAACTCTAAAGACAACAAAAATGAGAAATTAGAATAACACCCTAGTCAGAGCCCTTTCAGAACTCCCAAGGCTAATCTCTTCCCTTATTTGCAAGGACAACAGCCTGAGGGAACCCTTTTACAGAGAAGGGGTAGAAGATTAGAGCTTGTAGGGTTGAAAAGTTGATTGTGTTGGGACCTGAGATACATGTATGGTGGCTGGGGATGGATATTTTTGACCCATCATTGCAAGGAGATGAAAACTATGTGTGATTTCAATGTGATATGCAATCAGACAAACTGACGCTACTATGCAAAAGTTAAACCACTCTCCTGTGCCCTCCAAACGCCCAGATCTGCAAACAGGAAACAAGCTTAATCCATTTGGTTACATGAGCATTTAATGTACAAAAGATAAACACATAATAAATACAATGTGACAAAAGATATAGTTTTGGCTTCTTCAGTTTTGGAAAACACTGCGAGAAATATTGGTTTCAGATAGAATAGTGTGTTCATTATGGAGGCCACAAAGAAACATTGGGAGTTCACAGCTGCATTTGGTATCAATATCAACATGCATGGCTTATGGCGCATTGTTAAAGGTATAGCACCAAGGGTAAGCAGCATATGGGCATTCTGGTCAGTAACCAGACTTCAAGCGGACAAACAGAATATTTTCTTCCCAGGTTTGACATGATTGTTGGTTAGAGACGAGATTGTTCCGTATCATCCATTTCAACCAATAAAACCCCAACCTTTTGGTTATGCAAGTCTAGCATCAAAACTACAAAGGTGGCACTAATAGATCTTACCTTCAAACTTTTATCCCAGCTTCCTGTACATAAAGCACTCCCATCAGCTGACATGCCCATACAGGTGATCCGTCCTTCGTGAGAGTTCTGCAGAGATCCCAAATTCAGTACCACCTGAGAAGATTAAAAGCAAATGTCAAGGGCCATATACTTCTAGGATAATGACAGCTCCAATTATCAAGCGAAACGAGTTAATCGCTTATTCAAGTTTTTTACAAAAAAAGAAGTTAAATGCAAACAGAGCTGTTGATTCAGAAGGTCAAGCTACAACGGGAACGGCCATGAAATAGATATCATTTTCCATGAAAGAATACCATATCCATCACTCAACTTTGAAAAAACAGGTTTAGAAGTAAAAATAGTAGTTAATGGGATTTTAAAGATATAAAAGAACACAGTGAACTTGAACACGTGCAACTTGGAAGATATCAAGAATGCCAGAGTACACTACTCTATGTTATTGGTCAAGTTTAGGAAAGAGTTGCATTTTGAATTTTGATCAATGTAATTTTTTGCAAGAACAGACAAAAAATAAGAAATAAAAATAGCAAAGAAGGGGTGGAAGTAGATAATGGTGAGAACGAAGACATAGTTATATCCAATCCAAGAATTGTCTTACGTCTAGTTGGACTGGGAGATTAAAATTGAAAGGTCATGGGAAAAAGATATCCATTTTCTCAGGCACAAAACAATAAGATATTGGTAAGCTCAATAGCATCATATGCTTGAACAATCTATATTCCCATTAAAATTTTCAGCTTGAATGTGGACTTGTGTTTGAATCAATGTTTCACTAGGATGGTGGATTATAGAGAACAAGACCAGGACAACATCCAAAAAATCAAGTATGTGTTATGCTCCTAAGTCTTATGACAGTTTGACAGTCAGCTTCCTCGTCAATGAATCACATACGAGATAATGTAGACTGTGGATCTTCATGAAGGGTGCCAGGCTCAAGGAAGGAAGATGTTAGAGGAGCAAAATATCCTAAAAATGCTAAAATCTTGAAACCATTCCTAAGAAGCCTTTCACGAGCAGCATTGCCATTTCATTTATGCTTAAGGCTTTCCCATTTATCTGGTAATTATAAAATTTATAGGCATTTGTATGAAATAATATAATGATAATCGCGTACCAAGGTTTTTTCACCAAACTAAATAGAAACTTAGTAAAGGGTCCTAAACAATCTTCGACAAGGAAGATGGACACCAAACTAAATAGAAACTTAGTAAAGGGTCCTAAACAATCTTCGACAAGGAAGATGGAGCAAATCTTGCGCCAAACTCAAAGGTGGTTGAACATCAAATGGTTTTCAGTGCATTATTCAGTAATCTGTTCAAGAAAATAGTAGATCTTAAACTTGAAAATTGTGTACCTTTGCCACTAAAGTGTCCCAAACATAGCAGTCTCCATTTGAGTAGCCAACAAATAAAAGCCTGCCTGATATTGAGAATGCAAGAGAAGTTACGATGGGGACTTCATTATCACCATGTTGCTGATAGTAAACTTGGAGCTGGTGCCCAGTTCTCATGTCAAACAACCTGCATGTACCATCATCTGAACCAGTTCCGAATCTTTGCCCATCTGGGAAGAATTTTACAGTGTTAACATCTCCCTCATGGCCATGATATGTGCGAACCGCTCGACTTGCTATGCGAGTATCCCACAACCGAGCAGTGGTATCACATGAACCAGAAACAAACATCTTTGGATTCAATTCGTTGATCGAGACACTGAAAAAATTTAATAAAGCACATGAGTCAGAGAAACTCACGAAATGAATTTGTAGGAAAAATACCTCAACAGGTTAGTTAAGACATTTATTTCCTTTAATTGTTCGTAATTCTTTTATAATTTTCCATCTTTTTTTTTCTTGAAATTCAAGGTTTAGTTGAGGCTAGCCTTGGCTCTTAGAAATCCAAACGCCTCGACCCCCAAATTAGCCATTTTCACATTATTCCCAGGTCTATCTTAGTATCTTTTAGAATATATTGTATTATTTTGAAGATAAATGCAACGGTGGCAGTGGAGAGTAAGGTCTTTCTAGTGGAATCCATGACAAGCTCAATAGCTAAGGTCAGAATTTTTTTTCTTGAGACAGTAGTAGCATTATGCCTATCAGAGGTGCTTGAAAGTTTGCAGCAAATGTGAATGATGTCCCAATTAAAAAATCGAAAAGCTAAAACATGCAATGACCACAGAGAATTAGACACATCCTAGAGGCATATTCTCATGAGAAAATTGTTTCAATATACTTAGTTTTGCAGAGCATATAAACTCGAATGGAAGAGAAGGGTATGGTTGAAGGGAACTAGGACGAAAATAATGAAGATATTGAGATGAAGCTGTCTTCCAAAGCTGTTAATCTCCCAACTAACGAGAAGCAACAGAATATCAAGCAAACATGTGTCATTGACAAACACCACTTATTAGGGAAAAGAAGATGAGAGCAGGAGGTACCAAAAAATGGCCAGGTGGACGATTTTCATCCTAACTAAGCGAAAGGAAGATCTATCTTAACACAATACTATTGAGAAGCCAAGAATTACAAAAGGGAGATCTTATCTTAACACAATACTTCCCATCAAATTGCCCAAACCAAGCATCACAAAGGGGAGATCTCATCTCAACAATGTTTTCCCAAAATATGAAAACATCTGACGTTATTCCTTTAATAGTTCCTTGGGCAGCACGATGATGTAAACCATAATTTTCATTGCACGTGATATTTAAAAATATTTAAACTAATATAATATGAAAAAAAAAAAATCTGATGTTAATTAAGAATAGTCATTTTTAACATCACAAAAAACAAAAGGTTAATACCACAACAGCTCAGGAGTGAGGTCCTTTAATTCTACGATATTAATGTCTGTGCAACTTGTATGGCCATCTAACATATAATTAACAAATATAAGTACAATCTTAAAACAAAAAGAATAACAAATATAAGTGAAAACATAAAACAAAAAGAATAAAAAGAAAAAGATATGCTCATATTTCGAGCACTCAAGCACTAGTATATATATTAACTATTGCATCTCAAAGCATACATGTATTATGTATAAAAATATGGCAATAATTATTGTCATAAACATAAACAAAAAAAAAAAATTACTAAAAGACATGTTTTCTTAATATAGGGTGATATATGATATTTTATAATATCCACAGGCATAATAAATTCACCAATTTATGGCAAGAAGATCCTACATATTTGATCTGTGTAGTTAAAACGGCGTTATAACGTCGATATAACTCCGATATAACTCTTAACGGGTGTGAGCCGTTACGTTATAACATTATCCGTTATGGTATCACAGTTCCGATATAACGGCGTTATATGATCGTTATTGAGATAACTTTTTTTCAATAACCCCGTTTTAACGTTTTGTTCTAATACATAAAAAAAAAAAAATCATCCATTTCATTCTCGATCAAAGGAGAACCCTAAACTCATAGGAAATGACTTGAGCTAGCCGTCACCAATCGATAGAGAACTAGACTTCGCCGTTTGACAGAGAACGAGAGTAGAAGAAGGGAAGTCGATCGCACTCTCTGTTGCGATCTCACTCTCATATGAAGGGAAGGTGTTTTTATTAATGTTTTTTTGTTTTTGAATTTCATGTTATGGACAAGATTTATTTTATTAACTCTATAATACATTAATACTTTGTGAGAGTATTAAAAATATATTTAAAAAACTACTCCGTTATATCCCGTTATAACCTATAACGCTCTTGGACCGTTGTGGGTCCGTTATCCGTTTTAACTGCATAGTATTTGATATGTTCCCTAAATATCCAACATGTTCTAAACTTATCCTTGATTTGATAACAAAAATCTTCCGAACTTTCATCAATTTATATTAAAAAAAAACCCATATATCTTTAATTTCTATCTGATTTTCAAGAGTTGATATGGATATGTTGAACCATGGTAGAGATTATGTGTACAACTGTTGCATAACTAGGAGGTGAATGCTTCCATCTCGGTGATGACATCACTAGCATATTCAGCACCAATACGCCTGAGCCCTCTTCTCCACAAGTTTTTTTTTTAATAAATAAGAATATATTAGAAAAGACCAGAAAGTTGTTGACTGTTTATAACTTTCCATCCAGATACATCTATCAAAAGGGATTTAAATGGGAAAGAGGATGAGGTGTCTTAAGGTCAATGGTGGGTTATATAAATGAAATGAGAACATGTTGGTTAGATAATGTCAGTTGGCAAGTGCAAAGTTCAAATTCAAAAGAACCAACCATGAATACCAAGTCAGAAAGGGAATGCATGTGAAGGTGTGTGCTTTGTGATGGGTGAAGCTCAGCACAAACCTTTTCGCTATCCATCAATCATGAAAGCTCTCAAGCATCTAACTAAATTGTAGAGAATGTCGAGGGATCAAAATGAAGTCTCAACTAGTATTGAGTCTTGAAAAAGGCTACTTTCTAATGTCTTGCCAAACCTTTTCGCTATCCATCAATTCTCTCAAGCATCTAACTAAATTGTAGAGAATGTCGAGGGATCAAAATGAAGTCTCAACTGGTATTGGGTCTTGAAAAAGGCTACTTTCTAACGTCTTGCCAAATGTTGCAGTTTCGAACCTAGACCATAGAGGCAAAGACATGTCATTACAAGTTTGCTATGCCAACCAAAGTCCTAGAATTTCAATCATTTTACTTTTTAATATATATGTGTGTGCGCGCGCTTTATTATTTCAAATATACTGTACATTGTTTTTTGTTAAATAACTATACAAGTTATTTTATCTTCGAGTGGTACTCCTGAGGTGGTCTGACTAATCAGTACCATCAGCAAATTGTTTCTCTTTCTTTTCTAATAAAATTAGGGTTTCATTCAAACACAATAAAGATTCTCTGTTGCCCTCTCTCTTCTCGTATTCTCTAGCTCTCTCCCATCAAAGCCAAAAAAAAATCTCACCCTCTTTTTCCCCCTGCTCTCCCTTTCCCTTTTTAGGATCTAAACGACTTTTACCATGGATTTCTTCAAGTTATTGGAAGGATAGTGTATGATTTGCAATTCGTGGGTTTGATATGACTGACCAAATAATTGATATTGGCAATTGGGCTTTTAGACTTTACATTCCCTTCTGATTTTAAAGTCCATTATGCAAGACTGGAATCACGGGGAATTACTAAGGATATTTTATGCAAGAATGGAATCAAGGGGAATTACTAACGATATTTCAATCAGTGACGATTAGGATTTCTGCCAATAGATGCCCCATGTATCTAGTTGTCATGTAGATGAAACAGTATCGCCTTGGTCACCTTTGGTTCTTTCCAAGTATTTTAGGGTCTCTAATAATCGCACCCAATGACTTGGACCAACCTTTTATTTTTATTTTTATTTTTTTATTAGCAATTTATGATGTTAACTCAAGAATTCAAGATAAACTCACCAATAGATTACCTTGACAGGGTATTTGAAGTAGTCAAAATAAGTTAATTGATACTTCAAAAAGAGTTGGTGGGTTTGTGGGAGAGAGGACATGAAGCGATTTTCTCCGTGAAATGGTGGAAGTGAAGAAAGAAGGTGAGGAAGAGGAGAGAGGAGAGCACTTTAAGGAAAATTAAGAGTGGAAGAAAAGTCAACCTTTTCAATACTTAGTTAGCAAGACGGGTCAAACCACATCAAACGAACTAGCAAGGCATACTGCGAATATACTAATGGTATATTAGTATTATTTATTTATTTTAAATATTTATTAACTAGGTCAGTACAATGTAAGCCCAAATTGGAGTCCAATAAGTTTAGGGTTTTGCTTTATTTTGCTTAAATAGGTTAGAAACCAAGTTTGTATTTAGTTTTTTTTTTTTGTTTTGAGAATTAATTGAATTTGTGAAACTTTGTCAATACAAGTTTCGATGAACTGGTTAATTAGCTTCCGTTGAACCTATTAATTTTGGTAATAGAGCAGTAAGATCTTGGAGAAAGATGTCGCAAAAAGTCGTCGTTAATTGGTAGACAACAACCATATTTGATGTACGAAGGGTATATGGATATCCGCAAGTCATTGCGTTGTGAGACCAAAACACATCACGAAGTTTTCACGGATTTTCACATTAAAGAAAATTTAAATATCGAATAAATTTGCAAAAATGAGGTAGTGGAGAACAACCCTAAGTTTCCCAACTCAATGACACAAGAATTGCGATTTACAAGTCACAATCCCATCGATTTTTTTTTAAATCATAAAATCAACAGATTTGTTGAAAGCCCTAGCCCCCAATCCTAAAACAGATGAGAACGGATAGAAAAAGAAAGTGATAACGAGCAAAGGGAATAGTACAGGTGAAACCTGCGCTCACATCGCATTGGAGAACAATGCCGCCATTTGAATCAGCACCACCAACATATTCCATGCTTCGCAACATCAACATCCCTCCTCTGTGTCTACCAGAGTCGCCAACGGCTAATCAACGCTGCTAGAAATATAGCAAAAAGCTCTAGCATGAATACTTTAGCCCCATCAACAACTGAATCACTTGCGTTGAACTCGACCATGTATGTCTTCGTCCTTTGATGAACGGGATAATCCAGATAGTGAGGAGCGAACTGGAGGAGAAGTAATTCTCACCCATGTAATTTGGTTGTACCACCAGGTCTACTTGGATCCTATTCTAATGAACCTGTTATTGTTATTTACAGCTGCTGGCAAGTTGTTGTCAGTAGTGATTATAATAATGAGGTTATTCACCACCACTGAATAACTCGGGTACCACCGCAGAACAAATTTTTTACCCAATTTGGGACATTTATGAAGTTTCAATTCGAGAAGTATGCGTGCAACAGGATTAAAATTATGAACGAGATATCTTACGAACCAAGACTCTATGTTTGGTGACAAATTATCTATTTGATTGTTCATTGTATGAACTCATCATCCTCATCAAAGCCCATTTCCGATATTTTCGGGGTTGGCTACATGGATTTTGGTTCTCCAAGCAATGCAGTCTTCTCACATATCCCCACTTAATCCAAGCTCAAGGATGTCTTCATTCACCACCTTCATCCAAGTTTTCAACGATCGTCCCCTCCGTCTACACCCTCCATTAACTTGTCAATCTAGACATTTTTTAATTGGCGTCATACTTGGTCTCCTCCGCACGTGACCAAACCAAGTTAAACGCCTTTCTTTAATTGTCTTCTGTGGGCGCTACACTTAAGTAACTCCTAATTCATTCCTACTTTTATCCTTATGGGATTTGCCACACATCCACCTTAACATACACATTTCTGCCACTGCCATCCTATGCGTTTATTGTCCCGTAGCAGCCCAACATTCTGAACCGTATAGCATGGTTGGTCGAACAATTGTCCTATAGCATTTCTCTTTTAGCCTTGCAGGCATCCTTCTATCGCATAATACTCCTGACGTCATTCTCCATTTTAGCCAACCAGCTTCAATCTCATTCTACATTTTCTCCAATAGCCCCATTTTTTTTAAATTATAGATCCTAGATATCGAAAGCCTTACACTCTGGGACCTTCACACCTTCGATCTCAATTGCATTACTCTTCCCTCGTGATCCACAACCAAAGTTGCACACTGGATACTCCCTTTTTGAACAACTAATTCTAAAACCCTTACTCTCTAAAGCCTCCCGCCACCTATCTAATTTATGACCTAAACCTTCACTAGTCACATTAATTAAAACAATATTATCTACAAATAACATGCACCAAGGTACATCTTCTTGCAGATGTCTCATCAACTCATCCATGACCAAAGCAAAGAGGTATGGACTTAAGGCCGACCCTTAATGTAGTCCTATTAACACTGAGAATTCGATGGACATCCCACCCACTGAGCAAACACTTGTTCAACCCCTTCATACATATCCTTAATGATATCGACATAACATTGAGATACATTCTTCCTTTCAAGCACCCACCAAATTAACTCCTTGGGGACCCTATCGTAAGCTTTTTCCAAATCAATAAAAACCATATGCAAACTCTTACGTTTCTCTCAATATTTTTCTATAATTTGCCTAAGCAAAATGATGGCCTCCGTAGTAGACCTACCCGGCATAAATCCAAATTGATTCTCCAAAATCGTGGTTAGACTCCTAGGTCTTCATTCTATAACCCTCTCCCAAAGTTTCATCGTATGACTCATAAGTTGTATCCCTCTATAGTTCGAACAGTTCTGAATATCCACTTTGTTCTTATAAATTAGTACCACAATGCTAAGCCTCCACGAATTTGGCATTTTTCTAGTTTTCAAAATCCTATTAAATAGCCTAGTTAGCCATTGAATCTCAACTTCTCCCCGACATTTCCACGCTTCAATTGGTTTATCATCTGATCCAACTGCCTTGTCTTCATTTTTTTTAAGTTTTTCTTTCTTCTATTGCACTAACTCTGTGATGGAACACGCGATGTCTCCCTTCCTGTGAAGCATACCCCTCCAAGTTTAATTCCCCTACATGTGTTCTATTGAGTAGGTTTCAAAAGTAATTCCTCCATCTATCTAAAATAGTTTTATTCTGCATTAAAACTCTTTCATCCTCATTCTTAACACACTTAACATGACTCAAGTCCATAGATTTTCGTTCTCTAGCTTTAGTTATCTTGAAAATACCATTCTCCCCTTCCTTTGTACCTAACCTATTATACAAATCATCATATGCTCTCTTTTTAGCTTCCCCTGCTTTAATACTCAACTTCTTAGCTTATTTGCACATCAACGTATCTCTTTGCCACTCCTTAAAGCATATTTTCTTATTGGCACGTATCTCTTATTGGCACATCAACGTAGCTTATTGGCACGTATCTCTTTGCCAGTCCTTAAAGCATATTTTCTTTTCCGCAATGGCTTGTTGCACATCAACGTTCCACCACCACGTTTCTTTATCATATACACCTCCTTTTTTGGCATCTCCTAACTCTTCCTTCGCACATCTTATTCGGTTTGCCAAATGCTCAAAAAGATTTGCGCTACTAGTCCTATCCTTTAGTTCTAGATTTTCCCAACCCTCTGAAACTGACTGGCCAACCAAAATCTTCTTTCTAAATTTTTGGCACACATCTCCCTGTAAGATCCACTACTTAATTCTCTGTCTAACTTGTTCTTTAGCAATGCGACCTCTACTTTTAAGACAAAAATCGAGGACTAACAGCCTATGTTGGTTTGTCAGACACTCCCCTGGTATAACCTTACAATTTTTACACCTACCTAAATCATGTCTCCTAACAAGAAAATAATCAATTTGACTTCTATTACGCCCACTCGCAAAGATCATCAAGTGATATTCCCTCTTCTTATAAAAAGTATTCACAATCCCAAAAACCTTAGCTAAAGCAAAATCTAGAATAGAAATCCCCATAGTGTTTCGATCCCCAAAGCCTCGACCTCCATGTACCCTCTCATACCCAACTCTATCCTTACCGACATGGCCATTCAAATCCTCACCTAGGAAAACCCTATCGGAAGAGGGAATTCCAAGAACTAACTCCTCTAAAGCGTCCCAATAACCCTTCTTAGTCTCCTTGTCTAGACTCACTTGGGGTGCATACGCACTAATAACATGCACTATCTCTAGTTCTAAAGCTAATTTAATACTTATGATTCTATCCCCAAACCTCCTAACGTCGACTATTGCATCTTTAAAAACTTTATCTACCACTATTCCCACCCCGTTCCTAGTTTCATCTTTTCTAAAATAGAAAAGTTTGAACCTTCCTCCTAAATCTTTAGCCCTGTTCCCCTTCCACTTTGTCTCTTAAAGACAAGCTATGTTTATCTTCCTCCTACGCAGGGCATCCACTAATTCTATTGACTTACCCGTCAAGGTTCCTATGTTCCAAGAGGCTAATCTAACTATTTTATCTCTAGCTCTAGCCTGGACTAGCTTCTTTACCCACCCACGTCCAGAATGGTGCGAGAACCCTTGCCTATTTAACACTATAGTCGGGCGTCGCTGCAGCACGTCTTGCTCATTTGTCACTACACCCGATCGTAGGTGTAGCGCGTTGCTTATATCGAGGGACGCCCTATCTTCTTGCATTAATCTTTTTTAGCATGTCACTTATAGCGGGGGATGCCCTATCTAATTTTGTCCTTTACAAAAGAAAAATTCGTAGTCGAGTCTCAGTGTTGCATTTTTCAGAGATTGCATCCTCAAAGCTCGAGGACGAGCTTTTCGAAGTGGGGGACAATGATGATATATTAGTAATGTTTATTTATTTTAAATATTTAAAAATTTAATCAGTCCAATAGAAGCCTAAGTAGGAACCTAATAAGTTTAGGATTTTGCTTTGTTTTGCTTAAATAGGTTAGAAATCAAATTTGTAATCAGTTTTTTCTTAGTTTTGAGAACTAATTGAATTAGTGAAATTTTGCAAATACAAGTTTCGATGAACCGGTTTGTCTAAACAGTGAACCTATCAATAACAACTTTAGCATTTTCCTTTATCGTTAGTTAATCTATACCCTCATAATTTATTTTCTTGGGAGCGAAAGCATTTTATACTATATATGAAACTTGAGATGGTTAAATACACATATAATTCCTAGTTTGGTTTAATTTTTCAAAGCCACATATATATAAATGATATATCGATCATATGTTTTGTTCAATATATGTTAGTATCTTACCAACTTGTAATAGAAATCAATGATTTGATAATGAATTACTATTACGCTTCATTTGTTATATTAAATATATAATTTTATCTTTTTTTATAAATACGAGACATCTAATCGTACAAGTAAGGAGATCTATTCATTGATAAGAAAAAGAAAAAAAACAGTGAACGGTGCTCGGATTGATGATAAAATTGAATCCTGGTTCGCGAACACACTTAGCTAAACGTCGGTGAAATGAAAAAAAACAAAAAATAAATAAATGATCCAAATTTTCATTGGATTGTGTAAGATTTTCATAGCCCAAAATTCCGGTCGAATAAGAAATCCAGGCCCATGCTTTGATGTCTTGGAAATGTGAGGCCCATGCTTTGATGTCTTGGACATGTGAGACTTGCTATGAAGTCATTGCGAACTAGGTATGATTCTTAGATCAGATGTTATGCTATATGTTGATAAAATAATATCTTCATGAATTTGACTACGTTCAAGAATATGATGTACCAGGATTTTTTTATGGAAATTCAAAGCTCGTATATAGGATAGAGATCTTGTGTCTTTTTTGTTAGAGATCTTGTTAGACCTTGCTTTAATTGGACAATTTTACTTGGGTTGCAATTTGAAAAATTCAAATAATAATTAAAAAGAACAAAGAAAGGGTCAAGTCTTACCCTCGCAAAAAAAAAAAAAACAAATCATTCTAGAAGGGAGATATAGGAGGGTGTCGAGTAGATCTTTAAGAGGTATATCATGAGGCATGGGGATGAGGGGAACACTGACTCGACTCTCTCTAACGCTCTAGACATACGAGATAGGAGAAAATCAAATAATTCTCAGTAAAGTAAATCTCATCATCACATCTTTTTCAGTGTTTTCCGACCTAATGTCTAAATCCCTTTTCCTTTTTTTACTTCAATTCAAAAAGTATCGGAGAGTGTATTGCTCCCAAGGCTTGTTGTTTCCCCTCATTACTGCTTGCCCTTGTGTCTCGTTCATTGGAATCCACTGATCACTTTATTCCTTGAATCTCAAGGTTTGGGCTCCTTTTCGAGCCACTTTCCCTGTTTGTTGGGTGATGTCATGAAGTTGATAAGGTGATCCGAAAGATTAAAAGCTTCCTCTTTGGTTGGTAAAGTATGACGTAGATTTCACAACTCACAACTGAAAGAATCTTCTTTTATGATTTTTCGTTACCCATTGGGATTTTTTTCATTTTTTGTCATCACTATTGTATGCTATCTTAGCCTCCTATGTAGTATCAGTCTATCCAATAATTTATTTGTCTTACCAAAGAAAAGAGAGACTCTGTTGTGGGGACCAAAACGGACCAGGTGGATCTTAGTGGATGGCTACAAGACTCGTCCATTGATAGATCAAAGTAGTTGGCAATAACGTGTAAACCATGATCACGAGCAAAAGGAATGAAAATCTTCGTCTTGATAGAAGTTTCATTGTGAATTTCCGCGCTGCCATATGGGAAGATCATTGCTTTCAAGGTTTTAACTTCGAGATCTTTCTAGTTCATTGCAGAGTTGTAATGTAGAGCAAACTCTTTAATGTGTGGTAGCAGTATAGCTGTATAATTTTTTCATCTCAATGTAACTTTTAACATCAATAGAAATTATAAAGAAAAAACAAATGGCGTCGAAATAGAATGTATTTTGAACAATTAATAGTGACTTCACTACGTTTATCCTACGCCAAATGCCGAAATCTAAGTTTAAAACTCGATCTAGGAGGTCTCCAAGAATTGGTTAACAGCAGAAGACATTAAGACGGTGCACAGTACACAGCTTATTCTATCTGGATGCCCCCATCAAGCCTTTAAATTTAAACAAGGGAAGCACATATAGTTACTATAGAAGCAAAACCAAAAATTTAATACTAATTGCAACATACCTTAATACATCTGCAGTGTGCCCAGATGGGAATTCACCTCCAAAGACCGATATTCTCTGCCCTGTAGTAACATCCCACAAAACACATGTCTGATCACCAGAGCTCGTTATCAAGTGGGTATCGTCATCTGGTACATACTGACAACATGATATGTAACCCTTGTGCCCACTAAGCATTCTAGATATTGGTAGATTTCCGTCTTTGTCAATTGGAGAATTAAGATTGAAGATAGTGCACACACTGTCGAGGCCGCCACTTGCTACAGACTGGCCATTAGGAGAGAAAGCACACGTCATGACCCATGCACATGGTAACTTTATGGCATGTGTTTTCTGGCTTGTAAGAGCATTCCACACAATTAACCTCCCATCTTGAGATGCACTAACAATTTTATTCTTTTCAGTGGTCCAATCTAATGAGTACACCTGAAAGATATAAAGCAACATTAAGATCTTGCAAAGCTCATCAGCTACAAGTTGACATATGTTGATTAATAACTTTTTTTTTTGGAAAGCTGTTGATTAATAACTTGCTAACCAGAAAAGGACAAAACAGGCAGATTCACTGCAAAAGTGTTCAAATCTATAACATGATACATTATATAACAGTTTCTATTAGATTCCTATGTAAAGCAATCAATAATGAAGACCGAGAACAGTATGGAAAATGTCAGCTCTTCTGCATTTGCATGTAAGCTATCGTTGAGTCAACCATCCTTTCAACAGTTCACTTCTTTTTGTGAATTCATGTGCTGAAAACATTTTGTTTTGACTAAATGACATCTAATAGTGTGATTACATGCAACTTATGTAACAACGACACGAATACGAAGTGTCGGACACGTTGACCTGAAAATCATAATACGAGATACGCTACATGACACCCTTGTAGATTTAAGTATAAGTTACTTTTAAACAATAAGTTTTGAACTATTAGTCATATTATTCACTTGTAAGTCAATATTGCTACTCATGTACTACTATCTTGCCATAATATGGTTGTAACATTAGTATCGAATTGAAACTTTTCAAAGATATGTGAAAAAGGTGATCTAAGCAAGGAGTGTCCGATGGGAGTATCAGCGAGTGTATCCTACGTGATACGTGTGCTTGTTACACACTTTTTTCTTGTGGAAATTGAGTGTGCTTGTTACATACTATACAACTAGTGTGCTCTGCAGGGAAATGATGTACTAAAATGTACCCTCATGGCCTACAAACTTTCTATATGTATGTCTAGTTAAATTTTCACTGACACTACCTTGTCAGTTGGATTAGAACAAGTAGTCCCAGACATGGTGTTGGGAGAGATATCAAACCCTTTTTCTGATGTTGAGAAATAACCTGACGATCTTCTCAAATGTAATTTATTGAAGAATTCTTTTGGACATCATATTGTTTTAGTGATCACAACAAACCTTGACCCATAGAAGGGAACCCACCCAAAAAGTCGTGTTAGCAAGCGGGAGACTTCAATTTTCCACTTCAAAAAGGTGGTGTGCAGCTCTCATATTGCAGCTGTATCATTGTATGAAAGTGTTTGGTTTACAAATAAAAGGAAATGTGACATTATCATAATGAAATGGTTAGAAATTGCAGAGTAATATTCTGAGAAAAGTCTGCAGAATTATAAACTTTGAAGTACACTATAACTTATTAAAATTAGGTTTCTCAAATACCAAACCATATTGTGTTCAACAACTTAACAATCTGGGATGTTAATACCATATCAAATTTAGCTTTGAATGCCATGTCAAATGTCTCAAAATGAGAGAGGCAGAGAGTTTAGGATGTAAGTCAGGGTGAGCCCAAGTGCAATACAGGTTTGGGCTATGCAGGGGTCCTAGAAGAGCATCACTACAGATCAAAAGCCATTAATAATATCTAGTACGGTCAATTAAAGTGAAAGAATCATTTTAGTGAACAACAAGTGACGCTGAAATACTAACAAACGGAGGAACAATTGCGTTATGGCATATAACAAACATAATTAGTCGAAAGCAGATATTAGCGAAAGGAAAAATGACAAAAGTATCTTAACAATTGATTAATACCTTCTCAATTATCATACATAAATAAAAGTTATGAGTGTATCTATATTGCAAAAAAGTTATTGTGAGGTTGGACTTGAATAGGTGTGACACACAGTTATGCTATGCTTTAATACAAATGGATAAGGATACCCTCCTTAACTGTTGGTCAAATAATTAAGAAGGGCACTCATATGTGAAGGTAATCCATTAGAGGACAGGGAGACTCCAACGACTTGTTGGGAAACCCTAAAAATGTCAAGACTCGAGTTAATACATACATATGTAACAAGAACACTTATTTTTCATAAAAAATTTGTGTTGTGTCGGATACATACTGGACACTCCATGCCTAGAACATCAACTTTTTATGGACTCGATTCTTTATAAAAACTATAGTATATATAATAGCAAGTTATGAAAAATATAGGTCTACAACTAAAATATATAATTAAATGATTAACAAAATATCGTTTAGAATTGAAAAAAATATTATAGTGTATTGGCTTTTCATCATATTGGTGGGCGTTCTAGTCAACGTGTTCAACCCTCGTATTCCATGTTAGACATCGACACAGACAAGTATTGTCAAATAAGTAAAGCATTAATGATAAATTAACTGACCATAGCAAAAGTAATTTGGTAGATCATAATTTCATAAAAATTAAGAAATAATAAATGGACAAAACGAATTAAGGAGAGGGGAAAAAATGGGAGAATGAGAGAGACATCTGGGAATCACTTCGAGTAGGGGTGGGCATCCCATCCCGTGATCCCATCCCATCCCGATTTTTTTCAGGTACTTTTGAAATTGATCAAATCCATCTCGATCTCGTCTCATCCCGATCTAGAGTGGGATGGGATCGGGATGGACATTTTGAATCCAGCCCATCTCGTCCCAAATTTTTTTATTTAATATTTATTATTATTAATTTTAATCAAACTACTCTTCTAAAGGGAAGTTTAGGATGTTGATATTAAATTAAAACATCTATTGTTTGAAATTTTACTTGCTTGATTTGGTACTATTTATTTAGGTAGAAATTTCAATTTGGATATTTTATGTCAAATAGAACCCATGAAAATTTATGTTTTTCACGTTTTAAATTGGTTATAGGACAATTATTCTTGTAGAAAATAAAAGACACGTGATGGTTTGCATTAGTTTCGCACTATGAGTTATATAGTTGGAGAACATTGTTCCTAATTGTTTCTTTTATGAATGATATTTCCAACTCTCGCAAAAACGAATCTGTGGAGGGGCTTCTTACATCTCTCATCATTCACTTGACAAACTTAATTCCATTATAAGGTAATCATCCACAAATTTTACATAACATTTAATATTGTTATGAAAAATGTTATATGTACATAAATTTGACATTATTGGTATGTCAGCAATGTGAGATGAAATTCTTTTGTTATTTTTCATTGAATGACTATTTAGTACATGCTCACTCTGTCCCGTCCCGAACCCGCTCGGGATGGAACGAGGTCAGGATGAGGTAGATCTTGTCCCCACCCCGAACGAATAGGATGGGATAGGGATGAGGTCCATCCCGTCACGTGCCCACCCCTAGCTTCGAGTTCAATTTCATTTCTTGTTCCTTCATTTATCCTTCTTCCTCCCCCTTTCTTCCCTCCCTTTTCGATGTTTGTGTAAGGATTTGGAGGTGTAATCCACAGCTAGTACTAAATTTATCTTTTTTGTGTAACGGCTTCTCTTGGATGAAGTATAAAAACCAAGGATCGCCAATTCGAGTATTTCAATTTTACTATTTTACTTCTAACCAAGCTAGTGTTTTAAATGCCTGAGACACTAGGTATGAGAGGCAAGTTCCTAGCAAAAGTAAGCTTCAAACAGTTCTAAGACGACACCGCCACTTGAGCATCACGCATTTTAAGCAAAGGGAGCTCAATTAGCTTTTAAAGGAAAAGCTATATTCTCGGGTGGAATGATCCTAAAGACAAGAACTAGTCTCGCTACGAAAAAAAATTAACCATCAGCATCCAAGCTAATTATTCATCATATAATTCATCCATTTAGTTTCTAGAACAATTATAGATATTCCAAATTATTGAGATAGTGTGTTTAGCATCGTTTCATCCAGATCTTATAGTTATGCTGCAAATATCTGATTAATTAAACTTGTTAAGGTCATAACCAATTATATATCCATGAAAGTTGTTTCTCAGGTTGTTCATTCCCGCAGCTATATTTATTATTCATTCGTGATTTTCCAGCATCCATCCAGTATTCAGATTAATAAAGACGAAACTTTAGGTGGAACTAATAAAATGGAGTATCTAACTACAAGACCAAACTACCAAACTATACACCATTGAAGAAGGTTTAAGTAATCAACAGCCAGATGAAGTAGCATTTTCCCTCTCTTTTCCTCTCCAAAACAAACTTTACCACTGCCTAAACTAATAGACCATAAGGATGAAAATTAACACAAAAATAAATCAAATTTTTGCTAATTTGCTTAAATAAGGATAACAAGGAAGACAGATTAAGTAATTGCATCAACAAAACAATAGAAAGTGAAATCTTTAACCTTCCCAGTATGTCCTTGTAACGTTCTACAGCAAACAAGATCAGTCGGGCCGAAGCTCACAGGCGTTCTCCCCTGCGCCCTCGCATATCCAGCAACTACACAATCACAGTTCAAACAAGAAGAAGATCAAAATCAATAAAGGATTTTCAAAATTTTCAACAAGTAAATTTTCATACCATCGGTGTCTAAAAGAAGAAGTCGTTTCTGCTTCAATCGCTCTCTGAGAGAATTCACAGTGGCTGTGGCAGCTATGTGCCGCTCCTTCAGTTCTGCAACTGACATCTCAAACCCTAAACGAATACGAAGAACAAAATTTAACAGTTACAGAGTCAGTCTTCAAATCGAACTCCTAATTAGTTGGAGAGTTAGGGTTTGAAGAGGAGAGGAGGAGAAGAAGCATTGAAGAAGAGAAGAAAATGAGAGATTTTTACGGGAGGGGTTGTTGTTCTCACAGTAAGTGGAGAGAAGGTGTCGCGAGAGAGAGAGAGAATGGAAACGGTTCAACGACATGTCGTGGTGCATGTGCAGAGAGTAGAGCTGTAGAAACGGAGAAATCGCGTCATTCTTTTACTCAGGTGGGACCTCCTGCGATATGGTTGGTGCTGGCCCATCAACTGTTTTGACTCACTTTACTGTTGTACTAGTTTTACCGGTTTGTTTGTTCGAATTAGATGTCTAATCTTCGATTCAAGATTCAAGGGGATCTCCGACTAAAGGTAAATATTCTAATAAATTGTTGAGATTAGAAATGTTTGTTTACTTTACGCTATAATTTGAAAATCTTCAGTTGTTCAGATATTTATTAGACCAGAAATTTTAATTGTCGAGGAAAACAGCGAGGGAGGGAGGGAGTCCCTCCATCCCTCTCGCGATGCGTGCAAGGGATGGGAAGCACGCATTGCGAGGGGGATGGAGGGTCCTCCCTCCCTCCCTCGCTGTTTTCCTCGCTGATTTCCTCGCCAGTTAGCCAAACTCTTATTAGACATTGTCTAATGCAACTCAAAGGTATTTTTCAGGGTCAAAGTGAAAAAGTGCAGCCTCATCTTTCTCGACAAATGACTTTCCAACCGCCTCATCATCTTGATTTGTGGTGGTGGTGGTGAACCATGTTGATGGACGGAAAGAAATATAAGGTTTTGTAAATGCGGTGGTGGGAGCAAAGTGAAAATATGGGAGATTGGTGGCAATCTCAATGCTATTGGTGATGGTTCAATATAAGGAAGGTGAGGAATTAATTAGAAAAGAAGTGGGACAGTAAAAGATAAATGAATTTGATAGTGGTGGGGTGATTTGACAAGCACTCAAAACAAACTCAATGCATGTGTGTTCATTAGTTTAAAATTTTGATACTCTTTCATTCAGTGTATGTTATATAGTTCGAATTCAGTTAAATGTATGTTATTGCGATTTACTCAACTCATTAGTGAGATGGAAAGAATCTATGTTGTCTCCATCAAGATTTGAGGTGCATGTTGAGAAACTATTATATGTAAAAATTTTGATATTCTTAAAGGTTAAATCTATGTTCATACTTGTCAAATGGCTTATCGAAATAGACAAAAATATTTAATTGATTAAACAAGTGTCATAAAAGTCAAGAATGAAAACTCTGGGTGAAAACACAAACAAAAAATTAGTTTTCTATCATGATAAATTTTGATAGTTCAATTCACATCAAATATGTGGTGTTTCACAACTCACGATCCTAGATAGAATAAACATTATAGCATATAGTAAAAAGCTAGTCAAACAATATAGCATCTTATGTGCAAGCCAATACAAATATAAGACAATAAACCCTAAAATCTAACAACTGTTAAACCAATCGCGAGCTAACTAGGCTTACTTGGCAAGTTCGGCGATCATTGTCTGTTTTGATAGCAATGATCCCTTGGCAAGTCATCGTCATCAGCGGACAAGCACTGACTAGACTTTCACTTCCTCGGTTGTCATGGCCCGCGTGCAGCGGACTAGGCTTTGGGCACCAGAAGCCGTCGTCATCAGTCGCGAACTAACTAAACTTACCCAGCAAGTTCGGCGATCATTGTCTGTTTTGACAGCAATGGTCCCTTGGTGAGTCATCGTCATCAACGGACAAGCGCTGACTAGACTCCCATTTTCTCGGCCGTTGTGAACAATATCTTTGGCATCCCGTTGCATGGTCCGCCAACAGTACCCTAGAGTTATGGTTTTATGGGCGAGGGTTCTCCCGCCTGGGTGGTTCCCGCATATGCCACCATGGATCCTACATAGGACCTGGCTTGCCTACGTAAGTGCTAGACATCGGAGCAAGGGTCCTTTCATTGATCTCATATATAATTTTTCGTTTAGGATAGTGTACCTCACTATTCTATTTTTTAGTCTTCTTGCTTCGACCTTCTCGGTTGGTAGGACTCCGGTGGCTATGTATTTCAGTATCGGAGTCATCCAATTTGGTTGTGTTTTCGCGGCGCAGGTATCTCTAATTTCTTCTTCTTTGAGGCTCGATTGCTCTTGATATTCAATGAGGCCGCTGGAGACTTCGTCGGAGGCTGAGGCTTCTTTGGCTAGTTCGTCGACTATTTTATTGTCGTCTCGGGGGCACTGTATGAGTTCACAGCTTTTGAACCTACCCATTATGCGAAGTACCTTGTCGCGATAGGCTATCATGCGGGGGTCTTTGCTGTTGAAATCCCCTTTGACTTGGTTGACTACCAATCTTAAGTCGTTGTATGCCGTTAGGCGATCTATTCTGATCCCTAATGCTAGCTTTAGGTCGGATAGGAGGGTTTCGTATTTGGCTTCATTGTTTGAGGCGGAGAAGTCGAACCTGACTGCCTTCTCGATGGGTGAAGCCGCTAGGGGAAAGTAGTGTGATCCTAGCTCTACTTGCCCTCCCAGTCGAGGACCCATTGCAGCGCAAGATCCACACTTGGACATCTCAATCTGAGGGCTGGTGGTCTTCCTTAGACTCTTCTCCGCATGTAAACTCGGCAATGAAATCTACTAGTGCCTGGGCTTTGATGGCGGTTCTTGGAGCGTAGTTTATGTCAAACTGCCCGAGCTCAACTGACCATTTCACCATCCTGTCTGATAGCTCGAATTTATGTAATACCGATCGGAGTGGATGCTTGGTCAGAACTGTTATGGAGTGGGCCTGAAAATACGGCCTTAGCTTCTTGGAGGATACGACCAGTGCCAAAGCCAAATTTTCTAGGCCCAGTAGTGCACCTCCGTTTCAACAAGGTCTTGCTGGTGTAATATACAGGTTTTTGGATCCCTTGGTCATCTCGTACGAGGGTTGAGCTGATAGCGTGTTTGAAAACAGACAAGTATAATATGAGTGTTTCCCCTATCGCCGGCTTCGAGAGTAGCTCTGGACTCCCGAAGTATGCTTTCAGGCTTTAAAAGGCTTGTTCGCACTCTTCGTTCCAAGAGAATCCTTTGCTCCTTAGTATCTTAAAGAAATTAAGGCAATTGTCGGACAATTTTGACATAAATTTGTTGAGGGCTGCTACCCTCCCAATCAGGCTCCGAACGTCTCTGATGTTGGCTGGGTCTTTTGTGAGACCCTAAGTGGGCGGACCTGAGGTGAGGGTGAGGGTGAGGGTTGGAGCCCAACAGGCCGGGAGAGGTTGGACGAACTACAAGGGGAATCATAGGCCCACATCACCTGGGTGCGGGATGGTGATGTGCTATATATGTGTGAGGTTGGATCCCCATAGTAAGAGGCCTGTGGAGCCCCAATAGGTGGGTGGAAGCAACAAATCCTTGAGGTGAGGGAGGTGCGGAATGCTGCCCAATAGGCCAAAGAGGACAATATCTGGATGAGTAGGGCCAGAGAGGGGCCCAGTGTCCGTTGTGCATACTCTGAAAGAGGCCTTTTAAAGCCGTGCGGGCCGGTTGGGCCCAAAGCGGACAATATCTTATTAAGTCGGATTCAATTCCTCTTTTGTTCACAATATAACCTAGGAATTTTCGAGACTCGACTCCAAATGTGCACTTTTGTGGGTAGAGTTTCATCTGGTATTTTCTAACTTGGTCGAACACTACGGCAAGGTCGCGCAAGTAGTTGGGGTTGTGGAGGCTTTTGACCAGCATGTCGTCTATGTAAACTTCCATGTTCCTGCCGATCTGTTCCTTGAACATTCAGTTGACCAGTTGTTGGTAGGTAGCACCTGCGTTCTTTAAGCCGAACGACATCACCCTTTAGCAGTATATTTTCTTCTCCGTTACGAAAAAGGTTTTATCTTGATTTGGGGGTGCATCAATATCTTATTGTAGCCTAAATAGGCATCCATGAAGTTGAGTGAGTCGTGCCCGGAGGTGGCGTCTACGATCTGATCGATGCGGGGGAGTGGGAAGCTATCCTTTGTGCAGCCTTTGTGTTAGTTCAGTGTAGTCCACACATACTCTCCACTTCCCATTTTTCTTCTTTACAAAAACGATGTTCGCCAGCCAATCGGGATATCGTGCTTCATTTATCATGCCCGCGTTGAGTAAGTGTTGTACCTCCTCATTTATGATCACGTTCCTTTTTGGCACTACAAGCCTTTTCTTTTGCCTAACGGTTTTCCTCGAGGGGTCCACCTCTAGGCGATGAGTGATTATTGATGGGTCGATTCCCGTCATGTCCCGCATGGTCCAAGCGAAAATGTCTTGGTTATGTTGTAGCAATTCCGTGAGCTACTTTACCAATTTTTCGTTCAAGCGAGAACCAATCTGGATAGCCTTGTTATTTGAGGGTTATCAAGATAAACAGTAAATGTCTCTTCTTCTGGTTGTCCGGCATTGTGCCTGCCCCGAGGGCTCACTGGTGCCTCGTTGTTAGGGGCCTGTTGTTCCCTTTCTGTGCTTCGGGCAGAACGAAGGGTCATCTTAGTTATTGGGCTCGCTGCTGATTGAGAGTCGACGGGTGGCAGGGTCATCGTGTACTGGCATTCCCTGGTCGTTAGCTGGTCCCCTCTCAATGTACCGACTGCTTGATTCGTCGGGTACTTGACACATTGATGTAGAGGGGAGACTGTCGCTCCCATCTGGTGTATCCATGGTCTTCCTAGGACCGCATTATATGCTGAGCCAGAACCCTTCCTGTTGTTGTCGTTTGTATCTTCCCTGAGGGGAATCGTCTTTTACCGCTGAAGTCAACCACCAGACGATTAACAGGGGTCAATGTCGTCTCCTTTAGTTGCATATTATAGAACGTATGGAGAAACATGATTCATTGAGCTCCCTGTGTCTACTAGGGATCTTCTTACTTCCCAGCCCGCCAGGGAGATCGTCACCACCAGAGCGTCATTATGTGGGAGTTGTAGATCCTGGACGTCTTCTTCTATAAATAGCAGTGGCACGGGGGCGGCTCGTTGTGGATTGCAGTAAGCGCTCGCCGCGTGTTGCTTGGGTTTTGAGACCTCTAAAGGCCTTCTTTCTGAACTTGTTGGACAATTCGAATTCAGAATGGGCTCCATGAAGCACGCATATTCTGTTGACAGATTGCTCTCTAGATTCGGCTTTCCTTCGAGCTGCTCATTCTTCTCGTAGGGCAATGAATCTTTGTGCTTCCTCTGTCAGGTCTGTCATGTTCGCCGGAGGGTCTAGAGTCAGAAAGTCGTAAAACTCTCCTTCCCGCGATCCGTTAATGAAAGCTGAGACGGCTGTCATGTCGTCACACACGTCAACAGTGGTTAATTCACTGTTAAAACGTGTTAAATACGCCTTCAGTGTCTCGTCAGGCCTTTTGTTTCATTGATGTGAAGGACTTAATCATTGACAAAGCCTGATTTACTATTTTAGGATCGCCAACTTGACGTTCGCGCATTACTCACGTTATCGAAAGTGGTGAAGTTGCGCCAGGCTTCGCGCTCGGCGCTTCCCTTGCTCTCTCCTATTGTGTGATCTAGTGGTCGCCATCTCTACGTGTTTCGAAGGGAGATGATGCCAATAGAACTTTGTCGTCCCCACGGACGCCTCCAAACTGATGCAGTCAATTTTTGCTCCCTGCTTTGACCTAGTCCCGCTGACCAGCTGACCTGCACAAGTAATGCACTTGAGCCACGAACCACCATTGTGGTGGTCGATAGCACACCGATACTAAAGTCAGACAAGGATCTGAGGAAGGCGTAATGTTGTAAACAGGGAATTTGTAGCGTACCTTAGCTTACCAACCTCATGTCTTATTTATAATGCAAGGAGTCTTGGTTCTACTAGGCCATCAAAACCGTAGTTTAGGAAGAAGATCCTTCTCTAATTAGGAGTCGTGTTGTAGGATGGAAGTTCCATGTTAGCCTTATGCTCCTAGATACGCGGGAGATAATTTTTAATCCAAGAGCAATCCGTAGAAGGGAGTTTTCCTGTGTGGAATGTACTATGGTATTTGCTTCCTACTTGGAAGCAGAGAGCTGTTGTAGTTGCCCGTCCGAAGTTGATCCTCAAGATACTTGCCTTAGTATGACTTATGGGTATTGAGGATAGATGTGAGATGTGTGGGCCTAGCATGTTGTGAGAGTTCGGGTCCGTCTGGAGGACTGAATTGGGAGGGCTTAAAACCGCTTGGGCTAGATTAGTGTTGGGTTGATGCTAGAACCGTAGTTCCTCGAAATCATCATGACACATGTAAGGTTATGAGGCGTGACCATTTTTATGTGTCATCAATTATTATTATTATATAATATCTATCTTACAAAACAAAATGGTGTTTTGGGTTGGGAGATAAAAGACGACTCAAATTTAACCAAATATGAATCTGACGAATCTTATAGAACTTAAAGCACCAAGAGTGCATGGATTCGATTTCCATACCCAACATTTGATATTTATATATTTATTTTTAGGAGATAAAAGATGGTTGAGATTTATCAAAACATGAAGATCTAATGGCTAGGCCTTAAAGTTAACTTTTATGAAGATTTATCCCCAATAAGAATGCAAGGGATCGATTCCCATACCCAACATTTTTTATTTTATTTATTTATTTTCTTCAAAAATTGATTGTGGTGATTAGGCATGTAAGTATATTTATTTATTTATCTATCATACTCAAACATTTAGCATGTGGAATAATGTTACAGTAAGGTAGATTAGTGACACAACCTTGAGGTGTGATTAGTGTCGCAAACTTGGGGTATGATTATTGACACATGTTTTGAATGACAATATATATTTATTAAAGCACCAAATTCGATTTAAAATCGTTTTTTTTTTTTTGCATAAGTCCAGTCCGTTGACAATCCTAATTATCATGGTGATTGAAATTAAAAATAAAAATATTTTTGTTGTGAGAGAATAGGTTCAGTTCTTTCAACAACCACTTAGTTTATTCTATTGAGATGTCCATGTTTGCATTAGCACTGAAATCAAGATAGATAATGGGTTAAGTTATTTCATATTTTGCATTAGTTTATTCTATTCACTGAAATTCTATTGAGATGTCCACTTAGTAATTAACTAATAGACCCCAATTTGTAAATGGCCCAATTAGACCTTTATTGAAAATTTCATTTTTTTTTTAAATAATTTCATTTAGTATAGGTGTTTTTTTTAATCTTTTGAATTACTTTTCTGGAATTATATGAATAAAACAAAAATGTGGCCATTAAAAGGATAATATTCTTATGCATTGGATGGTTAGATCAATTGGAATAAAATCAACAACGTTTTGAAATATTATAGAGCTCTTATTCTAATTTTTTTTATTGACATTTGCATACTCATGCTATGATTCAGTTTTGTTTTTTTATTAACATGTACAATGAAATTTATTGACAAGAATAATGTGATTTATTGACATGTACAGTGGAACTTCAATGTTAGAATATTCCTAGCATACATTAGAATACAGTGTTGAATATCCTAGCATACATTTGTATACATTTGCATGCATTTGTATACAGTGTGATTTACATATGCATACAGTGAGACTTCAATGTTAAACATGTACACAATGTGATTTACATTTGCATACAAAATGTGCTACTCTGGAGGTACTGTATTTCTTGCTCATTAGTAGACTTTGTCAAAATTTTATTGTCTACTCAAACATTTAGCATGTAGAACAATGTTGTAGTGGTTCATTTTATATATTTGCATTGTGAAGAATTACAAATGCAATATTATTGTGTATGAAAGATTTTAGTGTTGAAAAAAAAATTGAGAAAACAAAGTAAACTCTGTCAAAATTCTGAATAAAAAAAAATTATGTTTTGTTGCCTACTCAAACATTTAGAATATGGAGTAATGTTATAGTGGTTTCTTGTGTTTTTTTTTTTTCCATTTTGATGAATTACAAATGCAAATTTATGAGGTATGACAAATTTTAGTATTGGAATTTTTTTTAAAAACAAGATAGACTGTTAAAATTCAACAAAAATATTGTAATTAGTTTAGTTTAAGCTATCATTACAGAAACACCAAATATTTGTGGTTGAGATAATACCACAATGGATATTAAAAAGGTGAATGACAGGACATATATTAAATAGATATGTTGAGTGGTAATGGTACATGTGCCGCAACCTTGGGGTATAATTAGTGACACGTGTCTTGAACGCCATATATATTTACTAAGCAACTTTTTTTAATGGCAAACTTTTTATTCTTTTTTATTATTATTATGGTTTAGTTTAAGCCCATATACCAGTAGTTAATAACATATTGACTTAAAAATCTCAGAGTCGTGCCGAGTGATTTTTCAACACAATTAAAGTCATGAGAAACATGATAAAAAGATAAGACGCGATGAAAATAGTTAATACCATATGGTAGTGCCAACGGCACGGGGAATACCCTAGTTTATATTACAAATCGGAATGGTGTTTTACTATTCATAAAGGTTTGGAGATAAAAGATGGTTAAGATTGATAGTTAGGAAGATCTTGAGGGTTGGGATTCATTTTCTATAATGGCATGTATTGTAATTATAAAACATGTAGAAGAGCAAAGAAAATAAAAAAAAAGTTTGTGAAAATGTACATGTGACGGAGAGAGAATTGTATGTATTTTTTCAAAATTAAAATTGTCATAACTATCTAATTAATTATCGGATTTTAATAAACTTGGTATTTGGAATGCATTTTTGAAAATTATTCTAATGAAACCAATGATATGTACAAAAACTTAAGTTTTCAAAATATGCATTTAAAAAATGTCTAATGCATTTCACGTTGTAATTTTCAATATTAATCAAAGTATGAGACAGACATTTAAAGGTGCACTCAAACAAAGACCCTGGACTTAATATTTTGGAAATCAAAGTTTGGAAGAATTCACTACAGCGATTTTTAAATATATTTTTTACAAACCAAGTTTGACCTAATCTCGCGACCCACTTTCTATCATGTCAACGACACGGATAATACATTAGTATATTACAAATAAGGATGGTGTTAGAGGTTGGAGATAAAAGACGGTTGAGATATACCCAAATATAAAAATCTAACGTATCTTATTAAACTTAAAGCACCAAGAATGCATGGGTTCGATTCTCATACCCAAAATTTTGGTATTTATTTATTTTTCTTCAATTGTTGATGGTGGTAATTAGGCATGTAAGTATGACGGATGAAAACTTAAGGATGTCATGTTTTGACAAGTTTTAAGGATTTGAGATAAAAGATGGCTAGGATTGCAAATTGGGAAATACACTTACGATAGAAATTCATTTCCTATAATGGCATGTTTGTGAATATAACACAACTATAAGGGTAAAGAAACTGAAAAATTATGAAAAAAGTTATTGGAATGTACATGTGGAGGAAAGAGAAATTTGTGTGTGTTTTTTCTCAAAATAAAACTGTCATAACTATTTACTTGGTTATCAAATTTTTGTAAATTTGGTATTGTTGAAATGTATTTTTAAAGATCTTTCCAATGAAACCAATGATTAATACAAACGCTAAAATTTTAAATATATATTATTGCTAAATAACGTATAATGCATTTCATGTCGTTAATATTTTTCAAATAAATGAGACAAGTCGATCATCCCCTGAAAAATAAGAAGAAGAGAAGACACATACATCTTAATGTACATTTTAAAAAAATCTTGAACTTCATGTTTTGGCGAATTCAAGGTTTAGGAGAGAACTCACTCTCGGCGTTTGAATTTTTTTCCAACTGAATCAAATTTCGACCGAAGCGAAATTGGGGATAGTGGCGAGAATGTTAAGTACATGTTATTTTGCAAAAAATAAACGTGGAGTGCCAACGGCACGTGGAATACCCTAGTAAATATACATAATGAACCACTATAGCATTACTCCACATGCTAAATGTTTAAGTAGGATAAATAAATAAGTATACTTACATGCTTAATCACCACCATCAATATTTATAGAAAATAAATAAATATCAAAATGTTGGGTATGAGAATCGAACACGTGCACTCTTATTGGAGATTGACTGTAGGTAAGACATAAAGGCTAACTTTAAGTCTCAACCATTAGATCTTCATGTTTGGATAAATCTCACCCGTTTTTAACACCCTTTTGATTTATAAGATAGATTAGGGTTTTCCCCATGTCGTTGGCATTTCACATATTTTTTCTTTTTTTTGCTAAATATCATGTATTTAACACTCTCGCCACTGTCTCCAATTTTGCCCTAAATCAGTTTTAAAGTACAAACATATTCTAAGGTAAAAATATATAATATAAACTTTCAGGTTAGACTCAATCGAAATTTGATTCAGTTGGGAAAAATTATTCATACGCCGATAGTGAGTTCTCCCCTAAACCTTGAATTTGCCAAAACATGAAATTAAAGATTTTTGTTTAAATGTGCATTAAGATGTTTGTGTCTTCTCTTCTTCTTATTTTTTTCATGGGATGGTCGACTTGTCTCATTTATTTGAAAAATACTAACGGCATGAAAAGCACTATACGTTATTTAGCAATAAAATATATATTTAAAATTTTGGCGTTTGTATTGATCGTTGGTTTCATTGGAAATTTTTGTAAAAATACCAAGTTTACCAAAATTCAACAACCAAGTAAATATAAAAAAAGTTGGGTATGAGAATCGAACTCATGCACTTTTGGTGCTTTAAGTTCTATACGATCCGTTAAATTCTGATATTTGGGTGAATCTCAACCGTCTTTTATCTCCCACCCCAAACATCATCATGTTTTGTATAATAGACTAGGTATTCCCCGTGCCGTTGGCACGATAAAAGTTTAAAACTTGTCAAAACATGATCACCCTTAAGTTTTCATCATTCATACTTACATGCCTAATCACCACCATCAACAATTGAAGAAAGCTAAATAAATATAAAAAATGTTGGGTATGAGAATAGAACCCATGCACACTTGATGCTTTAAGTTCTATACGATCTGTTAGATTATTATATTTGGGTAAATCTCGGCTGCTTTTTATCTCCAACCTCAAACACTATTCTGATTTGTAATATAGACTAGGGTATTCCCCATGATGTTTGCACGATAAAAGTCTAAAATTTTTCAAAGCATGATAACTATTAAGTTTTCATCCTTCATACTTATATGTCTATAACCACCATCAACAATTGAAGAAAAATAAATAAATATCAAAATGTTGGGCATGGGAATCGAACCCATGCACTCTTAGTGCTTTAAGTACTATGTGATCCGTTAGATTATTATAATTGGGTAAATCTCAACCGGTTTTTTTTTATCTCCAACCTAAAAAATCATCATGATTTGTAATATAGATTTATTTGATGAATTACACATTCAAATTTACAAGGTATGACAAGGTAGACTGTCAAAATTTCACAAAAAAATTGTGATTAATTTAGTTTAAGCTACCGTTACAGAAACACTAAATATTTGTGTTTGTGATAATGTCGCAATGCATATTAAAAGAATATGTTTAATGACAATGGTTACATGTGCCGCAACCTTAGGGTATGATTAATAACACATATCTTGAATGACAATATATATTTATTAGATAAATATTTTTATGGTAACATATAATTATTATTTGTATAAATGGGCTCATGCTAAATTCATTCATCAATTATTCTTATTTATTTGAGTTTCATATAGATTACAGGTGTATCAATTAATTCCCACTATGGAACAGTTTATATATATTTACTATGCATTGCACATCTTACATGGCTCTTTATTTTTCTTTTCCCATGTCTCTAGTGTAATAATCTCTACAAATCTTTCATATTTCAAATCTATAAATTATCTTTTTCAAACACATTATTGTTATCTAGTTAGGTGGATTTTGTGATTGCATTTTATTAAATATTAAAAAACAAGGACAAGGGCGATTGTAAAAATTTCTCAAAAAATATGAGAAGTTGAATGGTCATGCCAACGGTCTCAAGTAGCAACAAATGTTCATTTTTCACTTTGTTTCATTTACATAAATTTTTTTGATTACACGTTGAAGGGATAGTTAAGTTTTTTTTTTTTTTTTTTTTTTTAATTTTAATTATTATGGTTTAGTTTAATTCCACATACTAGGTGCTAATAGCACATCGAGCTAAAATCCCCAGAGGCATACCGGGTGATTTTTCAACACAATAAAAGTCCTGAGAGACACTGCGAAAGATAAGCCGTGATGAAAATATTTAACATCGTACAATAGTGTTAACGACGCGGGAAATACCCTAATTCAAATACAAACACAATTAATAACTTTCTATTGTCATTGCCTTGTAATTTAAACAAACGAAACGGCTAATTTTGACAAACGAAACGGCTAAAAGCAGCTACAAAGTCTTGAGTCAGTTATGTGTTCTTCACTAGCTATATCTCAATATGCGACATTTTCCTTCTTCTCCCCCTTCTCCTTCCATTGCTGACTCTTAACTCTGAAACTGCATGGTTATCTTGGGTTATCCTAATAACGTCAATACTCATGTTTCGTCCTGGCTTTTGCTATCCACTACTTCAAGGTATTTAAACAAGGCCTCCAGCTAGTCTAGTACGACCCTGGCGAAGCAACTGGGGATGTTGAAAGTGGTAAAATCATAGAGAAGTCAATGGCTACACTAAAGAACATTTTGGGAGGAAGAGATCTGTATTTAAAAAATGAAGATTTTGATGAGAGGGCACTGAAGGAATGCGCGATTTGCTTTGAAGATTTTTATGGGAAGGAAGCTTGTGGGTCCCTTGTCAAGTGCAACCATACTTTCCACAAGCTCGGCTACGTTTGAAGTTTGAACCCAACGTACCCCTCATTTGTCGAACTTCTGTTTGATTTTTTGGCTTTTCCTCTAGTGACTTGTGTACATTGGTTTCACTTTGAGCATCCAACTTTGGTTGTTGACTTTGCCTATTTAGATTGCCTTTTATTATTATTATTAATATTATTATCATTAATAATAATAAAAAATATGTGATACTTTGACTCTATTAGATATATTTTGGAAAGAGGTCATAGAAATAAAATGTCAAAAATCATTAACTTATATAGTCTACCCAACCAGTGAAATCAATCGGTTAGTCATAATTAGAATCATTAATAAAAAAAGTCATTGTTTGTCATAAAAGTGTAAAAAAGTAAATTTTAAAAAAAGTCATTGTTTGTCATAAAAGTGTAAAAAAGTAAGTTTTCTATTTATTTACGAATGATAAAAATATTTTACAACTTTATAGGTTAATAAAAATATCTTTGTTGGCCATAAAAGTATGCACAAATTAGCCGTTACATCAACTACGATATCTAAAAGATTTATTTTGTGAAAAAGTGGGCCTTAAAGTCATTTTCAATTTTTTTATCATCAAAATTTGCCAAATACTGTAGAATTGTAAAACCCAATATTAGCAGTCCATTGTAGTAGTACACTCAGAAGAAAAAAGTTTATGCCAGGACCGAACATTCTCATGATTGCATTCTATGCACATAAAGATAACAATGTTAACTCTGGGCATCCTTTTGCAAGTTTAAGGGAGTAGTTGCCTGAATCAGCTCAGTTTTCCCTTATTACAGGTTAACTAAAACTGACTGTTCAAGGATTCTGGAAATGAAACAAATAAATAAAATCTGCAAAGTTAGGTCAGAACCAGAGGTTCATGTCCTATACTTTTGGTAGCAGCGTGGTTGCATCAGAGGGAACGCCGGTTTCAGCCTGCAAAAAGAGATGTACACCTTAACACCAATAGTAGTACATATTTTTAGATTGCACTCCAAATGGTGGCAGAACCACAACCCCTTCCTCTCATAGGCGTCATCAAGTAAATCACATTTGCCAAAACCAGAACCATAATTTCAACGTCTAAAAGAATGAATGTCGATGTCTTGTAAAGAACAGAATACGGAAAATAATCATGCACTGGATGCGGTTGATTTCTCACAAATGAGATATCACAGGCAAAACCCAAAATACTGTTAGTTCAGTTGACCCCTTCCCTTTCAAGTTAATGATGTATGCGAATAGACACATTTTAAATCATATCGTTGTGATAGAAACATACCTCAAGATATTTTGCCATCAGAGTTGTAGTGCTGTAGTTAAAGCCTTCAATTGGTTCACCTTTTGTACGGGATGCATTAAGTTGTTTTCTGACCTTAGTAGCAAGTGACTGCATTTAGCAAGAACATGTTTCTTTAGGGAATGAATGAAACTGGAAATTGTAGGAAGTAACCTGCTGAAAGCAACAAATGAAAAGACATATGAAGTATATTACAAGAAGGGATGCGGAGCAGTGAATACCTTTCCTAACTCTACTCCCCACTGGTCAAAAGAATTGATTCCCCATATGAACCCTTCTACAGCAATTCTGTGTTCATAAATTGCTAACAACTGAAAACCAAGACAAGGTCAATAAGTTATTAATTTATTATATATAAAAAAATAGGTCAGTATAAAAGTTTAACATTTTAGATGAACATATAAAAAGAAGTATATGAAAAGTCCACGAGTACAAGATCCAATATGGATGGACTTAAATATGAATTCCTAAAGGTATGGGTATTATTCATTACATCATGAAGCTGAAACAAATGAAGTTAATGCAGCTGCTAAACAAGTCTATTGCCTAGCATACTCAAATTGCATGTGAACTTCTCTTTGGAATGGGGGGCGAGATTAGGTATTAAGCAGACAACTGGGGGAAGTTCAATGAAGATATGGAATCAAATTACCGATCACATTATAACTCTAATCACAGCTGATCCGTCAAATCAGATTAAATATAGAGATTTGGTAAAAGTAATTGCAATCACAGTATTTAAGAATCAATGATTGTGGCCAAGTAGCAAATGTTTAGGCAGTTATATTTTTTTTCGTTATAATATTCATTTCGTATTGATCCTTGTAAAATCGAAGCAATTTTTTATGATATATATGCATGCTTAACCAACATATATATATAAAGCAGTAAAATAACAAGCTAATCCATCATAGTATATTACCTTAAAAATGAGTTTGGTTAGTCAATTAATAATTGCGCATGGACCAAAACTATATATCAGGATGCACCAAAGAAACACTTAGGGTGTGTTTGGTTGCATGAAATCCTATGCTATGGGAATCCATGAGGGAACCACCTAAATTTAAGCTAATTTGAGGTTCACTAATCAATCCATCATTAGATTTTGTGATCAATGGTGGGAATGAAAGCCCCATGAACTTGGGAATCACTCCTCACACCATGCCATTCCATTCCACCAGTGAACCTCAAATTAGCTTAGATTTTGGTGGTCCCTCATAAATTCCCATAGCATAGGATTCCATGCAACCAAACACACCCTTAGTACATCAAGTTCACACCAGGGCATGATTTATTATTTTTCCAGCCACAAAATATATGGATTGCTATCTGGAACAGATAGGAAGCTTTACAACAGGTCATATATATACATCAAGTACACACTGGTATGGTTCATTCCTCTCCAATCACAGAACTGGATAGGAGTGGTTAATAGATATTGATTAGACTTATCTGGAACAAATAGATTTACAACAGGTTATTCTACCTTTTTTTGATATAAAACCTAATCCCCTGGTGGACTGACAGTTTATACCTAAAGTCTACACTGGGGCACAGTATTTTTCTCTAACTACAGAAATTGTGAATAAAGAAGGCCTTTAAGGATATCGACTATATTAGATCTCAAATAAAAGACCATCTACAACAGATCTTTGTACCCTTCAGTAGAATTAGCTTTGTGAACCCGCAGAGAAAGGAAAATGACAGTTTGCCAGAAGTAATCTTGAAGTAGGATTATTGTTCATGCAAGAAACTGAGGTTTCACTACACCAACTGTTCAAACTTTATTAACGGAACTATACACATTTCTCATAAATAATATCTCAATTAGCATGTAAAAATAGTATTCAGATGGATCAGCATTCCACCAATAAAAACACCTATGCAAGATGTGTGTATCCCATATCTAGAAATTGAAACATTTTGCAGCCTTCTTTCTTTTTCTCCTTGTTCATAGCATCAATTTTGTGGGTGCCATTTTTGGCACCCTGCACAATAGGCTGAGATATTTAGGCCCATGCCCAGTATATAATATAAGGCTCAAGCCCATAAAGCTCAGATCCATTATCTAAATATCTAGCAAAGGATATTTAGAAAGATATTTGGTTGTAAAATATCTTGATTATATAAAGTGAGACATGATTCGTTGTAATGGGGGGGAACATTGGAGAAAACGATGAATGAATATAATAGATGTGCTTGATTCGGTCAAGCACCATGGACTACCTCCCGTTATGGAAGGAACCATGTAAATTTCTACTAGTTTTTTTTATGTTCATTTTGTACACTTTCTACTCGGTAGAAGCACTTCGAAAACCCCCTACAATATAGCGCCGCTTGTGGGAATATACAATGTCTGATTTCGAACAAAAACCATCTCCATCCACTTCATTTCCATATGTGCACGGTCACATAGATCGATCAATAGCTAGGAAGCACGGATTCGCGGAAAAACCCTGCCGAATCCATGAAAACGCGAGTCGGATACGGATACGCGTGCGATTCGCGTCGGATACGTATCCGACACGCGGTCAACGTATCGATCAACTTGACCTGGTCAGGATACGACATGGACACGGTCAGGATTCGGTTGCTAAATTTTTTTTTTTTTTTTCAGATCTTGATAAGATCGGACGGTTAAGATCACAAGCCCTAATATTAAAACCTAAATCTCGTTTTTTTGGTTTTGTTATTGGCTTATTGCTCAAACAGACAGAGAGGCGAGGAACCGAGGAAGGAGGAACCAGAGGAGGCGAGGAACCAGAGAGAAAGGAGGCGAGAAAGGAGGAACCAAGGAGGCGAGGAACTGAGGAAGAAAAGAAAGAACAAAGAAGGAAGAGGAAGAACCGAATAAGAGAAAGAAGGAAGGGAAGAAGAAGAAAGAGCTTACCTTGCTTAGAGGAGTCTGTCGGAGTCGGAAGCTCAGTCACTCTCACTGTTGCTTAGAATGAGCTTACCAGGTTCGTCTCTCTCGCTCGACTCTCACTCAGTCACTCACTGTTGGTGTTTATTCTTCATTTCTTCTTGCTTTTTTTTTTTTTTTTTTGTGTTTTGTGTGTGATTCACTGATTATTAGGCTATTAGCTTATTTTTTGTGTGGGAAGAAGAAGAAAGAACTGTTTATTTTTTTCATCTGTTTTCCCTCTTCATTGGTACACCCTACACCTTCACAACATGATTTCGGTTTTCAAATAAACATATGCCCCTTGATTGAGTGAAACATTTTCAGTCTCCATCAACTCACTGTATCTACTTTCTCTGTTTGTATCTCATGTAATGTTTGGTTTCAAATGGCATAGGAATTCGCATATAGATATTAGATATTGATATGATGTGCAGTGATGGAGTTTGGCCTTAAACTCACGATGAATGGGGTACCTTTACTATATTGTTTTATCAGGTGTTCCAAATCACTCACTCTATTAGTTATTTTTGGTTTGCAGAACACCCAGGCACATTCATCGGATGCATCACAGTTGATTCCACAACATAACTACAAGCTTGATGTTCATGCTATGAACACTCGGCATCCTGGAGAGGTATGCATCTGATTAGATGGCTTTGAAATTTGAATTGTATTTTAGTATTGTGGTTACAAACTGCTAATCAATCCTTATTTGTCTACGAATGTATGCATGTTTCTTTGAATGTGGATAGTTTCCTCGCAAGAGGTTTTTACCACCTTAGTAAGAAAATAAAAATAAAAGAATCATTATTTTGAGGTTTGAGTTATCTTATGACATTATGTTAATAATTTTTTAATAAAATATAAAAATAAAAATAAGATTTGATTGACGTGTCGCCGAGTCCCCGAATCCTAGTTTTTTGAAAATTGTCGAGTCGCCGTGTCGTATCCGTATCCGATACGACACGCGTATCCGAGTCCGTGCATCCTAGATCAATAGCGACCAGCTCTCACGTTCAAGGAAGATGAGAGAGTTGGATTTGGAGGTCGAGATATGATTTTAAGCTAATTCAGTTATTCTTTAATTTGAAGATGGGGAAGATCACCCTGCCTCGAAGCAAAGAAATTGTTTTGACAAGTGGGTAAAAAATCATACTTTAAACGTCAGCACTGGGTACTCGATAGTGCGACAGATCCATAAGAGGCATTTGCATTTGTTTTTAAGTCAGATTGGTGAAACAAGTTGGGAACTCGGATTGTTGACTAAATGTCGGCCTCATCAGTCGACCCACACCAATCGGGAGACTAAGCCGACTAAGTCTATGCAGATTTAAAATTTGACAATGAGAGGTAGCGAACTCGACTCCCTCTCTATCTGCAGGAGGTCGTATTCAGCCAAGTACTTGAGATTATATCACAGTGTTATCATACTTGGGGGTTGTTTGCCCCTAGATAAAATAAGTTGTTATCATAAACTACCTCACTATGAGTACGGTATAATAGTTAGCTAA
Organism: Berberis vulgaris; assembly: GCA_963556465.1. NCBI lineage: Eukaryota > Viridiplantae > Streptophyta > Magnoliopsida > Ranunculales > Berberidaceae > Berberis > Berberis vulgaris. The sequence goes on from OY747131.1 coordinate 63,369,062, forward strand.
GGTACTGACTTTTTCTACACCTATGGTTGATGGGGCCGTAGGAGATAGTGGACTCAAACCTCTCCCAAAGACGAGAGCTTAGCTCTGTCCTATAATTTCCGGGACAGTGGGCTCACCCTCCCCTTAGAACGTGAGCTCAAATCCGTCTCATCATCTAGGGGACAGTGGGCTCAGCCTTCCTCTCAAGACGTTGGCTGAAGAGGAGAGAAACAACGCTACTAGCATAAATGACCGAAGTGGAGATAAACGGGGCTAATTCCTCCCTCCTAACGACTGCTACCGGCATAGAAGAGAGAAATGGGGCTACCCCCACTCCTAACGGTGGCTACCGACATAAATGATCAAAGTGGAGATAAACGGGGATAATTCCTCACTCCTAACGTTTGTTATCGGCATAGATGACTGAAGAGGAGAGAAACGGGCTACCCCCACTCCTAAAGTCGGCTACTAGCATAGATGGCCGAAGTGGAGATAAACGGGGTTAATTCCTTACTCCTAACTTCTGCTACTAGCATAGATAGTCGAAGAGGAAAGAAACGGGGTTACCCCCACTTCTAATGTTTGTTATGGGCATAGATAGTCGAAGATGAGATAAACGAGCTACCCCTACTCGTAATGTCGGCTACCGGCAAGATGGTTTAAGTTTATTTTTTGAAATTGTATTTATTTTTTATATTTTGTTTCAATAAAAATGGTTATTGATTGCATGGAAGCTCACTCAAATCAGTGAACTTTCTTATAAGGGCTAAGTGCCCATCTCAACATATTTCAACTCAACTGAGATACACCTAAAAAAATTTTAGATCATCGAATGCATTCTTAAAGACAACTCGATTTATCATTGACTTGCTTTTCAAAAAAGATATACAAACCATAGTCCTCAATTTATAATTGATTCATTGTTCAAGAAATTTTATCAAGAAAAAACTGAGTCTACCTTGCTCCACTGAGGCACACTAAGAAAGATTTGTGAGGAATTGAAATTATCTTCCCTGCAAAAAGATCAAATGCGTTTTTGGTCTACCTATTTTCACTTCGACAAATTTTTGGAGTGTCTTGAAATTTTCGTAATTGTTTATTATGTGCTTTTTATTGACTTGTAATTTCTTGGCCTCCCGACTTTAACAAATCGACCAACCAAGAAAGTGCATTGTATAACATCGGCTATACATGAATATTGTGGCTTAATGAGATTTTTATGTGTCTGGACACATGACTATTTATCACTAAAGTTTTTCAATTTTAACACGCAGTAAATTTAAAGTAAATATTGATGGCAAGACAATTGACCAAGCTCTCGGCAATCAGGGCTCGATAGTCTTCAACAGTCAACTAGTACCTGACAACTCATTGCTCGAGACCTAGTTTTCAACTTACTTGCTCTCAAAAGGCAATATTCAGCATAGTCCACAGTCTTCGAAAGTTTACTTAATCTCGGCATCTCCGCGTTCTTTAGAAGTTTACCTGATCTCAGCATTCGGTGTTCATCAGTCTCGTCGTCTATCTGTGCTCGACAATCTATGTTCAATACGTAGTCTTCAGTATACTCATTCTCGGCAGTATCCACAATCTTCAGTCTACTTGCTCTTGGTGGTCACTGGTCAGTGCTCAGTTAAGTTCTTGGCATTCCGATAACCTTTGGTAAGTCTCTCAGACTACCAAAAGGGGGCTATTAGGCTGAGATGTCTTGGGCCTAGGATATTTAGGCCCATGCCAGTATATAATATAAGGCTCAAACCCATAATCCATTATGTCAATATCTAGCCTAGGATATTTAGGAAGATATTTTGGTTGTAAAATACCTTCTTTACATAAAGTGATAATGATTCTTTGTAATAGGGGGTGTGTGGGGAAGGAAACACTGGACAAAATGATGAATGAATACAATAGATGTGCTCGATTCGATCGAGCACCATGGACTACCTCTTGTTATGGAGGAACCATGTAAATAACTGTTTCTCTTTTATGTTCGCTTTGTACAATTTCTAGTCGGTAGAAGCACTTTGAAAATCCCCCCAAAAAATAGTATTTCTTGTAACCCCATTTCTTCAATGTACTAATTACAACCTATGTGGAATCCTCGGGCTCACTTTTCTAAGATACCAACAACTTGATCTTCTTCAAGAAACTTTCTTCCATCTGTTGCTACTTATTTTATCTAATATCCTCCTTTTTCATCCTCTTTTGCTATACTGCGACATAGTTTTACTACTCTAAATGTAGCCTCAACACAACAGATGTTATAGAAGTTTGCACCGCTGACAATTCACACATGAGATCAGGAAACGGCATTGAAGAGGTTCAAAGTAGAAATGCATGAAAAATGTCGAGGACAATAAAACCTAGTGTTAATCCTGAATTAAAATGCATGAGGAAGTGAAGACAAACCTGTCCAACATTGTAAGCATTCAAAGATGGAAGCAAAATGCTGAGGGAAGGACGATTCCCAGAGAATGTCTGCAGTCAGAAGTACTGGAATTAAGAAAATGCATCAATTCTAAAAGCAGAATCTGAAGGAGCAGCAAATGAATATCACCTTGTGAGGAATTAGATGCTCTGGGACTTTCTCACTCATCAGCTGTTCTGGCGTCTGGAAGAAAAGCAGAGTACAGAAAGTGCAGCAGAATTTCATAACATATATAATGTCACAGAATTACACAGTACGCATCATGCATAATCAGTAGCAATATCATTCCATATAATTTAGCATCATGCTGTTCCTTTGGTTTTCCTTCTTTTTTTTTCTTTTTTTTTAATCTTTTGAAATTACATAGGATTCAGTTTTTACTTGCAGATCTCATAAAACGTAAAGAGAGATCAGTACAAATGCTGAAATACTTAGAGATTCCATTCTATGAGCTTGAATCCTTGTTAAAGCTCTTGTGATTCCCACAAAAAACAATTTTCACCCCAACAGAGGTAAATAACAGAATAGCAAGAAATGATCGATAAAGTTGGTGAGACGGTCCAAATATACCTTCCCATAAGCAAGAGCATCTGGCTGAGCAAAGAAGTTAGACATAAGCTCATCATGGTTGCTCACTATTTCTCCTGTAAAGCAGATGAGTATAAAATAATATAGGAAAGGTGGATGATTAGAACTAACTAATAATATCCAGTCAGTGTTATCAAATCCACTGCTACCAGTAGAACCATGCGGGGTTGGATACCTTTCAAGTATACAGGTTGTTGACTCTTAGCGACGCCAATAAAATCACAGGGAATAACCCGACCCTGGAATCACCACAAAAGATGTTTCAATGTTACAAACTTGGCAGTGAAAATTGTCAGCATTAGTTTATCAACTTGATTTTATAAATATATCACTGCACTAGTGGAAACTTGGGTTCACTATTCTCTTAAACCAGCAATTAATCATAGCTTTGGAACCTAAGATGCCTACACAGAATATAAATATGGAAACTGGCACGTGAAATGCATACGATTCTTCCCTCTGCAAACTTCAATAAACAGATACAGATAAAATTGGTAAAAACTTATTGTAGTTTTCTTTATAATTGAATTACGGAGTAGTAAAAAATGAAGGCATTGATTGAAGCTGATAATGGACTTGGAAAAGAAAATCAATGACACACGAAGAGTGTATGTCATTGAGATTACAGCAATTCAGAGAAGATGGGCTGAGCTGCACAACGACTTGCATTTATACATAATCATATGAGATGGCTATTGATTTTTACTTCTCATACTGACACAGAAAGAAAGGTGAAAAAACAAAACAAAATAAAACAAAAACTAAAGTCAGACTGGATGAGAATTTCTTATTGGCAATACTAGGACATAGAATGGTCAGATTTAAGTCAGATCCATACTGGATGAGAATCCAAGGAAGATATTTGCTAGTCCAATTTTAGTAGGAGATCTACTTGCTCCATGAACTTGTCGAAGTAGAAATCTGTTGCCTTAGGGCCAATTACAAGTTAAGCCTAGTCTAGGCAATTTATTTCTTCCAGAGCAACTCTTTCACTTAGAGGTCAATGTAAACCCACGAAAATCAAGCCTTCATTGTTTCACAATTCAATTCAATCAAAGTTCTTTTATTAATGTAGTTATTTGTCGGTCTAATAAGATATCCATATTGATTCTCTTTCTATTTTGACATATGGATGCTTATGACAAAGTCTGGAACGATGAAGGGACAAAATTGGGGGAGTTGTCAACATCATGCGCTTTTTTTTACCCCTTCCACCCCAAATGCCGCAGGCAAGGTTCGAACCCTCAACTTGTGATACCATCAGCCACAAGCATACCAACACTGTACTAGAACTACTTTGTACAATTAAGAAGCATATAGGGATGTTTTGTCACTATTATTGTTATTTTTGTTCAGTAATGGGGATTTTTGTTCAGTAACGAGATTAGTATCAATTTAAGTACTTGAAGCCATAAAAAGATACCTGATGTATTAGCTGGTAAAAGCTATGCTGGCCATTTGTCCCTGGTTCACCAAAATCAATTTCACCGGCCTCGAAGGGAAGTAGGACACCATCAATAGATACACCTTTCCCATTACTTTCCATGCTAACCTACACAAAATATTCCAGTCTCATAGTGAAAATGAGAGAATCTACAAAACACTGCAAGGAAGTTTGTAGTATACATGCCTGTTGGATATGTGGAGCAAGCTTCTCTAGTGATTGAGTGTATGGTAATATTGCCTGGAGAAAAATGAACAATTTTGATAACTGACCACACTGTATCCAGGGACATTAAAAGCAAAATTAAGATTCCGCGGCAGACATACTCTTGCAGGATATCCAAGAAACGACACATTCCAGATGCTCAACAATCCTAGAAGCACCTGCCAATCAGATCAGGTAAACCGAGAGTGAACAGTATTAGGCACAGGAATGTGTACAAGAATTCAAGGTACAGTATGAGGCTCAATGATATTAAGGGCGTGTTGGTTGCATGGAATTCTTTTGAGTGTGTGTGTGTGTGGGGGGGGGGGAGACCACTTATGTTTAAGGAAATTTTGATTAAAATGTGGTGGACTACTTATCATGAATTCTATATTGTGAGAACTCACAATGAAATATGAGAATCCAATTCTTTAGGGGAATAAGGAGTTGAAAATTTCATGTTTCATGGGACTTCAATTCTCACCTTTGAACAAAATGTAAAATGTATGATAAATGATCCACCACATTTTGATCAAATTTGTATTAAACACAAGTGGTCCACCATAGATTCCATGGAATTGGAGTTTATGCAACCAAACATATCCTAAAAGAAAATGAGCTGCTAAGCTGAAATCAGTTTGTTTTAGTTAAAAAGTGTCTATAGCATTGATATACCATAACAAATTTAAAGGTCAAAAGACCTCTTATGAGATGTAGACCAGAAACAGCCAAGAGTGTCATCTTTGTTAATCCTATGCTACCATAAGTGTAGTAGTAGTAGTAGTGGGATTTTTTAAGCTTTATTCCTCTTTTCAATGACAAATGCCAAATGAAAAACCTTTTACCAAAATAACTTAAACCAATATAATGATACAAACTTATGTAACAAGGATACTCTACTTGTATAACAAAAAAGTGTGTCAAATACGCGTGTCCACATACATGGATACTCTCATCGGACACAACTTATCCACTTTTTCACATATCATGTTTCAATATTTTATAAATGTTGCAAGCATATTATGGCAAGTTAGTAGTACATGTATTGCAATGTTGATCTACAAGTGAACGAGTGTCGAAGTGTCAAAACTTATTGTTGAAAAAGTAAATAATACTAAAATGTTCAGCTATTGTCCCAAGCATGTCCTGACCGACATGTCTAACACCTCGTATCCATGTGAGATATCGGGAACCATATTTGTGTCGTTGTTACATAGATACAAAATGTTGTCATAACATTTTCTGGATCAAACTTGATATTAACACCCCGAAAATTTTGATATTTAAATAGTCCTCTAGTTGCGATCTATCCATAAATGGATGCATTAACTGGTCATCTAAACTTGGCCTTCATCAAGTTCCCAAATGGCTTCAATTTTTGTTTTGATGAATTGTTCTACAATAGAATATTGAGAAACTAAATAATTGAAATAATAATAATAATAATAATAATAATAGTAATATACATCTTGTTAAGTTAATAATTATTAATTTTTGATAAATTAATTCTCGATTAATTAATAGATTTGCACAGTCCCAAGGCTATTAATTTGTAGAGCTTTTTACTCAAGGAAAGGAACTTACGGGTATGTTTTTGTCAAATGGCGCTGAAGAGAAATGTTGATCAATGCTTGAGGCTCCCTTCAAAAACCTTTAAGAGGAAAGAGTACATATCAACAATAGTTAAGACCAAAATGATAAAGTTCTAAAACAGTGTGTGCATAGTTTATACAATCTGAACATTCCTAGAAATAAGGACACTTCCTGAAATTTGTTTGAAAACTAGGAAGAATATCTCAGAACTTCATCCCACATCGCTCAGAGTTAGAGACACAGGGAACTTAATGAATTACATTTGATGCAAGGAAGAAACATGAAACAAACACTGAATTTTCAGGTGAACAAATCACTTATTTTGTTCATAAGTTCATTGAATTTTACCGATCTGATGTTTCCTTGAGAAGAATACAGACAAATAATAAGTCGTGAGCGCAATTCCTCTAATAGCTCGGATTAGTAGAAGATTTGTCATCCAGAAAAGTCGTCTTCCAGAATGAATGCAAAAGGTATTTGGAAGGATGAACTTATAGTTTTACAATGACGGTAAAGCAACTAAAATTAACTCTGAAAATCAAATTACCTACTTTTCAACAACTGAGAAACCATATTGGAGAGACAACGGCAATACCCCAACAGCACTGCAAACTGCAATAATGAAAAATATAGACCAGGAACAACAATCAGAAACTATTCAGATCAGCTATAATCAATATCCTAAAAAATCATTACTATATATTTACCACTATATCGGCCTCCAACCCAGTCCCAAAATGCAAAAGCATTATTAGGATCTATGCCAAACTTCTCGACAAGCTGCATGACAAAAACATCTCAATGAGTCATTGGTTATGAGAGATGGGACCGACAAATCTGTTGTTCAGGAACAACTATCCAAAGACCAAACTCATAAATTTATGTTAAATTCTTAATGGCCTGGGAACCAGCCTGGTTTTCCCTGCCTGGGGGGCGAAAATACAGTTTTGCCCTCCTCTTTAAACACACTCTCCAAAAAGGTGTTTAAAGAGGGGGGGGCAAAATTGTATTTTCGCCCCCCCCCCAGGCAGGGAAAACCAGGCTTGTTCCCAGGCCCTGTAGAATTGTTCTAAATTTATACATTTAACTCTACAAGAAATAAAGAATTATGATAAAATAATATCATAGATACTTGGCCAAGGGTCATAGGAATAACTCATCCAAGGATAGCAAGGACCAATAAGTGTGATGGTGGATAGTCATCCGTAAGTGTTACTGGCAAGGATACATGGACACGGATGTGCGCGTCGTGTCGGACAGGCACACGACATGACAACTCGATAATTTTCCAAAAACTAAAACTTGGGGACACGTCGACGCGTCATGCTATATATTTTTTTAGTAAGTCATAAAATATAAACAATAATCTAATAAAGTGTCATTCTAGAGTGTATTTATCTTTGTTGCAAGTAGAAAAATATAGAGAAGAAGAGCGGCAAAGGCGAAGAAGATGATAAGAAAAAAAATAAAGTAGAGAAAAAATATAGTAAAGCATAGGAAGATGAGAGAAGAAACAAATGAGAGAAGAAGTAAAGATTAAGAAGAAGCATAGACTATCGGTATGCTTTAGTGGCTCTTTTCCCTATTTATCATGATATTCAATTGAAAGTCATTCAATTCAGATGGATCGACAACTATTAAATTAGATGATTATTTACACATCTAAAAATAAAAAATAAAACAAAGTCGGTAGTCGAGTCTTGATTGTGTCCTAACCAAGTTTCTTGTGTATCAGAGGCGTGTCCGACACATTGACATTGACACCTGCCAACACGTTAACCACGTGTCCGATGTGTGTCGAAGGCATGTCGAGCGAGTGTCAGTGTCGGACACGGATATGACAAATTTTCTGAAGAGTTCGTGCTTCATTGGCTAATAGTTTACAACGAGCAAGAAACAAGTTGGGGGTCCAATAGTTCATAAAAGGTCATCATTCTCTACAAAATGCATTATTCCCATAAGAGCAAGCATTTTATAGGGAACACGGATGAAAAGGTGTGATCCAATTTTCAAAACGTTGGAGATGTGAAATTGTTTAAGATACATGTAGAAACCAATATAAAAAGTATGATGCAATGCAAGTGCCTTAAGATCTATAAGATAAACTAGTTATTATATTTTTTAAATAAAATTTTTCGCTTATTATATAAATCCTAACATTGATGTAATAAACACGACTGTTAGAGTTACAAGTAGTCTTCTTTTAGATCAATACAAGTTTCCAATGAAACCCCCTCTAAGTCAATTCATCTTCTTATGCTTCCACAAATCTACATCAATTTTTGGTACCAGATCTCATAGCTTAGAATAGATTTGTAGTTGGTCTCTTCCTTTGACAATGAAAGCTGGTCCGAACACAGATTTGCCAAGCAGGAAGAGAGAATTCAATGTGAAGCCACATGAAAAATCCAACCAGGCCTCCCATGAACTGATGTGTGCTGTCCACCACCCCGCCTCGCCCAAAATCCTCCGACAGACCTGATCAACATCAAAATATAGCCACCACAAATGCCGCATAGGTAACGCAACCCCCACGCCTCGCGACTGCTTATTCTGCCACCTATCAGTGATCGATCGACCATCTCCTTCCTCGGACAGCCTTCCTTAATCCTCCCAAATCTAATTGCACAAAGGCTGAAACCCAATCACCCTGTCCTCAACCTGTTCAAAACACACAATATGGAGTTTACTCGCTCCTCATAAGACCCGGAGAATAATGATGAGGATGAGGCTTGGTTGGACATAACATTTCAATAAATGTATCTCCAAAAGGCAAGCGATACTGACTCAAAATTGAAGGATGATTTGGTCTCCGCGAGATCATGGATAAATTGAAGCTTAATGAGGTCCCACTTAGTCCATATTATGTGGCTTGGACACGGTAGTAAGTGGAAATCTACAAGGTGCAAGGTGCCATTTACTATTGGCAACTCTGGAACTGGAAGAGAATAGTTGAAAAAAGAAAGCACTTATCCAAAGCTGGGAGGGTCACTCTAATACAAAGTACCATTGCCCCTATTCCTATGCGCGTGATGCCCATATGTGTTATCCCTTCCTCAATTGCTTGCATAATTGAAAAATGCGTGAGAAATTTCTTATAGGGGTCCTCTCCCTCATCTAAAAAGTTCCTTAATAATTGGAAGCAAGTTTGTCAACCTAAGTGTAATGGAAGTTTGGGCATTGGAAAAGTTAGGGAGTTCAAGAAAGCTTTGCTTATCATGTGGATCTAAAGGTTTGGAGTTGAAACGGAGGGCATGTGGAGAAAAGTGATAGCAGATAAATATGTTGTACACCCCTTTGATTGGTTCACCTCTAAACCAACTTCCTATTATGGTTGTTCTCTTTGGAAAGGTATTATGAAGACCAAATCTGAGCTTCACAAGAGGGTGTCCTTTGAAGCACATAATGTTGAGAGAATTAAATTTAGGAATCATAAGTGGATTGAGCCTTCCTCACTGAAGCTACAGTTCCCCAACAATTTTTAATGCCTCCAACAACAAATTGTATATGATCAAAGACTTTTGGGATAGTCAAACCAAGTTGAATTTTCATTTGAGAAGAAACTTAAATGGCTTGGAGATTCCAAAAATCACTGAGCTACTTTCCCTTGCTGATGGAGTTGCATTAGACAACCAATATGATAAGTGGTTGTGGAATGAACTCTATAAAAGAACGAAATCAAATCCATGCTCCTACACTCTCCCCTTTTCATGAAAGAACTTGCAAGCTCCAACAGCTAGTTTGGTTGAAAAAAGTGTCCCCCATAGCCTCTTTTCTCCTCTGAACCGTTCCTCATGAAAAGGGGTTTGACCCCCAATCACTGTGTCCTTTGTTCTCTTGCATAAGAAACCATTGATCACATTCTCCTGCTATGTCCTGTGGCGTCTGAGCTGTGGGCTATGGCCCTTTCTGAGTTCCATTTGCAGACCGTGCAGCCCCTGGGTGGAAAACTTGCAAATTGCATCCTCTATTCTGCCTTGTTTCACTGTTTTTGGTAAAAGGCTAGTTCATGCTTTTGTTAATTCCTTTGAGTCGTTCACATATTTTGGTGATTGTGTGACTCAACAATTAGGTTGGATGGCTTCGAAAGTGTTATATCCTACTGACATATTGTTCAGCCCAATATTCCCATTGCTTCATCTCAGTATGAGATTCTGGAGGAACATTTATTGGGGAGAATGCACTAGCCACTAGCTATTTCATCTTCGATCGGGGACATTTTATTAGAGAGACGCGTTCTAGTAGTTTAGCTAGACATGTTGGTATTTTTTGTCGTACTTTGGAGTTCCATCGTGCTTGTTTATATTGGCCCTTTGGAGTTACTTCGTGCTTGTTTATGTTGGCCTTCAGTGCGAAGAGAGGCTAATGACCTCATTCGAAAGTGTCTTACCCCTACAAAGGCCATCATAATAATGTGGGTCATATACACTTCTCTATGTTCCCAAACAACCGTGGTTTGATGTGGATATGGAAGTTTGGCACAGACATGCCTAAGTGTGCAGAAAACCAAATAAACTAGAAAATCGACTAACCAAAGTGTCTATTTCAGCTATTGAAGATAGTCCTTTCAGTTCGGTTTGCTTTGTCATAATTAGATATTGACCACCTTCAATTTAGTTGCTAGTTTTGAAATTTGAAAAAAACCAAATAAACTACTAAAATCTTTATCGACTGAACCAAAGTGTTTCTTCCAACTATTAAAGATAGTCAATCAAGTTTTTTATTATTAGAAACTGACCACCTTTGATTTAGTAGCCGGTTTTGAAATTTGAAATCGCAAATAACCGAATTGATCCAATATTTTTATAAAGAAATAAAACTGATAATTTAAATGGAAACTTACTAAATTAAAATGGGGGAAATGAGTCATTTATCAGTTTGGTTTGGTTATGATCGGTTAATAGCTTGAAATTTTAGGTTAGTTTGTATTTTGGACGGAAAAAATTTGTTTTGGCTCAGTGTTCCCTTATAGGTCGATTGGGTTCAATTTACCAAAGCCGACATATTTAGGCTTGATTGCCAATTTTTACTGAAGACCAACCTAACCTAAATTGAAACGTGCACTCCCTTACCTAAGACAATATAGGGTTTTGATTCAATTTCGCTAATTATTGATTGTTTTTCAAAAAATGGCAAATTTTGTTTCGTCCGTCGTGGACATGAGGCTCCCCATGTTATTTTACTTTTGTGAGAATGTTTATCAACATGGTCTTTTCTACAACATTAATAGAAATGCTAACATTGATAACTTCTGGAAAACGTTGTGGAAGAAGTTGAGGTTCACGCTGCAGATTAAGGTTGTTACCCGTAGTATTGGAGTCTCGTCGATAATCATTTGAAGATTTGGATTTTGGCTAATCCAGCGACCAACATCCTTTTCCTTACTACTGTTAATTTTGCTTCTCATATTAAGTCCTTTCATCCAATCATTGATAAGGTCAAGAAGCACCTCCAAGCGGCTTATGCTAAATACAAATATTATGTCATCTTTCAGAGTCATAACTTAATTGTGGTCATTAAAGCTACGTGAAGGTAGATCATAAGCAACAAAGCACAAACTCTTCGAAAAACTTGTCGTACTCGTGTCCGACACGTATCCAACATCAACACTCGCCCAATATGCCTCTAACACGCGTTGGTCACATAGACAACGTGTTGACAGGTATCAGACAATCAGACACATGGTCAGTGTAGTCAACATGTTGGACACGCCTCCGACACACCCAAAACTTGGTTAGAACACAATCAAAACTCGACAACCAATCTTATTTTATTTTTTACTTTTAAGTGGGCTCATATAACCACCTAATTTGAAGGTTATTAATCCATCTAAAGTGAAAAACTTTCAATTGTGAACGCAAGATAAAGAAGGCGATGAAGCATAGAGATCGTTGATGCTTCTTATTCTCACCTTTGCTTCTTATCTCCTCTACTCTACTTTACGTTTTTCTTGTGACGGAGTATCATTTTCTTCTCCGCTTTTTTACATGTTCTTCTCTATGTTTTTCTTCATGTTCTTTTTTTTCTTTTCCAGCACAATTTGTACTTTATTTTCATCTTCATACTAATTATTTTCACTTAAATTCTTTCTTTATTATTAAATGATTGTTTATGTTCATATGACTTATAAAAAAAAAGTATGATGTGTCACCATGTCCCCGAATCCCAGTTTTTTAAAATTTGTCGAATCGGCATGTCGTGTATGTGTCTGACACGACACAACACGCATGCTAGTGTTTGTGCATTCTTGATCATAAGCTTCATAGCATCACATCAACCCTTTCCCTATTGTTCATCCTTTTGGAGCAAAGCATGTAACATGCTAATGTTAAGGATATATGTAATATCCATGAATGATGGAGAGAGTAATTTTCTACAAATAAAGATGTGTTGATAGTTGAATGTAAGGTTCCCTCGATAGAACCAAGCTAAAGGAAGGTTTTCCTCAAATTAAACAAAAACTATCCCTTTGAAATTTGTGTTGGTAACATCATGAGGTTAACATGCCTTGAGTTTTGCATGCACGGGACATTCAATGTTGCTTATGGGTTACCATGACCCCCCACCCCTTTCTATGTTGACACCTTCATAGTTATCATCACAATATCAATGTCCTTGTAGAAGTGACATAAATGAATGGATGGATGATAGCCAATAACCTGCTAATATGATAAAATGGAAATGTTTTCTAGGACCTCCTTCCTTGAATGTCTTATTTATGTCTTTTATATCTTAAAATATACATAATAATATATACTTCTATACCTATATTTAGTTTGCACCATATCTTACAATACACGTATCTTAAATTGAGGTTTCCAATACATCATGTAATAAACGTTTAACCTCCACTTGCTACTAACCATGTCGAGAGCATCGCAGAATTTCATTTGTTAGATATCCCAATCTGCTTTTGGATTTCTTGATATGCACATGCCCCTACCAAGGATTCTTAAATTTTTACCGAGCTATTTCAAGAGTTGACTCCACACATACATGAACATTACACCAGGATGATTGATGTGAGTCGTTCGTAAGATCAATTAGGACTATTATGTTTTTTTTTTTTTTTTTGTAACTCCTAGTTAAAAGCTTGCCCTTATTCTATTATAAAAGGAGTTAACATCGTTTATAGGTGGCCATCCCCACTTCACACCAACATTTTCTCTCCAATGAAACACTGCTGCTTGAAAGCATAGAGGATTAGGGTTACCTGTGGAGCCTGGTATGCTTATAAGCATCTTAATATATTCTCCCATATTTCTCGACCTTTCAACTAAAATTGACAATGCTCTAAAACACTTTGAACAGAACTTATCAAGAAACACAAGTATCATACAGACAATTTTACTGCATGTGAAGTTATGGATAGGTTGGAATCAAAGTGTGGAACAAAGTGATGTCAACTAGAAAATCAAGAAATAATTGCAAAGAGTGTGAATATACCGTTAGGTTTGTGCTGACGGCCACCATATGCTTTGCAACTGCTTCCGGTCTGACATTTTTTTACCATTGCTCAATTGAATTATGAAAAGAAATTGGAAAAGATTAAACGAACAAACATTTAGGAGCCAATCATTGCACTAACCCAAGTGCAGATGAAATCCACTCCCTTAGGGTACGAGCATTCAACATAGTTTCAGCTGTTGTGAAAGTCTTTGAAACCACTACAACTGCATTTACCACACGATACAGCAACAACTAAGATAAAACAGGGAAGTATCGTTCCGAGTATACATGATAAAAAATCCACTGTGCCAGAACCAGGTAAGGGAACATATGATTACCCAAAGTAGTTTCAGGGTTTAACCCCGTGATACTTTTAGCAACATCAACAGGGTCAACATTTGCAAGACTGCAGACACAGAAAATACAATTAGATGGATTGTTATACAAAGATAGTAACTGTATCATACAATGTAACCACACTTCACAACCAAACCCATGCACACTACATCTATGATAATAGTTAAAATATAACAGACCAAAAAATCAGGATATCCACTGCTGGACCAAGCAAGGTGACTTCTACATTTATGGGCTAGATAATATACATCAATCAGAAACATTCCAATGTCGTCCTATAAAGCAGCGTTCGCAATTCAGTTTTTACATTGATACAACACAAGACAAAGATTAACTATGTGGAAGTCTGGAACTAGAACAAGATATGTCAAGTAAGCTAATGTTGGTGATTCTAATTCCCAGAATTTGCTGAGTAGAATTGGAAACCACTTAAACTGAATTAATTTGATGTGATCTGACCATTTCACTTCATGTAACAATGTTTCACAGTAGTAAGTACCATTTCAGGCTCTTGGCAGAGAATAGCCATATAAAAATGCTTCTACAATCTAGATCCCTTTGCTTTCCACCAGACTATCTAAAAACATGCCAATATATAAAAAAACAATCAGGATGCCTAAGTTACGAGAAGTGAGAAGTTAGCACTTCTTCTTCCATCACATTTCATTATTTTACAGTGGAAATCTGCTACTAACAGAATACTACGAAACAGATAAAGGTGGCCACAATGGAGCTTTATGAAACCATGCAGTGTGAAACACCATAAATGCTCACATGGAATAACTGATTGGTGCTGATTATACTTACAAACGCAGCTGTCGTCCTTTTGCATACGCTATGGCATCTGGATCTGTTATCATAAACATCACTTCGACCGTCAGTTATGTGCTTCAGAACTTATTTGCAAAAAAAAAGGAAGAAATGGCCCATCCAAAATGAAGAAAGTTGGTCCAAGTTCATCCCCAGATTTAGCATGCAGAGGCACTAAACCCACCTGTTTGAAGAGCAGTATGTACAAATAGAGGACCTAAGAAGCTGCCACCGATACCCACAGCGACAACATCCGTCAATGGCTTTCCTGTCGCTCCAACCTGTCAAAGTTCCCAATCGCTTAACATGTATACAAAGACATAAACAAAAATGAAATAACTCTGAAACTAGTAAAAATTATTACCCAAGAACCACTGCGAACTTTTTCACTGAACCCATTGATCTTGTCCAAAACTTTCCAAACCTCTGGGACCACGTTTTTTCCGTCAGTAGATATGACAGTGTCCCTTGGGGCACGTAGAGCTACATGAAGGACAGACCTATCCTCGGTGCTGTTAATCTGAGAGCAGTCAAGAGTAGGAAATAACAGCAAAAGTTATAAACTACCGAAAACAATGCTAACTGTGAAAGTTTGAAAAGGCATTGGTTTGAAAAATTCATACGTCACAACTAAAACATAATTCTGCATTCAGAAAAATTGAAACATACATGTTCCCCACTGTACATTTTTGTGATTTTTTCTTTAAGATTTGCTGCCTGCATTGGGACAGATGGAATTCTATCAGAAACCAATCTCTGTTTTCCAGAAGAACAAAGAGGAAATAATGCACAGGGGCCCCAGTCCTACCTCAGCTAACTGGAATAGTTTGTCCATGGTGTCTTGACGGGCACGCTGGCGTGAGTAATCCAGAAGCACACCATCAAATTCTCTACAGAGTCAGCAGAATTCACAACAGTTACAAAGAAATTTCCAAGGGAAGTAAGACAATACCACAACTAACATTAGTTTATCTACAGAAAATTAGAAGAATTAAATTATGGACATGCACCATCAGATATAGTAAGAAAAGAGTATAAACAACATCAGAGCACTGTTAAATAAACTACATTACATATTTTACCAATAGCTAATATCAGTTCTTCCATGTACTATACATATAAAAGTCGAGAGTTCAGGTGGACCCACCAATCACAGAATTCCAATTACCATCAAAAGTTCAGAACTTTACCAACAAACACTAGTACTAATTACTTCTACATTCCATCAAAGAAAAAAATAATATATATATGAGAGCTCAGTTAGGGCCATACACCATCATTGACTTGCATCGTTCAGGGTCATTCATCAAGTCACGTAAATGTGTCTTGTTGATTTCCTCGACAAGGGCCTACAGAACAAATACATAGATATAGGTAAAGTTACAAATGATACAGTGCATTTTTTCAATGAAACCCAATTCACGTTACAAACCAAACCTGCAAGTCCTTCCAAGGCTCCTTGTTACAAATGAGAGTAGAAGAAGCCATTGTGTTCTGCAATTAAGCCAAAAGATTTAATCAAATTAAGCCACTCCTTCCAGGGCTCCTGAACTATTACTCAAAACAAAACAAGATACAAATCGTATATCAATACTCAAACTTTAGCTTCCTTGTTGAACTGGGACGAATTCAAAGTCCAAACCAAACACTAATCATAAATTTCCTAAAAACATAAAATTCAATATCTCTTAAGATTTCCTAAAAAGCAAAATTTTTAAATCTAAAGACTTAATAATTCTAATAATATATTTTTCCTAAATAGAAATTCCTTGCATAACTATCTACTCTCTCTGTTTCCACCCTCCCCTCGCTACAATCTATGAATTGATGCTAAAAATAGGTTTTCAATTGGAAAATCAAATCCCCATCAGCCCTTCATTGCAAATTTCATATCATCAATCCCAGAAGATGAAGAAATTCACTTACGTATATGAAAACAAAATGAAACCGAAACTGAAGATCGATGATTGCCCCACTGCACTTGTGGGAGGAAGAAGAAGACCCCTCTGGCTTCTCTTCAGTTTATACAAACATTACCAGCTTCTGAATTCTGTCTTTACCAAAAGATTACCGACCAAGAGAAAAATATATTTTTTCTCTATTCCATTTCCTTCATAAACAAAGAATACAGTCTTCTAAAACAACAAAAATTGCAAAATTTTAGAAACAAATAATACAGACTTCTAAAACAACTAAAAATATTGCAAATAAAATAAGTTTTCAAATACTATAATTGAATAATAGTGCAAAGACTTTCAAATAAAAAAATAATCTTTCAAATGCTATTCAATTGCAATGCTCAGAGAATATTCTCCCCCACTTCTGTAAAAAAATTGAAAAAACCGGAACACTAATCAATAATTCTGTGTTTTATTTATAAAATACCCACTAACCAATTGTAATTGCAGACTGTTCACTACTGTCAAAACCGTCAAATGTTTCCCCCTTGTTTCCTCGTTGCCTCTCAAGTCTCAACCTCCTCTCTCACTCTCCCCTAACAAATTCATTGATTCTAAAATATGGGTTTTTGTTAGAAATCAATTTCCCATCACTCCTTCTTCCCATTTCATTTTGAGAAGATCACAACTATGGGTTGTGTTGTATTAAAGAAACTAAGCAGACAAGATGAAAGCAATCAATGGGTATCAGAGAAGATGAAGAAATCGACTTACCCAGACGAAATTGAAGAGAAGATCGGTCTCCTACGCAAAATGGGTGGAAAAAGGGGTCGACCCTTTGGCTTTGGTTCTCCAAAGTCTCTCTCTTTTTATCTCTACAACGACGATTACGAGTTTACACAGTTTACAGGATGCGAGACGAGCGGATCAATCCAGACAGAGGAAAGTGTCCACTGGAAAGTATCTGCACACAGATCTGATGTAAGAGCGCCACCAAAATGTTTTTTAAAAGGCCCAAGGCATAATATATATAAGAATTAAGATGGAGTACAAAGTAGTAGTTCAGCGGCGTAGGCCAAGTTATGAGCCTCTATATTGAGGTCTCTGCAAATATAGTTATATTTTCATGAGGGCAGCAAAAGAAAAAAACGTCTAATACTATTGACAATAAGACGTCAAACCCAATCCAAAGCAAAAGTGGGTCGAGAAGCATCGTCATGGATAGCAGTAATAATATTTGTTGAATCACTAAAAAGAAAACTTGTCCGCCACTGTCGAGTCTGGATAAGGAGCAAAGTCGTTTCTCCCGGTAAGCATTATGCCCAAACCATTCCCACAATCGGATAAAAAATTATAACAATCACCTGGCCATGCAGATCCATCACAATAACAACAATAGCCCCTTGTTAAGAGCCATCAAATAAGCAAGCGTCAAAACTGACAATGATGGTAGCCGGGTCAAGAACAGAGAGAAGGGTAAGAACTGGTTAGGTCTAAAGTTAAGGTTGTGAAATCTCGTGGTACGGAGTTGGCTTGAATAAGAATAATACAATTTGACACAATCTCAGGCAAGGGGTCGAAGGTGTTACCAAGGCGAGAAGTTATATGGGATTGTGTAAGTCTTTATCAATGACAATTGTTTCAAGGATTTGGGGCATTAAATGGAAAGTTAAAGGCAAATCCTCATATCTGGTTGTGAACCAAATTTTGTGCCAGTATTGCCAGGTATGATGCGCTGAGGAGAGGAAGAATTGAGGGGAGAATATGGTTTTGTTGAAGATGAAACGGTTGCGTGTATGTCAGATGGAGACTAGCATAGCTGTAAACTGTGACAACATTTCATATTTCGCCCTAGGATGAGACTTGGTCGTCTCCCACATGAATTGGAAAAAGCGTGGGATGGATGGAGCCGTGAGACTAGTGATACTCCAATCAATAGGAAAGAAAAAAATGAGCCAAAGTATATTGATGATTGGGCAGAGGAAAAAGAGGTGTAGGACATCCTTCGTATGATCATCACAGAAAATGCAACAGTCATCAATAGGCATATAATGATTAACCAAATTGGCTATAGTGGGGAGAATATTTTGGTTGATTTTTCATAGCAGGAAGAAGGCATAAGGGGGAGCTTTGACTTTCCAAAGGGCTCTCAGTTGGAAAGCTTCAAAAGTGGGAGAAGCTATGGTAAAAGTGGAGCTCTCGAGGTATTCCTTGATGAAAGCTTGGGTAGCATTTTTTGACAGAGAATGAACTTTTTTTTGTCGGCAAGCCAAAGAAGAAGGTCAGGTTTACTAGAGGGTCTTATAATAATGTCTTGAATGTCCCTGACCACTGGAGCTAGGAAAAGGGATTCGATAATATCAACATTCCAACTAATGGTTTGGTCGGAGGAAACGCTCCACAGGTCATGGATAGTTCTGGGTAAAATAGGGTCCAAGGTATTATCGAAGCAGTCAGCGAGAAGAAAGCATGTTTTGACCCAGCAGTTCTGCCAAATATCTATATAATGTAGTGTTTCATCTTGGAAAGCGCAGCAAGATTCCCTCGCCAGGCAAAGGAGGCCAGGGTCAGGGATTTGGAAACAGTAGAGATGCTCCTAGAATTGAAATAGATAGCTTTGAGCTAAAGGGTGCAGGGAAAAAAATAGAGGAATAATGAGGGAATAATGATCCCCCCAAGTGTCTAGACAAGGAAATCTGATCCCATGTGCACATGTGTTTGGCCTTGCCATTAGAGGCCCCTTTCCACCAGAAATTCCTTGCCAGGTGGTCGAAATGAGTAGAGATGGAGCTTGGGAGGAGGAAAGTTTGCATGGTGTAGACTGGGATGGAGTTGAGAACCGCTTTGATCATCACCATTCTACTAGCTTGGGAGATAACTTTTGACTTCCAGCTAGACAGTTTGGAATTGATTTTGTCGACAAGAAATTGGAAGTCTGCAGCCTTCTTTATGGAGAATAACAACGGAGACCCCAAGTACTTGTCCTTTGGATTATAAGATTTAGAGCCCAGGATTCTATTGATCATTTTGGAGTGTTTAGGGTGCATGTTGGAGCCGTAGAAAATATAGGACTTGGCATAGTTGACTCCTTGACCAGAGGCAAGGCAATATTGTTGGAGTAAGTCCTTAACAGTCAGCTAGAGAGGCTCTGCAAAACATAATGAGATCGTCCGTGTATAAAAGGTGACTAATGGGGGGGATGTCGTCTAACCTTGATGCCTTTGATCATGCTTTTAGATTCGGCATGAGTAAGAATTTGAGAGAGGGCTTCTACTGTCAGAATGAAAAGATAGGGATAAAGTGAGTCCCCTTAACGGATGCTTCTGGAAGGTTTGATCGAGGGAATATGAGATCCATTTAAGAGAACTTGGAGGGATGTGGTAAAAATGCATTGTTCAATCATTTATGTCCATCCATCCGTGAAGCCAAGTTGTTTGAAGATCTGAAGCAAGAAACCATTCCACCCTGTCATAAGCTTTGGCCATATCAATTTTGATGGTCATCCACCATTGTTTCTTTTTTTTAAATACTTCATTTGGTAGAAAGTTTCATGGGCGAGACTGACATTATCAGAGATAGAATGGTCTTTGAGGAAGGCTCGTTGATTATGAGATATGATTTCATCAAGCAGAGGCTTAAGTCTGTTAGCCAGGATTTTCAAGATGACCTTATAAATGACATTACAGAGCCCTATAGGTCGGAATTTATCCGAAGTGATAGGATTGCCTACTTTGGGGATAAGGGCAATGAAAGTTTAATTAATCTTGTGGTCCAACTGATGGATAGTAAAGAAGTTTTGGACAACTTCAATTACATCATTTTTCACAATGTCCCAGTAGTATTGAAAGAATAATGCATGAAACTCATCTAAGCCAGGGGCTTTGTGGCTACCCATGCCAAAAATGATGGCCTGGATATCAACTTCACTGGGAATAACCAACAAGCACTCATTGTCCTCTGCGAATAAGACCGGGCAGAAAAGATAGAAGATCTGAGGATTTGTGATCGAGAGGGAGGATTGAAAAATGTTGGAGAAGTGACTATTAAGCACATGCCCGACCTCCTCCTGATTTGAATGCCAAGAATTAGCTTCATCGTTTATTCGCAGAATAAGATTCTTTTTCCATCGCATCAGAGTGGAAAGGTGAAAAAACTTGGTATTTTTATCACCTTCCCCAAGCCAAGATGAGCCTGACTTATTGCGCCAGAACATTTCTTCCTTGGTGTAAAGCTCTGAGAGTTTATCCTCCAATAAGGAGATAGCTAAGGCATTTTCTTCAGAAGGATGTTTATTTTGGAGTTCATCAAGTGTTTTCTGGGTATCCCTAATGGTAAGATGAATGTTTCTGAAATTTCTTTTATTCCAACGGGTCGGACTACAACTCAGGTTTTGTCTTGAGGAGAAAGTTGCGGGCAAGAGTAGGGTGTCTTCAAGGGGCTCAAGAAGAGTGGACCAATCATCGACAAGACGAGTCTCTGATCCACATGTGAAAAAATTTGATGGGTTTGGGACCTTTGTTCAAATTGGACACCAGTTGTAAAGATAAGACTTTGTGATAAGACGTAGAGATATGAATAGTACGAACAGAGGCAGAAGAGAAGAGGTCCATCCAATAATGTTGTTGTTTCGAAACCATGTACAAAAACATTAGGAGATTTTAGTGGTTGGATGCCATTTTTGCATATAAATTTTTCGAACCCCAGTTAGACAGATACCCGAAATAAATGATGTGTAATGCATGTGCTATATTTTGGAAGGGGCATATTTAGATGCAGGGCAAGGCTTGAGACTTTAGAGGTATGTGTGAAGAGTAAAATTTTGGCCCTTTTTACATAATAAAAACTACATATTTTATCTAAATGTATATATGTGTTTATTAAAAACAATTAAAGTTTGGGACAATTTGAATTTCTGAGCCCTATTCACAAGGCAAAACTAAATATTGATGCATACTAGTTATGAGACTCGTACTTAGCAAAGGAATAGTTTACGAGATTTATTTCTTGAAAAGTACAATAAAAAATTATAATCCATTTATATATTTTTTTTGAATTATTATATGAATAATCATAAATTGCAAAAGATTGCTCATTTTCTTAAAACAAGCAATAAACAAATCAATGCAGTGAAATCAAATAGAATATGTATCTGATGCCAGATGCATTAACAACAAAAGTATACATTCATGATAAATATCTTTTAGTAGAAATTAGTTGAAAAAAAACTAAAAGTCTACAATCACCAAACTTGATTCATTTAAATATATTTTTACATACCTGACAATTTACAAAGTATGAAAAGAACAACAAATAATTGTCTCCAATCAAAGACATGTACAAAGTAATATGAATAAATAAGTCTAATCCACAAAAAATAAAAATAAAACCCCATCATATAGAATATATACTTGCAAAATGTGGTTCTTCCCCAAGTTCTAAACAAATGAATAATTACACTCAACATTGTCTAAATGTCCAGTATATTTAAATAACAATTGCACACTTTAAATTGTAAAGTAATATTTTTTGACAAAAAAATAATAATTTCTTACCATCGTAAATCAATGGATAAACAAATATTCAGGTTTAAGCCATAAGATAGCTAACAAAAACAACATGTCCTTGGAGGCAAAAGGAAAGTCTAGATGAAAAATAAAAAAGCGAGCTCAAGAACCCCTTTTACTTTTTGTAGTCAGATATGATAAGTGGGTTCTCTTTACTTGCCAATTGGATAAATGAGTTCTATTTGTTTTTTCAATATAATATACCAAAAATTATTCAGGACTACAGACTTGTGGCAAAGGTTATCGAAGATAATTCATAGCTTCTAGAAGTTACCAGGACTACAGACTTGTGGCAAAGGTTATTAAAAATAATTCATAGTTTATATATAAGTGCTTAAGATAGAGCAATAATGTTTTATTATTATTTAGTTTGTATTCATTTATTAAAAAACAATTGCGAAGAAAAACATAGAAAATTGAGACATTACTAATTATACAAAAATATATGCCACTTTCATACAATTATATAAGTTTACTTTAAGAAGACACCATGCTCCAAAAGCTATGTATCACAATCCAATTATTAAGTAATGATATTTGGCATGGGACATTTCACTTTTTTTTTTCTTCATATTTTTAACTTCTTTTTTTTTTCTCGTATCCACCTCTCCATGTATTTCATATAATTCCGCCATTAATCTGATGTCCTACAGTCGTCAAATCAAATCCTTTCACTTACAATACCATACAGAAATGAAAAAAAAAAAAAAAAACTCAATGCTGGCCCTTGAACATTGCAACATTGTGTTATACCAACACCATAACAATTCTAATTAAGTTATCAATGTGAAACACATAGATCTCTAAACCTGCAATCTCACCCTTCATTCTAATTTTTGTTGTGAGTATTTTTTTTTAAGTCTTAAACTCTTCAAGCTTATTTCTGAGTAACTCAAATTCAAAAATCTCATTTCAATATATTGGATTGTAGCTTCTCGATCTACTTTTTGAGCTATTCCATTTCAAAAAGCTCACTCGATATTCAATTATATCATGAGCAAACAATGTGATTGAAGGAGAGTAATTTTTCAAGAAGGGATATTTTTAGAAGAAAAAATTAATTTTTTTTTATCTATAATGGAAATTGTTTTTTTCAAAATTAGAATGAAGAAGAACAATCTAAAATTTTAATCATTAAAATCGAATAATCGTCTTAACATAATATTATAAATTATATTAAAAATATTATCTACAAAAAAATAATCTAGTAGAAAACCACCACAAGTTACTAACAAAAGTAGAGTATAAAATCCGAGGAATGTGATTTTGCAAAATCTCGCGAAATTTCAACAAAAAATTCGTTTTTTATAAATTACGAAAAAAAAGGGTGAAATAAAAATTTACATTTTTCAAGGGTTTTTTCAAAAAATTTTGAGATTTTTTTCGTTAATTTGGGAATTTGTTTCGTAAAACTACCAAAAATTACTTTTTTTGGGGTTTTTTCAAAACATTCAGTGTTTTTTTCGTAAATTTCGGAGTTTTTTTCTTAAATTTTGGGTTTTTTTCATATTATCAATTCTTCTAATTATTTATTGATTTTTAAAACTACGCCCATGATTTTCTAATTATCATTTCCCCTACTTGTATATTGATTTTTTAAACCACCCCTGATTTTCTAATTATATATTGATTTCATTTATTGATATTTATGCTTCATTTAATATGTTTAATAGATTTATTTACTTGCATCTATTTTTTTTTTCATATTTTCATATACCCTCGAAATTCATTATATATTTTTTTTATGTATTCTTGAAAGTTTTACATTTTTTTTACACACCGAAATATTTCTTAAAATCGGGATACCAAAATTCACTCGAAAAAACGAAATCACAATCCTTGATAAAATCTATAGAAATATAAAATTTAGCTAAATTATTAAAAGACAATAAAAATTCATAATAAAATAAAAGAAAATAGTCTATTACAAAAAAAAAAAAAAAAAAAAAACGTATAAGTATTAGAAAACCTTAAATAAAAAAATTAAACCTTCAAAAAGACCAACTAAAAAAAATCAAGGTTTACACAAAAAATTGTAAAATGAATATATATATATATAAATTCGATAAAATTATAACATCACAGAGAAAACGAAAAACAAAGTTCGAAAGGGAAGAGGGACATATTTGACTAGTAAAAAAATTATAAAAATCTTGCCTCGACACAATGTTTAAGGCATAGCTTGAAGCAAATATTTATCCATTGCCACCGAGAAAGTGAAAATAAGCCAATATGTGTGGATGATCTTCGTAGTTTTGCATCATAATCTTCATAATTTCTAGATCATGGTTTAAAAATTTTAGAACTTAAAATAACTACGAAATGATATTTGTGTGAGTTTTTCTATTCAGAATGTGACTTTGCCACTTTCTAATTCTTATGAGCTATTTTGGGAAAGTTACTAATGTATTTAATGGAAGACACTATCTAAGGTGAAGAGATTTGGAAGGTTATGAAAAGACTAGGAGGAAAAAAGGCAGAGGTCGAGAGATATAAGAAAAAATTATGTGTAATGACTTCGTCTTAAAAAGGAATTAATGTTTTATTGAAAAACAAATTTCTTCAAAACCATGTGAGACTTTTAATTTTCTCACAACTTAAAATAGAAATAAAACCAACAATTATGATGATGCAAATAACCAAAACTCTCTTTATTCTTTTTCATCGATTTTTTTCTTGAATTTTCAAGCACGCCGCTTCAACATTGGAGTGATGAGAGAGCACCACCGAGGATTTGAAATTTCTCCCTCTTGGTCTCCATATATATATATATACTAGGGTATTCGTCGTTGGCACGATAAAAGTTTAATATGATAAATATAGTTTATTCTACTTTAAATGTCAAGATAAATAAATATCAAAATGTTGGGTATGTGAATCGAACCCAAGCACTCTTGGTGTTTTAAGTTCTATGTGATCTGTCAGATTTTTATATTTGGGTAAATCTCAGCCGTCTTTTATCTCCCACATCAAACACCATCATGTTTTGTATAATAGATGATGCAGTCATTTTCTGCTCCTTGCTTTGACCTAGTTCCTGCTAACCTGCTGACCTGCACAAGTAACGCACGTGAGTCACAGACCACCGTTGTGGTGGCTGATGACACTTCGATGCTAAAGTCAGATAGGGATCTGAGAAAGGTGTGATGCTGTAACAGAGAATTTGTAGCTTACCAACCTCATGTTTTATTTATAGTGCAAGGAGTCTTGGTTCTACTAGGCCATCGTAGGCATAGTTTAGGAAGGAGATCTTCGTGAAGATCCTTATCTAATTAGGAGTCGTATTGTAGAAGGGAATTTCCCTATTAGCCCCATGCTCCTAGATACGCGGGAGATAATTCCTTATGCGAAAATAATTCGTAGAAGGGAGTTTCCCTGTGTGGAATGTACTATGGTATTTGCTTCCTAGTTGGAAGCAGAAAACAATTGTTGTTGCCTATCTGAAACTGATTCTCAAGATACTTGCCTTAATAGGACTTATGGGTATTGAGGATAGCTGTGAGACATGTGGGCCTAGCATGCTGTGAGAGTTCGGGTCCGCCTGGCAGACTGAATTGAACGGGCTTAGAACCGCTTGGGTCGGAACAACGTTGGGCTGATGTTGAGGCCCGTATTTCCTCGAGATTATCATGACACGTGTGTGGCTTAGAGGTGTGACAGTTTTTATGTATCATCAGCTACTCTCCCCAGGTTAATGGGACGTCACATCGATTCGCTAAGTCATCTCTCGAAGGGATGCTCCACTTATGATGAATGAGTCTGAATCGTTGCTTGAGCCACACTCTGCATTAATTGAACATGTGTTGGTTTAGCAGAAAAAAGGTGGAAACCCACCCTCTATTTAGGTCATCCGCAGCGTAGAGCCCGACTGCTCTACTTTATTTGCTTTCAAAGATATCGCTCTGATTAGAAATTATTGTTCATCTTTTCCATAGCCCAACAAAACCTTTTTGACGACGCAATCTTGGCCAAGGGCTTGGAGTTTTTTGAAGACAAAAGTGTTGTCCAAGCTTGGCCTTGTTGAAATTTGTACGAAGTTTGGAGTCCCTGAGGACTTGCCGTTGTATGTCCTGACTGGTGACCAAACGCCAATGTCGCCACCAGCCGGTTTCATCTGCCTGCATCGTGGGATGCTTCAAACCGGAGTGCGCTTTCAAGTTCTGGACGTGATTTAAGAGTTCCTGAATCTTCTAGGGATTCCACCGGCCCAGTTGGGGCCTAATGGATATTATGATCATTCTCATAATTTTGCTCAGTGCTATAAAGCTGGTGTCAATGTCACTCCGCGGGTAATTTAGTTGTTGACTTCTCCTCGGCTAAAGGGTAACATTGTCTATAAGATGACGTCGCCGGCTTGCTTCGTTAATCTGCCTGATGACTTCAAGTTCTGGCAGAAGTACTGCTTCTTGGCTCCTAAAGATTCGAAGTATTTTCGATGCAAGGGTCGTCCGCTCGAGTGACAGTTCAGGCCGCTTCGTAAGTTTAACCCTCTTCTTGTGACTTTGATATGCTTGATAGAGGCTGGCTAATCGTTGTTTGTGTTTATGCGCAGGAAGGTTTCCTACTACTCCTTTTACCTTAGCAGAGAAAAACACCACAAAGACGTTTTGTGACTTGTCAAAGAGGAACGCGGTCGATGTCATAAGAGTTTCCAATTTCATCCATATTAGGCTATGGGACAACTGGCACGTTGCCCTCACTCTTTACCAAACATTGCAAATTAAGTTGGAGGATGAGGCCCCTTCGAGAAAGAGGAAGGTTGCTGGGGGGGGGGGGGGGGGGGCAGAGCTCTCGTTCTGTCTTATGCGAAGGAGCCATCTGAAACGCTTGCCTCCTTTGTGAGGAAGAAGTCATGTGTGAGGACTGGGTCGTCTTCGGTACGACCTGCTCCAGTGGGAGAAAAACGTGAGTTCGCTAGGCCTGCTGGGGAGGAGACTGATGTTTCCCGCTTGGAAAAAGAGTACCTACAGTTTGCAGGAGTTGTAGACCGGTCGAACCTTAGTGACTCGCAGGTTGAAGCTCTGAATGACCATCTGGTGCGGGTTGCAATGGTAGCTTCCGCTAGTGTTGATTCGCGTGGGATCATTCCGGTAGAAGGCTCCCGTAAATATTTGCCTGAGGCCGCAGAATCTGATTGCCCCATTGTTGTTTCGCCTGAGAGTGGCCGCGACACTGGCCATGTCTCCTGTAGTCCGAGTTGCTTACCGTCTCGTTCTAGGCCACAACTAGAAGTGTTGTTGGGTCCTTTGGATAATTCGTTTCTTCCTCTATTTCCGGATCCCATTGAGACATCTCGCAATAAAGGGTTGACTATCAGTGACAAAGAGAAGGCTACGGAGGAGAGCCTGAGGACAGTGGCAACCGTGAAGGGTGGCGCTGGCATGATTCTTGATCCGGGTAAGCTTCATCCGGATGCACAGATAAGTTTGTTTGCACCAAACTTGGTGAAGATGAGTTCATAGGTTTGGCACCAAGAGGTTGACGTGGAGTATACTTCGAGGAAGCATATAAGCAAACGTCATAGCTGGCTGATGGATTGTGCTTCGAAACGAGATGAGGATACGCTGAAAGGGTGTAGGGACAAGGGCTTGAAGTACCTTATGTTGGGTATGTCTCACTTGAGCCACGCGACGGTTGCTGGGACGGAAGTCAAGGCGTCTCTTGAGAGGGTATACACCTTGGAGCGTGTCTTCTCGCACATGCAGATGCTGTATTCTGATGCGCTTTATGAAATTCATCGGCTATAGAAACAGGCTGAGGAGAAAAGGCTTGATACGTCAACCGTGGTCGCTGAGACTCAAGAGGCTCGTCTGAAGGTCCTTGAGCATGATTTGTCTGAGGCGGTATCCGAAAGAGACAGACTCACACAGGAGTTGGACCAGACTCGCCGAGATGTAGAGGTTGCGCATTGAAGCTGCGGCTAAGGCGCGTTTCGAACTGTGGTCTCTTGTTGAAGAGAATGCTTCGAAGGAGTCCGACTGGGTTGCTCAGCAGCAACAGTTGGAATTCGATGTGGAGTTCTATGCTCGAGAGGAGAGAAAGGCCGAGGACTAGCTTAATTTGGAGTGGCATGAGCGTAGTGCTGTGAAGACCAGTCTAGCCACAAAGCAGTCTCAGGTCGACGCGTTGACTAGCAAGTTGGAGCTATTGGAGCGTGAACTTCTTGACGTGAAGGTGTGCGAGGATGAGCTTCTTCAAGAACAAGGCAAATGCGAGTTCCGCTGGGTTGTACATGGCAAGTTGGAGCTGCTGGCGCTGATAAAGGAGGAGCATCCCGAGTGGGATCTCGGCCTCTATAAGAAGATGTCATATGTAAACTTGTCTGTTAACTCTGCGTCATCGGACGAGAAAGACAGTGTGGGCCCTGATGTTCAGGCCGTGGCACATGTGAACGCAACTCCTGCTCCTTTTTCCACAAGGCTTAGCTCTTTTGTTTCTGTACCTTCTCCTGATAAGGAGTAAACTTGTGTGTTTGTACCTCTTTCCATTTTGACCTTTAATGAAAACAATTTTATTGGTATCGCGTTTGTTGTCTCTATTGCATGTTTTGTGTTTCGCCTTGTCGTCTTGCTTTGGCATAAGTTGATCGAATCAATAGGACGTCGACTGGTCTGTCTGCGATAAAAAGCTTGACCGTTTTGCGTTGTGAATGACTCAGAGTCATCGCTGTGTAGTCATATGCGATGGTGGGCATGTTGCGGATAGTTTAGCTGGGGGTTGAGTCGCCCGAATTGTGTCTTGTCCCCAAGGTAAGCTGCTTGAGGCATACCCTGTTTGTCTGATCAGTCAGCTGCAGTTGCTGATATGGGTGAGTTGCGATGGCCGAGTGTGTGTGTCAGAGTGTTCGTGACGAGATAGGCACCGTAAGCTCGGGCTGACATCCTAAATAGCTTTTATCTGGGCACTGGCTGTACGATCTTTGTATTGGCGCGAATGACCTTCACTAATAATATAATTTCAGTCCATTTGAGCATGAAGACTCTGGCTCATCTAGATTTAGATTCATGTTTGCGACTGTTGTTTCGAAGGAAAGCGGAAGTCGCGTGGCGAGTTGCTTGAAACTCCCACCTTTCTAATCGTTTATGACCGAGCAAAGCTGACTACAAATTCAGGGAATAAAAGTTTGGCGACCAGGCTGAAAAGTAGTAGCAAACCGCCGGAATTAGTTCAGGACTGACTAGGCTCTTACCTTTCGAATCGTTTATGACTGAGCAAAGCGGACTACAGATTTGGGGAGTAAGAATTTGGCGACCAGGCTGAAAAACAATTGTCCCATGGCAAGCTGTCAGAATCAGTTCAGAACTGACTAGGCTCCCACCTTTCGAACCATCAACACCATCCTCGCGTGGTGGGGGTTACGAATTTGAGAGAGGAGTTTGGTGAACAGGCTGAAAAGCAGTGGTCCCGTGGGAAGCCATTGGAATCAGTTCGAGACTGACTAGACTCACACATTCCAAATTATCTACACCTGTGCGCATCAAGCTACAAATTTGGGAGTTTTCGATGGCCATGCTGAAAAGCAGTGTTCCCGTGGCAAGCCGTCGGAATCAGGAGTAGTTTAGGAAGGAGATCTTTCTCTAATTAGGAGTCATGCTGTAAGAGGGAAATTCCTCATTAGCCCTGTGTTCCTAGATACACGGGAGATAATTCCCAATGCAAGAGCAATCTGTAGAAGGGAGTTTCCCTGTGTGAAATGTACTCTTGTATTTGTTTCTTAGTTGGAAGCAGAGAGCAACTGTAGTTGCCCGTCCGTAGCTGATCATTGAGATACTTATCTTAGTAGAATTTATGAGTATTGATGATAGATGTGAGACGCGTGGGCCTAGCATGCTGTGAGAGTTCGAGTCCGCCTGGCGGACTTAATTGAATGGCCTTAGAACCGCTTGGGCCGGATCAGCGTTAGGCTGGTGTTGGGGCCTGTATTTCCTCGAGATTATCATGACACGTGTGTGGCTTAGAGGTGTGATTATTTTTATGTATCATCAATAGATATATAGATATATAGAGAGAGATAT
This sequence comes from Berberis vulgaris, assembly GCA_963556465.1. NCBI lineage: Eukaryota > Viridiplantae > Streptophyta > Magnoliopsida > Ranunculales > Berberidaceae > Berberis > Berberis vulgaris. Next base: position 63,399,391 of record OY747131.1, read on the forward strand.
GTGTTTATTAAAGAGAGTTGCTATGTGTATCCGACTATTTGGCTTGATGGCCCCAACTTTATTTTTACATTTAGCTTTTAAAAATTGATTGGTGTACCCAATTACATTTTGCTAGCCCTAAAACAACATATCAAGATAAGAAAATTATTCATGTTGTTGATTAGAGACTTTGTACGAAGGATTCTTAACGTAAATTTTTAGATGTAAGATTGTTTAAGGTTTTAAATGCACTTTTCTAAATATGATATAAAAGTTGCAACAATTTTCTATGTTTTAATTTTATATTTTTAATCCGTATTAGTTTTGTTATCTCCTCTGTGGTTAATGAAATTTAACGAATGCGTGACTGAAACTTCATAGATAATGATTACTATTTGTTTTTTAATTCAAATAATACACCATGACGAAAATGAATTTTATTAATAGAAAATGATAAGTCGGTATTATGTATTTCAGATTGGTGCAACAAAGTGCAAACATTCCAAACTAGTGGTGCAACAAAGAGCTAGTACAACTAAGTCAAATAGTTGGGTACATGTAGCATCCTCCTTATTAAAACTAAGGATGATACGAAAATATCATATTTAGGAACTTGATGTTCAGGGCGGAATTTTAGAAGGTTTCCAATTTTGTTTTTTGTTGAAAACATGAAAGCTCTACTTGTTGGATAAGGAAAGTGATATATAAATATTTTTCCATTAGGAGTAGGTTTTCTTGTTTGGTTGAAATGAAAAGTTTTCTTTGTAGGATAAGGAAAGTAATATAGAAACATTTTCTTATTAAGAGATTATGTTTCCATATTTGCTTAAAACAATAAAGGACAATGAAAGTAATATGAAAGTACTCTTTTCTAATATGAGGAGGTTTTTCTTGTTTGGTTTGGACTTGTTTAACCCATATATAGTGCATCCAGGAAGTTCTTGAGAGCCATTTTACATACAAGGGAAATTAAATACATATACGCCTTCAAAAAAACAAAAAAATATATAAGCATGCAATTCGCACAATTTTTTCTCCTGCATTAACCATATATCCCCAAGTGAATGAAAATCAAGATATTTTGCTTGGGGTTTTATTTATTTATTTATTTATTTATTCATAGGAACGATCCAAACATGATTAAAGATATCAAGAAAACAATTACCAAAAGAGTTTGAAATGAAGCAGGGTTCATATTATCTTGGCACAGAAGTGAAGCAAATGGAAGATTGACATTTTTATTCTCAAAAAGTTATTCAAAGTAAAAAAAATTGTAGATGTTCAAGTGAATTAATAATGCAACCAATGAGCACCCATGGAATGTGGAACAAAATTATCGAAATATGAAGGTGAATAAAAGTAAATCCTACAATATTCAAAAGCCTACTTAGAAAGTCTTCCCGTATTTTACTTGTACAAGACCTTTAATTTGTATGGAGTTGGGCTTGTTAGTTGTTGCATAGAAGCACCACGCACGAAGAGAACTAAGAGGATAGTAGGCAATATCAAACGTACACCTGATTATGAGTTGCTTTCTTTACCTTTTATAGCCCCATGGATTCCATGAAATACGTTTCCATGCACCCAAACACACCTTTTAGGTTCTTTGATTTATGTTGATTTCGTAGAACTCGAGTGTTTTTTTTTTGTGGAAACTATTTGACAATAAAATATTTTTCCGATGTCATAAATGGTACAGACCTTGGGAACCGTTTGCAAAATATCCTCTTATGAGATTTCTCAGTTTTGGTCACATGAGATTTCCCGGTTTGGTCACAGTGATGCAGTGAGAACCGAAATGGAAGAGAAGAAAGATTAATGCTGAAGATTTTGCTTATTTATTTATTTATAAAATTATTTCTCTGGTAGAACCAAACACTGAAATTTTCATGTTTTCTTTGGAAGTGTAACAACACAATGAAGCAAGCCCTCCTGAACATACTTCTCTCCAATCAAAACACAGCTTTATTGTTGAGCTTTAATAGCTAAAAAAGATTCTCACATCAGATATAAATCTGAGTCATATTGTAGGGTAGTAGAGAAATCACGCCACTTACCACCAAACCAAGTGTTTACCAAAGCAGCAACAGTCATCTCTGCTTTTCAGCAACCTATAGGAATAACCTTGTTTTCTTATCATCACATACCTTTCAACACCCAAAGTATTTGCCAATCGAGCTTCATGTTTATTCACTCACTGAGAATACTAGCTCCCACCATCACAGCAACAATAGTCACAACTTTCCACCAACACTAACACTAATCTGCACACACATGTTGAGATCTCAAACCAGCACACTAAACCCAGTACTTTCACCAACACCACCAGCTGCAATACTACAACCAGAGTCCAACAGCAATACAATCACCATTGATCACAAGTTCACAATAGAACTCCCAACACCACCACCTATAGATACAGTTGTGCCACTTCCAGCACTACAGAAACCCACATACTTCACACTGACACTAATCACCACCCTACAATGCCCCACAACAATTCTGCAACTACCATTCACAACATAATTCTTAAGATCATCATAAATAGACACAACATGCCTAACACAGATATAAACCACTGGCATTCCATTCTCTGTAACAACCCAACCACCATGGCACAAGATCTGCAGACCACAACAGACCTCAACTCTTTGCATGTTGTCAAACACAATTATATCCAGTCTCTGATCTGAAACAATAATCCAATTTCTTGTTTGCACTGATGCTTCTTTCCACCAGCAGCAACTTGAAGCATGTTATGGCTTTGTCGTGGAGCCAATCTTCTTGCCCATTTTCTCTTGCAATCACTGCAGCAGGAGAAATACTAGGCATAAATAAGGGCAGGTTGAATTCTCAATGTAGGTCAAATTTCCCAGCTGAATTGCAGGCAACTAAACAGGCTCTGAAATGGACTGATGCAGCACATAGAAAGAGTGTTCCAATTCTAATTGACGCCATTGGACATGGTGAAGGCAGCAGATGGATATTTCTCTTCGTACCAGGAGCTCTTATGGAAGAAATTCAAAGACAACATTATTATTATTATTATTTTTTTTTTTTTAAATTTAAAATTTTAATTTAATTTAATTTATTTGTTTATTATTTATTTATTTATTTATTTCTGCCATTTCATTTTTATACCTAGGAGTCAAAGTACTATAGCCCATTTAGCAGCTGCCTTTGTTTACAATGATTGCGTTGTACCAAATGTGTGCTTCTGTTTAATTAATTTCATATTTGTATAAAATAATAATAAAAAGAATTCCTTAGAAAAATACAAATTTAGATGACATTATTTACACCAGACGAGTGTAAATCTTATTTATCAGAGAAAATCTACCAGCAATCAGATCATATATAAGGAAGAGCAAAATGAAAAACTCTACAGTGCCCGAGTCCACGGGTGGAATTTCTTTTCCGGAAAGGCCCAATAAGCCTTTTGGACTCGGAGCTCATGGATCAAGCAAGCCCGGTTGAAAAATGCCACTTTCAATGCCCCATCCAACAAAAATTCCCAGCTCCACCCATGCCCGAGTCCAAAAATTCACCAGTCGTGGAATTGAATTGGGTTTAGAAATAAAAGAACCAAAATGTTCAATATGCATGAACAAGTGTGAAACTTGGTTCAATAAGAGATATGCTTTAAGCTTTTACATTTTCGGTAATTGTACTTAAGCACGTATGGAGCACTTCATTTTTTTTTATTTTTATTTTTTTCTAATTTCCATCTTCACTGGTAACACATTCCTAGCTCCCCAGAAGAAATTATTATAAACCTCAATATCTTTCTGCTTTCTCCATATAATCACACCCTCTAATCAAATATAGATGCTGCACAGTACATTTTCCTGACATAAATAAGGGACAAACAGAACCACTTACAGTCGCTTTTGAAATTATTGAAGCTACTGTTTCAATCATCCCAACTTGGAAGAGAATCTATTCCACCCATCTGCCATCCAGAAAAAATCCTACCCGGCACTCAGAATATAGTAGAACCACATATACCACCCCTACGCTTCATCTTTATTCTCCTAATGATATGATAAGATGCTTCTTCTTTCAAGTACTTCCACTGGCGTAGACACAACCGTTGTAAACTAAAACCTGAAAACAAGCCCAGTTGAAAAATGCCACTTTCAATGCCCTCCAACAAAAATTCCCAGCTCCACCCATGCCCGAGTTCAAAAATTCATTAGTCGTGGAATTGAATTGGGTATAGAAAGAAAAGAACCGAAATGTTCAATATGCATGAACAAGTTCGAAACTTGGTTCAATAAGAGATAATGCTTTAAGCTTTTACATTTTCGTAAAAATATTTAAGCATGTATGAAGCACTTCATTTTTTTTTATTTCCATCTTCATTGGTAATATATTCCTAGCTCCCCAGAAGAAATTATTACAAACCTCAGTATCATTCTGCTTTCTCCATATAATCACACCCTCTAATCAAATATAGATGCTGCACATAGTACATTTTTACAGACATAAATAAGGGACAAACAGAACCACTTACAGTTGCTTTTGAAATTATTGAAGCTTGACACTTGCTTTCCCCACTCTTTCAATCATCACAACTTGGAAGAGATTTCTCTTCCACCCATCTGTCATCCAAAAAAATCCTATCCAGCACTCAGAATATAGTAGAACCACATATACCACCCTTACGCTTCATCTTTATTCTCCTAATGATATGATAAGATGCTTCTTCTTTCAAGTACTTCCACTGGCGTAGACACAACCGTTGTAACCTAAAATCAGAAAACAAGTAATCAATACCAAATGTTAAAAAAATGTTATCGATAGGTTGTACCTATACCTATCATGAGAGGTAGAACTCATTTACATACAGAAATCTAGTTGAAAAAAAAGAAAAGAAAAGAAAAGAAATGAGAGAGCTTCACATTATCAGCTGAATCTCAGTTATGGTGGTAGTATAAGGGGGGTGGCTTTGTGTATATTTTTCAAGGAAATCTGTGCACAATACCTACAAAATTATTAACACCATATTTGTTCTACCCATCTTATCATCTATTAACTTTTGATTTAAACTTGTTAATAGAAGAAAAAAAAAAGCACCACTTTATGCCAAAATGACTTACTGGGGTTAGCTGACGTCAATGTTGCTGTTTGTGAGAAATCACAGTTCCATGGATTTCGACCATCAGTCTGATAAAGGGAATTCATGGCATAAGCAGCGTGTGATGCCAACGTGTTTGGTTCAAAACATGCTCCACCTGGTTGGATAGCACTGCAGTCAGCACCATGCGAACAAGCATAATCGAGATTGGCCTGTAACTGTGCATCTGAAACTCCACCCTTTGGCACACACCATCCACTCTGATTTGGTTTTGGTGATGGAGTTGTTGGTGTTGTTGGAGTTGGAGTCGGAGTCACGGGAGTTTTCTGGCAAGAAAATTTATGTTAACAAACTAAAATAGTAACAACAAAATTAAGCAAGTTACAAGTTTAAAGAACATAATAACTAATGGAGTTTTAATTTAATTTGGAAGAATGGCGCAGAGAATCCACAGCAAATGATCAATATGTAGTAGCTAAATTGGCAACCTATGCCACTTCAGATTGTGTGACAACGAATATTCGAGAAGCAGAGCATGGATAATGTTCCCATCATTGCAGGTTTTAGAGGGTACTATAACAGCAAACAAATAGGTATTCTAAATGTGAATATTTGAATTAATGTTGTCGCGTGTAAGGGATGAAAGTTGAAACCAACACTACTAGCTATTAGGTAATCATCGTGATGTCATCATCATCATCATCAAAGCCCATTCCCGAGATTTTCGGGGTCGGCTACATGAATTTTGGTTCTCCAAGCAATGCGATCTTCCCACATTTCCTCACCTAATCCAAGCTCAATGAATTCAACCTATCCACTCAGAGAAAATAGACCTGCTTCCAATTATCACATCTCATTATGGATTTACCATTCCATGATTCCAATCACGGCATCCATGAACCCGCTTCCTTAACTAAAACCTTATTTATTTGTTAAATCATGACACCTTACTACTACTAAGTTAACGAATGACTTCTTTGTCCATAAACCTACAAAGTTCTATTTGATACTGCCTGAAGCTAACTAAGGGTATGTATTTCCTCAACTGGTTGGGATTGTATTGAAATTCAACACTACATTTAAAACTCTTCTCTATATCTATTGTTTAACTGCAGAATGATTCCCTAAAAGTTTGTAATTAATGAAATCGTGCTTTGACATATACATAAAGCTATATGTTTTTAGCAAGCAATAATGCTCACAAATATGCGTTATGAATAGTCATGTCAAGATATAAATGTAAGAAGCATGAAAGCTCTCACTTGGCTGCTCTTTGAAAGACCAACATCATATGTCATGGTAAGATCAGGTTTGAAAAGCCCAAATGCTCGTTCGGAGCCTGCTCCAGATTTCTGATCCTCATCGTACAGTGCAAAAATATATGTATCAACAGATTTGCCAGGCATCAATGGAGTGCCAACCATGGATCGCAAGTGGTTGATCAAATTACCATTATAAGCCTTAGCATTATCAACACTGGGTCCAACCTCATTAGGGTCTCCTTTGTAAGGCCATCCTGTTTCAGCGACCACAATGTCCACTCCCTTGAAGCCCATGGCATTCAGGGCAGACCGTACAGCATCAACCTGCAAGTTAAAATTATATTGTTAATTGTTTCATATGAATGGGACTTTGACTCTCAACCAAATGATTAATGAAGCTTCAAGGCCCATCCAGTTACTAATTCACTTCAATGATGAACATCACAAAAAATCAATCTCATAGGATAGAAAGGGCACCAGTTGATTGAATAAATTCTACTGATACATGACGCTCTTAGTAAAGTGATTTACATGTTTCATTTTAATGTTGAGGGTTGTAGATCACTTGGTTGCTTGCAACCAAACTCAGCACCTAATCTGTTTGTGCATTATTATGAAAATCTGTTGGTTGCAGATGGTGGGGGTGGGGGGACACTTGGCTTGGGCTTTGGGCTTGGGAAAGTAAACAAAACAGTCAACTTACTTGGTCTAGTTTCACACTTTACTAAATAAAATATAAAAAAGAAAATAACGGATTCAATTAGTAGAATGCGCAACTTCTACTCAACGAATTGAACATTGACAAAGCTTACATCTTTGAAAGAAAGATTTCAGTTTTATATTTTTTGAAACGGAACAATAAATTATCATTTTAATTAAAGTATTGTAATTCGCTATTCAATTTTATAATAATCCAAATCTCAAATAAAAACAATTTAATAGTAGTCGATTCAGTTCTTCTCAATTAACAATGAAAATTCTCTGACAAAAACACGAAGACAGGATTAATGTAATCAGCGAAAATCACGTGAACAAGCCCATGCAGTCCCAACGACTACTTTCTTAATTAAAATGATAATTTCTTTTTTGAATGCCATTAGATGATAATTAAACAAACACAAAAACAACAATACCTGAGCATCAAACATGTTCATGTACTTGATATTATTCCCCGAGTCGACTCGTCCCGCGTTAGGCTGAAACAGGCAAAAAGCCAGCGTTTCGGGTCTGGGATCGCTCTGGTAAGCGAAAAACGGGTACGGGTTAATAGCAAAAGGCGACCCAGTTGAGTTCAAAAACCCGAGAATGCCCTTCAACGTGTCAACCAAAGCGGGGTCGAAGCTACCAGACGAGGGTGGGTCCGACGACTTAAGCATGTTCATGGCATGGACGGTAGAGATCTTGATCTTTCCGCTTAGAGATACGGCGGCTAAAGCATTCTCTAGATTTTGCATTGCCGGCAGGAGCATGGAGGCTAGACTCTTGTCGGCAAATGTGAGGACCTCGTTTCCTGTATTTATAGTGACAATGTTGCTTGCTGGGTAAAAGGCAAGGACGTTGGAGGCGATCCACTGCTTCGCGAAGTTAGGGTCGTTTGCTAAAGCCGGGATGTCACCGTTTGACACACCGATCATTATGCCCAGCCCTGTGTTTGCAAGTGCACTAATGATAGCTGGATCCGCTCCGTAGATACGGACTTTGTTGATTGTTGTTGATTTGAGGAGGTTTACGGTGGCGGACGGTGCTGGCAGGTTGTCCGCCACTTGGCCGTAGTTGACACCCACAAATGATTGTGAATCTGCAGAAGAGAAAAGGGTTTTCGTTTTTTTTTTTTTATAAAATTTTCAAAAAGAAAACATTCGAATTGGAGCTAATATTTAATAGATCAATCACATGAGAAAGCGAAGGGGAACTTACTTGCGAGAGTGGAGATGAGAAGGAAGAGGGTGGAGAAGAGGAGAGGGCTTGCCATGGTAGAAGAAACTCTCTGGTTTGGTATGTGCATAATAATGGAAGAGTTTTTTTTTTGTAATGATTAAAACGAGAATGAGATGGGGGAGGGATTGAGGGTAGAAGAGTAAATAAAGATAGTGGAACTTGGAAGGTTGAGAGGAGTGGAGTGGAAGAAATTGTTGGGGGGGAAAAAGTAGTAAATAATTCTGAGGTTGATTAGCTGGAGAGATGTACTGTACGGGACCAGGTGTTTTGATTTTTGCATTATTTGTAGATAAGATGTGAGGTTTTATCCTTAGGATGAGATCGAGATTTACATGATCAAGTGCTGATTTCATGTCTCATCATAAGTAAAAAGTGTGGAAATCCACCGAAAGCAAGCTTTTCATAGTTTCCTGTTAACGTAATGAAAGTGATACAATTGGCGTGTCGTGGGGTTTGATTTGAAACTTTTTTGTCTATGGAAAACTAATTTTTGAGTCGTTCTAGGCGGCCATGAAACGAGCGAGGAAACGGGCCCCTCATTCCCTTCGAGATTCACATGGGTACGCATTTCGAGGGGGATGGAGGGTCACACCCCCTCCCTCGCTCGTTTCCTCGCCATTTAGAATCACCGCTAATTTTTTTTTAAAAATAAGTTAGGGTGTCGACACACATTCTATGTGTGCGGCGGATGTTAGTAATTTTTTTTATTGTAACAATCAATAATAATAATAATAAAATATTAATAAATATATATAATTTTATGGACCTATTTATAGTTTATAAATAAAGAAATTTCAAATAAATTATATTAGAGTCATTATGTAGAATTTACATTATAACATGGAATAGATAGCTTGATTGATTTGGTCAATGTGTAGTTCCAGCCCAATCCAAACTCTAGCCTAGTCATGCAAATCCTTAGTAATTAAACTCAAATTCGAAAATGAAAAAAGAGTTTATGATTTTTGTATGATCACCTGATGAGCTATATTGATTCTTGCAGCTGAAACTAAGCTCATATCACTTCACTTGCTATTGATTATAGAAGGATATGCTGAGAATGTTGAGTTTTATTAATGATAATGTTGAGCTGTAGTGTGGGAAATATTAGGGGTGGGCATGGGACGGGATGGGACGAGATATACCCATTCCGACTTCGTCCCATCCCAAACGGGACGGGATCAGCAGGTACCCCATTTCATCTTCTTTTTTTTTGGTTAACTTTTATCAATAGACATTCTCAATTAAATAAATAGCCAAATGACAATAGAAATGAACGAGAAGTTCAGAAGACAGAAGAGAAAAAAAAGAAAAAACTACAAAACAATACAACAGTAGTGTAACTTCTATCTTTCCCTGTAAAAGAAAGGAAATAAAAAATTTTTTTAATTTAGTAATGGAAAATTTCATAGAAAAACGTGTACAATATAGTAGTCCTCTCAACTTAACGAATCAAAACACGGGTATTACTCTAAACTAAAATGTTGGAGCATAAAAATGCAAAGATATCAACTACATCAACATTCAATAAACAATTAAGAATAATAGCAAGATTCCTTTCTCAGATAATTCTTTGTAATTCAGATTCAGATATGTCTTCATCCTATTCAAATTGTATCCATTGACTTACTGATCATGTTTCTCTACTATAACAAGGATTTGGGGTGCAGCTGAGAGAAAAGCGTGCCTGTCAAATTTTGTAGTGGGCCAAATGCTAAGAACTTTTCAATTTCCCTCTAACAAAATCCTTTCAATCAAGTCACCACACCTACAAATAAGTTTTAACACCACCCTCAGCCATTGAAGGCATCATCCATATATGCAATATTCTAAATAAAAATAAATAATTAAATAAAAATATTAATAATTAATATTAATAAATTAGTTCGGGACGGGACGGGATTGGCGGGATTGAAAATCTTCATCCCATCCCATCCCATTCTAGATCGGGACGGGACGGGATCGGGATGAAATTATTCAATCCCATTAAGACCCGAAAAAATCGGGACGGGACGGGATCGGGACGGGAACGGGATGGGATGCCCACCCCTAGGAAATATAGCCTCTTTCCAAGTCGAGTGTTGGTAGAATTGTAATTAAGTGAAGATGACTACAAATTGGACACGGTGAAAATTTAAATTTTTTGGAAGGGCAATTCAGTGATTTTACTCAAAAAAGAAGTCTTTTGAAAAAGTCAACAATTTAATTAAAACAAATGCTAAGTTGTGTTCCAATTATACTCTTAATCCAATTCATATAAAACCTGTAATAAAAGTATGCAAAAACCATTTAATGAGGGGCAAAAAGGAAAGTTTGTTGGTATGACACATTTGTGCACACCGACAACTCAATTCGAGTGATTATGCATAACAAAGAAGATGTTCGAGTGGTGATGAAGAGGATACTTAGGGGTTTATGAAGGATGGCCAAGGGCAAAATCGATAGTTTGCTAGTGTGATATATTTGTGTACACCAACAAACCAATTCTTGTTACAGTAGTATTAGATATGCAAAAACTATTTGAAAAGGGGCAAAAAGGAAAGTTTGCTAGTCTGACACATTTGTGCACATCGACAATTCAATTCGAGTTATAGTAGCAAATGTTCAATGTTTACAAAATACTTCACTAAGATCCTTCATCATCTATGAAAATTTTCAATGTAACAAAACTAAGCTTGGGGTGAAAGTATTTATGTTAAATTTACGATTGTGAACTTCAAATATATTTTCAGTCGAATAGAAATTTGTGACCTAGCATGTTCAATAATGAAAAATATAGTCAATGGTTAAGGTTGTGGTGGTTTAACCGCCACGTCTTGGATTCTATACCCACCGACGACATGCTCGCATTTCAAAAATAAAATTGCAAAATAGAGTGGGTGTGTTGTGTGCATACCTTTTTTTTCAAGCTCTTGATGATTGTTTTACTAAAACATAAGTGAAAAGTTATTGTTCTGGCCTTGAGTCATGAACTTAGCATAAACACATGATGTGTCTCTCTAGCTACTACTAACATGTTTATAAGTGATGATCCATAAAAACAATCACACCTTTAGCCGTACACGTGTCATGATAATCTTGAGGAATCACAGGTTCAAGCAACAGCCCAATACGAATCCGAGCGATTCTCAGCCCGCTCAATTCCAGCCCACCAGGCGGGCCCAGACTTTCACAGCACGCTAGGCCCACACGTCTCACAGCTATCCACGATACCCGTAAGCCCTTTTAAGGAAAGTATCTCGAGGATCTGTTTCGGATGGGCAACCACAGTTGTTCTTTGCTTCCAACTACGAAGCAAAAACTAGAGTATCTTCCACACAGGGAAACTCCTTTCGATATAATGCTCTCGGATTGGGAACCATCTTCCGCGTATCTAGGAGCACAGAGTTAACATGGAACTTCCCTCCTACATCACGACTCATAATTAGATAGAGAGTTCCACGAAGATCTCCTCCCTAATCTACGCCTACGATGACCTGGTTAACCCATGACTCATTGCACTGTAAATAAAACATGAGGTTGGTAAGCTAAGATACGCCACAAATTCCCCGTTACAACATCACACCTTCCTCAGATCCTTGTCTGATTTTAGCATCGGAGTGCCATCGACCACCCCATGGTGGTTTGTGGCTCACGTGTGCTACTTGTGCAGGTCAGCGGGAACAGGTCAGAGCAGAGAGTGAAAACGATTGCATTAGTTTGGCGTTGTCCGTGGAGACGACATAGTTCTTAACTTTATACTAAGCGTCGTCTCCTACCAAATCCCAGAGAGATGGTGACCACTAGGTCACGCAACAATGAACCAGGGGACATGTCCAACGCTCCAGCTGTCCTTATACCGATTTCTGCCATACACGGGCAGCCTACTCACGCCCCTGCACCAACAACATACCCTAGAATCGAGGTGCTGGCATCCCAACTACAACAAGTTATCAAGGTGGTGGAGACGCTCACGAGGCAGAATCCACCAGCTGTTGATGGAGACCAAGAACAGCAGGGACCTCCTCCTCCAGTGGACGATAGGGAACAAGCGCGGGAGAGCCAGACCCTCGCCAGTTTCTATTGGACTAAGGGAGGTTGTGCAGCTAACACTGATCTAACCGCTAGGACAGAGAGGCTCGACCCCAGAAATCCCCTCCGTAGAGGAGCGCATAATCCTGACGTCCTGTATCGCCTATCCGTCCCGCCATTCGTAGACCGGATAATGAATGAGGCCCTCCCAAGGAAGTTCACTCCCCCGAAGCTAGATTCCTACGATGGGACCACCGATCCCTTTGATCGTCTACGCCATTACCAACACGTGATGGCTCTCAAGGAAGGATCTGAATCTGTCATGTGCAGAACCTTTCCTTCCAGTCTCAAAGGCCCCATATTGACGTGGTTCCATAGCCTTCCGCCGAAGTCAATTGATTCTTTCAAAACACTGGCGAAGGAATTCCAGATCCGCTTTATCGGAAGCCAGTGTTTCAGAAAAGGCCCGCACTACATACTCTCTCTAAGGCAAATGTATGGCGAGACGCTTCGAAAGTATGTCACGCGTTTCAACAACAAGCTGACCTTCATCGACGGGTGCAATGACGATACAGCCGTGACGGTCTTCAACGCAGGCCTCAGAGAAGGAAAACTCTTTGAGGACCTCACCTTGGAGCCCCCTCTGGACATGGCGGAGCTGCTCAAGAGCGTTCAGAGACACATCACCCTGGAGGAATCAATGACAGCCAAAAGAGAAACTGAAGGCGATAGAAAGCCTTGTGCTTCGAGGGATAAGAAATAAGGAAAAAGACACGAAGAAGAGGAGTGAAACAAGAGAAAGCGCACTTACAACAGACTGGATCCTGATCGTCGCAGGCCAGAGAAGTCATCCAACTACGTTGGATCTAGAGCCGTGACACCCATGAATGGTAGTCTGTAGGATGTACTCAACTCCGTGAAAAATTGGGAAGAATTGAAATGGCCCTCGAAGACACACGGAGACCCTGCCAGAAGTGATAACGGCAAGTACTGTGTGTACCACAAAGAAGGCAACCACAACACTAACGGCTGCAAGGGTCTGAGGTATGAAGTAGAGCACTGAATCTGCAAGGGCAAATTGAAAAAAATTTTGAAGTCTGAGAAGCAGCCAGAACCAACCAAGGACAGGGGGAGTAGGTTAAAGAGGTGGAAAAGGAGACTCCTGGGATAATATACGTCCTTCATAGAGTCGGACCAAATGAAGGTTAGTCGCAAAGGTCCAGCAAGCGGACTATGTTAGATATACGGACACAACCCGTGGACGATGACAAACGTGTTTGCTATTCAAGAATTCAGAACCTCATTCCCACTTTGACCTTCACGAACAAGGACTTAGACGAAGTCCGAGCGCCACATAAAGACGCCTTGGTCATCTCTGTGTCCATCACAAAGTGGGAAGTGAAGAGAGCCCTCGTTAACACAGGCAGCTCGCTCAACGTCTGTTCTACAATGATTTTCATAGCATGAACCTCAAAGAGGAAAACCTAATACCATCAAAACACCTGCTGATCAGGTTCAACGGGGAGAAGTGTTTCCCCGTCGGAAGGATAAGGCTAGCCACAGTTAAGGAATGTCTTATTTCAGGACTTCATGGTGGTAGACGCACTATCGTCCTACAACCTCATCCTAGGAAGATCGCGGCTACACCAAATGGAAGTAGTGTTAAGTATATTGCTAACAACTCAGAAGGGACAATACGTGGAGACCAACCTACAGCATGAGGCTGCCACTCCGCACTGAAACAGATAGAGTGCTCCCAGATCCAACTACATCATGCAGAGCAGCTTGACCCAATGCAAGGCCTAAAGATGAAAAGGGCACCATTTTGAGCGATACAAGAGCAGTCAACTCTCTCGCCTAGCGAGTCATAACTGCAATGACAAGCGGGAACACATCCCCTCGACATTCTATCGGTAAGGTGATCCGCCTCTCTGCAAGGCTTGCTCTTCAGTGACCTATGCAACGCCTCGATAACCCGCTAAGTGATCCGCGAAAGTTATTCGAGTTTGCTTCGAGGACAAATACCAGTTTATCTTCATCAACAGTTAGTTTGCTTTAACTTGTTTATTTCCCTTTTCCATAGTAAATATTGAGTTTAGAGTTCTTAAGAAACTTATGTGATTCACAATCAGTTAAGAAATAAAACAAGAATGTTAGAAACAAACTCTATTGATTATTGGAAAGATGTAACAACAAGCACCTTGAGGCGGATACAAAAAACTACATACTGCAAACACCTTGAGGTGAATACAAAAGATTACATACTGCGAACGGTCTGCAAGTGAGAGGAAAGATAAAAGTTGCTCGACCCCTCCAAAGACACAGCGGAGTGAAAAGAATGGGAGATGCTTGATCCCTTCCCAAGAAAATGACAGTGTAAGTAGGGATTGAAAAGACTGAGCAGACAGATTGCTCTGTCACATCACCCCACGGAGACACCTTTGTTGCATTGTTGAACACTTCCTAAAGAGCTTTGATCTCCTTCAGGAACATCTCACCCCTTCTCACTTCCTCGAACGACTTCGAAATGGATAGATAGGATGGTTGCAAGAGGTCTCATAATGCTGCCAAGGGAGGTGACTTTTCACACATACAATACCCGGTGCGGCTGAGAGATACCACACCCGAAGACATCGCACATCAACCAACACTTCGATCAGCCACAGGTTAGCTGCGGGATCCGAGCGCACGAGGATACAAGTAGTACGGTGTAACACCAAGGCATCTCCCTTGGTAATAAATCCGTACTACTTCTCCACGATATGAGAAGGAATTATGAGACCTCAACAAATCAATTACGTGCCCACCCATATCACGTGACCACACATAACGACAACTTTCTCCCTGCCTGAATGGCATAAACATCAAAACACACAGAGACTCCAGACATGGAAATACAACTTCAACCATTGGAAAACCCAAAACATCTTCTTCAGCCTTTGGAAAATTCAAATCGTCTTCTTCAAACGAAAACATTATAGGAGATAAACTCTGCGAAAGATACTACCTACAACGGTTAGGAAACACCATTTTATAGACGTAATGGTTTACCAAACGGGCACTCAAGCCTTAAATGCCAAACATTGAATAGCGTCTGAAAAACAGGATGGCGACGACTCTTAAGGAAACTACGCAGAACACGTCAATCAATTAATGGCGATGCACTCAACCCCATCAATTGAGGGGAGTAACTGATACTCAACCGTCGCGCAACCAGCACCATACACATGTCACCGCACGATCTACACTGTACACACAACGCGCCTTGTAGAAAACCCTAGCCCCTCCTCTGCGGGCCCATGGGTCGGGCTTGGTAATCAAACAGCACCCCGTCGCATGCATGGCACGAGCACCAGAAGATCCTAGTCAACCTTGGCATATGGATTGTACCTACAGATCGCTAGTCAGTTTAAGGTAACTTCCTCCATACCATGTGCCAAGCGAATGGATTAGGTTTACACGCCCCTTAGCAAACAGAACCTCCCTTCAAACCAGGCAAACTTAGTTAGCCATGACTGATGACGATAGCTTCTGGTTCATCCCGACACCTAGTTTGCCTAGCGCGGGTATCAAAAGTTTAGGAAATGAAAGTCTAATAAGTGTTATCACGCCTGGTGACAACGACTTGCCAGGGATCATTGCCCCCTTCGCGAACAGTGATTGCCGAACCTAATCAGGTAAGCATAGCTAGTGACAACTAGCGACGAAAGCTTTTGATAAAACCTTGGACTTGTAGCCTCCAATGCAAGGGTGTAGATAGTCCAGAAGGTGAGAGCTTAGTCAGTCCCGAACTAATTCTGACGGCTCGCTACGGGACCACCGCTCTTCAACGTGGCCGCCGAATCACCAATCCTAGACTTGTAGCCTCAGCTCAAGGGTGTAGATAATCTAGAAGGTGGGAGCCCAGTCAATTCCGAACTGTTCTCGATGGTTTTCCACGGGACCGCTACTTTTCTGTGTGGCCGCCGAAACACTCCCAAGTTTGTAGCTTGGTGCATTCAGGTGTAGATAATTTGGATGGTGGGAGCCTAGTAAGTCCTTAACAGATTCCGACGGCTTGCCACGGGACCACTGCTTTTTAGCGTGATCACCAAACCCTCTCGTATTCGTAGCCCTCACCGCGTAGGGAGGGCCTCGACGGTGGAAAGGTGGAAGCCTAGTCAGTCCCAAACTGATTCCAACGGCTTGCCATGGGACCGCTGCTCTTCAGCCTGGTCGCCAAACCCTTATTCCTCGAATCCGTCGTCCGCCCTGGTCGGTCATAAATGATTCGGATGGTGGAAGCCTAATCAGTCCCGAACTGATTCTGACGGCTTACCATGGGACCATTGCTCTTCAACCTGATCGCCAAACCCTTATTCCCCGAATTTATCGTCCGCCCTAGTCGGTCATAAATGATTCGGATGGTGGAAACCTAGTCAGTCCCAAACTGATTCCGACGGCTTGCCATTAGACCACTGCTCTTCAGACTGGTCGCCAAACCCTTACTCCTCGAATCTGTCGTTCGCCTTGATCGGTCATAAATGATTTGGATGGTGGAAGTCTCAAGGAGCTCGCTACACGGCTTCCACTGTCCCTCTCAACCAGCGGACGCAAATACGAATCTAGCCAAATCAACACCTCCACGCTCAAACGAATTGGCATCCTAACATTGGAAAAAACCACTCGTGCCAAACACTTGGCCACCACAACTCCCCCAAGGCAACAACTACAACCGACTAGTCAGACAAACAAGCAATGACCCAGGTCATTCACAATTCAAAACGGTCAAACCCTCTACCGCAGATAGATCAATCAACGTCCTTTTGATTCAACTAACCTATGCCAAAACATGACAATAAGGCAAAACGAAAAAGCATGCAGTAGAGGCAAAAGGCATAAAACGGATAGCGTTGTTTTCATTAATGGTCATGACAAAATGAGTACAAGTACACAAAATCGCTCCTAATCAAGAGAAGGTACGGAAACGGAAGAGTTAAGCCTAGTAGAAATAGGGGCAAAAGTTGCATCCATATGCGCTTCAACCTAGGCGTCTGGGACATAATCATCCTCATCTCCTGACGACGCAGAAGAGACAGACAAGTCTGCATATGACATCTTCTTATAATGATCAAGGTCCCACTCCAGATGCTCCTCCTTCATCAGCGACAACAGCTCCAACCGGCCATGTATGACCCAGTGGAACTCACATTTGCCTTGTCCCGAAGAAACTCTTGTTTTTGCACATTTGCATCAATAAGTTTGCGCTCCAGCAGCTATAACTTACCAGTCAGCGCATCAACCGGAGACTGCTATGTGGTCAGACAGCTCTCCACAGTACTGAGTTCATGACACCCCAACTTCAGCTGGTCTTCGACCTTCTTAGCTTCTCGAGCATAGAAATTCACATTGGATTCCAACTGTTGCTTTTCAACGGCCCAGCCAGCTTCCCTTGAAGCACTTTCTTCTGCAAAGGATTGCAGTTCAGAAAGCGCTTTATTTGTAGCATCCTGCGCAACCTCGACTTCTTGATGTATCCGACTCAACTTCTGCCTGAGTCCGTCCCTCTCAGACACTACCTCTGTCAGTTTGTGCTCAAGGTCCTCCAGACGAGCATTCTGAGCCCCAGTGGCCATAGTTGATTGATCCAACTACATCCTTTCAGCATGCTTCTTAAGCCACTCAATTTCATGAAGCACATCAAAGTATAGCTTCTGCACATGCGAGAAGACACGCTCCAAGGTATACACTCTTTCACGAACCGCCTCGACTTCTGTTCCAGCAACGGTCGCGTGGCTCATATGACACATACCCAGCATAAGGTACTTCAAACCCTTATCCATACACCCTTCAAGTGAATCCTCCTTAGGTTTTGGAACGAGGTCCAAGCCAGCTGTGACGCCTGCTTATAGGGGTGGGCATCCCATCCCGCGATCCCGTTCTTGTCCCGTCCCGTCCCGATTTTTTCGGGTTTTAATGGGATTGAATAATTTCATCCCGATCCCGTCCCGTCCCGATCTAGAATGGGATGGGATGGGATGAAGATTTTCAATCCCGCCAATCCCGTCCCGTCCCGAACTAATTTTTTAATATTAATTATTAATATTTTTATTTACTTATTTATTTATTTTATGAACATTTGCGTAAAATGTTCAGGCTTCCAGGCTTTCAGTTTTCAAGGCTGCTAATAGTTTACCGAGCCTTCGGCTGCTCTTGCTGCTATCAAGGAACCCATCCTGTGCCATCTTATCGATCATTTTTCGCACTGTTGCTTGGTTGGCTTCCCCTTCTAATCTAGTCTGAAGCTTTGGTATGGTCACATAATCCATTGGAAGAGCATGATACAAGGCCTGCATTACATCTTAGGTCTTTAGTATTGTGCATAAACTGAAACGATACAAGATGAGATGAACTGAATGAATAATGTACTATGGAAATAATACTCAAACTCTACCTTCATGTACATGTACAGGAAAGATGTGGGAGCAGAGTGGCAACTCACCCATAAGCAGGGTTGAGGTTGGTTTGGACTTCTATGCACTTGGGTCTTAAGTTGAATGCAAAAGGCATCTATTTGAAAAGCTGGAAATGATAGACTAAGATTATCTGGTAATAACTAATAAACATCTGTCTATGTAGATGCAATCAATTGCTTCACGGGAGAGTGGAATTCCAGGTAAAGAGAATGATGGGAGACATGGGAAGATCAGTCACTATACTGAGGTTGACAACATTGTATGCAATCGTTCCACTCAAGACAAGCAATCCAGAAAAGCAAGCACGGTATGCCCTTGCATCTGTGTAGAATGGTATTATGTCAGGGTAATATGATCATTGGTATAGTAACCGCTAACTCATTTTCCTCTTTTGATTATTCTGGCAGGTAGAGGAGCCCATCCTTCAATACTCGAAGAGGCTGAAAACTCAAGTCTCTTGCCTTTAGGAATAGAATCAAAACAGGGCCATAGCTAGGAAAGTAAAATACCTCAACCTGACTTGGTGGTTTACTGGATTCTCTTCATCTTGTGCCTCCATTTCTTAGCTTATAAGAACATAAACCATAAAAAAGTTGGAATTGATGGGATTATTGTTTAAGCTTCAAACTCAAAGCTTAAACATCCAAATTTATCTCTCCTGATCAGGTTGTCTAGTTACAATTACAGTGTAGCTCTACAGATCTCTCTCATGTTTGCTCTATGATTCTTCATTTTGGTTTCCTAGTAAGCAAATGCAGATACATTAGCATGCTTCCAGCAGGCTTCTAGCAGCAGCAGCAGCAGCAGTAGGCTTCCAACAGTCCAGCAGTTCCAGGCTTCTATTTGATATGTCCAGATTAGCACGCTGATCCCGTCCCGTCCCGTTCCGAACCCGTTTGGGATGGGACGAGATCGGGATGGGGTTTTTCCCATCCCATCCCGTCCCGATCCCGTATGAACGGGATGGGATAGGGATGGGTATATCTCGTCCCATCCCGTCCCGTGCTCACCCCTACCTGCTTATATGCTTCCTCGAAACATACTCTATATCCACTTCTCGGTGCCAGACCTGCGAGCTCATCTGCACCAAGTCCGGTGCAAACTGGCTTATCCGCGCATCAGGATGAAACGTCATCTGATCTGAAACTACGCCAGCACCACCCTTCACGATCACCACAGTCCTCAGACTCCTCCGTGGTTTTTCCTTTATCAAGAGCAGCCGACTCTTTACTGCGAGACGACTCAATAGGATCCGGAGATAGAGGAGGAAGCGAAGTATCCAAGGGGCCCTCCAACACTTCTAGCCGTGGCCATCGATGAGATGGTGAACCACACAGGCTGTAGGAAATACGACCAGTACCACGACCACTCTCAGGCAAATCATCAGTGGGCACGATCAGATTCTACTACCTCAGGCGAATCTTCAAAAATGCCTTTTATCGGAACGACTCCACACGAATTAGCACCAGCAGAAGCCGTCATTGCAACCTGCTCCAAATGGTCATTCAGAGCCTCGACCTGCGCGTCACTAAGTTTCGACCCATCTGCGACTTCCGCCAACCGCAGATAATCTTCCTCCAAGCCAAAAATGTTAGACTTCGCCTCAACAAGCCTAGCAAACTTTTGCTTTCTTTTCTCGGTGGAATGGGTCGTGCCGAAGACGAAACAGTTCTAACACGGGGCTTATTCTTCATAAAGGAAGCAGACATCTCAGACGACTCTTTCACATCAGACAGGACATGAGCATTGACCCTAGCAACCTTCCTTTTTCTGGAATGGTCTCCATCTTTCGACTTGATGCGAGCATCTCGATACAATGTGGGAGCTATGTGCCATTGTCCCACAGCCCATTGCGGATGAAGTTGGAAACTCTGATTACATCAGTCACCTTCCTTTGAGGCAAGTCACAAAAAATCTCCATGGTGGTTCGCTCCTCCAAAGTAAGAGGAGTAGTGGGGAACCTCCCTGCAGAAGAACATGAGCAACGGTTAGTTAATCTATCGTCAAACACATAAAAGTTGAAAAAAAAAGAATCGAACTTACGAAGCAGTTTGAACTGTCATTCGAGTGGACAACCCTTGCATAAAAAATACTTCGAATCTGCAAGGGCTAAGAAACAAAACTTCTACCAGAACTTGAAGTCATCAGGCAGTCTACCGAAACACTTCGGCGTCCTCAACTTACAGACCACATTGTTCTGTAGCCGAGGAGCGATAAGCAACTAGATCACCTGCGGTGTCACGCAAACGCCGACCTCCTTAGCACGAAGCAGAATCATGAGGATAACTCAGTATCTGTTGGGCCCCAACTGAGCCGGGGGAATCCCTAGCAGATTTAAGAACTCCCAGATCACGTCCAGAACCGGAAAACACATTCCAGTTTGAAGCATCCTCTGGTGTAAAAAAATAAGACCATCAGGAGGCGACATTGACAATAGGTCACCCCGTTAGAAGGTACAACGACATATCCTCCGAGACTCCAAATCTAGTACGAATTTCAGCAAGGTTAGGTTCAGACAACAACTTGTCTTCAAAAAACTCTAGGCCCTTGGCCAAGACAACATCATTAATAAGATTTTCTCGGGCCATGGGGAATATAAACAAATCTCCTAATAATAACGATATCTTCGAAACAAGAAAAGTAGAAAAGTCAGACGCTGCACTGCGGATGACCTATATAAGCGATGGGTTCCGGCCTCTTTTCCGCCTAACCAACGCACGTTCAATTAATGCAGCGCGGCTCAAGCAACGATTCAGATTCAGTCATTATGAGTGATACATCCCTTCAAGATACGACTTAGCGAACCAATGTGATGACCCACTAACTCGGGTGAGTAGCTGATGATACATAAAAATGATCACACCCCTGAGCCGTACACATGTAATGATGATCTCGAGGAACCGCGAGTTCAAGCAACAACCCAATACGGATCCAGCCCGAGCGATTCTCAGCCCGCTCAGCTCGAGCCCAATAGGCGGGCCTGGACTCTCACCGCACGCTAGGCCCACACGTCTCACATCTATCCACGATACCCGTAAGCCCTTTTTAGGTAAGTATCTCGAGAATCTGCTTCGGACATGCAACCACAGCTGCTCTTTACTTCCAACTAGGAAGGAAACATCAGAGTATGTTCCACACAAGGAAACTCCCACTGATGGAATGCTCTTGGATTGGGAACTGTCTCTCGCGTATCTAGGAGCACAGAGCTAACAATGAACTTCCCTCATACAACACGACTCCTAATTAGAGAGGGATCTCCACGAATATCTACTCCCTAATCTACACCTAAGATGGCCTGGTTAACCTAGGACTCCTTGCATTATAAACAAGACACGAGTTTGGTAATTAAGCTAAGGTACGCCACAAATTTTCTATTACAACATTACACATTCCTTAGATCCTTGTCTGACTTTAGTATCGGAGTGTCATCGGCTACCCCACAGTGGTCTGTGGCTCACGTGGGCTACTTGTGCAGGTCAAACAGGTTAGAGTAGGGAGCGAAAAATGACTACATCAATAAGGATCAAAGTTATTCATGCAGAAGCTAACCTAAACTACATTATGCAAGTTCCCCTTATGAACAATGAAAAATGTGTCTTTAACCTGATTTTTGAATTGTCCAAAATGCCCTCTCAATTCTATTATATTTATAAGAAAAATTAATATATAAGTGAATAGTGATAATGGGTAATTTTGAATAAAAAACTATTACACATATGTACCACTTTACTCTACAAAAAATACAAATTATGAAAGATCAAAACTCGCATTTCTCAAATATTGTTAATTATACCTACACCCCCTAACATATTTTTCAAAATTCTTAATTATTTGTAAATTATACATAAGTTTTTACTTATTATTACTTAATAAATAAAATAAAAAAATATTGAAAATCCGCGCTCTATGCGGGTCTACACCTAACACATCCATAAAGTACTTGGATTGCTTGATAGAACGGAGCATACACATTCAAGGCATCATGTGTTTTTCACGTTTTTTTTTTGGCAGAGAATGGGTGAACCACATGTTTGATGGTTGATGGGTAATTTAGCACTTTTAGGCAAAATATCTACAATGCCAAAAGACTTTTATATTTGCTGTGGGTTTTCTTCAGACCGAATTTTCTCTCCTTCCTCTGCCAAGAAAAAACCTTTCCCATACTCCAACAGTTTCTTAATAGAAAAACAAGTATTTTTAATTTTATATTTTGTAAAGATAACAAATAAAGGTCAAAACCATATAAAAGATAATACAACATTAGAATAATGCATTAAGTAAATTAATATAAAAGAGCGGTTCTTAATCATATGATTAAATTAAATGAAAGGGAAAAAACATCAAGTCCCCAAGGAGAATAAATTGTTTTCAAGGAGGGAGGGTATATCCCTATCTGAGAGAAGAATCAGTTGTAATGGAGAATGGAATGGAAAGTAGCACTCAAGGTTTCAAAGCTAAACCTATTTTTCATCTCCTTTTCTATTCAAAACGGATTCCACGAACATTGCACTTTTTCATTCTTTAGACAAAGAATCCACAAAGCTTTCCCACGACTGTTTCATCGACTTGGCCTAACAATTCACGTGCTTGTCGAGCATAAGAATTTGTGCTTCTTGTAGCGTCATTAAAATTTAAGAACTATAGATTCAACAAATTCTCAATCTACAAGTTTAAATTAACCCAAGATTGGCAGCTTGAGTATTTTCTTTTCCAAAGTTGATTGTGTATTTGGTTACCAAATAGCATCCAACAACAATTTATTTTGTTACAGAAAATTAACAAAACAACTTACAATTGATTTTGGAATTATTGAACCTTGACCCTACTTGTTTCCTCATTCGTTGCATCATCGAAACTTGAAGACTTTTCTCAAAGAAATATATATCGAAATTATTACTCCAATCCACTAAACATAGTAGAAAACTGTCTATTGTTGGGGCTGTCTGTAGAACAAAGACTACTCTATGAAAAAAAAAAGTGCATGCAACATCAGCTTCTTCATGGTTCAATGTTGTTAATTGAAAAATTAAGAATGCCGGAAATTTATAGCTCAGTCTCAAGTAACTTCCTATACAAATGGGGAGTTTGACCCTGTTGCACACAATCTTGATTCAATTAAGGGTGTGTTTCGCTGCATGAAATATTATTTTATGGGAATTTATGAGAGGATCACCTATACTTAAGCTAAATTGAGGTAAAACTCATCATCCACCACTAGATTTTATGATCAATGATAAAAATAGAAGTCTCATGAACAAGAGAATCACGTACTTTATTGGAAGAGTAAGGAGTGAAATTCTTATGTTCATGTGACTTTCATTTCTATCATTGATAAAAAAATCTAGTGGTAGATTACTTCAATTTAGCTTAAACGTAGGTGGATCTCCTAATAAATTCACATGGAATAAAATTTCATGCAACCAAACACACCTTAAGAATTAATAGACCACATCTACAACGCCTATGCATTCTCCTAATGATTAGACGAGATGTTTCTTTTTTCACAAACTTCACCTAGGATATATGCGACCAACATAACATGAAAGCACAAATAAACAAAAAATAATTATTATTAATTGTTGTGCAAACAACCATTTGATATACATGTATATCTACCTTGTGCCTTAGTTTAATTACTTATTCCAATATCTGGTTATATACCTGATGATTCATCAAACCGTCTTTTGATCAGCACCTTACACGTGTCATGGTAATCTCATCTATAAAACGAAGCAGGCCCGATTGCACGCTCAATCTAGTGAGGCCAAATAGCAATAAGCTCATCATTGGCAGAATCCAGACAGTTGGGTCTGAGTTGCAATGAGCCAGTAAGCCTACACGTCACGCGGTCCGGCACAATACTTGTAAGACCTCTAAGGCAAGTATCTGAGAGATATACCCAAGACAGGCATGCCGACAACACATTGGATCGGACTAGGAAACATATATTAGAGTATAAGTTGACAATGAAACTTGCTTGCATAGACAACACTTAGAAAGGGAAACCTCTCCCGCAGATCTAGGAGCACGGGTCGTGTAGGAAAACTTTCCCACGTGGACAACTTCCAATTAGGAAAGAATCTCCATAACAAGATCACTTTCCCTAAACTATGCCACCAAAGACATAGCTGAACGATGACTCCTTCACTAAAAAGGAGATAAGGTCGATGACCAAGAGGTATGCAACAAAACCCAGTTTACAGTTTTAAGCATTTCCCAAGCCTTATCTAACTTAAGCATTGAAATGCCATCGGACACCACACGGTGGTCCTTCGCTCATGTTTGCTACCTAGGTCTAGGTAAGCCGTGAGGAATGATAGCAGAAATCGATTACTTCAGTTTGGTGTCGTCCATGGGGAACAACAAAGTTCCTCAGAAAAAAATTTAGTTACACATTTTCCAAAATCAACGAGATGGTGACAACAAGGTCTCGCAACAATGGAGATGCTGCTGAGCCTTCGAACGCTCAAACTAGTAGAGCGCCACAAGTTCCACCACCGCCACAGGAGGAACCTCCTCAGACCCCTGCACGGTGGTAGCCGCAGCAGACCCGAGGGTGAACCTATTCTCAACACAAATGCAACAAATTGCAAAGATGCTGGAGGCTCTCAAACATCGAAATCCTCCACCTGCAGAGAGAGACCATGAGCAATGAAGGGCTCGTTCCCCAAAAAGTTTCAGAGAGCATGTTCAGGAGAGTTGCGTGGCCCCAACAACCTCTCAATGGACAAGAAGCGGAGACACGACCAATAGAGACCCAATGCTCAGAGCCGACAAGCACGTCTCACACAACCCCCTCAACAACGAGGCCACAAACCCTGACGTGTTGTTCAGTCTTACAGTCCCTCCGTTCATGGACCATATTATGGATGAACCGCTGCCTAAGAAATACACCCCACCAAAGTTGAAGTTGAAGTAAAGGTTGGACACACAAGTCACCTAAACATAAAAACTTCGAATAAACCGAAGTGTCGAATTAACGAAGTAAAGGTTGGACACCCGAGTCACCTAAACAAAAACAAAAAGTTTGAGCTAAGGAAACGAATCAGTACGGTCTGAAAAAATACAAGAAAATAACAACCATTTACAAACAAATCAGAAAGAACGATAACGACCAACAAATAAACAAGAAACAAGAACGAATGCGGTTATAAAAGAGCTCGATACAAAAGCTAAGATAGCTACAAAAAAACAAAAAGATAATCTTTATTGATCAACACTACTCTGTTACATTCAGAGAAGACAATAAAGAAGTAGGAGGGGAAACATGAGCAATGGCATGATTAGTATAAATTGAAACCGGAGAAGAAATCATTTCAGGAGAAGGGAACACCAACGGCTTTAGAATGCTTAGAAGGGGTAATGACTCTTCTGCTGCTGGAGTAGATTCCTCGGCATCATCATCCTCAAACACTTCACCAACCAAATGATGATACCTAGACAAGTCTTCCACGAGCCATTCGATATAATCAAGAAGCTCAACCCGCCCATCAACAACTCGCTTCCAATCCTCAGCTTCGACCACATGAAGCTTATCCTTAGTAGCAACGAGTGCAGTTTTGGCCGCTGCAAGTCGCTCTTCAACAGTGGAAAGCATACCGGAAGCATCTACCTTGACATCACGAAGCGTAACAGTTATCTGTTCCACCCGTTTTTCAACAGCGTTACACATAACAGATTGCTCTAATCCAGAACAAGAAGCTTCATTGAAAGCAGTTTTCTCAACAGGTAACTCCTTTTTCCACATCGTGAAGATGAAAACAAGCCTCATCTAGCTTAGCTTTCAAGGAGTCAATATCAACAACAGACTTATCACACAGATTCTTCACATTCGTTAGAAATTCTCGAGCCACCATAACAACTTTCTCCAAGTTCGTTCATTAAATCTTCAACACATCAAATTGAAAAAGAACATGAGAAAATATCAGCAATAGCGCTGCCAACCTCCTCTCCAAAAGAGCCACTTGATCACGACCAGCTCAATAAACTGAGCCCATTACCCTTGCATAGGCGAAATGATTCATCCCATCTGCTCAAGATCATGGTCGATATAATCAATGGTTCGACATCGAAGGCATATCTACCAACCGCCTATACCATTCATTTACCAATCTACGTACACTGTTTTGCACATCGAACTGGGTAAACCAACATAACTTACTGTCAGATTTAATACAGATGTCTTTTGGCCCAAGCTCAATCCAATTAATCTGTGGGTGGAAGACGCGAGGATCCGGAAGCACCGAAGAGCCACCTTCGACAGCAGGGAGAACATATGGAATAACAGTAACAGTGAAAAAATCACGTTTTCCCTCCTGTCGAGAAGCATCTGCAGTAAATAAAGGGTTGGCGGTAGTAGCAGGAGTGGGAGAAATCTGTCGAATAGGAGAAGAAACTAGAAACCCGGCCACCTCGTTGACATCAATAGAACGAGAGGGAGAATGATCCCCAAGACTTTGACCGCCAACATTGTCTTCAGACTGCTCCATCGCCAATTGGAGCATTTTCTCATTAATGGCTTGATGATGTCATTAGACAACTTGGCAGTCCGAAACACCATAAGCAGAAAGGAGCTTCATCTCAATGTCATCCAGCAAACGAATAGTCTCCTTCTTACTCCTTTCCAACGCAAGCCTTTACTCCTCAACCTTCTCGAGAGATTCACGATCCCCTTTTACAACATCCTTGTGAGAAAAACTTGGACGATGAACAATATCCCGAACAGAACTCCGTCGAGTCATAAGCCGAGCATAATTACGATTCGAAAGTTGTTTCTTCCTTGGAACTCTAGCGAAATCTATGGCAATTTCCTTGAGGGACTAATGGACCTCGCCAACTTTTGTTTTCGTGAAACATGGTTCGAAACAGTGATGGGAGCATTGAGATCCGCAACATCTCGGACGGAACTCACTTTCTAATCAATGCTAGCATCACTAACACAAGAACGAGCAATACATACAGCATAAGCCTTAGCACGAGCCTCAGTAAACAAAGCTCGTTCCGTTTCGTTAAGTGTATAGACCACTACGTTCCAGGATGCCATTAGAAAGAAACGCGTCAACAGGAAAACAGGCGAGTTTCAAGAATTCTTTATTTATCCTCTGTTCCTCAGTTGATAAAAGAAGATTCTTCCGCCTGTTGGAAATCCAAAATTATTGAAAGATCAACCGACCTCTTAACCGGAAGTGGTCAGAATTCACGGAAGCATAGAACCAAGACCGCGACCAATCGCGGATGTCGTCACTAAGGTTTTCAAAACAATCAGGAGAATGAATGAAATAAATCTCGTTGTTAACCAATAAACCAACCATCGAATGCAAAATCCTAGCAGTTAAAGGAATACCAGCAAAAGTAGCCCTCGCGTAGGAAGAGACCATCACCTTCCAACCATTGAGGCCCATCTGGGCAGGAGGAATATCCAAGAGATTCAGATACTCCCAAAACAACTCCAGAACATGGACCGAAGACTAGAAGAAAACATGCACAAATTCGGTGCAATGTATCCAGCCCTTGGGTTACAAGGGCTATCATTTGGTCCAAGCAGGATAAGCTCAAGGTCAGGCGAAAGATTGTAATTGGAACAAAGGCTCTCCAGAGTCGACTGAGAAGCTCTATTGGGAGAATAATGGGCCTCGCAAAGAGTCAGGGACTTACCACTTAACTTATCACCAACATACATTGTTGAGGAGCAAATGAGCAAGGAAAATGGAGAAGAAGGAACTAACAAACCCTAAATTCAAAGATAGCGTGAAGATGGAAAACATATTCATCACATTTCCTTTTATAGAGCCAAACGACGAAGAGATAGCTCATGGGACAGCGTGTGAGATATGCAATGCAAAATCCCAAAAATGTGCGCAAGAAACGAACAGAAAACAAAGGATTGAGACACCAACTCATGAAAAGCATCTGACAACATTAAATACAAGGCAATGATGAAATGCAAAGTTGAATCGTCACCAGAGTTAGTGGCCACGTCAGCATGCCCACCAACTAAGGAGGGGAGTAGCTGATGATACATCAAAATAAACTGATCATCACGGCCGAATACGTGGCATAGACACACATCACGAAAATACAATGCCCAATCTATTGGGCCAACTCATAAAGCTCAGGAACAATAAAACCAATTACAGAGACCCAAACGAGGCCACCAATGAGGAGACATAAACAGGGCCCGAACCCAGACCCAAACAAATCGGAGCCCGAGTCCAGGACTAACACGAGTTCTCTCATAAATAAGAGGAACGTTGCGCAAAAAAAAAGCCGTGGAGGGAGTTACGCCTCCACAAGCGCATCTCCATTAAGGAGAAGACTATTACAAGAAACATCTCATTCTGTTGCGCCTCACATGCTTAAGTCACGCAGAGAGTTAACCTCGACCATTATTAAAGGTAAAGAGAATATTCAACACATGTATGCAACTTTTACTGAGTTTTGTCCAGATTTACTTCATTCTTCTAACAGAGTTACTGACTTAAGCATCGGAGTGCCTTCGGCCACCAAAAAAGTGGTCTTTGGCAGTCTAACAGTGGTTTTACAGGTCAAACTCACAGGAGGACGGTTTTTGGACGCATCAATATTAACAAGTAAATTGAGGTTTACATTGTCACCAACCCGAAAGCTAGCTGCACGCTGGTCAATGAGCAAGAAGATTAAAGGCTTCAAGGATATATAGATAGATGAAATAAAAGCAATTAAGTTCATTCAAAGAGGGAACCATTCTTAAAACTAGGGGTGGGCACGGGACGGGATGGGACATGATATACCCATCCCGTCCATATGGGATCGGGACGGGACGGGATGGGAAAAACCCCATCCCGACCTCGTCCCGTCCCATCCCAAACGGGTTCGTGACGGGACGAGATCGACATGCTAATCTGGACATATCAACTAGAATACATTCTGAACATATCAAATCATAAAACAACTCAATACATTCTGCTGGAACAGTCACAAATTGCTGGAACATATTAAAACAACCCAATACAAATTTACAACAACTGCTGGAACAGTCTTGAGCATAATCTATTGTTAGAAGTCTGCTGGAACAGTCTGAGCATAATCTATTGCTAGAAGTCTTCTGGAACATATTACAAGTTTAAAACAACTCAATACAAGTTTAAAACAAATGAGCTAAAAGTTTGCTGGAACAGTTTTGTTAGAAGTCAGCTGGAACAGTTTTGTTATTTGTTCATTTGTTGGCTTAGCTACCCTTTAATAACCCTAAAAACCTAACTAAAGGAATGACCGAATGAGAGATCAGAGAGAAGGGAAGTATTACAAATTTACCATCAAAAGATTAATCTAGAGATATGTGTGAGAGAAAAATTGAGATGCTAAAAATGTTATATACATCAGTGAATTTGTATGGGCATCCACAATCCTAAAATAAATAAATAAGTAAATAAATAAATAAAAATATTAATAATTAATATTAAAAAATTAGTTCGGGACGGGACGGGATTGGCGGGATTGAAAATCTTCATCCCATCCCATCCCATTCTAGATCGGGACGGGACGGGATCGTGATGAAATTATTCAATCCCATTAAGACCCGGAAAAATCGGGACGGGACGGGACAGGATCGGGACGAGATCGCGGGATGGGATGCCCACCCCTACTTAAAACTGCGTTTCATTCCAACTTGGTCATGATTTAGAATTCGCCCCCCAAAAATAAAAATAAAATTTAATAGCACTAGTCTACTACAGCAACAATATGTCTTCAATGGTACCATTCAATTGAATTGCTGCACAACTTACTTTCTCATCCACCCATAGAGCTTGTCTACACCAGAGGCATTCCAAATAGAAAGGTTTAGTTGAGTTCCGCAACTAGCTAGCTCATCTCCTCCAAATGTAAGTCTGGTTGACTTCCACAGCAAAATAGTTCTGTTTGTGTGGTGTACTTTAATACTGCCCTATTTATGGCTTGAATTCGGGAGCAATTAGGCACTTTAGTTAGGACTGGACTTGTCCGCTTAGCTTACCTTTCCCGTATCTGCTTCCCTGAACTCAGTCACTGTTGCCAGTAGCGACTCATTTACAAACTTATGTGTCTCATAACGTTGTATGAAATTTTAAGTTCATTTATATCAGGTGTTAATGGAGTCAAATGCCTACATAAATATAACGGTTTTCCTGTCAATAACATCGGCTAACTTGAGAAATTTTCCCAAATGAAAGATAAATAGCCTTAAAACACCTAGAAAAAATAGCAGTAGAGTGATAGAGTTTGGGAAGTGAGTGAAATTTCAGAATTTGAGAAAGGTCGTTTCCGTGCATGCTTTGTTAGTGCGACCCTTCCTGATATATATAACGTAAAATTTCTAGAGCAGATAACCAGAAAGAAGTATTTCTTGGAGTGTCTATATTGGTTCTGTATCTCTACTGAGACCCATTTCTTGTGCATTTTATGATTTTTATTGATATTTTATGATAACATAAGGGCTTACCTCAGCAGTAACGGTTGTTATCAATGTTGTTATTGCAGGCTATCATGGGTAACAGGGTAAGTTGAGGCTACCGGTCTGAACCAGTGAAAAATAGATTGTTGCTTT
This sequence comes from Berberis vulgaris, assembly GCA_963556465.1. Taxonomy (NCBI): domain Eukaryota; kingdom Viridiplantae; phylum Streptophyta; class Magnoliopsida; order Ranunculales; family Berberidaceae; genus Berberis; species Berberis vulgaris. Next base: position 63,430,678 of record OY747131.1, read on the forward strand.
ATTGATATCACTGAGCCATATACCAACACGCATGGATTAGTTACTTTGAAATGATCAACAGTTGAGATTTGAAATCAAAGAACAAGAGATAGCATAATGCTGCAAAACTGGACTAAGTAATAATATAATGATGGAAGCCACATTAAGGTTCACAAAATCAACATTTGACTTGCAAAAAAATCAAATATGACTAGAGCCAAGAAATGAGCATTACTGGCCAAAATTGATCAATCAAAAGAAAAGGTAATACAATCAACCAGTCATTGGTACAATCTTGATGATCTTGCACTGTAAACAAATCAAAACACAAAACGTAAGGTGCAAACTCTCACCATCATAGACACTGAAGAACGAATATGCCCGAGAATCATTAAAATCTAGTTTCTTCATTATGCGCCAGAATGAGAGACAGGTGATGTTACAAACTGGCCATCTTTGAAAATATGAAGATACTGTTGCGGCAGTGAATGTTCTCCCTGCAATGAAAATCAAAATAAATCTTCTCTGCCAATGTGAAGTTACCATTGTAAATGCTGGAATTTCTGTTTTCAGTGATCAATCTAGGGAATCTTTACGGTAGTTAGAAACGAGGATGGCATATACTAAGGAACTTCATATACAAGTTTGATATAACAAAATACAGGCTAGATGTTTACTAAATGAACATACAACACCAAGTGCCATGCTTTGCAGGTTCTACCAAAAAGATCTAAACCATCATTTAAAATGATTAGACAGTAAAACAATATAATCTCAAACATATTTTTTTGTGACACTAGGGCTTTTTATCTCTGTGAGACAGTTAGGTCAATGAGATCAATGTTGGGATTGTACTATCAGGTCAATCACAGCCCCAAGAATTACAGGGGTGCAAATGGTAGCTCTTACTATCACATCAAACTTACTTGCAGCAAGTGGCTTTCAAGGTCTACGGTCCATTTATAATACTTGTAGCATGGACAACCCTTTTCTGTAACTCCTTGGCTTGCAACTTTGCAAGAACGTATAGTCTAAGCTCCAAGATATATGTAAGTGGTAGTAACAAATAAGCCGAAGCCTAAGATGACGAGTTCTATATTAGCTATGTACAGACATCTGTTCCATTACGTCCTACTCTTGTGCTTACTTGTTTGCTGACTATTACACTGAACTGCTGATGCAAGACGAATCAGTGAAAAAAAAACCCAAGTAACTGGGGTTCAAAAGATTGGTGCTATGGAATTGGATCGGTTGATTGATTAAGAACGAAAGTTGAGCTCTCTGCATTTTGTTGCCTTGCCCAGTCAACTTGGATGCCAGTCAGGCCAACAGAAGGAAGAAACGTCAACTTTTCATCTTAACTGACCAGTAGGACAACATTCTAGACTGGTTAGATATTGCAGAATTCCATAGAATATAATCTCCAATCTTCCCTGCCCCAGTTCTTTTTTTTTTTTTTTGGGTGCAATTTTCCATGTGGGACCAAGATGGTTTATGAGAATTTCAAAGATTAATTTTTCCAAGACTTCTTCCTCGTCAGGAAGTTAAAAAAAAATAAAAATGTTGGAATAATCACTCTTTTGGAAAACCCATTCATAAGGAAGAAAAGACTTATCATATACAAACTTCCATAACGATAGGTATACGGAATCTTACCCAATCGCCATCAGAATTAGAATCAGGTACTAATACGTTGACCTCACTTGACTTAGCAGTTGTTATTGAGGTCTCCAAAGAGTCTTTGCTGAGATACAGTTGACAACCTGATGTGTTGTCCACTGAAATTGTGGGCACTGAACCCTGAAAGTAGACACAAAAGACACACAAGAACAATCTCTCTCAAGAACATTTAAATTGACGTAATAAATTAGCAGGCACAGATGAGTGAAGTTGCAATCTTGATTAGAAAAACTGCTTTCACACAAAGAAAACAAATACCTGACATTGAACTTCAACACCAGTACAGTTCACAACCTCGCATGCTGCTACAACATCCTATTTTTGGAAGAACAAACCAAAGATGCTTTCATCAGTTAAAAAAAAAAAATTTGTTTCCGCATGCACATGCTTCCATACTGACCGTGAATAGAACTCCCATCTTACTGCATTTGTCAATTGTTATGTTGTTCACTTTTCCTGCACATTAATTGAGTGATCATAAGCTCCTTCCAGTTTCCTAGATCAGACACTACAGGCGAATGCTACATAGAATTTCATGCTAACACTTTTTAAAGAAATGAAATAATCTACTAATGAATTTATGCTGATGGAAAACTTACCTTGGATTTGCAAAACAGAACCTTTGCAACCAAAGATATAGACAGATTGTTTGGCATCACAGTCACTAATAACCAAGTCTTTCGTTCCAAATTGATTCTCAACCATCCATCTACAAAATGGCACAACATAGACCAAGAGATAATAACTAAAGGATGCTTCCATGATACTGATTTCTAACAAGAGTGCGTGGGTGAATGAATGAGAGAGAGAACTTACTTGCGACCCATTTGAAGCTCGAAATTTGGAGGTCCCACTTTCGAGGAAGAAGAACTAGCATGAGCTGCTTTTTCAGAGACACCAACAACACTAGATCTATCTTTTTGGTTCTTCGTCTTCATATCGTCCGTCACCTTCCTCAAACCTAGGATGCAAAGAACAGTATTGCAATCACACATTGTTTCACTGGAACAAGAATATAATACACATTCATTTATTTATGTTAACTGTATGGGTACCTGAAGTCACAGATCCAGAACTGATTTCTTGAAATACAGCAGCCATCCCTGGTTTCGATGATGAACTATGACATGATTCGGCACTCATGAGGGAACCAGAGGGTGGAGGTGGAGGGGCAGGGCCTCCTGGCTTTGATGGGGCTGATATAGGAGCTGACATACTTTTGCCAGTAGGACACCATACAGGACCCAAAGGATAGAAAGTCTTGACAAAATCCCTCAAACCAGGCAAATAAAGTTCCTTCAAAGCTTTAGCCCATTCCACATGGTTTGGATCTTTGCTTTTGTATTCCACAAGAATCTGATTTAGAACTAAGAAGTTAGTCTCGAGTCTTGACTTACAGTATTTTTTCATCAACTGATATAGATTCTAGAATAGGAGTCTGCCAAAAACTGAGCCAAAAGTTCACAAAAGGAAATTGGAGGTGAACTAGTTAAACAAGATGGACAATGAAAAGCTCCATATTTAGTTTCACCATTCAGTTCCTCTAGATATGTCTTATTTCATTTATATATAAATCCATATGGAGTAACCAAGTTAACGAACTGGCTAACATTGTTAAACATACCTTGTTGTTATAGAACTCAGCCATTTGCCAACTTTCCTCCACATGTGAAATAGGAAGGCTCATTCCTTGAAAAAAAAAAACAGAAAACAACTAGTGTGAAATGCCATTTACCCTTTTATCACAGAACACACGATCAACCATCAAGCTCACCACAATCTTTGCCTGTGTAGGCAACCCAAGCTAAAGCTCCAAGACTGTCGGAAGCAGATTTCAAGTGGTTTAAAAAGTCGGATCGTTTTCCTTCTGTCAAGCTATGTGCTTTCGTTATTACTTCATTCAATGGCTTAAGAAACTCAGATAGACCCGCAAGGTCAGGCTTCTGCAACAGGTACAAGTAGAAAATACTGAAATTAGCGTCAAGGAAAAATCTTGAGTTGTGTTTTCTACATTTTCTTCTCAATCCTTTGCAACATATGAATAAACCTTTTTTTTTACAGAGACTCTTCAGCTCAATAATTGGCTAAAGTTTCTTTTAGATTGCAAACCTTTGTCTTCTTTCTATGTTGTTGGTCCGAGATCTCTAGGAGAACTCGATTTGCTTGATCCCATTAGTGGAGGTAGTATGCCCCCTGCTGGTATGTCAGTCACAGGCTAAAGTTGCTTGAACCAAGGTTTTCAAACATTAAGGAGTAATGTAAGACGTCCAAACAGGCCATGCCTTGAGGCATAAGCCTCCAGGGGGCCTTTGTGAATGGTTATTTTATTAAAACTTTAAAAATTGTATAACTACTTAATATCTAGGAACTTATAGATAGCTTATACATTTAAGTTGTGCACCTCCTGTAGGAAGGCCTGCTCAAGTCTTGCGCCTATGCTTTTTCAAACATTGATGGAAGCACAAACATCCAACATGTTTCTTTTAAAGATTGAAAACCAAGCTATAAGGCAATCTAATGTTACAATACTTCTCCAAACAATTAAATGGAAAGGAAATATCCCTGAAACATCTACCCTGCAGAATGAGTGTCTAATGGTTTGTTTTCTAATATCTTTTGTTCCAATTGTTATGGATTGATTCCATATGTGTTATATGGGATATTGAGTAGTTTAGTAGGTCGTTATAAAATTAAAATCTAGTAAGCCTATATTGTACTTGGAATAACTTAGTTTAAAATTCAGTTGAATTGAGTTTGAATGAGATCAACCTCTTAGTTTGTCAGAGATCAACAATATATTTTCAGCATAAGAAACAGTTTCAGTGTTTTTAAGAAACAGGCTTCCTAGTTTGCTAGTTTTTCCTATATGGGATTCTCTGGATTTCAACCATTGAGAAAAGGTGTAGTTGGATTCCAAGGTCGGGAATCTTTTTCTAAAATAAGTTTCCGATGAGATTTCTCTATGACTGAGGGGCAAGGGGAATAGGTGAGTGTCAAGAAAGTTTTGTTCAAGGTGCCTTTAGTTTGTAGCTATTTTTTCCTTCATGATATAAGTTCATTAGTTACGAGCAATCATGATTTCTCCTTTATTTGATTACTTGGTTTGTGATTCTCTACGATTATGGTCGGTTGTTGACATGCTTCCTTTTTGACAATTTCACATGCTTAAGACACCAATAACAACATTAAAAAACAATGCGGAAATTCTAAATTGCATTGCCCATGTCCCTGATATATCAAACTATTCTCATATCAATCAACAATGACTTTGATATGATATTTGAGACAGTTATAAAATATTCAGTTGATAATGTCATTGACTTTGTATGGTCGAAAAATTTGTCCTAATCTATATTACAAATGAGAATGGTGTTTGAGGTTGGAGATAAAAGACGGCTGAGATTTACCAAAATATAATAATCTAATGGATCACATAGAACTTAAAGCACCAAGAGTGTAAAGGTTCAATTCTCATACTCAACATTTTGATATTTATTTATCTTGATATTTAAAATAGAATAAACTCCATTTATTATGTTAAACTTTTATCATGCCAACGGCAAGGGGAATAACCTAGTGCCATACATTGAGCAATGATGTTACGTTAAATTTGTGATCTTCCCATCCTCTTAACAGATCCATCCATAAGAAGCCATTTTTAATCTACATGAACTTTACAACCAAAACAAACACGTTTTGTACTATATCTCATCACTAATACAGAACAAAGTTTTTAAATAAATAAATAAAATGATAGATTCAAACCAAATGAAAATATGCACTCACCTTGCATTGTTTGATCTTGATGAGAAGCTCCTTCTGAACTGAAAATGCATGTTGGACGATCTTGGTCACTTCAAGAACTTGTCCACCAATATTCTCCGCAGCAGAAGAGACCCTACCGATGTATTGCGCAATCAGATAATCAAAAGCTGCAATTGATGGATCTGACGCTGCTGCGTCGCTATTACCAATTTCAAAAGAATTCAATGACCGAGATCGCGACAATGAAAGGGCTTCTAGACGAGCCACTGCAGATTCCAATCTCTGCACCAACTTATCTTCCATATTTTTTTTTTTTGTAGTACTGGGGTCGTGAATCGGTGTCTTGTGATGTCTTTGATTTCTCGATTTGGGAATTAGAATTGTTGAAGAAAGAAAGAAAGAAGGGTAAGGGTGGGTGTGTGTGGCTTGCCTTGCTCTCTTCTTACCCTTATTGTCCTCCTGAAATCTTAAAACCGAACCATAAAATGCGCGGGCTAACTGATGGCATCCAAGTATGTATCATCAGGTGACACGTGTTATTAGGCCTTTGGGGCTATTTCATGGGATGCGATCATGCAACCCACTTTTTTCTTTCTGTGATAAGGAACAACAATTCTAGGCTATCAGGTTTTAGATTTTTTACACTTTTATCTATTCTATAAATGATGTTTGTGATTGTGTTTTAAAAAATAAGGGATAAAAATATAAAAAAAAAAAAAAACCATAACTTGACAAAAAAAAAATGATTGTGTTTCCCAACTCCCTAGGCTTTCCAAATAAGGAAAATTCAATTCCTTTCTTCTTCTTTTTCTCTTCACAATTTGGCTAGCTGCTATGGTTGATTCAAGTAGTCTTTTAATATCATACTTCTTATTGGAGGCCAATGAAAACTAGTAAAAATGAAAGTTGGAAAATAACCAGAGTTTTTTGTTACATTATGTCTCCTCCAAAAGATAGCTTCCATTCTAGCCAAGAGCTCTGTTTAGAAATTACATGTAGTTGAATTTGCAAAAAGTGACTATAGAGATCTCCTTTCTTTGTGCATGGCCAATATTGGTCCTAAATTTTTGTTATCGACCTCGTGATACACACAAGCCTTCTACCTAAATTTTGAAGCCTCCAATGCTCAATAATGAGTAGAAAACAAATAATGAAGATGTTTAAAATTTTGTAGATAGTAAAACCAAGAAAGAAATGGAGTCTAGAGCTTCTTAAAATCCAGCCCCATTCCATTATAGTTGTCCAAGGTAGGTCATTGCTTGCCTCGTAATTATGAGAAAGAAATCCAACTATCACATTTAAAATGTGTTTGTTGTGACATGAATCACTCCAAATATATACAACAGGGCGTGTCAGGAATTTGTGTAAGCTAAATTATATTTTAATAAGAATCTGACTTCTAAAATCATACTATAAATTCTAATGCTTCAATTAAGGGTGTGTTTGGTCGTATGAAATCATATTCCATAGAATCTATGAGGGATCACTCGTAGTGGATCAGTTATTATGAATTTCACATTTTGATCAAATGTGGGAATAGAACTCCCATGAAAATTCCAACTCCCATGGGAACTCAACTTCCACCTTTTTTTTTTGAAACTTTTTTATCATAATATAGAATTTACAATAATTAGTCCATTACCTATAAATCAAATTTGCCTTGAACACAAGGCCTCTATCACATTTCAATCAAATTTGTCTTAAATACAAGTGATTTCCTATTAATTTAAGCGATCCCACCATAGATTTCATGGAATTAGTAACATGCAACTAAACACAACCTTGAAGAAGAAGTTTTCATGTGCATCACAATATTGAAAAACAATGAAATAAAGTGCAATTAATGTAGAAGAATTGAAATGCAAACCTTGCAGATAAATTGCATGAAAGTTAAATTGTTGTAAAAGAGAAATCGTTTATGGATTGAATTAATTAATATTTTGTTGAGAGATGTCTTTCTAGTTTATACAAACGAATATGAGTCCTTTTAATAGATCAAAGTGGTTACAAAAGAAAATAACTTTTTTTTGTTAATGCAACTCCATTCAACCAAACTAAGAAATATTACACCGTTGTTGTCCTATCGACATAGCTAAATTGTGTGCATTCGAGTTAAGTTCTCGATTAATAAAATTACAGTACATTAAGTGCTGAATAGAAAACAAGTGATGAATATTACTGATAATAAGACGCCACACCCATCGTGTGGCCAAAAGAGAATGTTGAAGATCCTGCTTCAAAACAGAGTTAAGTACACCTAAATCTCCTAGGAGTAGACCTAATATCCACTGGTTTGCATGTATCAGCAAAAGTGTCGCCTCTGTTGCAAGACACTGCCATGGTGCTGTCTAGGATCTTTCCAGCAATTGGACTAGCAATTGATGCCAAAACTTCCCCCTGTAAGTTGACCGCAAAAATTCTCATAGTACCCTGTTGTGAATCAGGAAAGAAAATGACATCATAATAGACTACAATCATAGCCAGATGAAGGGGGTTGGGGAAAGATAAGGTGTGATTGGTTGTGCAATTGATAAAATGAGTTCTAGCACAAATAATTTGTTCCTGGATAATTAGGCCAACTCGGGTAGTTCCTTCTCTGGTAAGTGGGCCAAAGAAGGATGAACTAGTAATGTCTGTCAGGGAATGGGATTGGGAATGAACCTGTGTATGTATTAGCCAAAGCGTCATGAAAGTGGGTACTATCCTCAGGGGGGGGGGGGGGGGGGGGACCTTCTCATAAGAGAACCATTGACGATACAAAATCTACCAGGAATGGTGAAATTGTCTTAAGAATTTGTTTGGACAGAACTTGATATTCTTGAAGATACAATCATTGTGGGTTCACCAAATGGTTTGCATGAACAAGACAAATTGGGATAGCAATTGATCCTTGTCGATCAATCAAGTTGTAGCCATGTTCCACATGAAATTGAAAAATGTGGGGAGGGTAGTTTTAGCCATGTTCTTCCAAAGTCTATGAGTAGACGGATATGGATATTGGAAGAAAATGTGAGAACTGTCTTCCGGATGGTTTTCACAAAAAAGACAGACATCATCGACGGAAGTATGAAGTCTAAGCAGGTTAGATCTGGTAGGGATGATGTTCCTGGCGATTTTCCAGATTAAGAGTAAAGTCGGGGAGGGGGGGGGGCTTTAATTCTCCAAAGTTCTCAAAAGAACTTGTGACCAAGCAATTGACTATTGTGGCTTTACGAGGAAGCGACCAACCTCTCACTCGTAAAAAAATTGTTGCACTTTTAACAGTGAAAAAACCTTTTTTTTTTTTCTTCAGGAATCCAGATTAAAGAGTTTGAAGAATCCATGACTCCGATAGTGATATTCAAAATATCTTTTGCCACCGGGGGTGGGAAGAGATTACGGAGCAGAGTAGAATCCCAACTCAGGTTATGATTTGTCGGGTTGTGCTAGAGATCCTGAAGAAACTCCGGGAGGTTTCGCAGATGTTGATCAAGAAGGCAGTCTTTAAGAAGCAGGGGAGGTTTTACAAAAGAAAATAACTTACTTATCCTAATTTCAGATCTTATAACTGAATGACTATTTCATATTAGGTTTAGCAAGGTTTCTGATATTTCGAAGTCAAAATTGGAGCAGGGGTCAATCTACCCATGGGAACCAAATACTTGGCCTCAAGAAAAGGTATCTTCATAAAGATGTAGCCATCTATGTCAAAATAGGGGGATTTCCTCCATCCCCAAATTCTCATCTTTTTTATACTTGTTCATGTTTCCACCACTAGCAGTTGTCTTCTCACCTCTCCCTAATTTCAAGATTTTTCATCTAACCTGGCCAAAAAATCTGAAGCATATTTTATTACCAAACAGTGCCTTGCATATTTTCAACCCAACAGGCCAACATATGTGTCTAAGAACAAAATCCAATACACACGACTGCAAGAGAACCCATTCAACTTTGGATTTTGTGAGTTCTATTCCATTTATCTTTTGGACTTGGTTATTTTTATTAAATTCTCATTCGTTTTAGGATTTGCGTTTTTTCTTGAAGCTCCATTCTTCCCCGAATTTTGCGATTTTTTGTACAAATCGAGTGGAGAATTTCAAGTACTTGTTCAATAAAACATATTTAACTACTTTGTAATTGTTACCTTGTTATGCAATATTGGGAGATTTGAAGGTATTTTTCATGTGAATGTTAGATTAAGTCCATGTTATGCAAATTTAACTTATGCATAATATATATATAAAAGCAAACATTCTAAGGTAACAATTTCGTATTGAAATAAATGTAGATTAAGTTAGAACAAACTAAAAATAATGAGAACATAGATTGATAAATTTTAAGCCATAAATAACATATAATTACATTGTTGGTGTAATGTAGATTGCAGAATGGATATGTATATTATGAAAGCTTAACAATGTTTTTTTTTCTCAATACAAAATGACATTTATGATTAATACAAGAGAAAGAATGACTACTAATGCAGTCGTTATCCGCTCCCTACTTTAATCTAATTCTGCTGACCTACACAAGTAACACACGTGTGTCACGGACCACCGTTGTGGTGGCCGATGACACTCCGATGCTAAAGTCATACATGGATTTGAGGAAGGTGTAATGCTGTAAACAAGGAATTTGTAGCGTACCTTAGCTTACCAACCTCATGTCTTATTTATAGTGCAGAAGTCCTGGTTTTACCAGGCCATCGAAGATGTAGTTTAGAAAGGAGATCTTCGTAGAGATAATTATCTAATTAGGAGTCGTGCTATAAGAGGGAACTTCTCTATTAGCACTGTGCTCCTAGATACGCGGAAGATAATTTCCAATCAAAGAGCAATCCATAGAAGAAGGTTTCCCTGTGTGGAATGTACTATGGTATTTGCTTCCTAGTTGGAAGTGGAGAGCTGTTGTAATCACCTATTCGAAGCTGATCCTTGAGATACTTGCCTTAATAGGGCTTACGGGTTTTGAGGAAAGTTGTGAGACGTGTGGGCTTAGCAAATTGTAAGAATTCGGTTTTGTTTGGCGAACTGCATTGGGCGGGCTTAGAACCGCTTGGGCCAGATCAATGTTGGGCTGACGCTGGGGCCTGTAATTCTTCGAGATCATCATGACACGTGTATGGCTCAAGGATGTGACCATTTCGTGTATCATTAGCTACCCCCCCCCCCCCGAGTTAGTGGGCTGTCAAATCGGTTCGCTAAGTCATCTCTTGAAAAGATACGCCGCTCATGATGATTGAGTCTTAATCGTTGTTTGAGCCGCGTGCTACATTTATTGAATGTGCGTCGGTTCAGCGAAAAAGAGGCGGGAACCTAATCCCTTTTTAGGTCATTCGTTGTGCAGAGTCTGACCCTTTTATTTTCTTTGCTTTTGAAGATATTGCTCCGTTCATCTTCTGATTCAAAAGATTGTTCGTTTTCTTCATGGCTCAACAAAACCTTCTTGATGACAACCTTGGACAGGAGCCTCGGGTTTTTTGAAGACATGTTCCTTTCTGAACCCGATTTTGCTAAGATCCGTATGAAGTTTGGGGTCCCTGAGCTGCCGTTGTCTGTTCTGAGGGGTGACCATATGCCAATGTCGCCACCAACGGGTTTCATCTGCTTGCACCGGGGGATGCTTCAAACCGAAGTACGCTTTCCCGTTCTGGATGTGATTTTGGAATTCTTGGACTTCCTTGGGATTCCTCCGGCCCAGTTGGAGCCTAATGGATACAAAATCATCCTTCTCATTCTGATTAGGGCGAAGGAAGCTGGCGTTCGTGTGACTCTATGAGTGATCCAGTTGTTGACTTCTCCTCGGTTGAAGAGTACGTTGTCAGTAAGATGATGTCGTTGACTTGCTTCGCGAATCTGCCAAATGACTTCAAGTTTTGGCATAATTATTGCTTCTTAGCTCCCGCAGATTCAAAGTACTTCTAGTTCAGGGGTCGTCCGCTCGAGCGGGAGTTCAGACCACTCCGTAAGTACATCTTTTTCTTCTGGTTTCGTTGCACTTTATCACATGCTAATAGTTGCTCGCATCTCTTCGCATGACGGTTTCCCACCACTCTTTTTACCCTAGAAGAGCAGAACGCTATGGAGACATTTTGTGGCTTGTCAATGAGGAACATGGTGGTTGTTATATGTGTTCCCAACTTCATTCGTAGTGGGTTGTGGGACAACTGGCACGTGGCCCCCACTCTTTACTGAACATCGCGAGTTAAGCTTGAAGGGGCTTCTTCTAGGAAGAGGAAGGTCGTTGGGGTCAAAATTCTTGTTTTGTCCGACGCGGAGGAGCCATTGAAGACACTTCCCTCATTCGTGAGTTTAAAAAGGTCTCACATCAGAATTGGGTTGTCTTCAACACGACCCGCTCTAGTGAGTAAAGAACGTGAGTCTGATCAACCCATCAGGGCGGATGCCGATGTATCTAGCTGAGAGAAAGACTACCTGCGATTTGCAAGGGTCGATGACATGTCAAATCTCAGTGCTTCGCAGGCAAAAGCTTTGAGTGAGCGGTTGATGAGTGTTACAATGGCGGCCTCTGCCAGTGCTGATTCGCGCGGGACTGTTCCCATAGAAGGTTCCCGTGAAGATCCGCCTGAGGTTCTGGAGTCTGATCGTCCCATTGGTGTGTTGTCTGATAGTGGTCGTGGTGGCACAAGCCAAGTTTCTTGTAGTTCGCATTGTTTACCGTCTCGTTCCAGGCCCCAGCTCGAGGTGTTGGAGGGTCTTTTGGATAACTCGCTTCCTCCCCTTCCTTCGGATCCTGTTAAGTCATCTCGCACTAAAGGGTCGGTTGTTCGATACAAGGGAAAAGTTGCGAAGGAGAGTCTGGAAACAGTGGCGACTGCGAAGGGTGGTGCTAGTGTAATTCCTGATCCGGGGGAGCTTCATCTGGATGCGTGGCTAAGCTTGTTTGCAACAGACTTAATAAAGATGAGCACCCAGGCCTGGAATCGAGAGGTTGACGTGGAGTATACTTCGAGGAAGCATATAAGTAGGCGTCATAGCTTGCTGATGGATTACGCTCCAAAATCCAAGGATGATACGCTAGAAGGGTGTATGGATAAGGGTTTAAAGTACCTTATGCTGGGTATGTCTTACTTGACCCAGGTGATCGTTGCTGGAATGGAAGTCGAGGCGGCTCGTGAGAGGGTGTACACCATGGAACGTGTCTTCTCGCACATTTGCAAGCGTTGTATTCTAACACACTTTATGAAATTGAGTGGCTGAGGAAGCAGAATGAGAAAAGAGGTCGGAGCAGTCAGTCGTGGTTGCTGAGACTCAGGGGGATCATCTGGAAACCCTTGAGCACGATCTAGCAAAGGCGGTGACTGCGAGGGACATATTCAAGCAGGAGTTGGATCAGACCCTCGAGACTTGGAGGTCATGTAGGAAGCAGCGGCTGAGGTGCGTTCTGTACCGTGGTCTCTCGCTAAAAAGAATGCTCTGAAGGAGGTTGACTGGGTTGCTCAGAAGCAGCAATTAGAGTTCGATGTGGAGTTCAATGCTCGGGAGGCAAGGAAGGTCTAGGACTAGCTCGAATTACAGACGCATGAGCTCAGTGTTGTGAAGAACAATTTGGCTACAGAATAGTCTCAGGTTGATGCATTGACTGGCAAGTTGGAGTTGTTGGAGCGTGAACTTTCTAAGGCGAAGACGTGGGAGGAAGAGTTTTTGTAGGAACAAGGCAAGTGCGAGTTCCGTTGGGTCATACACGGCAGGTTGGAGCTGCTAGCAGTGATGAAGGATGAGCATCCGGAATGGGATCTTGGCCAATATAAAAAGATTTCATATGTAGACTTGTCCGTTGCCTTTGCATCGTCAGTCGAAGAGGGCGGTTCGGACCTTGATGCTCAGGCCATGGCGCGTATGGACGCGACTCCTACTCCTTTATTCGTTAAGCTTGCTCTTCTGTTTTTGTATCTTTTCCTGATAAGGAGTAAACTTTGTATACGTGTACCCATTTTGTTCCGTCTGTTAATGAAAACAGTTTTATCTTGATTGTGTTCTATGCTTGTTTTGTATTCATTGTCCCTATTATGCGTTTTCCATTTCGTCCTGTCGTCTTACTTTGGCATAGACTGGTTGGATCAATAAGAAGTCGAGTAGTATGTCTGCAGTCGAGATCTTGACTGTTTGTGTTGCGAATGACTTAGATTCATTGTTGCATAGTCATGTACTATAGTGGGCATGTCGATAGATAGTTTAGCCGAGGGTTTCATTACCCAAGCTATGTCTTGTCCTTAAGGTAAGCTGCTGGAGGCTTACCTTGTTTGTCTGATTTGTTGGTTGCGGCTGCTGCCATAGGCGAATTGCGATAGTCGAGCATGCGCATTGTAAAGTTTGTACCGAGTTAGGCGTCATAAGGTCGGGTTGAAATTCTATGTAGCATCTATCAAGGCACTAGCTGGACGATCTATGTGTCGGCGTGAGTGTACTTTGTTGATAATAGAATGCCAGTTTGTTTGAGCGTGAAGACATTGACTGAGTTGGGATTTATCTTTGCGGCCGTTGTTTCGAAGGAAAGCGGTGGTCGCGTGGCGAGCTGCTTTGGGCTCCCACCTTCCGAACCATCTATGTCAGTACAGAGTGGACTATAGGTTCGGGTAATAAGGATTTGGTGTCCATGCTGAAGAGAAGTGGTCCCGTGGCGAGCCGTCGGAATCAGTTCGGGACTGACTAGGCTTCCACTTTCCAAATCATCTACACATCAAGCTACAAATTTGGGGTTTTTGGTGGCCACGAGGAAGAACAGTGGTCCCGTGGCAAGCCGTCGGAATCAGTTCGGGACTGACTAGGCTCCCACCTTTTAAACTATCTACACTTATACAGTCTCGGTTGACTAAGCTTACCTGGTTGAAGAGAGGCTCTGCTTGCTAGAGGTCGTGCGAACCTACGTCCACCAGCATGGTGCATTGTGTGGACAAAATTACCTTAAATTAGTAGTGATCCGTAGGTACGATCCGTGTGTCAGAATTGATCAGAATTTCTAGTGCTCGTGCCAGGCATGTGGTAGAATATTGTTTGAATAGTAGGTCGAGCCCATGGGCTCACAAAGGAAGAGCCAGGATTTCTTGCACGATTGCGTTATGTGTTTGGCATGTACGGTGTAGGTTGCGAGGCGGTTGAGTATTAGTTACTCCCCCATAATTGATGGGGTTGCGTGCAACGCTATTAATTGGATGAACATAGTCTGTGAAGTTTCCTTGGGAACCGTCGTCTCCACTTTTCCTATACGGTATTCAATGTTGACAGTCATTGCTGAAGCACTCATTTGGTTATCCATCGTGTCTATATAATGGTGTTCTTCAATCGTTGTAGGCACTATTTTCTGCAGAGCGTATTTTCTGTAAAGTTCTTGCTTGAAGAGAATGTTTTGGGTTTTCCAAAGGCTGAAGGGAGATTTTTGTCATTGGAGTCTTCGAATGTTGTGACATTTTCGCTAATGAGGTAAGATGATAACCGTTGTTATGTGTGGTCACCTGTTTTGTGTGGGCACGTAGTTGATCTGCTGAGATCTCATAATTTCTTTTCACATTGTGGAGAAAAAGTACGCACTCTCTTCCAAGAGAAGAGTCTGTCGTTTATGCGCTGGTGCCTTGCCATTGCTTTATACGTTTAATCTCAGAGATAATACCAACGCTCAGCTTCAGAGTGGTTGCCTCCACCACTTCTCGATTAACCCCGTTGTCTCGATTTGCACTGGAATTCGGGATTTCGAGACGGAGAGGAGTTGGACATGGTCTACTGGATTAGGCCATTGACTTTTGACACCTCTCTCATCTTTGCAGTCGGAAGGTGCATACGATCTGTGTCAGCCTGATACTTGTCCCAAGTTCATTTGGTTGAACAGATCGAGCGTGTGAGTTGGTCGTAAATTTTTGTGGTACTCCTGGTTGTTGGTTTTGTACCACCTCAGACCATATTTGAGGGGTATGTCTGTCAAGGCCTTGAAGTGAATGTGATGTTTCATCCTGCTCTTGTTCATGCCAATATGCTCGGAGAGGTTGCAGAGTGGAATCTTCTTTCACTACCTTACATAGTTGGATTGTCTAAGCGAGTCTTTACTCCATGTCGTACTGGATTCATATGCTTGTAGTATGTAGTCTTTTGTCTCCGCCTCTGGGCGCCCGTTGTTACATATTTCTAGTAATCAATAGAGTTTGTAATCGTAATTCTTTATTTATTTCTTAAATAATTGCAAATCACATAAATCTTTAAGAACTAAAACTCTACATTGACTACGGAAAGGAAATCAAACAACTGATATAAACTGACTGTTGACGGAAAGAAATTGATTCTGGCCCTAAAGTGGATACAGACGACCCTTGTGGATCGTTGGCATTCTCAGTGGACTGTTGAGCTTCGCTAATGTTTATAGAGGTTACTGAATAGTAAACCTTGTACGTGGTTAATCTCCGCGCCAATGGAATGTCAAGGGGGGTTGTATTCCCGTTTGCCTCAGTCTCTCCGTTTTCACTGTGTTGAAGAGCAGATTGCTCCCGTGTCGCTTAACTGCGAAGCGTTAGCAGTCACTCGACCTAGCTCTAGTTCATATTGCTCCGTGTGATCCGGTTGGACCTAGGAACATTCTATCTGTTTCAGTGTAGCATAATGGCAGCCTCGTGCCATTGGTTGGTCTCAACGTATCGTTCATTCGAAGTGGTTAACGATGTAGTTAACGCACTGGTGAAGGGTGGAGACTACTGCATTCATCTGATGGAGCCATGGTCTTCCTAATATAAGGTTGTAGGTAGACAATGCGTAGTCATGAAGTCTAGAAACAAGACCTTTCTTAGTTGTGGTTCTCCTGCCACTACTGCTAATATTATTTTCCCGATCGAGAAGCATTTCTCTTCACTGAATCCAATCAGCGGATAGTCTGAAGACATTAGGTTTTCCTTTTTGAGGTCCATACTGCGGAACACGTTGTAGAACAAGATGTTGAGTGAGCTCCTTGTGTCTACTAGAGCTCTATTTACCTCTCACCTTGCGATGGAAAACGAGATGACTAGGGCGTCATTGTACGGCACTCGGACTCCTTCGAGGTCCTTGTCCATAAAGGTCAAGATGGGAATGGGGCTTTGAATCCTGGAGTTGCAAATGCGTTTGTCCTCGTCCATGGGTTGTGTCCGCATCTCCAGTAGAGTTTGCTTGCGAGACCTGTGCGATTGGTCTTCATTCGGTCCGACTCCATGAAGGACATAGATTATACCCGAAGTCTCCATATCTATTTCTTTGATTGACTCCCCCTGGTCCCTGGATCGTTCTGGTTGCTTTCCAGAATTCAGGAATTCTTTTAGCTTGCCCTTGCGGATCCAATACTCAATCTCATATTTCAGACTCTTGCAGTCGTTGGTTTCATGGCCACCCTTCTTGTGGTACGAGCAATATTAGTTGTTGTCACGCTTGGAGGGGTCTCCGCCCTGTTTTGGGGACCACTTCAGATTTTTCCAAATTTTCATGGAGTTTAGTAAGTCCAACGGGCTAGAATTGAGGGGTGTCACGGCTCTGGATGCAATGTAGTTGGATGCTTTCTCTGGCCTAGACTGACTAGGGTCTGACCTGTTGTCACTACGTTTCATCTTGCTCATTTCTTCATCCTCGCGTCTCTTTCCCTACTTTCACTACACCATAAATGACAATTTGTAACACACTAGCCGTGTCACTAAATTTTTTTGTAACACCACATAAATCTTGCAAATCATGGCATTACAAATATTAGTAACACATCGATGTATTACAACCTTAAAATTTCGTAACAGTTGTCCAAAATTACTAATGACACTGTAGTATGTTACAATGTTCAAATACTAGCAACATCTCAACATGTTACAAATGTTTTTTTTTTGTTTTTTTTTTTTTTTAACAAAAATCAGTATGTAAAATTTTATTTATTTTAATTAAATAAATAAAAAGGTATCAACAAATGAATGACATTCAATGTAATTATAAAGCCAAAATATTCAAATACCAATGTTAATACCCAAATTAAAATAATATTGCAACCATTACAAAGTGAAATAGTTAATCAATTACAACATCGTTTCTCATATTGAATCAATATTTACAAAAAAGTACATGTATCTAACACTAAGAAAACTAAAATAGTTCTCCATTTGATGTGAATATCTTGCAAAGTCTTTTGTCAGAGAAGACCCCAGCTTTTGTACGATCCATTTGCAAACGAAGGTAAGAAGATACTCTAAATCCCGTTTCAGCACGACACCGGATGATTATGTTTTTTTCTCTTCTAGTATTGTTCTGCTGACATGAAATTACTGGAATTGCCATAAAAGATTAATGTTTTATGATACTTTCCCAAGGTCGCTTTCCATGTTGTTTCCAAGCCTCGTATAAGCCTGCAAGTTCCCGCCATCGAAAGAGCACCACTAGCTTTTGAAGCGGCATTTCCAGCATACATGTTCTGAATTATAAGAAAAACATATTAAGAACCCAAGATTGAAAGATTTCAATTGCAGAGTTAGTATAGATGGTCTATTAATTCCAATTGCACAAAAAATTAACAAGAATCAAGGTCTATTGTGCAGCAGGTTATATATAACCAGAAAGAACCTTTTAAAGCATTTTTGACAAGGTCGAATAGTTCTATATTATTGCACCCTTTTATAACCCAACAATGAGATGAAGTCCTTGAGCACAATAGACTTATTTTGTGAAGGTTGAGCTTGGAATATAAGGAATAAAAATAGAGAGCAACTAGTGTATTGTGTTGTATTGTATAGGAGAGAGCAAAGAATAATAGGAAAATAAAAAATACTGAAAATAATCAAGTTAGTTGTGTTTTGTTCCCAAAGCATCTTCCCTCTTTCATCAAACATTGGAAAATAATCATCAGGATTAATACTAACTCCTGACACTGTAAAAAACATACTGATGATCCTTAAAAGCTTGCATATACAACCTTGTCATATCATTAGCTTGCATATACAACCTTTTGAGGGTTTCAACTTTACAACCTTTCGAGGGTTTCAGCTTGCACATACAACCTTCTAAGTCTAAGTTGTTTCTGTTACTTATATTTGTTCTGGCATTCGAACACAATTGAAATGGCAAGAAATGAATGTTTCTGAAAGCACCACATGCAAGTACAAAACCAATCTCCACTAATCCCCAGCAATATCCATATCAAAAATGTGAATCAGATGAACAAGTTCATTCCAAGTAACAATCAACTCATGCATGCTTCACTGACATAAATATCAGACCAGACCTTGGGCAATAAATGAAAAAAACAATATAGTTTTCACACAAAACATAGGAAGATTAAAGGGCTACCATAAGAGCTCACCTAAGGAGAAGTCAACAAGGTTAGCAGCCACTCTACAACTGATCCACTAGAAGAGCCTCCTGATATCCTTGCAGGAGTTGCAGGGTTGGTGGGTGCATCATAATATTTGTTCTCTCCACTAATGCTAAGAAAAATAAGAAAAATCTTAGAGCCAAATAGCAGGGTACGACAAACTACATAAATGTAATCTCAATATATCATGACAAGATATAAGTTGATATAGAGATTAACAGAGGTTTAAACCTTGTGCCTCCCTCGTGTTGTTTCAAAAGTAATTCAAGAAACATTAAACACTGTCAATTATGTTGCTGGAAGTCATCATTATATATATTCTTTGACATCATAATGGTTGCTCTCTCTGCTAATGCTTAAGAAAATAACAGAACCAGAGCCAAATAATATACGTAAATGTAATATCAAATAATTATGACAAAATAAATGACATATCTCCTAAAAAGTACAAAGATAAACATGAATTTAAACCTGTGCCTCCCTCATCCGTTTCAAAAGTGATTCAAGAAACAGTGTCAATTATGTTGCTGGAAGCCCACATTGTATGGTCTCTGATGTATTTTGTTCTTTTCCTCTTTTCTATTTATTAGCTAAAATACAAGGTTTTATCAGTGGATATGTATTCGTGTGATTAGTAGATGGAGAACAAAAACATTAAATGAGTCAATACCAACTTGTATGTCATCTCATCTAAGATGGTTTTGCCACTGCAAGTGGACCCCCCTCCAATGACAACAGAAACTACAGATGACGTTCTCACTGCAGCCTCATGTGTCTTTGCCCAGTCTGGATTTCCAAAGCCCATAACATATCCATTGATATCAAATCTGTTAGTAGCAATGGAGGGTTTAGAACAGGGAAACAACGAAAGAGAACTTCAAGTCCAATAGATATACCGATTGACCATGCAAAGTATGTATATTCTCTCTTTTTATTGATTTTCTTCTATAAAGTGATATCTATACTGTTATTTATATTATCTGCACAACACATGATTTGTAAGATATCATTATATATTAAGTGTGTCCTAATTTTCAACATTACAGGTCAATATGTTCACCAGAGGCCAGGTTCAAGTTACATAATCATAGACAGAGAGACACATAGTTCATATCTCCAACTAGACTACATGGTAAATTTATAAAGAATTTCCAACTGAACTCAAGCATTGGTGTCAAAACTCTCAGCGCATGAATTAAACATTTAATGGGATAAAACACAGCTAGATGCCATATTTATGCACTTCACCAGATTTAATTTATTCCATTATGCTGAAGGCAACAAGAAAAAATTCATAAATTGCCAATGTAAGAAGTAAACAACACACCTCAAACTCCTGAATATGCCTTGAGAATAGTCTTTGCAAGTGGTCCTGCTGCAACTCTCCCAATAGTTTCTCTTGTTGAAGATCTGCCACCACCCTACAGTTCCATTTGCAGCCATATCAGTTAGACCACAAATTAAATATTTGGTATCTATAGAACTGTATTAAATAGAAAGCAGTAGCCTGATGTAAGAAGTAGAGGTCACCTGCATAGATCGCACTCCATACTTATTCATATGTTGCGTCTGCATGAGAAGGCCTATATGCAACAGCCATATCTAGATTAAACTGGTGTGACCGAGAGTTAACTTCTTAATTCAAAGTTAATGAACTGGATGTATAACTAAATGAAAAACTATGCAGTTTGCTAAGAGTTGTTTCAACATGTTATAGAAATGTCTTAAACATCGGTATGAAGCCCGCTTCTACTTCTCAGACCCTTGTTTTATATTCTATCAATGTGAAAGATTAACATTTTTCGGTTTCATCGTGATGTAGTATGAAAGATCAATTTAAAATCTGATTACATGAGTGTAAAAATTTTCTGTAAAATATAGGACTAAATTTGTTAGTAGAATTAGGGTACGTGCAGAAGCAAAATTTCATCTAATGGAAAACTAGAAAAGAAAAGAGAAAGAACTGAATAATCATATTATGAATACTTTCTAAATATCAACCTTAATATATATTTGTGACTACAAAACCAAAATCTATTTCTACCTATGCTCAAATTAATATTCTTTCTGGCACTTTTAAGTTGTCTACAATCAACAACATGTTTTGCATCACCTCAACTTCTATATCAGACAATTAGTGTTTACAAAATAATTTGCAAAGACATAATCTGAATTGAATACCGAAAATTTACAGTCAAACCAAAGTTCAACAACCATGAAGAAGATTACTAAACAACATTCGATCAAACAAACTCACCGAATTCCAGATTCTGCATTGAAGATTCTGCTACAAATATATTTGGAAATCCAAAGCACCATTGGCCATTAGAGATCTCAAAATGATTCGAAGCGGAGGGAAGAGTCTTACGTGAACAACTTGCAGACTTCTTCGTTTGGTTCCTTGCCTTTCTTTGCAATTTGCATGTTGACTCTTGAGTTCTTCACAGCCAAACTACAAACAACAACCACCAAAAGCTCAGATTGCGAGCCGATTCTAGCAAAGAATTGCAAAAATGAACGAAAACAAGTGACACTCACCTGTCTTCACATGAAACAGAGATCAAATCGGTGAGAATCTTCGCGAATAGGTGAGATTCATTGTTGTTCTCAGTGATACTGAAGTTTCTCCGGGAGTAAACAAAGCTGAAAAAGCTCAGATCTCTTCGAATGCTCGATTGATTCCTCTAAAAAATCTCATATGAACAACTAGGATTCGTCGATTCCTCTCGAAATCTAACAACTAGGGTTTATTGATTCTGTCATTTTAAGTGGAAAAATCGGTGAGAATCCATTCTATCGGTAAGACAAATCGGTCAGAATCGATTCTATTTTTTTTTTAACAAGATAGGATGTGGAGACTCGACCACGTAACCTTGGCCATGGGTATTATGCAATAGCATTTCTGCCAAATGTCATTATTAAATAAATAATAACATACATTATATGAATGTTCTAAAATCCAAATATATTTATAGCATCCTTTATAATATGCTATTAGATATATGTCATCAAAGCCATTTTTTTTTTGGAGTAATGCTACAGTGCCCGGCTGGATGCTCGGTGCACTGTAGCACCATAGATCTGCATCGAGATATGAGACAATTCATATCTCGATGCAGATCTACGGTGCTACAGTGCACCGGGCATCCAAACCGGGCACCCTAGAATTGTTGTTTTTTTTGTTGTGGTGAATAATAATAATAATAATAATAATAATATTTTTCATTTTACTAATTAGTAATTTAACTAAATATTTTTTATTTCTTTATAAATAATATATTTATAGAATTACTAATAGTAACTTAAGTCAATAATTAGTAACATTTTTTCGGTTACAAGACTTGTAATACAATGAAGAGTTACAAATTAAAAAATATTGATGTTACTAATGACCCATTTTGGTGTAGTGATTTTTGTCCTTCGGAGCGGAGGGCTTTTTCTCACCTTCGGTCTCCCTCTTTACGGTTCTCAATTCCTCTAAGGTAATGTGCTTCTGGGCGCTCTTGAGGAGTTTCGTCATGTCTCAAGGGGGTTCCAATGTGAGGTCTTAGTAGAGTTTTCCTTTCTTTAGGCTCGCGATGAAAGTTGTCACGGCTGTGTCGTCACTGCAACCGTCAATGAGTGTTAGCTTGTTGTTGAAGCTCGTGATATACTCTCTGAGCGTCTCATTGGATCTCTGTTTTAAAAAGAGTATGTAATGTGGGCATTTTTGAAAATGTTGACTCCCGACGAAATGCGCCAGGAACTTATTTGCTAGCATCTTGAAGGAGTCGATCAACCTCGGCAGGAGGCTGTGGAACCATGTTATTGCTGATTTCTTCAAGCTAGTGGGAAAAATCATGCACATCACTGACTCAGACCCTTCTTTGAGGGTCATTACATGTTGGTAACGGCGCAGGTGGTCGAATGGGTCGGTCGTTTCGTCGTAGAAGTCGAATTTCAGAGGAGTGAACTTCTTCGAAAGGGCCTCATTCATAATACGATCCACGAATGGTGGGACAAAGCGACAATACAACGCGTCTGGGTCATGTGCCTCTCTGCGGAGGGGGTTCTAAGGGTCGAGCCTCTCTGCCCTAGCGGTCGGCTCCGCATTAACCACGTAACCTCTTATAGTCCAATGAGAACTAGCGGAGGCTTGACTCTCTTGTGCTTGCTCTCTGCCGTCCTCCAGAGATGGATGTCCATGCTGCTTCTGGTCTCTATTAGTAGGTGGAGGGTTTTGTCGTGCGAGAGCTTCCACCGCTTTGGCGATCAGTTGTATTTGAAATGACAACATATCTATCCTGGGGTCTGTCATTGCTGTTGTGGGCCCAGGGGCGTGAGTCTATTGCCCGTGCATAATCGAAGCCGCTGAAAGCGACGGTACAATGCAAACTTGAGCGTTTGATGTGTCCCCTTGTTCTCCGTTGTTGCGTGATCTAGTGGTCACCATCTCTTTGTATTTCGAAGGGAGATGATGTTAGTGAAATGTTAGAAATTTGTCGTTCCCCACGGACGGCGCCAAACCAATGTAGTCGTTTTCCGCTCCCTGCTCCGACTTAGTCCTGCTGAGCTGCACAAGTAACGCACGTGAGCCACAGACCACTATTGTGGTGGCCGATGGCACTCCGATGCTAAAGTTAGACAGGGATCTGAGGAAGGTGTAATGTTGTAAACAGGGAATTTGTAGCGTACCTTAGCTTACCAACCTCATGTCTTATTTATAGTGCAGGAGTCCTGGTTTTACCAGGCCGTCGAATAAGTAGTTTAGGAAGGAAATCTTCGTGGAGATCCTTATCTAATTATGAGTCGTGTTGTAGAAGGGAACTTCATTGTTAGCACTGTGATCCTAGATACGCGAGAGATAGTTCCCAATAAGAGATTAATCTGTAGAAGGAGGTTTTCCTGTGTGGAATGTACTCTGGTATTTGCTTCCTAGTTGAAAGTGGAGAGTTGTTGTAATCGCCTGTCAGAAGCTGATCCTTGAGATACTTGCCTTAATAGGGCTTACGGGTATTGAGGATAGCTGTGAGACGTGTGGGCTTAGCAAGCTGTAATGGTCCGTTTGGCGGGCTTAGATTCGCTTGGGGCGGATCAATGTTGGGCTGACGCTGAGGTTTGTAATTCCTCGAGATCATCATGACATGGGTATGGCTCAGGGATGTGACCGTTTTGGTGTATCATCAACTACAATATTGATGTTTGGTGGCATTCCTTTTCAACTTTCAACCCCTCCCCCACTCCCCCTCCATTTGCATTAATACATTACAATTTTTTTGAATTTAAAACCAACTCATTACCTACTTGTAATTTTTTTAATAATATTGATGTATGTTATTTAACACACCATCCCGACTCCATATCTCTTTCATGTATGTTATTTTTTTTAATGAATACAGTATTGATGTATTTTATTTTTATTTTTATTTTTTAATGATTACATCTCTTTGATTATTTCTCGTCATATCCATATTAATGAACTTTGTATACAAATTCCCCGTCTTCCTATTCAAGATAATGATGACCATTCTATTCAAGATAATGATGACCATTCTCAAGTCGAGTCCAACTCAAACATGAGTCGAATGGAACCTGACATAATTATCAAATCTTCCGGCAAACCTCATATTACAGACTCAAGCTTCAAATTATAACTCTAATGTTTGAGACACGGTGTGAAGAGCACACTTGCTAAAAGGACATTGTCATCTTCATAATCACATAATTTTCAAAAAGAAAATAGGAAGTGTGTTATGATGGTTTAATCCATATTATTATAATGACTATATATGAAAGTTGGTTCCATGGGGTATAGTGTCAGGGCAAAACTCTTGTCTGAGCTTCCTTGAAATGATTCTAGTGAGAACTTCAAACTGAATGTTTGTGCTGCTTTCGGATGTGCAAGATCTAGACTAGACCGAGGGTGGGGGTGGTATTTGCAAAGACATTCTGATGCCCAAGTATTAGGTTGGATGGCTTACCTCATTGTAGTTGTAGACATGGTTTATATATATAGACAGGGTTGTACGAGTTTGGCACAGATTATGACTCCTAATATTATATTCCCTGCAAAAAACTTAATATATATAAATACTATCACATGTGGATATAGTTAAGCATATTTGGGTATTAAGGCATAAACTATAATCTTGTATGGAATTTGTCTAAACCTCATTTTGAGGTATTCTGGGCTTTGCACAGTCTTGTGTTACTAGTTATCCAAGTTTCATAAAACCTCTTGTGATTATGGTTCGCTGTTGGGGTGCCTTTACTAGAATTGGCGTGTATTTAGCCTTTGTAGGTGCTCTAATCATAATATAGTGTTGGTTCCATCTCTGCGTGCTGAGATGTCTTGAACAATATTTAGATGTGTGTATCCAGTGTGGTGGTACATAGCAATAACCATAATATCGATAACAAGTTTGGTGCAGATACCAAGGCAAATACTTTGGTACGATTCTTGAGATCATGATGTCTCATTCTGCAAGATAGCACATAAACAATATTTTGTGGTACAAATAATTATTGTCAATTAATTTGACACGTATCCAAAGACATATTCTAAGTGCGGATATTGAGGACTATGTTTGGTACCACTGCACCGCAATAAGTATGATGGCCACTAAGGCCACGTGTCATGAAAATATTGGATACTCACATTGTCCCCTTTTACCCCCACCTAATTTATAAGGTGGGTAAGATAATTTTAGATATTTATCGACATATGAATAGGGTAGATAATTATAATACATGTAATTATCAATAGGATAATGTTTGTTTGTGAAGGTGTTCTTGGGTCACATTAGAGAATACAAACTCTTATCCAGTAGGAGATCTTATGGCATATAAACTCCATGTTCTTACTCCATAAGATCTTAACATCAACCCAACACATATGGCAAGCAAAACTCAATTCATCAAACTAAGGGAAAGATAATCTCCTTTCTATATTGGTTGTAAAAGTATGGCCACGTAAAAACTCCATTTTTGACATTTCCATCATGTGTACATAGTGGAGCTATTTCTATCTCATGCGTAGTGATCCGTCCAAATCTGTTCTTTTAGAAATATGACCTGCAAAACAATGTTAGATTGTCAAAGACCACTTGTTTGGTGGCCATAGGCATTCCAATGCTTAAGCTAGTTAACTGTGGGAGAAAATGAATTTGGACAGAGTATAGTTGTGTTATGTTTGCATACCTTTTTCATGAATATCTCCTTTACCTTATATAATGTGCGTAATTAACTATTTGCATGATTTAAGTATGCAGGGCGCGATGAAGGGAGGCGTTTCTCTCAATGATCTCCTCCTTTATTAAGATGCGTCCTTTGGGGAATGATTCCCACCATGACTTGTCTCCTTTATAACGTCCCTATTCTCTAAGGGAAGATATCCATTGGGCCTGGGGCTTGGGCCTTTAATTTTGTTCATGGTCTATTATTAAATACCTTTTTGTGCTTTAACGATCGGGCCTACCTCTTTGGGCTTCTAGGACTGGGCATGTTATCCGTGTTTAGAATGAAGTACTTGTTCCTCGTGATGGATGATCTTTGCCACGTGTATTGTTGTGATCAGAGGACTATTTGATGTATCATCAACTTAGTGGGTATGCTTGTGTGGCTACTAATTCTTCGGCGGTTGCTTTTTGAGTTCATCATTGTTTTTCTGCACTGCATTAAATGTCGTCAACAACTATCAATTTGGTTCTACTCCACTACGCCATTAGTCTGTTTGTTTCGCCGTGATTTCTGGGGTTTCGTGCAACCATCATATCTTGCACGATTTCCCATTCATTGTCTTTTCGTTGCCCAACCCTATAAGGGGGGGGGGGGAATCTGTGTTATCTTGATTACACTATCTCCATTTTCAGAGCTCATTTGTTGTTCTTTCTTTCATTATCTGTATTCTTCAACTCTTTGTCATGGCTTCCAACATAACCGTAAGTAATGATAAATTGGCCCATTGTGAAGCCTTTTTTTAGCCTATGAAGGCAACACATGAGACTTTGGATTATGTTCGTCGGATGTTTTCTATTCCGTCCAACTTGGAACTTGTGCTACCGAGAGCGGGTTATAGCCCTGCTCGTCCGAGGCCTGGTTACATTATACTTTACCCTGGTATGTTTAAGGTTGGTATCCATTTTCCAGTTCTAGATACCTTTTCGGCTTATTTGGATTTCGTGGGTATTCCTAATGCTCAAATGGGTCCCAACGGCTGGAGGGTCATGGTTGGACTATGGTAAGAGCCCTACAATCTAGTATTTCTTTGAACGAAAAAACTCTACACCCTTTGGTGACGTTTAAGGTTAACATTAATCGTGTTTACTTTTTTCATTAGCCTTCTTGTTTAGGGAAGCCAAAAGATGATTTCAGGTTTTGGGCGAGGCCCTGGTTTTATGCTTCCATGAAGTCTAGGTATTTCATGCTTGACAATAGGCTATTTTGAGGTCGTTCAGGGAACCCAAAAGGTGGATTGATCTATATCTGACTGATGCAGAAAAGGAAGTGATAAAGCAGTTCCTTTCGCTTCCTCATGTACGTTTGGAAGACTTCCTCGAGCTGGATGTCATTGAACGGAGTGGTTTGTACAGTCTAAATGCCTTGGAATGTTCTTTGGTTTTTTAAAGTCATAACTCAGACATCACTATTGCACGTGTTGGCTCTCTTGTTGTTTCTGATGTGCAGGAAGAGCGTACTGCTTCTGCTAGCATTGGTGATGCTAGCGTTGATGGGAAAGTGAGCTCCACTGAGAAAGTTACAGATCTCACTGCTCCTGTTGTCGTAGGTGGTGCTGGTCCAACCACCAGAAAGAAGAAGGCTCCTAGGTTTGTTAGCCCGTCTAAGAGGCTGGTTGCGAGTGAGTTGGTTAGTCTTGTCCGACTTTTAAGTGGAAAAGACTCATTGGCTCTGCTCCGAGGACTGTTCGGACTGCTCCTCCTCCGTCTTCTTCTAGGAAGGGCGATAAAACGATGCTCGCCTTGCTACTCAAGAGGCTGAAGAACTGGATCGGGCTGTGGAGAGAAGTAAAGTGAAATCTCTTGTCTGTTGAGTGAGTGCGAAAATACCCTTCTTTCTACTACTGGTGTATCCGATCTCAGCAAGGTTTCAAATGATGATGCTCTTGTCATTATGAATAAGATGACACAACTTACGATGGAGCAGTCTCAGAATCCGAATACTGAGAAGACCTTGGCGGATTTAGACTATAATCCTACCTTTGATGAGGTTGAAGTTGATCGTGGTCAGAGCCCCAAGTCTCCTCTTTCTTCTCATCGTCCTGCTAATATGAGGTTGAGGGAGTTGTCTGCATCTCTTCCTCCTCGTCCGAAGCCCGCCCTTGCAGTTTTGAAGAAGAAATGTAAAAGTGGTGTTTCTGTCATCACCGAAGTTTTGATCGTTAAACAGGTGACCAGGGGTGGAGCTTTAGTTCTTTCAGACTCCTCTGTGCTTCATCCACAAATTAGTTAGAAAAAGCCTATTTTTGGAGAGATCCATATTAATTCGGATGAGACTTTCTACTTATACTCGGAAAAAGATGTGCAGGAGAGTGAACGTTACCAAATTAACTCGTGGCATAAGTGGTTGATGGAAAAAATCCCAATGCCAATGTATCCGTACTTTGACAAAGGTATTAAGCAAATAATGGAGGGGATATCCCATCTCACTTATGCTGGGATGATGGGGTTTGAGTACCAGACTGCTCGTGACCACATGTCGTTCTTGGAGAAGAAAATGGCAGATCGGCTATTGCAACTTTTTGGTGCTTTGTTTCAAGTGGATAAGCTAAAAGAGGAGTCGGCTGAGCAGGAGAAGGTGATTGGTGCTAATCGTGCTTCTTTGAAGGAAGCAGAGTCTTCCCTAGATAAATATGCTTCAGAGCTTACTGTTACGAAAGAGGAGATGAATCGTCTGCGGGGCGATTGGCTGTTGTTGTAAGTGAGCTATATGGTGAGAAGGTTGCTCGTGATCAGTAATTGAGTGTTGTTGAGTCGCAGTCTACTGCTCGTAAGACTGCTGAGGAGCGAGTTTAACAGCTTGTTGAAGAACTAGCTTATGTTAAAGAACAACTTGCTGAGGAGAGGATGGTAAGGAGCAAGCTACGGATAAGCTTTCTGGAGTTGAGGGAGAGCTTGTCGAACCAAACAGAAACTTTCTACCTTATCGAGGAATGCTAAGGCTACTACAGAGGCAGTAGAGTAGGGTAAGATTGTCAATGGTAAGATTGAAATTATTGACTACATTGAATCAGAAGATGGTTGTAATATGTCAAAATATCATTCCATAACTGACCAAGTCTTTGAGGATGTATCTACTCCATCTGGGGGCAGGGAAGATCTTCTTCCGAGTGATTTGGTTGATGAAGGTCAATTGTCGTCTCCTCCTTCTGATTCTACCATTGTTGACAAGGCCTTGTCTCTTCTGGCTGATCCTGATAGTGAAAAAAAAAACTCCACCTCCATTTGCTCCTGCTGCCGAAGACAAAACTACATCTTCTCCCACTTATCATGCTATTGAAGATAATGTTCAATCTTCTCCAACTGACTCTATTGGTGATGTTAGAATTACTTCTTATCCAAATACTGTTGTTGTAACTTCTTCCACTTATGTAACAGATTAGATCATTAATGAATAATCTTTCTTTCATTTTGTGTAGTTTTTGTTGCTCTGTCAGCCTTTCTCGTAATATTCATTGTTTGACTTGTAGGTATGTATCTGATAGATACTTTAATCTTTACTTTGATCTAGAAGATATCGTAGACGTAGTTTAGCTTTAATGTCTATGCTTCATTGGTATTGTAGTCTAACTCTGTGGTGTAGACATAGATAATAAATACAACCTCATTTTGTTATCCGGGCTTCATAGACTTTCTTGTCTAACTTGGTAGTTTAGACTTATATAATTCTATGAATATGGACTCAGTAGTCCTTCTTGGAGGAGCTCTTTTTTTACTTAGTCCTTGAACTAAAAAAATGATATTTTGTTTGACTCTGTGGTGCCGGCTGGTTGAATATACTTTTTTGTCCGACTTGTTTGTCTAACACAAATATTGTTAATTTAGACACTTAGTCTGACTTTGTTGTCTTGACTAGTTCTAATATTCGTTTTTGTTCGTCGTGATGATAGGACAAGGAGATTTGTAAGTAAATCTGACTTGAATGATCTCATTGTTTTGGTTCATTTTGTGGTCCGACATAGTGATCAGACCATGAGCTTTATTGATAAGTTTGACTTGAATGTCTTAACTAATTTTGATATATTTCGTGGTCCAAGATGTTAATCGGACCAGAAAATTTGATCAAGTCCGACTCGGATGTCCTGACTAATTTGATCTGTTTCGTGGTCTGACATGGTGATCGGACCAGAAAATTTGATTAAGTCTGACTTGGACGCCTGACTAATTTGATATGTTTCGTGGTCCGACATGGTGATTGGACTAGAAAATTAGATTAAGTCTGACTTGGATGTCCAGACTAATTTGTTATGTTTCGTGGTCCAACATGTTGATCGGACCATAAAATTTACTTAATTGTGACTTGGATGTCCTGACTAATTTGATATGTTTTGTGGTCCGACATGGTGATCGAACCAGAAATTTTGATTAAGTCTGACTTGGATATCCTGACTAAATTAATACACTTCGTGGTCCGACATTGTGATCGGACCAGAAGATTTATAAACAATTTCCTAGTCTGACTTTGATGTCCTGACTTGCTAGTACATTTCTTGGTCTGACATGGTGATCAGACCAGAAATTTATAAATAATTTCCTAGTCTGACTTTGACGTCCCAACTAGATTAATATACACTGTGGTCCAACATCGTGATTGGACCAGAAGATTTATAGACAAATTCCTAGTCTAAATTTGATGTCCTGGTCGGCTTAGTACATTTTGTGGTCCGACATGGTGATCAAACTAGAAATTTATTAATAATTTCTTAGTCCGACTTTGATGTCCCAACTAGATTAATACACTTCATGGTCCGACGTCGTGATCGGACCAGGAGATTTATAGACAAATTTCCTAGTCTCACTTTGTTTTCTTAACCAGCTTAGTTTACTGAAGTAAGAGACGAAAGATTTTTGGAATGTGATAGTTTATTGATAGTACATTTTCAAATGTTCTACATTCCATGGTCTTTTGAGTTGCTCTCCCTTTGAATTTTCCAACTAGTATGTTCCCGGTTGATTGATTTTTACCACTTTGTATGGTCCTTCCCAATTTGGATTTAGATTCTCTGCACCCGGTTCTTTTGTGTTGAGTTGAATCTTTCTGAGTACCCAATCAACAATTTTGAATGTGCGGGGTTTAATTTTTTTATTTTAGTAACTGACCATTCTCTGTTGATAGGCCGCGACTTTGATTGAAGTTTCATCTCGTCTTTCCTTAATAAGGTCTAGTCCAACACGTAGTGTTTCATTGTTTTCTTCTATTCAAAATTCTTCAGTTCTGAAGGTTGGCATTCCAATCTCTACTGGTACCATTGCTTCGGATCCATAGGCTAAGGCAATTGGTGTTTCTCCGGTCGAAGTTCCCTTCGTTTTCCTATAGGCCTAGAGGATGCCTGGCAGTTTGAACACCCATAATCCTTTTGATGCTTCGAGCTTCTTCTTGATTGCTTCTAGGATTGTTCAATTGGTCACTTCCACTTGTTCGTTAGCTTGTGGATGAGTAGGTGCCGAAAATTGGTGTTTGATGCTCAAGTTTTCACACAACTTCTTTACTTTTTGCCTTCGAATTGGGTCCCATTGTCAGTGACAATTAATCCAGGGACTCCGAATCTGCATATTATGTCCTTCCATAATTTTTTTCAATCTGATCTTCCCCTATCTTTTACAGCGGTTCTACTTCTACCCACTTGGTGAAGTAGTCCGAGGAACTTTTTCCTGTCAGATACTGAAAGTGAGCCTACGATGTGGATTCCCCATTGTACGAATGGTCACGGGCTACTCATCATGATTAGGTTTTTTCCTATCATCCGTTTGTACGGATCAAATCGTTGGCATTTGCCACAAGTCTGAACTAGTTCATTTGCATCTTGTTGCATTGTTGGCCAGTTGTATCCCAATGTTAAAGCTTTGTGGGCTAGTATTCTCACTCCTGGATGATTCCCACATTTACTGAAATGAATTTCTCGTAGAACATAGTCAGCGTCGCTGGGTGAAAGGCATCTTAGTAACGGACCTGTGACATATTTCCTATAAAGTTTGCCATTAATCATTGTGTATCGTGCTGCTCTATTTCGTAGTTTACGTGCCTCTATCTTATCTGTTGGTAATGCACCATTTTGTATGTACGTCAGGATTGGAGTTATCCAATTGTTTTCCTCATCTGTTGTACACATTTCTTGTGGTTGATTATCCAGAATTGAGCTTTCTTGTACTGTGACGAGTGGATTTTTAGCCTCCTCAGCATGTGATGCTTCTTTAGCTAGGTTGTCTGCTATCTAATTTTCCGCTCTTGCGCATCATCGAACGGTTATTGCTTTGAAGCTTTCAATCAGTTCACTTGCCTTTTGATGATATGCTTTCATCGTGCATCTTTCACTTGCAATTCGCCGTTCAACTGATTGACCACTAATTTGGAGTCGATGAAAATGCCGACTTCTTTTATTCCAAGATGTTTAGCCAGTTGTAATCCCACTATTACTGCTTCATACTCACCTTCGTTGTTTGAAGTTTTGAAATTGAATTTTATGACCATTTTCATAGTCACTCCTTTTGAGTTGTACAAAGTTATTCTAGCTCCGCTTCCCTTCTCGTTGGATGCTCCGTCACAGCGTAGGATCCATCTTTGAGTATTGGGTTCAACAATTTCTTGCTCTTTATTGTTGTCCGGTTGATGCTCGTTACTACTTGTGAATTCGACGATGAAACCGGCCAATGTCTAAGCTTTTATCGCGGTCTTAGGAGCATAGCCGATGTCAAATAGGCCGAGATCTATTGCCCATTTCACCATTCTTTCGGACAACTCTGGTTTATGCAGTATTGACCGAAGTGGGTGTTCGGTCATGACAGTGATGGGATGGGCTTGGAAGTATGGGCACAGATTTCTGGAAGATACAACCAGGGCCAATGCTAGTTTCTCCAGAACTGGGTAGTTAACTTCTGCATCTGCAAATGTATTGCTGATTTGTGTGTCGTTTTCCTCACGTATCAGTGTTGAGCTGACAGCGTGTTCCGATACTGATAGGTACAAGTATAGTGTCTCGCCTGGTTTTTTATTTAAAAATTGTTTAGTGCTCCTTATATATGCCTTCAGGCTTTGAAAAGCATGTTCACATTCTTCATTCCATTTGAACTGTTTGTTTTCTTTCAAGATTTTGAAGAGCTGAAGGCATTTGTCCGATGATCTCGAGATGAACTTGTTCAAGGTTGTTATCCTACCGTTGAGGCTTTGTACACCTTTGATGTTGGTAGGTGATTGCATATTGAGAAACACTTGTATCTGTTTTAGAGCATCTTCGATTCCTCTTTGGTTGACCATGTACCCGAGGAATTGTCCAAACTCTACTATGAAGGTACACTTTTCTGGATTTAGCTTCATTTTGTACTTGCGGAGCTGGGAGAAGGCTTGTTGAAGGTCTTTGATGTGATCATCTTTATGTAGGCTCTTGACTAGCAGGTCATCAATGTACAACTCCATGGTCTGGCAATTGTGATCTCTAAACATTTTGTTCACAAGACATTGGTACGTAGTCTCGTATTATTTAATCTAAATGGCATCACTCGGTAGCAGTATATACCTCTTCTGTTATGAATGATGTTTTTTCCTGATCCGGTGGATGCATTTGTATCTGGTTGTAACCAGAATATTCGTCCATGAAGCTTAGGGTTCACGTCCGGAGGTGGCGTCCACTATCTGATCTATACATGGAAATGGAAAGCTATCTTTCGAGGAAGCTTTGTTGAAGTCTGTGTAGTCCACGCATACTCTCCATTTTTTGTTCTTTTTTTTTTACCAGAACTGTATTGGCTAGTCAGTCTGGGTAGTGGGATTCCTTGATCATCCCTGCATTTAGTAAACGATGCACCCCATCGTTGATGGTCTGATTATGCTCTGGGGCAACTGACTTTTTTTTTCTATCAAACTGGCTTCTTATCCGAGTTGACCTGCAATTTGTGAGTGATGACGGAGGGGTCAATGCCCACCATGTCCTTCATTGTGTAGTGGAATACGTCCTGGTTATCTTTCAATGGCTGGATCAGTTGTTTAGTCAGTTTCGGGTGAAGTTTTGTGCAGATTCGAACCGTTTTGCTTCCTTATTCGTAGTTAAGATGGAATAGTATTGTCTATTCTTCCGATTGGCTATTATTAGGTTGTCCCCTTAGACTAGTTGGAGCTGCAATATCCTTTGGGAGGTCATGTTCCTTCCGTAGCTGTCCGGGCCTCTATAATGACTCTTCTGGTCTTTGACTGTGATTGCTATTTGTCAGGGGCCTTCATTGCTGTGTAATGGCATTCATGCGCAATCGACTGATCTCCTTTTTTGACCCCAACGTCGTCACCAATGTGATACTTCAGACATTGATGCATGGTGGAAGACAATGCACCCATTTCATGTAACTAAGGTATCCCAATAAGCATATTTTATGATGATGGTGCATTGACAAAGAAGAAGTCCGTTAATAGGACTTGTTGTTTGCCTGGTGTTTTTGCTACGACTAGTAATTGAAGTAGTCCGAGTAGGTGACATTGTTTACCATTGAAACCCCCCATAGGTTGGTCAGTTGGTCCCTCATCGTTGAATTGCATTTTGCGAAATGCCGTTAGGAACAAGAGGTTCGCCAAACTACCCGTTTTGACGAGCACTCTTTTGACCTCCCACTTGGTTATCAACACTGAAATCACTAGGGCGTCATTATGAGATAAATAAATTCCATGTGCATATTTTTTCTTAAAAAAGTCAGAGTTAGGTGGTCAATTCTGGCGCGTTGAGCGGGAAGGTCCGGGTCTCGTATTCTTGCCCGTAAATCCCTGACAGATCGCTTATGTAACCGGTTAGATCATTCCCTATCCCCAGCTACGCCATGTAAGACGTATATCATTTCTCTGGGCTGTTCATTTGATCCGACAAATTCACCGAGTCGTCCTCTCTAGACCCAGTACTCAATTTTGTTCTTCAAGTTGTAGTTGTCTTCAGTATCATGTTCGTGGTCCTTATGGAAAGAACATATTTGTTCTTATCTCGTCCAGTCGGATCTCATTTTAGTATGAGTGGCCACTTGATGCCTTCCCAGTTTGCCATGGCTTTTAGTATAGTTGCCAGATTTGTTTTTGGAGCAGTGAATGGTTTATACTTCGTGTTAACTGAGTGGATCGACCGTTCGTGCCTGGCTCTTCGGATTGCGGCTTTTCGAATTCTTGTTTGCCAAATTTGGACCTGTTATTAATTCGAAGCCTTTTGGATTGACCGATGTCATCCTGCGGTTTATTAACCCGCCTCTTCTCCTCTCTTCTTTTCCGATTCGTTTGGAAATACCTTTTATCATACTCATTTTTCTTTTTGGTGGCCCACATCTCCTCAAGAGTGATTTATTTTTAGCACTTTTCAAGAAGGCCCCATGCTCATTGGAGGCTCCAGGTTCAAGGAGTTATAAAATGGTCCTCCCTCGAGTTCGGAGGTGAAAGTGGTCACAGCCGTGTCGTCGCTGCATCCATCAATCATGGTTAGCTCATCAGTGAAACGTGTCATAGCCGTGTCCTCTCACGGACGACGCCACTGATGCGTCCAAATCTATTCTTCTAGAAATATGACCTACAAAACAAGGTTAGATTGCCAAATACCACCTATTTGGTGGCCGAAGGCATTCTAATGCTTAAGTCAGTTAACTGTGGGAGAGAATGAATTTGGATAGAGTATAGTTGTGTTATGTTTGCATTCCTTTTTCGTGAATCTCTTCTTTACCTTATATAATGTGTGTAATTAACTCTCTGCATGACTTAAGCATGCAGGGCGCGATGAAGGGAGGCATTTCTCACAACGATCTCCTCCTTCATTGAGATGTGTCCTTGGGGGAATAATTCCTACCACAATTTGTCTCCTTCGTGACGTCCCTTTTCAATATGGGAAGAGATTTGTTGGCCCTGAGGCTTGGGCCTTTAACTTTGTTCATGCTCTATTATTAAAGACTTTTTTGGGCTTTAATTAACATGCCTGTCTCTTTGAGCTTCTAGGACTAAGCTGTTATTTGTGCTTAGAGTGAAGTACTTGTTCCTCGTGATGGATGATCTTTGCCACGTGTACGGTCGTGATCAGAGAACTATTTGATGTATCATCACTTAGCAATACAAAATTTTCAAATGGAGTCTACACCATCGATTCTTAATCAACCATGGAGAATCTCACACTCATAGCTCTATTTCTTTGCTTCTTTTTCATTTCATCAACCACTTTCGCAGTCTCAAACTCGCCTTTCATGGTGGTGCACAAGAAGGTGACATTCAACATACTCAAATTTGGATCCATCGCGATCGACATATACAACCAAGTATCTTTGTGTGCACTGGCAATTTGCTTTGGTAACTTGATTCAAAACAAGAACAAGAGGGAAACAACAAGAGGAAACAAATAAAGAAGAGAGATGAAAAAGGAAGAAAGAGAGACTCGTTGATTGGAAGGTTGGTTAGCGGTTGTCGGTTGGTGTGTTGCTCTCAAAAATCTCAAAAATGAGTTTGTGAGGGAAGAAAAGTGAAATGCACTCATAGCCTGCTAGGACTATTGCCTTTTATGTCCCATTGGACCAATTGGGTTTCAAACCTAAGTTGATCCCATTGGGCTTTTCCTTCAAAATGTTGTGATGGCTAATCATATTGGGTTCAATATCCTTAATATGATGGATATATCTAAGCCCAAATCTTATTTAGACCCAAAATTTGTTAAAAATATTTTATAATCAAACCTTTGGTCAATAAAATTAAGATTATGACTTGGAATTTTATCAACATCAAGAGCAATTTGGATCATAGTTTGGATAAAGATAAAAATAACAACTAAAAGTATTCTATGTCCATACTTTCAGAAAAATTAATAGCAAATCTGTGATTCATTTGTGATCGAGAAATTTGGGAAACCTTAACCTAAACTTGAGATAAAAAAATTTAATGAAATTTCTACCAATTCATGATAATCCAAGAGGAACCTTGGAGATATAACAAGATGTAATCAAATCTGAGAAGTATTTATACAAAAATATATATGAACTTGTTGTGTACCTTCAAGAACTATTCATGGTATCTTGTTGTATTATAAACTGTAATATGGATTTTGAGTTCATAAAATCTCTGAATTGCAGACAAGTAAGTAATGATTCCTCGAGCAGTGATTCAATATTCTAAACACATTGAGGTTCATCGTCATTTTGTTCAAGAGAATGTACTAAATGGGGAGACCGAGTTGCAGAACATTCACACCAACGATCGACCGGAAAGGACGCACCTCTGGTGTACCAGTTATCGTGCCCACGGTAAATGCTGGGTAGCCAAGGGCAGAGCGGATAACTGCTGAAAGCATCTAAGTAGTAAGCCCACCCCAAGATGAGGGTTATCTATTTTGACTTCCCCAGAGCTTCCGGTAGCACAGCCAAGACAATGACAGGTTCTCTGCCCCTGCGGCGATGGAGCCACAAAAGTTTTTAGAATCCAATAGAAGGTCACGGCGAGACGAGTAATTTATTATTATGATAGGTGTCAAGTGGAAGTGGCAATGATATATGTAGCCGAGGCATCCTAACAGACCGCCAGACTTGAAACTTGTTCCTGCATGACTTGATCAATTCGATCAGGCATATCGCCATCCAGTTTCATTGTTCAACCCTTTGACAACATAAAAAAACCAAAAGCTCTTCCCTCCCTCTCTATCTATCCAAGGGATGGAAAGGCAAGATGCCTTTGGTGTCCTCACCAGTCAAGAATTTGGGGCCTCACAATCACTAGCCAATATGCTATTCTCTCATGCCTTTCTTCGTTCATGGTTCAATATTCTTGTGTCCTAGGCGTAGAGGAACCACACAAATCCATCCCGAACTTGGTGGTTAAACTCTACTGCAGTGACAATACTGTAGGGGAGCTTATGAAAAATTGCTAAAAATAGACAATATAACTACGTTTCCTTATCAATGAAAAAAATGTTTTTCTTATGTCTTGAACGTGTAATTATTAGTCTTAAAAAATATCATATCATGGATGAAATATCCTATTATAATATAACTACGTGTCCTTATCAAAGAAACAAACAAAAATAAAATAAAATAAAATAAAATAAAACAAACACAAAAGAGGTGTTTATTATGTCAATTTTGAACTTACTAATTTAGTATCTTTTTGCATGAAGATACTCAATTCGGTCGTTGTGGTCGAACTATTTTATGAATTTCTGAGCGCATTCTCCATAGGGTCGTCTTATCTCCTCCTTCTCCGAGCTCAGGTTATGAAAGAGGGAAACAAGAAGGAGGCAGCAACAATAACTGGTTTTATTTTGGGACAGCTCATTATTGGAATATCTTAATAAAAATTCTTGTTTTCCTTCACTGTGAAGTCGACCCAAGGAAGTGGGTTGTAAATTTGATTTTCCAAACACCCCACCCCGCAAAAATTATAATACCACAAGTTAACCTTCCCTTCCCCAAGTTCCCAACGCAGATCAGTTGTTAGAATCAATAGGTGTTCAAATCGTTCATTTGAATAAATTGAAACCCTTATTATTGGATGATCATATTACTTCCCAAAAAATCAAAATTGTTGATCGATGGAGGAACAATATCACCATTTTTGTTCAATAAGATACCAAAGTGGACGATTGACTCATTCCATACTCCTACTAGAAAAAATCGCAGGAAATCCTTTGATAACACTGATTCCTATTTTTCAATGTTATCCCACGATCGAGACAATTGGATGAATCCCGTGAAACCATTTCATAGAAGTTCATTGATATCTTTTTTTTTTTGAGCAAACCGACTTCGATTCTTGAATAATCCACATCACTTCTGGTTCTATTGTAACAAAAGATTCCCTTTTTATGTAGAAAAATGACCATATCAATAATTATTATCTTACGTATGGAAAATTCCTTAATATTTTGTTCACTGGCAACAAATTGTTTTTTTTGTGCGTAAGTAAAAAAACATGTTTTTTTCGGAGAGATGCTATTTCAACAATCGAGTCACGGGTATTTAACATATTTATACCTAACGAACAAAGCTTTTCTTTGGTTTCGTCAACAACAAGTCAAGTTGTTTTGAGAGTTCAAGTAAGGAAAAGCTATATAAAATAGTATTCTTCACAACGATTGTATGAATTCACATGTAGGTGCTTCAATCCTAGAGCATGAGGTCTGTGGGGCTTTTAAACCTGGTACCCCAAAACCAACAGGTTTTGGAGTTATAGACCACATGATTGCTTTAGAGACGTGTTGCTTCTTTCGATGTATAGCCAACTTTGATACAGTAGAACTTTCTCTTCTCTATGTGAGATCTGCAGGGTTGTCAAGACGGGTACCCTAAAGCCATCTGGTTTGGGAGCTATCGGTCATATGATCATGTAACAAGATGGTTTTCTATCGATGTATATTAGGAGCGCCAAATTAGATTTTGGATCGTATATTTCATTATCACATTTATAGGGAAGAGATTAAAATTTTGGAGTTCCTTTAGTTTTTTGGTATTCAATCAGAGTGTATTATCAGAATAATAGGTGAATTTTTTTATCGCTTTTTATATTGTATACAAGACTCCATAACATAAACCAAATCGGCATAATTTTTTTTTTCAGGAATTTTTTATCAAGTCATTTCCATTTGTATTTGTTAGAAATTCAAATTTAAATTTTAAGTAGAAAATTATTTTGATTTATCTGCTCATATCATACCATATTTCATACATATATGAATTTGGGTAAAATTTGATGTGATTCCGTAAACAGAATCTATATTTTATCATTGCTAGATAAATCCATATGGTTCGATGGAAGAATGAGCCAATGTATGGGATTTTTTTCGATAAATGGGAAACTAAAATAAAGATGCTTCAAGATGTAAATGAGGGAATGTCTACAATACGTGGGTTTAGTCAGATATAATTTGAAGGATTTTGTAGATTCATTGATTAGGGCTTGACGGAAAATCTTTATAAGTTTCCAAAAATTGAAGATACAGATCAAGAAATTGAATTTCAATTATTTGTGGAGACATATCAATTGATAGAACCTTTAATAAAAGAAAGAGATGTTGTGCATGAATCGCTCACATATTGTTCTAAATTATATGTACCCGCGGGATTAATTTGGAAAACGGGTTGGAATATGCAAGAAGA
This sequence comes from Berberis vulgaris, assembly GCA_963556465.1. Classification (NCBI taxonomy): domain Eukaryota; kingdom Viridiplantae; phylum Streptophyta; class Magnoliopsida; order Ranunculales; family Berberidaceae; genus Berberis; species Berberis vulgaris. Next base: position 63,470,685 of record OY747131.1, read on the forward strand.
AACCATATTTATTGGAAAAATTCCCCTAATGTATTCTCGGGGAACCTTTATAGTAAATGGAATATACATAATAGTGATTAATCAAATATTGCAAAGTCCCGGTATTTATTACCGTTCGGAATTGGATCATAGGGGAATCCCTGTCTATACCGGTCCCATAATATCAGAATGGGGAGGAAGATAAGAATTAGAGATTGATAGAAAATCAAGGATATGGGCACGTGTGAGATTCTAATAACTTATCGCAGAGTTAATCATTTGGACATTTGAATTGAGAGATGTGGATCTTGGACCCACGAATGGGGGTATTCCCGAAACTCACAAAGAAAAAAGAAAGTGACTTAGACACAAAGAGAAGGAACTTGGGCAAAAAGATGGACCAATATAAACGAAGTGGATTAGAAGGATCTTGTTTGTCGAAAACCCTGGACCAATCAATCGAATATTGATTAATATTAATCAATATATTAATAATATTAATACGTAATCGATCGAACACTACTTGAAAAACTTGAAAACGACTCTTCTACTCAGAAACGAAATGTTCCAAATGTTCCTAGAAATATTTGTTCCCATTGGACCATTTGTATCTAAATGCATTAGGATCTCGATTCAAGGATTTCTCAGTTCGAGAAAGAAGAGGATCGAACCATTTCTTTTCACTCTTTTTCAAATTTGATAAATGTTTGTTGATCGTATATTTCATTATAGTTCATTTCCTATTTGATCCCTTTGAATTCCATATTCGAAGTTGAGATCGGATCTATTCATAAAAATATTGATTCGAACCATTTCTTATGTACCCATGGATTCTATATTAGATTTTGGATCAATCTATATTGATTGTCTGCCTTCATTATGTTGTTGATAGCAAATACCACTTTTTTTGGTTTTGGATCTTCCAAAGCATTCCCACACCGGACCCAATTTTTTCTTATATGTCGATAAAAAGATTCACTCTCTTAACAAAAAAAAAGAGGTAGAGCCAATAAAGATTTCTTTTTAGATTCATCCCTGGAGTTGAATACCTCATTCAAAATTTTTTTTTGATCCAATCCGCAGGAATCAATAGAAAATGCAAATCCCTTATGATACGCCATATCCGACTCGGTTATTGATAGAGTTAATAGATCCGCCATTTCTTGACATCTCTATTCTGCGTATTTAGCTATCCAAAGCAATGGGAAGGAAGTTCCCCAAACGATTGGATATGAACCAACTGGAACACCTGCAGCTGCATCTGAACCAAAACCATATATTTTGGTTGGGACCCATCGACCAAAGTCCATATCCGAATACCTACCACCGCTGCCGATAGATCCCGGCCAGTTTCCCCTCTTTCTCTTGCCGCTTTCCTACCCGCGGGAGGATACAATGACAACTTTCGGACACTCATGCCCGATCATGAGACTGCCTGTTGAACATCCGATGGCACGTTGCTCCAACTCGAGCTATGCAACAACGAAATCTCCCTTGATCCTTGCTGAATGTGCTTGATGGTCCCCCATAATACTCTCATTTGGGGACTTCTTACTCAAGATGTTCCAAGAGTCTCCGCTAGTTGAGTCGCGTCCAGTAGACTCCCTGTTTCGCTCATCCCCTTCGTTAGCTGTTTGATCGAGATACTATTAACTAGGTTCCTAAACTTGGAATGGATGGCGGAGCGTCGGTGGCAAGCAATTTTATGGATATGGTGCTTTACCCGTAGACGCTTCTCCAGCTCTCTTAAGAATTGTATGGGAGTCCTCCTCGGAGGGATCCCGAATGACCGTACCGGGGAATTATATCGTACTCAGTGCAACTATTGTTGTTAATCCTGCAAAGCCTACCCAAAGGTTTAAGTCAGATTGTAGGAAGTGGGTGATACGTTTTTTGTTTTTCTATGAAAAGCTCTACACTACCCACAATTCTCAGTAATGAGTCGACGACATATCGCGTGTAACAAATCCTTATTAAGTAATGGTAATTTAAGGGGGCCAGCTTACGGTCCAGGCGTCTCTCTGACCTGATAACTAGTATCGCCTCCCCGCCTAGCTCTATCAGCAGGCCCCTTATTTTGCAATACTTAATAAGGTCTCTCATGGCCCAATTATTATTATAGTGTTCTCTAGCATAGAATTCGGCCTTCAAGGTCAAACCGACAGCTTCTATGAGGAAGGCGGCGCAAAGGAGGCTCGAGGGCTTGTTAAGGAAGGCGACAAGGGCTGATGAAGGGGGAAACGAAAGGCATTTTCTGGTCCCCCCTTTCGTTTGAAAGCCTAAATTCCTTGATCCTGAAGTTTCCCTCAATACATTTTCCAAACCTTGCTTTCGATCGAGTGATCGCAGTATCTTTCCACCTTCTTTTATCTTGAAGGGGAGTTTATTCTTATCTACAGTGTAAGAAGACCAATCCTAAATTGTCTTATCTGGATTGCCTTAAAAACATGTTTGTTTTTGGTTCCATATATACTAATATCATTGATTAATGATAAGAGGAACTCAGGGTCCTTAGATGAACCTTGTATCGCACGGGTCAGTTCATCCCAAGTATGCCCCCACGGAAGAGTACACCCAATATTTTATAAATCTAAGGATCATACATTTTTGAAGGTCTCTTTCATTTCGCTCATCCTAGCTACCTCACTTCTCAAGTTACTATTGCACGTGATGCACTCCACCACTCTGGTAGTTCTCCCTCTGGCCCGTGTCCGGCTGCAAATGGGTCTGTCTCTTTATCTGCTCCGCCGACTCCTTCTGTGCCTATTATTATATGTCCCTTGCCACCTACTCATTGAATGTAGTTCCGTCACCTTCTCCGTCTACAGTCTCTACTCCAGCAGCCGACACTTTGACTACTCCACCTGAAGTTGATAAATCTCCTTTTGCACCTTAGCATGTAGTCTCATTTAAGCTACCATTACTAGTAGCTTGCTGCTACTCGCATGAGCGGTGACTTCGGATCCTGTTACAACCTATATAGAGGTTTCTATTACAAATTGTGCGCGAATCACTTTGAGAGTTGTCTACAGCTAGAACTCGTGCAGGAACTTGTTGCCCCTACTGTTCTTCACATGCTTAGACCAATACCATGGCTTGCGCTATGTCCCTATGCTCTCTGTACACTACATGACCGTCTTGTTACTATTTGGAGTTTTGTACGGTTCGGGTGTATCTCTAACACATGTCAAACCATTGGTGTAGACTTCTCCATGCATATTTTGTAAGCAATAATATCCTAGTGATGATGATGTACGAGCCTTCCTAGTAAGCTCCAAACTTCCCGCTATTTGTTTTTATGGTTTCTGCACGGGTTTTTCTCAGTCCCATGTTCTGAACTTCCACCTCGACAACTTTATGTCAAATGTCGTCTTCACTAGCTGTTGATATAAAATCAATATCCTCAGTGCTCCATCCATGCGTTCTTCTATGAGCTCCAGGTGTCTAGCTAAGATATCATCATCGTGTCTCGATTCCAAAGGAAAGGTTGTTCTGTAAGCCCATAAAACTCCTTGTAGATGTTGAGCCCAGTTCCCTTTCGTTTTTGTCTTGCTTCTTTTCACGTTGGTCAGTACAACTCTCTTCCTCATTTCAACTAATTTTTTATGTGCTCCTTAGCGTCTCTCTACATGTATAGCCATAACCCTTGGGTCAACGCTTTATCCGCTAGAATTATTCATGCAATCTCCAACGTGTACTATTTTCTTCAGTGTCTTTCTAGCTTGGTACTTGTCTTTAGGAAACTCTCCCGAATTGATGAATTTGATGTAGCATTCCCTCTAGTATGGACTAATTTCAACATCTGTAGCTGTCATTTCAGCATCTACTGCTACATCTTCCATTTTGCGACCAGGTCGCCTCCAGTGTGGTTTAGTTTATGCATCTGCATCCGTCATTTCAATATCAACTGCTTCATTTTTCGTTTTTGCGTCCAAGTTCTGTTTTTGCATCCAAGTCACCCTCTGTGCGGTTTTAGTACATCATGCCTACATCGCCCCCACTAGAATGTACAAGTGATTTCGAATGGTGCTCGTGTTTGCTAGGTTCTCACTGAATTGTTGATTCCATCTGTTGGTGTTCATGGACTCAAACCCGAATATCTGACAATTGTCAATAGTTGGAGATGGACATTCATCGCAAAGTAGAGAGACAATTGTCATCTTATATAATGCAATGAGTTGTTCAAGGCATGGGGACAATTGTCGCATCCCTAGTCTTGATAGTATATGAAGGGTTATGGCTAAGTCATGACTCATAGATTGTGTAAAGATAGAGTTTTCTACTACCATGACTTTGTAGGGAAGATAGTAATACATTCGATTTTTTGCAAAGAAAAAAGATCAATTTGCCATAATATTTTTCTAAATTTATTTGGGCCGAGAGCATGTAGATTTAATAGAGTATTTGACGTTTTGCAAGGAAGATGATTTCAATTTTTCACAAAATTTTCTTAGTAAACGTCAGCTTAGTTGAGGTAGACTTAATAGAGTACTCGACCCTTTTGCAAGGAAGATTATTTTGATTCCCCACAAATTTTCTCAATGTACTTCAGCCTTGTCAAGGTAGATTATTAAGTCACTCAGCCTTTTGTAGGGACGATGACTTCAATTTCCCACAAAAAATTTTCAGTGCACCTTAGTTGAGTCGAAGTAGACTAATAAGATACTCGACCTTTTGTGGGGAAGATGATTTCAATTCCCTACAATTTTCTCAATATACCTCAGCTGAACTGAGGTAGATTAATATGGCATTTGCTATTTTACAGGGAAAATGATTTCCATCCCTTACAAAATTTCATCGATATTTCTCAATCAAGTAGACTAATAAGGTACTAGGCCTTTTGCAGGGATGATGATTTCAATGCCGTACAAATTTTTTCAATGTACCTCAGTCGATCCGAGTTAGACTAATAGTGTTTTCTTAATAGAATTTGTTGAATAGTGAATCAATCATAAACTGGGGACTATGAAAAGTGAATTGATGATTAACAGAGTTGTCTTTGAGAATGCATTCAATGACCTAAACATTTTCCAAGTTATCTCAGCTTGGCTGAGATATGCTGAGATGGGCACTTAGCTCTTATAAGAAAGTTCACTGATTTGAGTAAGCTTTCATGCAATCAACTACTGTTTTTATTGAAATAAAATATAAATAATAAACTTCAATTCCCAAAATAAAGTTCGGCCTTATATGCCGGTAACCGATGTTAGGAGCGAGGGTCGCCTCGTTTCTCTCATCTTCGACCATCTATGCCGGTAGCAGACGTTATGAGTGAGGAATTAGCCTCATTGTCGCCACTTCGGCCATGTATGTCAGTAGCAAACGTTAGGAGTGGGGGTAGTCATGTTTTTCTCCTTTGCGACCATCTATGTTGGCAAATCAACATCAAGAGTACAGGCAACCCCGTTTCTTTCCTATTTGACCAACGTCTTGAGGGGAGTGTTGAGCCACTGTCCTCAAGTTGATGAGACAAAACTGAGTCCTCATCCTCTGGGAAGGGCTAAGCCCACTGGCCTCGAGATGATGAAACACAACTGAGCTAACATCCTGAGAGGAGGGCTGAGCCCACTGCCCATAAAATGATAGGATGAAGTTGAGCTATTATCTTTGGGAGAGGGTGCAACCCACTGTCTCCTACGGCCCCAACAACCCATAAGTGTAGAAAATGTTAGTACCCTGGCAAACTATTTTACCGTATTCGTATCGAAGTACTTTATGATAATAATTTCTTTTAGCCAGGGCACAAACAACATCCAAGTATGGTAACCATTATGAAATGATATTGAGCACTTGGATGAGTCATGCCAGTAGAGTACATTTTATTTCAAACAACCTAGTGCACATTGCTTCATCGTACAAAGTAAATACAAGTTAAATGGTGGAATCCTTACTCATTTCCTTGTGAACCGAAATCTTTAAAAAAAACATACTATGTAACTGAGCAATTTATTTCATCTATTAAAAACACTATTTTGAAAACCTTTTATTTAAACAATTGGACATAATATAAGTATATAACATACCAAATAACAAGCAAAAGTGCCCAAACTAGCACCAAGTTTGTGCCCAATTGTGCTTCCGACCCTTCTTTATCCGTTATTCAACTTACACAATCATCATATGACAAATTCATATAAAACTAAACAAATAGAGAGATTTTGATAATAATAATAATAATAAATAAATAAATTAAAATATCTAGTACTTAGTTTTCGTGTGGTTCCCTAGCTAGCCATACAATATATATAGAACAAGGGTATTCCCCGTGCCGTTGGCATGATAAAAGTTTAACATGATAAATAGAGTTTATTGTATTTCAAATATTAAGATAAATAAATATCAAAATGTTGAGTATGGGAATCGAGCCCATGCACTCTTATTGGGGATTGATTGAAGGTAAGACATAAATGCTAACTTTAAGTCCCAACCATTAGATGAAACGAGTCTCAACCATAAACTATACTTATCTATAAACTTATCTCTTGGCGCTTTAAGTTCTATGTGATCGTTAGATTATTATATTTGGATAAATCTCAGCCGTCTTTAATCTCCAACCTCAAACACCATTCTGATTTGTAATATAGACTAGGGTGTCGTGCCGTTGGCACGATAAAAGTTTAACATGATAAATAGAGTTTATTCCACTTTAAATATCAAGATAAATAAATATCAAAATGTTGGGTATGGGAATCAAATTTATGCACTCTTATTGGGGATTTATTGAAGGTAAGACATAAAAGCTAACTTTAAGTTCCAACCATTAGATGAAATGAATCTCAACCATGAACTATGTTTATCTATAAACTTATCTCTTGGTGCTTTAAGTTCTATGTGATCTGTTAGATTCTTATATTTAGATAAATCTCAACCGTCTTTTATCTCTGCCCCAAACATCATTCTGATTTGTAATATAATAATAATAACTCCCAAATCAAGGTGCAAATAAAAAGTTCAAGTGCACCTCATTTTCATCTTTAACATAGAATCCCTGCGTCACAAATTCGTGAAGGTAGAAATACGGGTTAAGAGTGATCCATCCGCCACATCATAGGGACGAGATTGATCATGGAGAGTAACGCAAACATCACGATTGAGGATTCCGAGACCTTTCACTGCAAACATAAAGAATGCTTCCTTGGCACAGATAAAAACATCTCCTTTCACAATAATCAGTTCCAAAAACCAAAACCGAGTCTTCATTGGTTCTTCGGCTAGGTTCTGACAAACAAGTTTGTCCTCCTCTTCGACAAGAAGCGAAACCACCGAGTTATCCTCCTTGGCAAAAATCTTAGCAGGAACAACTTTTAATGTCTCAAGCAGGCTGAAAACCCTTTTGACACATCAAATCGGCCAAACAAGTTCTCAGCTAGAACAACTGATTCAACAAAAGGCCGATTTCATATTCACCACCACCATCTAGCCGAGTATATCGTCTTGAGATTCCCTATCATCTGACCATGCCAAAATACAAAACGCCGCCTCCTGGACCGTTAACCAACTGGATAGGTTGAAGAGGACTCAACAATTAGGTGTACAACACAAGTTTCTTTAAACAATATGCACGCCTGTAACATTTCGTGGAACCGATTTCTATTCAAGTCGATGACATCGAACACAACTTGTTAGAAACTGAAAACTAAACGATCATCCCCTTCACACCTACTAGTTTTTTTTCTTTATTGATATATATTTTTCAAAGACATCAACAAACCCAACTGAGTGGATTCACCAAATGAACTGATTTTCTCAAGCCCGAACTTATTGTGAATTTCTTCTATAATATTACTCTCTATCTTGTATCGTATTCTCTGATTCCATTAAGTAGAATTAGAATGTAATTTCCATAGACGATACCAAGTTGTGGGGGAATTTTTGAGCTTTTTCTCTCGACTAAAAATTGTACAATGTGACTATAAAAGCAACAAACAAAGATTTACATGGTTCCTTCCATAATGAAAGCAGGGGTATATCTACCCTTTGGCTAAGGGGGTCGATTGCCCCCCTTAACTTAAAAAAAACGCACTAAGGTATTCGTATTTTTCATATTGCCCCTTTAAATTTGTAGGTTACCCCCCTCCATTTAGGTTGCCCCCCTCACGTCCAAAAAAAGCTTTCATTAATAGAAATTTTGAACTTTGATGGGCATAATGACATATTTTGAATCTTGTTTATTATAACTCTCTGCGACTGCGTTCAAGAAATTCCATGGACGTCTCCTAGCTCCTCCGCGTTTCTGCTGCATCCGACGGATATTTAGGACTCCCAACTATTGTTGCGAATGAATCAATTTTGTGCCTAATCTGGGAGCAGATTGCCACGCTCTATACTGGATCGCTCGATGATAGGTCTGATGCGGAATCCTCGCTCATTTCACTTGCTCGTGACAACAATCAATATGTGAAGCTAATAATTGAAGAAGGTGGAGTTGAGCCACTGCTGAAATTGGTATAGTTGAATAGTTGTGTACTGTTTGCCCCCCTTTGTTTGCAATCCTGGTTCCGCCCCTGGATGAGAGGTAATCCATGGTGTTCGATCGTGTCCAACACATCTATATTATTTCTCAAGTGTTAACATTGGTCCTCCCTTGTTACATTGAATCCCCCTTTTCCTTGTATAAGATAGATATGTATCACACTAAATATCTACCAAAATATCTTACCTACTTAATTACACAAATGTCTTAAGCTAGATATTTACAAAAAGGATTTGAGCTGCATATGGGCTTGAGCCTTATTTTACATAATGTGTTTGGGCTTAAAAACCTCAGGCAAAAGTCATCCCAGCCCGTTATGTTGGGTACCAAATTTGATACAAACGGGTTGCCAAATACCCATGATGTTGATGCTTTTGTAGTTCAAAGCTTTAATAAATGAAAAATAAGGAAATTTTTAAAGCTCATGCCGGAGGGTTCAAAAGTACTCGCAATTTAGCTTATAAGAAGTGATGCATAAAAAATCTTTTCACCTGTAAGTGTGACCTACAAAACAAATGTTAGATACCCAAATACCACATTTTTGGTGGCCGAAGGCACTCTGATGCTGAAGTCAGTAACTTAAATGGAAATGGAGATAAATCTGGACAGAACTCAATTAAAGTTGCATACCTTTGTCGAATGTTCCCTTTACCTTATATAATGGTCGTTATTAATTATTTACATGACTTAAGCATGTGAGGCCCAATGAGAGGAGACATTCCTTGTAATGGTCTCATTCTTTATGAAGATACGTCCTCGGAGGCGTTACTCTCTCCACGACTCTTTTTCTCTATAACGTTCCTCCTCTTTAAGGGAGAACTTTATTGGGCCTGGATTTGGGCCTTTTACTATGGTTAATTCTGATGAGACCGATTTGGGCTTTTATAAATGGATTCACCCTTTTTGGGCTTTATGAATTGGCCTGGTTTTGGGATACTTGATCCTCGTGATAGACAATCTCTGCCACATGTACGACTATGATATCAGTCTTATTTGATGTATCATTAGCTACTACCCCCTTTAGTTAGTGGGTATGCTGATGTGGCCACTAACTCGACGACGGTTGGACTTAGATTTCATCATTGCCTCGCATTTAATGTTGTTAGCAGCTTTTGGTGGATTTGCTATTTTGAGCTCTCGTTCATTCATTTGTTTTCACGCGCATTTTGGGATTTTGTGCAGCCATCATATCTCGCACGTCGTTTTATGTGCAGTCTCTTTGTTGCTAGGTTCTATGAAAAGGGGTGTGATAAGTTTGTTTCAAAATTAGGGCTTATTATTCTTTCTTCTTCTTCTTCGTTTTTCTTGCTCTTTCATTCCTTTATGATGTCTGCAGGTAATATACTAGATGGCGAGGTGCTTGCTGATTGGGAATCTTACTCCTCGCCCAAGAAGGTTTCTCAGGCGGTGTTGAATAGTGTTCATTCCGAGTATTCTCTGCCATTTGACCTTGAGATCATTTTGCCTAGGTAGAATGATACTCCTTGTCATCCAAGGATTGATTATATTGCACTTTACCCGTGCATGTTCCAATCTAGCCTTTGATTCTTAGTCCCAGAGATATTTTGGGAATATTTAGACTTTGGGGCATTCCTCTTGTTCATATGAGTCCTAATGGTTGGAGGGTTATGGTTTCTACTTAAGCGAGAGCCATTCTTACTGAAATTCCCTTGACCATTAGGTTTTTGCACTCTGTGGTTGGTGACCAAGAATATTTGCTTCATTTGCTCTTTTGCCTATTTTGGGAAGCTTAATGATGATATCAGGGATTGGTCGAGGTTCTGGTTTCATCCTTCTGTCAAGTCCAGCCATTTTAACTTGCGAGGTCATCAGATTGAGCGATCATTCCGAGTCCCTAATAAACGGAGGGATCTACAATTGTCTGTGAAGGAGTAAATGATTAGTGATCGCTTCTTGAGACTTTCTGTAGTTGTGTGGAGTCATTCCTTGCGAATGTTGTGGCACATAGTGGCTTATACACTCTGAATGAGGCAAAACGGGTCTTGCTTACCGAGTCTCAAGTTGCTGAGATCGCTCGTTCTGGTCCTATTGGTGTTAATGATGCTAGCATTGATGGGAAAGTGAGCTCTAATAAGGATGTTATAGATCTCGATGCTCCTACTAGCATTGGTGTCGCTGGCCCGACCACCATGAAGAGGAATCTTTCGAGGCCCACCAGTCCATCAAAGCGATTCGTGATAGGCTCTGGTCGTGTTCCTAATAGGAAATGACTTTTTGATTCTACTCATGGTGCTACTTGAACTGCTCCTCGTCCGAGTTCTTTTGATAAGGAGGTTGGGAAGGAGGATGGTCTCTCTCTCTCGGAGGTCTAGGAGATGAATCTAGCAGTGGAAAGGAGCAAAAAAGAAATAACTCGTCCCTTGGACGATAATGAGAAAAGCTCCTATCAGCTTATGGTGTGTACAACTTCGTTGAGTGGTTGGGTGATGATCCCCCGAGTTATTGACAACAAGATGCTTCAGCTTGTAATGGAGCAGTCCAAGGATCCAAATATGATAAAGACCCTGGTCGACTTTGAATTTAATCCTCGATGCGAACATGAAGTAATTGATTGAGGGCAAAACTCTGAGGCTTCTCTTCTTCCATCTTCCTCTATTCCTGTTGACAAGGCAATGAAGTTTCTAGTTTCTTCTCTTGCTTGTCCGACTTCTGCTGCTGCTACCACTACGGCTTGCTACTCTCGCCACGACTACTTCACAACGAAAAGGAAAGTGTGGTTTATCTATTATCACCGTTGTTTCGACCGTTCTTTCGGTCATCGGGGGTGGGTCTTCTATACTCCCTGATCCCCTAGTTCTTCATCCATTGATTGGTTGGAATGAGCCCAACCCGGAAGACATCTGTATTAAGTCGGATGGCAAGCTTTGTTGGTTTACTGAAATTGATGTGCATGATAGTGCACACAAGTTGATCAACAAATGGCATAGACGATCGGTGGAGAGGTTTCCGATGCCTATACGGGATCTTAGCAGTCATCTCGACTATGGCCTCAAACAAACAATGGATGGGATGAACCACCTTACTAATGTTGGGGTGATAAGGCTGCTCGAGCTTCTTTGAAGGAGGCAGAGGCTGTGCGAGATAGGTTTGAAGCTGATTTTGAGTATTTGGTGGCTGAACTGAACGAAGTTCATACTCATTTGGATGAGGTGGAGAGGGAATTATCCTTTGATAAGGCTGGTCATGATGAGGCCATGTGTTCATTTATTGAGCAACCCGTCAGCCGCCAGATCGTTGAGGAGCGGATGGAACAGTTAATAGCAGCGCTTGACGAGGTTAAGTCAGATCTTTCTGCAATGTTGACCACCATTGAAAGACAACTCACCTCAGCTAAGAATGAGCTTATTGCAATCAAAAATAGGCTGAGGATTGTGGAAGCAGAGGATTGGGAGAGAATTGTTGATGGTCAAGTCGAGCTTCTCGACTATATTGAGGGGATGGCGTCCATTTGTCCAAGTATCGTTGTCTGGTTGATCAAGTTTTCGAAGATGAAGATAGTGAGGAAGGTATTTTGGGTCCCTCGAGTGATTCAGTGAACGAAGAACCATCATTCCCTCCTCCTTCTGATCTGGATCCATCATCTACTCTTGTTGTTTAAGAGAAAACCTTTTCTCCTCCTGTTATTGACATTGTTGCCCCTATTCCATCGGATGCTCTTGTTGTCGATACTTTTACCGTGTCTTCTCCAACTGTTTTATCTTCTTCTCCGGATGTAACAAAATGATTTTATGAATGAAAAACCTTTTCTTTTGATAATCTTGTGTTGCCTTTTATTTTATTTTATTTTTTGTTTCGCATGTTTTCCTATTGAAGTCGTGACTCGTCTTTGGATCAGTCCCATTGATTTATTGTATATGATAGGTGTGTGTTCACCTCGTTACTTGCATTCTCTGTACTCTGATAATCTAGGTTTGTCTGTATTTTTGTTTCTTGCACTCGTTTGTTTGATCATCTGAAATCTTTATTTCTTCGGTCTTGTCGATCGGGCTGTGAAGCTGTACTAATTCGTTTTTACTCGTTTAGATTCTTGCAAGTCTACTTCATGATCAGACGTGTTTGGTCACTCCAGAAAGTTCCCTGAGTAAGTCTTGACTTGTGTGTCAGATCTCTTATAGACGTGTTTTGTATTTTGACGCGTTGGTAAAGCCGAAAGGCTTTGTGAACATATCTTGACTTATTTGTCCATATTTTTTTATTTCACGGTTCAACATATTAGTCGATCTGAAGGCGATCCAAATAAGTTGACTTGTTCGTCCCAACTTTTACTTCGTTGGTCTGACATATTAGTCAACCCAAAGTTTTTACAAGTAAGTTGTTCGAAGTTTTTTACGAGTAAGTTAACTGGTTCATCCCAACTTTTACTTCGTTGGTCTGACATACCAGTCGACCTGAAGTTTTTACGAGTAAGTTGACTGCTTCGTGCCAACTTTTACTTCGTGGTTGATCAGACCAGAATTTTGTTGTTTGTGTTTGACTTATGTGTCCTGACCTATTCTCGTGGCTTGACATGCCGATTGTTTCACAGTGTCTGGCTTTAATGCCTTAATTTTATTGCTCGGACGTAAGATGGAGTGCTTGATCTTGAAGTCTTATTGATAGTCCCATTTCGGGTGCTCAACAATCTATAGTAGTAGTCGTCATTTTCTTCCCATAAAGTTACGCTGTGTTGTAGATCAGTTTGTGAATATGCATTGCATCTTTTTTACTGTTGTTCGATTGATGTATTTTCTTATAATGATAAGAGGTTGCTTCCTGCGCACCCTTGTTGTTCGAATGGTATTTGTTTCTGATCGTCGTGTTTGGTTTCGTATTGCCCTGAAGTATGCTTTGGTGTTGCTTTGTATTGAGTGAACTTAAATTGTTCATTGCAATTTCTTCTTTCATGATTCTCCTGTAGTTTTGATAGTTGTTTCTTACGTATATTGTTGTCGTGAGGTAGCTAATAAACTCAAAATGTTTATTGATCAAATCCCTGGATGTATGTTCTTGATAGGTGATACCAACGAGCAAGGTAGAATCTAGTACCGAATTGTCCAATCACGCTCACATTAGCACCAATTGCTAAGGCTGTCATGCATTTTAGTATCAAGTTTTATTCGTCGAGTTAAATTTGTTTGCATCAATTCCGTTGTTGGTAATGGAAAAGGCGTTGTTGGCCTTGTCATGGATAATGTGAATCAAGCTTGTGTCTGTTAGTAAGGGCTTCAGATTATGTCAGTTGGTTGATCCGCTTGAGGTGCAAATTTCTTCGCGTTTCTCATTGTGAGTTGTCGTAGTGGTTTTTCTGATCTCATTTGATGGCGTTGGTGTTTCTACTTCGATATAGATCAGCTCGAGTGAGGTGTTATTGATCGTCTATTTGGTTGACTTGATTGTTTGCTTCCTCCAGTTATGTCGTGTGGGCGTATATCAGTTCTCTGGGCTGCTCTTTTGATCCCGCAGTGGTGTCCACCATCTTTTTCCCTTTGGGTTGCTTATTTGGTAGCCCGATGAATTTGTCGAGTCGTCCTCTCTGAACCTAGTGCTCAATTTGTCTTTCAGATTGTAGCAGTCTTAGGTGTCGTGTCCATGATCCTTGTGGAAAGAGCAATACTTGCTTTTATCTCTCCCTTCCCGGTCTCCTCTCATTTTGAGCGGTCAGTTGACATCTTCCCATTTTCCATAGACTTCAGTATGTTCGCCCGACTTGTTTTCAAGGCTATATATGGTTTATATGTCTTTTTCACCATACTTGTTACCCGTTCATGCTTGGGCCTTGATGACTGCAGTTTTCTGGGCTCTTGCTAGTTGAAATTGGATCTACCATTGGTCTGATGCCTCTTTGGTTGAACGTTATCCTCGCAGGGTCTGTCTTCTCTACTTATTTCTTCTATTATTTCTCGCCTCCTTGAGTGGCCTTCCCTATCAGATTCAGTCTTCTTCCTAGCGGCCACCATTTCCTCTAGAGTGTGGTGTTTCTAGGTGGTTTTCAATAGAGTCGCCATATTCTTTGGAGGGTCTAGGTTCAGAGAATAAAAAAATGGCCATTTCTTCAACCTGGAGGTAAAAGTGGCAATGGTCATGTCGCATTGCAGCCATCGATCATTGTCAATTCGTTAGTAAAACGAGTGATGTATTACCTTATTGTATCCTCGAGCTTTTGTATGTTGTGAAGTAGGTAGTGTGGTCCCTTCATCATCCGTTGACTGCCGATGAATCTTGTGACGAAGGCAGTAGCTAACGCGTGGAAGGAGTCTATCAATCTTGGTGGTAGACTGTAGAATCGATTCATCGCTGTGGAGGTGAGACTGGTCGGAAATGTTCTACATAAGATTGATTTTGTGTTCTCTTTCAACGCCATCATGTGGTGAAAGTGTCGCAAATGGTCTGTCGGATCGGTGGTGCCATCGTATGGTTCAAACTTTGGTGGGGTGAACTTTTTTGGCATGGGAGTCACCATGAGTGCGTTGGAAAATGGTGGTCTTGCCAGTTCGTACAACACATTAGGATTTGTGACCCAATCCTGAATGGAGTTTCAGCAGGGGTCTCGTCACTTTGTGGGGGGCCATCTTGCGGTGGTTTACTGCTTTTGAGATTCTCTTGCTGAGGTTCTGTAGGAACTTCATTACTTTCTCGGACTTGGTTGGCAAAATTTTGTTGGGACAGCGTTTGGACATGGCGGGTGGATTACGTAAGTCTTTGGGTGAGTTTGTCCACCATTTTGATCATACGGCCCATCTAGGCCATGAGTAGGTCCACATGAGGGTTTGTGGCACTGCCATAAGATGTTTGGGAGGTTTGAGCTATCACATGTTGTGGCTCTTTGTTGTTGGGCACGATTGGCCTGGTGGTTGTTGCTGGATCAAAATCGTGTAGCGTTGGTAATGCAACTTCATTAGTTGGATGATTACTTTGATCATTGCTAGGTTGAGGCTTTGTAGGGTGTTCCATCTGTCCTGAGAGCTTTTCAATCGTTGATCAGGGCCGAGGAAGCTTTCCTACTGCAAACTCTCTTCTTGAATGGAAATCGTCGTTCCACACAGATGACACTAAACTATTACGTCCAAAATTTGTTTTCCTGTAAGTGTGACCTGCAAAACAAATGTTAGATTGCCAAATACCACCTTTTTGGTGGCCGAAGGCATTTCGATGCTTAAGTCAGCAACTTAGTTGAAGATAGAGATTAATCTGGATAGAACTCAATTAAAGTTGCATACCATTGTCTAATGTTCCCTTTACCTTATATAATGGTCGTTGTTAATTTTTTGCGTGACTTAAGCATGTGAGGCGCAACGAGAAGAGACGTTCCTTGTAACAGCCTCCTTCTTTATGAAGATATCTCCTTAGAGCCGTAACTCCCTCCATGACACTTTTTCTGTGTAACATTCCTCCTCTTCAAGGGAGAAATTTATCGGGCCTGGATTTAGGCTTTTGATTATGGTTTATTCTGATGGGCCCCTTTTATAATTGGATTCCACCTTTTTGGGCTTTATGAATTGGCCTGATTTTGGGATACTTGATCCTCGTGATAGACGATCTGTGCCACGTGTACAACTGTGATATCAGTCTTATTTGATGTATCATCAAGAAGAGTCACGATTTATTAATGTAATACCAACACATTCAAACATGTTGTACTAGAGATTCAGACCAAACAAGAAGTGATTATCAGATTAATATAAATGCATCCACAAATTATGTTCATTTTCTTTTACACCTAGGCTTAGCTTTTTGTGGCTACGATGAATCAGAAAAGTCAAACAATCAAAAAACTTTTCTTGAGCTGTTATAGTTTACCACTAACCACAACAAAGTATTAAGAATGTTGTCCTAAAAATGCCCCAGAAAAATCATAAATTGATCGATTAAGAAAGACCTTGCAAATGCAATTGCTGAAGAGACCATCAATGTTATTATTGTTATTCTTAAGGATTTTGGTGAAAAGCTTTTTTCTATTTTGATTGATGAATCCAATAACATAAATCAAGGAGCAAATGATTGTTGTCATACGCTTTGTGGATAAGAAAATATGTGTGATTGAAAGGTTTATTTGCATTAGGCATGTTGCAGAAACCACAATAGATTCACTTAAAGTTGCCCTTATGAAATTTCATATCGACTGCCAATTGCGTATTACGAGATTGGGAAGTCAAGGCCATAACAATGCTAGTAGTAGGCAATTTGAATATAATGGACTAGAAATACTTATTTTGAAAGAGAACAAGTATGCATTTTATGTTTATTGTTTTGTCGATCGATTGCAGTTGACACTAATTCATGTTGCAAAAGTCCATCCCCAAATTGCATTATTTTTCAATTTACCCATGAATGCAGTGGATATTGTTAGAGCTTCTTGGAAGCATCTTGACATTCTTTGCAAAAAAAAAAAATTACTAAAATTATTGAAAAACTCAATAGTGATGAACTTTTGGGCAAGGTTTCAATCAGGAGACCAACAATAAAAGTTATGGGGATACGAGTTTGGGTTCACATTATGGGACAATAATAAGTCTGAGTATGATGTTTTTATCTATGATTGATGTGCTTGAAATTGTGGTTGGAGATCGCTCAAATTCTAAACAAAAGGGTGAATTTATTGGACTCAATGCGATCATTTGGTTTTGTACCAAACTTACATCTCATGAAGAATTTACTTGAAGTCGCCAATGGTTTGTCAAAGGAATTGGAACACAAAAATCAAGATATAACGAATGTTATAAACTTAGTGAAAATATCAAATCAGCATCTACAAATGATGAGAGAAGATGGATTAGATTCACTTCTCAATGGGGTTTCTTCATTTTGTATTAAGCACATTATCATAACTCCATGTATGGAAGATCCATTTGTTGCACGAGGGCTATCGAGACAAAGGTTTGAAGGGTTTACGAATCACTATCAAGTGGAGTTGTTCTATACTTGCATAGATACGCAACTTCAAGAGCTTAACAACCGTTTTATTGAAGTAAATACAAATTGCTACTCTGTATGTCTTGTTTGAACCCAAGTAACTCATTTGTAGATTTTGAAAAACAAATCCTCTAGTTGAAATTTCTCCGATTGGTTTTGTTCAGATCAATTAGAGATTTATATTATTGATGTGCACACGAATGATGACTTTGCAATAGTGAAGGAGCTAGTAGACTTTCCAAGAAAACAACAGAATGTTGTATATTAGTTTACTTGCTATTAAAGTTGACATTAAGTTTGTCAATTGCCACAACTAGAGTTGAAACATTCTTTGCCATGTATATAGTAAAAACTCATCTACGAAATAAAATGAGAGATGACTAGATGAATGATTGCCTAGTCACATACATTGAAAAATAATATTTTCAAAAGCATTGATATTAAGGTGATTGTGCAACACTTCAAGAAATTGAGTAAGCAAGGAAAAAAAGGTACTCACTCCTTCACAGCTACCTCACAGTTTGCAAAAGACAGAAAATTAAACCTATTTATCTCTAGTCACGTGCAATGTCCTCAATTGCAACTGAAAACCTAAGTGGTCTTATCTGATAACACAAAACCAAAATTGAAAAAATTTCACCATAAAGCTACAAGTTTCCTCATTTGTGGATGCTTTTATGAGGGAATACAAATATTTGCCTAGCTTATAATACTTCTTTATGATTTCACTAGCCCAATGGGATCCACAACTATTGTGGATGCCAAACACACCTCCATGGTGTAAATTAGCAAAAGGTTTGCCTGTAAAAGGCGTATGACTTGAGCGAGCCAGCCATCCCCGATCTCGAGTCTCCACAACTTGGTGTGGTTTTGCCGCTACAGAAATTTGTGTTTGCGTCACGGCAACTGTTCGATTCATCGAAACCCAACTTTGCTTCAAAGACTTTCTTGAATATTTCGATTACTCAATTGATACATACGGAAAGAAGCCTATTTGTTGATTCTGTTTAGAAGGAAGGAAGGTCGGAGGAGGAGTCTCCGATCCGAGAGATGATAACTCGTTCAAATCTGGTGGAGCAACTCAGAGATTATCAGATTAAGTCGCAACGCAAGTGGGCAAAGCTTATATTTTTCTCTCCAAAACCCCAATTAATCACCAGGTATCAAGATGCCCCTTTTGTGTTAAAGGTTGTTCTGATTAGATTTTTTTTTTTAAATGGATGTTATCGAAATATTGAATTTCTTAGATTTGACATCTTATTTTTACTATCAATTTGAGAAATTTAGAAAACTTTGGGTTTGCCTCTCAATTGTCTGTTAAGAACTGAGCTTAGATTCCAAAACCACGAAATAATGGTTTGTTTTGATTTATTTAGCCAATGGGATCATAAATTCCACCACATAATTCACGAGTGTATTCCATCGCTTGAACTTTTCCCAAGTTAGTTGTTTGGAGTTGGTGCAATGGAGGACATTAATCTATTGGGTGAAGTACTTGGATGCAGAATTTGGTAAGGTCCGTAGGAAGTCTCTGGTATTGTTTCTTGGGGCTAATTTCAATAAGCAGGCATGGGTGAAGTCATTGAAAGGTTTGATATAAGACTGGGTATATGGGAGTGTAAGTTCATTTTGAAGGTGGGTAGGTCGGTGCTAATGAAATCGACCCTCTCAGGTCTTCTGACCTGCATGCTTAATCTTATTTTGATTCTGGTGCAATTGCTATCATCCTATTGAAAAAGGATGATTGGACTTCCTTTGGAGACCTTACACTAGAAATGAAGAAGTATTGAAGTATCATCTTATTGGTTGGGAGAAAGTTTGTAAGCCTAATTTCTCAAGGTGGCTTGGGAGTTTGAAAGACTAAATAGACAATACAACCTGCCTTAGGAAATGGCTTTGCAGATTTGGCATTGAGCAACATTTTCTATGGAGGAGAAATGTGAGAGAAAGATACGGGGTCATAGTCACTAGGTTATTCACAAAAGAGGTTAATAGCGCTTATGGGTGTGCATTATGATGTTATAAAAATCAGAATCCTCTTTTGGGTTGACAAATGGAATGAAAATGATTCGTTGAAGGCAAGATACTCTCAGATTTATGACATCTCTCGCAAGAAAGACAGTAGGATTTGGGGTTTATTGAACAAAATGAAGGCCAAATGGGCTGGAACTTGGATTTAAGATGGCGAATCAGCTGCTTACAAAGCTTGTTAAGGACCTGGATAATGTTTCCCGAAAGAAGAGAAAGATAAGTGGCTTTGGAAGAACAAGCGAGAGGGCTTCATAGTGAAAGAGTTCTACGGACCTTACATATGATAGACTGCTGGTTAAAAGATAATGGGTCTTTGATAACTGTCCAAGTACTTGTTTTTCTCCTTTAGATTGCACTACACGACGGGATTTGTCTAAATATCTTGATCAGTAGTAGGGGGATGCCGATGGCTAGTTCATCTTCTATGTGTGAACTCGTCAATGAAGGATATGACCACTTTTTTCTAAGTTCTGTCTTGGCCAAAAACTTATGGGTATTGTTTTTAACAGTGCAAGGGAGCTTACTTCAATGTTTTTAAGGGTTGCGAATGCTGGGAACCTTAGCAAATTGGGTGTTTAGTTGTGGGAGAGACTTCCCACGTGATAGTATGGAATGAAAGAAATGACCACATATTTAGAAGGAAGCAATTATTTTTCTTTATGCTTGTGCATCAACTAAATCGATTACGTGCTACTGGGCATATAGCGGGGTTGGTCGGGAAGGGAGTTCATGTTTTCCTAGGGCAATTTTATTTTTGTGTAATTGCTTACTGAGTTGTTGTTTTCTTCACTTGGTTTTCTCAAGTGAGTCTCTCCTTACTGAGTTGTTTTCTTCACTTGGTCTCTCCTTCAATGAGTCTCTATCTTTCTATCTTTTTCTAGATCCGACCCTTGTTTTCCTCGATAAAAAAGAACGTGATCCTTACAATCTCTTATTAATAATAACATTTCTATCCTTTATTTTACAAACACTTGTTGTTAAGGCACAAAATCGCAATATCTTGCCAATGGCATGACAACTCAACGGTTAGAGCTTGGCGGATGGTACCACTAGGTCATGGGTTCAAACCCAGCTTGCGGCAACTTTATGGGTTCTGGGATCCTATAAAAACCCTGCTTGCCTTTCAAAAAAAAAAAAAAAAGTCGCAATATCTTATTTGTGTTTTATGCACATGAGGATCACATAGAGAAATTTTAGAAAACAGAAAATGATACATTATAAGAATAACTATAAATTTTTTTTATAGGTAAGTTAACATCAACCAATAAAGTTATTTGTTGGGAGGATGGATGAGTGGAGAGGTGGGAGGTCCCTATGAATGTAGACTGTGGTAAAGCATCATGAAGGGGGTTGATTAGTTCAGGAAGAGGGTGCATTTTACGGTGGAGAAAGGGGATAGGATAATATTTTGGAGGATCCTTGGTGCAGGTCCATTCCTTTGTGTGTTATAATCCTAATCTTTCATTTTCGATCATAAAAATCATCTCATTTGACAAAGTCCTCTTCCAATCCGCGAATGGCTTTTCATTAAACTTGGGGTTGAGAAAGAACCCTGAATAATAGTTAGATATTCTTGCCGTGCTTTTGGATATGATGGGAGACCTGCCTCAAACTCTTTCAAATGAAGATTCTCATATTTGGATTGAAAACAAATCGGTTAGCTCATACTATTGTAATTTGCTTCATTGTTTTTATAGTAGCATAATAGCAAGCACAAATCTTGTTACCCCTTGCATTTTATTATGATCCTTGACCTATTTCGGAAGCTCATGTTCCGACTAGGGTGTCATTCTTCGTGTGGACTTTGATTCTTAATAGAACTTTAACCCGAGATAACCTTCGGAAGAGAAGCGCATCTTTGCTTCTTTGTTTGGCTCACTATCCTTTCTCCTTTTCAATTTGGGTTTTCTTCTATGTGAGTCAGGGTTGTGTGGGTCATGCCACGAAAAGTGAGGGATATCTCTTTACTTAGAGAATTGGGTTCATTCAAAGTAAAAGAGTATGGGAGACTCTTTCCAGGAAATGCACATGAGATAGATAGGGTGATTGTGAATATTAAGAGCTACATTTTTTTGTTGTTATAAGGTGTTTGTTGAATTAAGGGGTTAGCACTTAGATGATTTCATGGTTCGATCGAAGATAGTGTTGGACTTGTAATTTTTTCTCTTGTACGAGGGTTTTTTGTGTTTTTGTAACTGTTATGTAATCACCTCAAACTCCCTCCTTTTTTTTCTTACTAATGAAAAACGAAAATAAGTTGATATCTAAGTTGCAAATTCATCAAACTTAGTAATGTAAGCAAATTTCTTCAAGTTGAGACATACACTACTACTATCAAACATTCAGATCTGAATCCAAGATTCCAACTGAAATGTAAATATACACCACTAGCAAAAAGATTTGACTTGGCAGTTGCAATAAGTACATATTGAATGTGAAAAACGTTTCATGATCTCAAGTCTCCACATCTTAAAAACCCTTAATCATGCATCCAATCAGAAAACGTAGAAGGAAAATCAAAATACAAGTGAAGGAAGGGGAAGACGGTTGTCTTCTTTTTCTCCACTTTTTTCTTACATTTCATCGGAGCACAAATGCCACACCACAAATCAACGATTTAGGGTTTGTGTCCCCCCTTCTTTTTAAAATTTTTTTATTTAAAATAAATAATCAAATATAACCCGTGCAAAGGGTGCGAGTACCTTAGGTGCTTGATCACCAAGGTTTTTAAATGCTGAGGCATCATGCGAGGCGTAAGTTTCAATGTGTGAGGTGTAAGCCACATGAAAATATGTATTTAAAGTATAAAAAGATAAAAATGCAATTCGTAACTTAAAAGAAAATAGGTAACTCATAATTCCACATCCAAAAACAATAGTTGCATATAATTCAAGCATCAAGCTTGCAAATGTCATACTTTCATCATCAAATTTAAGGCAAGTAGCCAAGTAATAATTAGAATACATCCATTTAGAATTCAAAATGCAAACCCATAACACTATAACATCATAAACATGGATTCATGGGCACAAAACATAATCCAAAATAATGCTAAACATCTAATCATGATTCATAATCATAATAAAACTTCGTCAAGCGCATCAAAATCCATTTCATCGTCCCCTTCATGAACATTTGGACATTCATATGCAGCATCCGAGTCGTCCTTATCCTCTATTGCATAGGTTGTACAACAAACTTAACTTTATCACCCAGAGTAGCTCCTAAATAATCACAAGTTTGTATTCATTGTAGCCATATAGGTGATAATGATATCTTTCGTATAATAAAATTCTAATTAACAATGTAACTGTATACTATTATATATATTTTTTTTTGAAAGGCAAGCGTGCTGTCGATGGGTATAGAACCCAAGACGTGGGAGTTTAAACCGCCATGGCCTTAACCATCCAACTAGGCTACCATTGGCAATATACTATTATCTTAATAGTCTACTAGACTTACTTTGGTATGTTCGTATGCTTTGGCTTGAGGCTCGTTCTTTATTCAAATTCAAATGATCACGTCCCCTTTTTTGTGCACTAGTCATAAAGCCTTCTTCACACGGGTATACACTTGAAGTGATGACTATAGGTTCCTTAGGAACATTAGGAGTGCTTGTGAGCACTTGGAAAGTATCATCATCAACCTCATTGTCTCGAATCACCTCTACTCAAGGAGTATCAAAGTCTTCATCATCCAATTGGTGTTGACGGGAAGGACATGCGCTTGTTCCACAATGATCTTCTCATCATCCAAGTCAATGGTATCTACCAAGTGGGATCAAAGCTTTCATTTTCTTTTCTTTTGCCTCTCGATCAACTTCAAGTTATACATGATAAAGACGAGCATTGAACCTCTTCTACTCTAACCTATTTCTCCCGTTGGTATGCACCTATGTATGATCAAAACTTGTATAATTATCAAATAAACCAAAAGAAAGTGTAACACAAACCAAATAATATTATAAAAACCTGCTAAAAAGTACTCCAATTTTGCTCACAACCAAATGAGCTACATGTCAAGCCTAAAACCTGAGCTGCAAATCTTTGAAATTCAAGAGCTTCGCCTCCAAATCGGAGCCACCAATCAATTTGATTAGTTAATTATCTTAATAAAAAATAAATGTAAAAACAAACTAATAAAGTTTACTAAAATTAAAGGGGCAATAGACATACCCTCTCCATAATGTTTAATTAGGGAAACCCCCCTAAAAAAGGTCTATTTATACATGCCCTTGACTGACCTTTCTGTCCTTTGACTAGTAGGATCATATATTTTATGACCAAAATGCCCATCACGTGAGGAGCACACTTCGATCCAAAGTTTTACTAATGTAACATTAAGATAATAACACATCTCGAAGCACGATAAAGGTCTAAATAATCATTTACACCTCGAGAGTAATATACATCTCGAGAATGAAAAGAATATAAAAACAAAGAAACCCACCTCCAACTTCATCATCTCCCTCCAACCCACCACCTCCTATCTCTGATCGACACCGCCTTGCCCCCATCCCCTCCCTCATCTCTGTGTTACTAATTGGCAACCATTAATTCGCCTGCCGTCATCGACCACCTCTCCTAGCCCCATCTCTTCCTCTCTGTTTTGTGTTACACACCAACCACCGCCCCCATCCCCTATTCCAATAGCAGCACCACCAACCTTCACTGCCACTCCACCAACCATTACTTCAGTCATTGCCACTCCACCAATCGTCACTCCTACTCCAATTCCCAGCTCCGAGGAGAGGTAGCTCTCTTGCTGGACAAATTGGCAGCACAAAGAGGGAGGTTTGAGCTGAGGGCAGCCATGGAAGCGACATAAGTGGAATCAGGCTTGAGATCATCTTCAACAACCATTGGAGAGGTGTTACTGAAATCGTCATCGAAATGTTGTTGGCCATTAGACCAATTGAGAGCTAGAGATTTGGCTTTCTTCATAGCTTCACATCCGGCGCTAGGCTGCTACTGTTGTTGGCAGCGATTGGAGCGGTGGCTATGACTCGTTTGGCTACGGTTGCGTCAACTTTTTCTCGAATAAAGATAGTAAAGATCTGCATAAATCAATCTTCATTTAGGGTTTTCTCTGTTTCTTCATCAGATGATGAACTCCTTTGACATATCTCTAGTTTTTGGTGAATTGAAGAACCTCTTTAATGACCGCTTTGTTTTTTGTAAAATCAATGTTCAATTTGGCTTGCTTCGCGTCTTTTCTAATTTTTCAATCTGAGTCACTTAAGTTTGATTTTTCGTTCTCTTGGTTGATTTGATTACAACCCAATATGTTGATTGCTTAGATGATAGAACCCTTTTGATCAGTGTTGCTACTGGATAGGGGATGGGGGTAGTGGTTGGTGTAACACAAAACAAAGACGGAGCGGTGGGGTAGGAGGGGTGGTCTGTTACATGGGGAGTGGTGGAGGTGATATTTTCTGTTTCTAATGAAGCAATGAAGGGAAGGGAGGTAGGGAGGTAGTGAGACATTCAATGGATTGGATAAATGAATGAGGAGGGGGTGGTCGGTGACATGAGGAGTGGTGGAGGGTGATCTCTTCTGTTTTAATGAAGCAGAGGATGGAAGGGAGGTAGTGAGACGTTCAATGGATTGGATAGATGAATGAGGAGTGGTGGAGGGCAACGGTGTTCGGATCAGAAAGAGTGGTGGTGGTGGGTTGCCAGGGAAGAAGATGATGTTTTTTTTTTTTTACAATCCGAGTCGTCAACTTCACTAATTAGACATGTCCAATTAGACATCTTTGAAGAGGTTTCCTCTATTAGACAGTATCGATGTGGGGTATGTCTAATTGCCCCAAAATTAAATTACTAGGAGAGCACCTTTTCCTTGTGTTCTTTGCCATGTTAGTACCAAAAGGTCCCCTTGCATCATGGATCGGGGATCATCCTCGCCATGAACTCAAATAACCCATCCGTTACTTCTTTATCAACCTTGAAGTTTGTATCATAACGAAATTGGGGATTGAGAAAATGTCCAACAACATGAAGTGGGAGATGAAGTTGAGGAGTCCACCACTCATCGATCTTATTTCATATTGGCATGTATTTTGCTTCTTTATCCCAGCATGCCTCCTTGATCTGCCCTTTTGTTGTGTCCATCATCTCATAAAGAAATGTCATAGAAGGCGTAAGATCAAAATTTACATATCTCAACACTTCTCAACACTACTGCTATAGTTACGGTTGTTTTCACAACAAAAGCAACATTCTTCCGAAAGTTCTTATCATACATCACAATGTTCTTCCCAGCTATCCCTTCATTTCTTCCATGTACAATTATTCCATTTCTATGAAAGAAACATGGACTTGAGCAATTGCTTTTACTTGTATAAGCTTTGAAGGTAAGATATGCGGTAGCAAAGGGAGTAATAGTTGGGCGTATGATCTCACGATTCTTTGTGAAGGACCTCATCAAAACTAAAACCTACGAGTGCCTATTCATAAATTTAGCAATCCTCCTTGCATCCTTAATAGTTTTTTTGAACATCTTCATGCTTTCGATAGACTCTAACATTAGGTTTATACAATGGGCTGCACAAGGGGTCCAGAATAAAGTCTTCCTCTTCTCCATCAAATCCTTCTCAGTTTTTTTTTTTTTTTTTAATTGGAAGCATTGTCTGTCACAATTTGAACCACATATTCTTCCCCAACCTCTTCAACAACTTGCTCAAGATAATTAAATATCAAATCTCCATTCGTTATCGTGTCTGAACCATTAACCGACCTGTAAAATATCATCCCATCAGGTGTATTGATAAAAAAAAATTAATTAAACACCTACCTTTCCTATCATCCCATCTGTCAGACATGATATGGTAACCCCATATTTCTTTCTAGACTCCTTGAAGACCTTCATTAGTGTTTCAACATACTTCACCTCCTCTTGTGGGATCCAAGTCCTAATCTCATGCATGGATGGAGGCCTGAAACCCGGCCCATAACTAGCAATTTGCTCGCACTTGATCTTGAAGTATGGGTTGTTGACCAAGTTAAACAACAATGCATTTGTGAACACCTTCCTATAGCCTTGCACACTTCTTTTCTTTTAGCCTTATTTTCTTTCGAGTTGTGCACATTTGGATTTGGTTTGCTACTCACCCAAGCATCCATGGGACCTCTCGAATGTGGCATAAGCATTTGCCCTTCTCCCTCATGCTCATCATCACCAACTTCGAAGAACTGTTTGTCCCAGCCCTTCCAATACTATTAATTCCTCAGATTGTTGTTTTGCACTTGGAAATTGCTAAGTGCACATAAGCACTTCAACTTGACTTATTTCGGGACTTTGTTACATTGAGTTATTTGAACACTTGTCCCAACCAATTGGTGCTTCATTCTATTAACTCCTCCAGTGTTCTTCTCACAAAATTTGCAATACATGTATCCCTTTAGTTCTCCTTGAACTTTTCTAGCATATTCCAAGCAAAATCTTGTGGTCTGCTGCCCATCCTACAAAAACTATCATAATTATAGCATAATAATAGTAAACAAAGCATTCAAAAATAATTTGGCATAAAGGTTATTTGATAACAACAGTGAATTGAAATCAAATTGGCACAAAAATTAAAAATAATGAGAGCACTGTGTGGTTGTAGTAGAGATGTTGGGTTGTTTTGTTTTCATCACTAAATAAGAGGGAAGGGAAGGGAAGAGAAGGAGAAGGAGAAGGAGAAGAAAGAAGAAAGAAGAAAAAAAAAGCAAGAGAAGAAATTGACATGATTTGAAGAAATCGATTGAATTCAAGAGAAGAAATCACAGCTCGAGAGCAGGAGAAGAACAGGAGTAGACGTCACTTGGAGCACAAGCAGCCGCAGTTGTATGGGTTTGGAGAAGACGATCACACAAGTTTTTGGAGGGTTTTAGGTTTTTTTTTTTTTTTTTGATTTTCAAAAATACCTTTTGATTAAAAAAATTTCTAAAATGTAAAAAAAAAGTCTTTACGCCTTGAGGCATTAAAAACTATGCCTCACAGCAGAAAATGTCCCAAAGAGCGTGATTTACGCTAAATAATAGCATTTGGCCTCGAGGCGTACGCCTCACACGTTTTTCTAAACACTGGTAATCAGAAGAATGTGCATGGCTTACATGCTTACCTGCATCGGACCCTAGTTGAGGCTCAATTTTGTGTTTTGCAGTGCGCCATGCCTTTCTGAGCCTTAAGGAGAGTTGTCATAACCGCCATCCGCAAGGTTTGATAGTTAGCTCCATGAACTCGGAATCGACAACCTCTCTACACCATTTTGGCTATAAACAATGAAGGGTGCCTCTATTCTTTGGTCCTAAGTTCCTTTGTTCTCTCTGATTTATTGGAGCCTTTAACTCTTGGTCTACTGTATTGCTCCTGGTTCATTCTTCCACTAGGCCATGTCACTCCCATGCGACTCCATCACGCCATTCAAGTCCTGCTTTGGAGACCTTATCCAGCACTTGTGATGACCTTCCTCATCTTAAAGCTTGAATTCAGATATGGGCTGAGCCACTCTTAGTTAATTCAATGGACTTCTGTTACCCTTACTTTCTCCTCGAAAACGTGGTCAACTGCAGCCTATAAATTAAATACAGACGTGGGACAAACATCTTAAAAGAAATAGATGGAATTTCCTAAGGGAAGCCGGAAGCCCTCAAGCCCCATAACATTTTCTTTAAGATATTGGGACATCTATGGAATTGGAGGTCTGTAAAGGTGGATCTTGAATTTTGGTTTTTTAGTTTATTGGGGTTGTACTAGAACAATAATTGCACTTTATTGTGTCAGAGTTTGCTTTGCATTCTTGTTTTCATTCTATATCTATTGAATTAGATGGCGCAAGGGAGTTGGGGTTTGGGTTAGCTCAGAATGCCATTCTGAACAGTAGGTCGAATTCAGAACAACCTACTCATAAGTTGAACTATTAGATGCACCTGCCCTATTCAATTTATACTTTATTAGACCCCTTTCTCATTCATGCTTTTAGCTCTGTGATGATGATTTCCGGATACTAATTATTAAGTTCAGTGACCTTTTCAAGTTACCATTGTTTGTTTCAATAGACAAACAGTCATTGACCTTTTCAAGTTAAGTTATAGACAAACAGCACTGAAATATCCCCTTTAATTGCTGTAAATTTTTTATTTCATGCAGAACGGATGTAAATGTTGCTCGCTTGCTGGCCCTGTTTTTCAGTGTGCTTGTAATATCTACATATGCGACACTTTACTATAGATACTTCTGGCTCTCGTTTGTGATTATATGCTGTGGAATCATTCTCCCCCTATGCCTCAAAATTTCTCGGCAGCAGAGACTGGCAAGGAAAAGGGAGAGAAGAATGCTTTTACCTTTGTCAATGTAAATTCAAAGTCTTGACAGTGTCCAACAATATCCAGCTAGGTCAACAATCAAACGTTGCTTGCTCTTGACCCATGTGGCTTATATGAGATGCTTAGATGCACAAATGTTAGATTTTTGCTTGCCATAACCTCTTCAACTTCCTGCACAAAATGGTACGGCTCTCTTTCTCCATCTTTGCAAAAAATATTTGATAGCTATGAGAACCTTTGTTCCAATCCCTTCTTTGACAGGTAAAAAATTATACTTTCATCTTGAGATCAATCCCACCTTATCGTGTTCACTTCAGTTGGATACCTAGATTTTAAAATATCGCTACACTCAAACTCATTCCCTTTAGAGAAAGCTTAGGAAAAAAGAGTTGTCAAAATATTTGTCAAGTGAGAGGGACACGTGTAACACCTGCTGGAACTCATTTGATTGACTAATATTTGGAATGAGGCACTAACAAAAAATTTACGAAGCTCTTTGGGTTTCATTTGAACTGATGATCCCAACTAAAAGTGTTTTTTTTTTTCCTACTGGTGTCATCTTTTTAATTTTTTTATTCCATACTTAAAGTTTCATGTAAGACATTGTATCAATTGTCTCCTTGTAGAATGATCTATAGTGAACAAGGCTGCTTCTATAACATTTTAATCTTTCAACAGTAGTTGGGTCATGAAGTTTGGTTATTTATTAGCCAATAGCAGGCAAAAGCAAACACCTATCTGATCTAGGAGTGGATCAACCAAAAATATTTTATTTTGAAACCTGCAAAAAAACCATCGGGCAACAACTCAACTTACTAAACAATGGCTCACAGGCCATGCTAGGAACCACTTTTTATTGTTTCCTTTATCCACAACTTGCTATTCTCTGAGAAAAGTATAAATTCTATTGAATTGGAAATTTTTGTAACATGTAGCTTACAACATAGTTCACACTATGACGCGATATTCCCAGTTTTGGGGCTGAAAAAAATCCAAACAAATTGACTTCACCACTCCAACTGAATTGAAGTCACCAATTTGGTTTGGTTCTGTTTGGAACACATCGAAACCGAAGTGATATTGGTTTCTAAATAAAGATAACTACGAAAACCGAACCAATACATAGTTAGGTAGGCTAAAAGATAATATCTTTTGTTTACTTTTTAAAATTAATATAAAAAAAATTAGTAGATTATACAAAATTAGTGTTCGGTTTAGGCTTGGTTTAACATAGCTTTTGTCAGTCGGTTCAGTTTTTGGTTAATTGAGTTCCATATCGGTTTGGTTTCGATTTGGTTCGGTTTAGATATATGTCAAATGACATATTTTGTTTAGTTTTCCATTTTAGGTTGAAATCGAACCAAACCGAATTATGAACAACTCTACCTAGTTGAGCAGAACATATTCAAATTGAGACCATTTAGAATAAGAGATGTTGTTTCCTATGACATGGGATACAAAATGTTGTTTCTCACAATTATTCTTGTTCGCCTTCGCCTCTATCAGTTTTAGTCGAGTAACTCCACTCATGCTTGCTGGATTCTAGCCTGAGCTTCACATTTCTTGGTTTGAGCTCTTTGACCAACTAGCTCTATTCCCTCTTGTCCCTCTTTGTTGCTACTACTTAGTTTTTTGTTTTTATTTTATGATGATCGTTATCGAGATAGAGTTTTGAGTTTAAATTGGAAAGTGTGAGGGTGCTTTCTTCTAAAAAACTAGCCACAAGCTCCATGAATTAGAATAGCATATGTGCGAAGATAGGAGAGTATGCACCACCGTAATCGAACACTAAATTAATTTCAAAAAAGCAAAAGGGGACTCCGAGCATCTTGTGTAAACTTCCATAGAAGAAAAAAGAGCTCTCTAGTTTCCTTTATATGATTCCACCCGACACGAATGCTTCCTCATTTTCATCTCTTTCCTAGTTAATACATCTTTGGTGGTTAGTTTATTCAAAATTAAATCCCACATCTTTGAGTTTTCTCACCTCATTTATCGGTCGATCCTTCACCCAGTTAGTAGTCCCATTTCATGGGAACTTAATAGGAAATCCGTCAATACCTGCCAAAATGTCTGTAGTCAGGCCATTGATTGCTGCATACTCTTGTTTAGGAACTCACTGTCAAGGGACTTAGCTTGATCTTCTTAGATTCCTGCAAATTAGTCCCATCAAGCTTGGGACACAAGGCTCCGTCTCAGAGAACAAACCTTGTCATGGTAGTTGTAACTCATAACTAGATCATCACCTATAAAGATTCAGTAGAATGAAAAATCCAACGATTCTGAGCTGCAAGTATAACTTTCTGCTGAATGTTTCTGCATAGGGATGCAAGTAGAGGAAGCGAGCTGACTCTAGCATATCTATACTTCCTTCCCGTTTGATCTCTACAAGCATGGTTTAGATATGCAAACTTAATCCTTGAGCTAAACTTCTTGTTGGAATTGACTCTTGACTTCCTTAGTAACAAGTGTTTTGTAGCAACCCTTTTTTCCTGAAATGAAACATCATGGGAAGCCAGGAGGGGTGTTTCTTCAGTCATTGACTTTTGGCTCATTAATTTGGGCAAGGCTAAGTAGTGTACTGTGGAGGTGGTGGTGTAGAAGATGATTACTGAGGCTGAGATTAATGACAGTGATGCAGAGAACAATGGTTTAGGCCTGGTCAGTAGTGAGGTTGGAGACTTTGAACCAGTTGAGTCAGATGATGATCATAGGTTGAAGAAAGTGTGCTGAGGTTCAAGAAGGATTTAATAGTTTTCTGGGCCGAAAAGTTGGAGGGGTTGACTAGGCTGATGACATGTTGGCTGTTTTGTTTGGGAGTGATGAGTTATCATAAAGTTTAGAACTTTACCGTAGAATGTATGTGCTAAAAAGATCTGGAGTTAAGCCTGCGGTGTCTAGCTGATTGATCTGGGCTTGAATCAATTCAATTCTGGTTGTTTTGGTCTCAGTAAGGGGACTAAAGGTAGCAACGGGCTCAGCCCATGTGGTGGATGGAAGAGTTTGAACATCTGTTGTGGTTGTTTCCATAATATGGAAATGGATATGAGCTTATTGTCTGTAATCTCGGATCGGAAGTCTAAGTGGTTGTGGAAGTACAATTAGTAAAACATTGTTTGTGTCAGGAGGTTCAGGTGTGGTGGAAGGAGGAAATGAATCTAAGTGATATATTAGGGGAGTACCATTTGTAAACCATTGTTTGTACCAGGAGGTCCAGGTGTGGTGGAATGAGGAAATGAACAATTTGTGCAGAATTTAGTTTTGTGGAAGATGCATTTGTTGCGAATCTGCCAAATTGTTTGAATAACAACCGTGAATTAGGAAAACAGTTCCTCTTTAGCCGCTGGATGATTTTTAGTTGTGTCCCACATAAAAGTGAAAAAATGAGATTGAGAGAGTGCTAAAATTATCATTAAGTCAATCAATTGAAATAAGGGAAAGTTGTCATAATTGGTTAATGATTGGTCAGAGAAAGAAGATGTTAATAGCATCCTCTGTGTGGTTCTGGCAGAAGATACATCGATCCTAATAGTCGTGTGAAGCTAGACCAGATTTGTCATGGTATGGAGAATGTTTTGACCGATTTTCCACAGCAGAAAGAGGGCGCAAGGGGAGCTTTGATTCTCCACAAATCTCTGAGTTTAGCACGAGCGGGTAGATGAGGTGGGTTGGATGTGGAGTTTTCAAGTTGCTCTTTAGTGAAAGCTTGAGTTGTACTTGTGACTGAAAAATTCCTTTTTTGTCAAACAACCTAATCAGTTTATCGGGGCAAACCGATGGTCTTGTCGTAATATCCAGAATATCTCTTGCCACTGGATTAGGGAATATGGAGTTGATTAATCTCATGTTCAACTGGATGTCCTGGCTCGAAGAAGTAAGCCACAAGTCGTGAATGGTGGCAGGAAGATTCAGTGTTAAAGGTGCGGGCATGCAATCAGCCAAAAGAAAGCCAGGCTTGACTTAACAATCTTTCCAGATATCGATGTGATTATTAGAAAGAACTTGCCAGATAAGGTGACGTTTAATTTTAGATAGAGCTGTGAGATTGCCTCTCCAAGCAGAGGAGGCGATGGTGAGTGCTTTGAAAAGTTGAAAAATGTTTTTCGTGTTGAAATAAAGAGCTTTGAGTTGAAGAACACGAGTGTTGTGGGGTGAGGAAATGGCTTGCCACAAATTTTTTGCCATTAAGGCAAGATTTTTATTCCTAGTGGAAGGAATGTTTGAGTCCTCCGAGATGACGAGGCAGTGATATTTGATCCCAAGTACACATGTTTGACTTGGTTGTCCACCACACCATTCCACTAGAAGTTGCGGGCGAGTTGATCAAGTTCGATGGTAATAGCACAACGAAAGATAAACGTTTGCATAGTGTAAACTGGGATCGAATTAAAAATCGCTTTAATCATGACTGTTCTACGAGCCTTGGAGAAGACTTTGGATTTCCAGCTCGAAAGTTTAATATTGACCTTATTAATCAAGAATTGAATAACATTTACTTTCTTTTTAGACAGAAGCAGAGGAGATCCAAGCTATTTGTCCTTGGGGTTATATAGTTTAGATCTCAGGATTCTGTTGATCATTTTTGAATGTTTTGGATGAACATTGGAGTTGTACAAGACTGAAGATTTGTTGTAATTCACTTCTTAACCCGATGCTGAGCAGTAGTATTGGAGAATGTCTTTTGACTGAATGGGTTTCAGCTAAAGAGGCTCGACATAAGAGCATGGGATCATCATCATAAAGCAAATGGCGGATGGATGAGGAATGCCTCCTAATTTTGATACCTTATCATTTTCAGCACAAGCGAGCAACCTGGAGAGGGCTTCTGCCATCCAAATAAAGAGGTAGGGGAAAAGAGGGTCCCCTCGTCTAATGCCCCTAGTAGGTTTGATGATAGGGAGATGAGATCCATTAAGTGAAACTTGCAATGAAGAAGTGGATATACATTGCTCGATCATTTGGATCCACCCTCTAGCAAAACCTAATTGTTCAAGGATTTGGAACAGAAAAAACCATTCTACCCTGTCGTTCGCTTTGGCCATGTCAATTTTGATAGTCATCCACCCTTGTTTCTTTTTGCAACCGTATTTCATCTGAAAAAAGGTTTCATGTGCTAAGCTGACATTGTCCGTAGTAGAGCGACCTTGGAGAAAAGTTCCTTGGTTAGGGGAGATAATGCTATCCAATAAAGGCTTCATACGGTTTGCCAAAAACTTTTATACGACTTTATAGATGACATTGCAAAGCCTAATGCGTCGAAATTTATCAGGTATGATTGGGTTAGGGATTATGAAAGTCTCATTTGAGTTTTGGGTCTAAACGCCAGGTGCTAAAAAAAATAAAATTTAACTACCTCAGTAACATCATGCTTCACAATTTTCCAGTAGTGTTGGAAAAAAAAGCATGGAAGCTGTCAGGCTCGAGGGCTTTCTGATTACCTATACCAAAGATAGTGGCATGGATTTCCTCTTCACTCAAGATGGTGAGAAGGGTCTCATTGTCTTCTGTTGAGATGGAGGGTTCAAAAAGAGAAAGAATCTTAGGGTACTGGGTAGGACTTGAGGAGTGAAAAATATTCTTATATAGTTGTTAAGAACTTGTCTTACAAAATCTTGGTTGAAGTGTCACTTGTTAGAGACATCTTTGAGGCGAATAATAAGGTTATTTCTATTACAGAGCATGGAAGCAAGATGATTGAATTTAGTGTTCTATCTCTTTCAATGAGCCAGGAACAACCTAATTTATTGCGCTTGAAAAGTTCTTTTCTCAAATAAAGTCCGGAGAGTGTGTCTTTTAGAATAGAGGTGACATTGACATTGTCCTCGAGAGGGTGTGGCAGTTTGAAGTTTGTCCAAGGCCGCTTGGGTGTCTGAAATACAAAGTTGAATATTTTTGAATTCCCTTTTGTTCCACCCAGTAAGACAATAACTAAATTTTTTGGTTTTAAGTTGGAAATTGTGAGAGGGAGATGATGATGGCAGGGACCTCAGGAGGTATTTATAAGTTGGTGACATTAGGGTCCTTAGCCCACATGTGAAAAAACCTAAAAGGTTTAGGGCCCTATTGGCATTCGAGACAAGTTGAAGTGAAATAGCTCTATGGTTCAAGGTCAAAGTGTGTATTGTGCGGCGATAGCCGAAGGAAAATAATCCATCAAGTCAGTAGACACCAGAATGCGATCAAGTTTAACTTTAACCGTTTTTTTATCATTTCTGTTGTTATTTCAGGTAAATTAGGATTCATTGAGAGGGAAGTCCATGAGATTGTGGTTATCAATGAAGGTTCGAAAATGCTTAAAGTTTGAGTGAGTAGGCATGTTGCCCCCCTAATTTATCTTTAGGTAGTAAAATAGAATTTTGGAGATAGGAGACCTAGTAAAGTTTAGAGATCATATATGTGAGACAAATTATTCCAGAAATGAACCCGAAGGGAGGGGTTTGGTTCCCCATACACAGACATGACTGACCAAGTATACTGAGCAAAGTAGTTATCAGTAGTGCAATTAAAATAATATTTACAGGAAGAAAATATAATGAATACCTTCTTTCCAGAAGAGAGCAAAACCACCCGATTGTCTGATAGCTGGTACCGAGACTCCATGCTTCAAGCCAAGTCTCTGGCGGATGCGTTCCATCTTAGCTGAGGTGGCTTTGGTTTCAGAAAATGATATCGAGATTGGATTTGCTGGAGATGGCCTTTTGATTTTGAAATGCGCAGGGAGACCCAATGCCCCTTACTTCCAGGATAGAATCATGGATACTTTGGCGACCCTGCGACCCTTTGCTGGCGGTCGCCAAGGCCTTAGCAGATGGATTGGTTTTTGTGGTGGAGTGACTAGAGGAATCATCTAAACCAACGGGATGAACACCAGCTGTAGAATCACTGTGATGGACCTTCATACCCATTATACTCTGTAAGCCCCGGGAAGTAGAGGAGATGGTCCAGGTGGGGGCCTGGGCTTGTTTACCCCGAATTGACAATGCTGTATGTCTTATCTTCCGTCCAGTAGTCAACTCTGGAGAATGGTTCCTGCTTGTGTGACCAGTCATTGTATTAGAATGCAAAAGCAGCAGCTTGCGTTTACCCATTGGAATGGCTTCATCCCTCTTGCTACTATCCATGCTTCTGGCTATGACCACATTGTGTTGTCTATTTGCAGGGGATAGAAGTAGTGTCTGAGGCTTCATTTGGAGCATGGCCAGGGGGAATTGCTGCAAGCCAGCAATACCTGTTCTGTATGGACCACTTTGTCTAGCTCTGAGTTTAGTTCTGGCGCCATTGTGGTTTGAATTTCAGTTGGAGCTACTCAGTCTCTGATGAAGATGGCATAGTTCCTGGTGGAACGTGTCAATCTGTAGAGTGCACTTGGTACATTGAATCTTCATTCTGTAGGTTTGGAGTGCCATCTCGCCTTCCAAATAAAAAAAAAAGGGTTTGGAGTGCCACTCGTCTGCGTTTTCCTCATAGGGTGCCAATTGAGCTGGTTGTAATATTGTCTGTTGGCATGGTGACTGAATTGAAATTGAATTGAAATTGTTGGGAGTAGATGAAGGGATTCGGGAAATGGATGTGATGGGGAGGTGATAGTGGAAGTTGGGATGTAGGTAGTTGAGAAACTGATCCAAATTAGGGGTCATGGTGTCGAGCAGTAGTGTAGAGTTTTTGAGGTTGATCGAGGATTGGATGTAGAATTAATGGTGGAAGA
This sequence comes from Berberis vulgaris, assembly GCA_963556465.1. Taxonomy (NCBI): domain Eukaryota; kingdom Viridiplantae; phylum Streptophyta; class Magnoliopsida; order Ranunculales; family Berberidaceae; genus Berberis; species Berberis vulgaris. The sequence goes on from OY747131.1 coordinate 63,507,100, forward strand.
GGGTATGTGGATATAGGGGTAGGGTTGATGATGGTTGTGGAGGGAGTTGAATTTGTGGGGAATGGTGCCAACGGAGAGTGGTGTGATTGGTATAGGGTCTGTCGAGTTGCAGAGAAAGTGGAATCAGGAGGAAGAAGACGACCGTGGGTGTACAGAGTAGAACTGTGGTTGTCTGTAGTTTCATTGAGAAAGGAGTTGGACGGCGTTATAACTGAGGAGCCTGGACGGAAAGCTGTGACCCATCATAACAACAGCGTTTGGCATGTAAACTGTCGTTAAACCGGACGTGAAACAGTCTGTTAGCCCAGCCATTGAAACTGTTGTTAAAACGTCCATTACTTTTGACGTTAATGTCATTTTCTCAAAAGGTGTTAAAACCAGAGGAGTAGCAATCGTTGAGTGAAGAGGAGCTGACTCATTCAAATGCAGAGAGGAGTGATCCAAAGTCGATCTCATGGCACTCTCGTCAGCATGAGCGATCGGGTGTTCGGTGTACCGGGGAGTCCCATGACGGCCAAAACTTGGCTGTGCACCCAGTCGAGCTTCCATTTGATATCTGATCTAGAACTTCTGTTGAAAGGTGAGGGAGAAACCTTCTGTGGTGGCACTGGTGAATTAATCAGATGATAGACAGATGATAGACAGATGTGGGGTGAGTTGTTCTGGGATGAATTATTGCCCCTTATAAATATGTGGGGTGAGTTGATCCTCTCGAATACCCCTTAGTTCAACACCTGGAGATAGATGTTGGAAGTGAATAAGTTCACGTCTCCAAAGGTGATGGTAATACAGTCTACGGGTTGAGTCATGAGATCTAAAAAGCAGAATTGTGTAAATATGCTAGTAATGAATATTTTGAACTAATGTAGATATAGGATTCTTAATAGAATCTTCTGCATCGTTTTTGCCTGGTTATGTGATTTTCATGGTTATCTAAGAACATGCAATAATATGGTAACTTGCTGGGTTTGTAGTTATGATTCTTGACATGGTATTTATACCCTTTTCCCATGTGATTTTAGACTTTGCCAAAGACCTGATAAAGGAAGTTACCCATATCCCTTGACTAACGAAATTAGTGTATCATATACATAGGAAAATAAATAGGGAGTTAAGTTATACATGGAATCATCTTTAAAAATACTGAAGTGTTCTACAATTGGAACAATATTTTCCTGTCTTTATCTCAATCAAGCTAATTGATGATGGATGTCTCAGCTTACAGATAATGTTTACATTAATATCTAACATAAACCAGACTCGTGAGACATTTGTGATCGCTTTTAGTCGATATGACGGTGCAGTGCTTATTTAGAAACTTGTTAACATGCCCAATATTTATTTACGTTCAGCCAATCATTGTGCTCCCACTGATAATAAGTAATGTGCAACTTTATTTTTCCCTTTGAGCTATCATTGCCTCGTGCCATAATGAGGAGCTCAAAGTGTTGAATTAGTATATTAAGAGCTGTAGAAGCGGGTCTAGTTTCAGTCTGACATCCCAAGTAGGTCACACTTTTGTATCCATCAACCAGTCTCCTCTTCAGAATCTCCTGATATAGTGTACGCATTGGTAATCCTTGATGCCAAAGTGACTTTGGAGAAATATTTCTTTCACTCGTAAAGGCATTTTGAGTGCTTATCGCTACAATTAAAAGCCATTACTCATCCTGTTGATGGCCCGTCAGCTGGAAAATAAGTAGGTAATGCGAAGTGGGATATGCAAGTGAACTACCCATCTTTACACTGCTCCAATAAAGCCAGATTTGTCGGTCTTTCTTATCCATGGAAAAGATCTCTAAAGCCGAAGAAGAAGGGGCTAAAATGTTTTATTTCCCTTAGTTCTTCTGCATGAAAGGACATAACTATGATTTTTCTATACCAGTGTAGTCCATTCCCTTTATTTAAAGTGACTCATCCCTTCATTCCCTTTCGTAGGCCTATTGTGCCTTGATGATGATTACTTAGGAAGTGGCTCCATGTGGTTACAATCCCATTAGTGCAAATACTAATGGCTGATAACAAATAAAGATCATAAAAATAGAGTAAAATAATCATCACGCACCAGATCTAAGTTACGCACGTTGATTGTGTCACAGATAGATGACTTATATTCAAGCGGATTAGGGTTCCAATAATCTTTTTCTTCATTAACATTCTTTACTTATAAATCCAATATCTGGTGAAACATCTAAGAGTTCATAGAATATTTTTACCAGTTGTTCAAAAACTGTACTGTGTACTGTACAATTCAAGTGACACGATTAATCATTGAGTTAGGTTGTGCTTCACATTTCTACAACATGAACTTTAGCTAATGGTGCTTTACCTCACAAGTCTTAGCTTTTAGGGCCACATGTTTACATTTTATTCCTCTCCAGACAATACCTTCTCCCCCTATATATATATATATATTATTTTTAAGACAAAAGTAGAAATGTAGTAAACATGGAAGGGGAGAAGATTTTTTAAATATGCTGGTCAAAGATATATTAGTCAGTTGTTTCGGCGTTATGATTTGTTATCGATGTGTTTGAAGCACGAGTAATATAGCGCCACATCAGTGGCAATGATAATGATACCAATAGTTAATTGTTTATTATGGGGAGGGGTCTTTAAGCTCCCTCTACATTTGACACAATGATATATCTTCTTCCACTTCACTTTCTACCTGACTGAAATGCATCTTTCCATGGCTCCCTTAAACAAAGATTAGTATCATCAAATTGGTTGGGGTTTATAGCTGAGGACAAAAATGCCTTTATCAGCTTTTACTAGGAACTTTCTGATCATAATTGTCAACTAATACAGCCAAGAGTTAGGATCCCTTCTCCGATTTGTAAGCCAAGTTCAGAAGTCGATATATAAGGCCTTCTCAAAGCAGCCATATCATTATCTCAATTCAATAACTTGGTACAATGTTACATCTATCTTATTGAGAAAGATTGAATCAAACAACAATGATTACAGAAATCAATGTTTGGAAATATGGGCTTTGTTGTTGTTTTCTTGTCAAGATATGATTATTTATGGATCTGCGTGTTTCCATTTTTTTTACTTGATTACTCTTAATAGGTCCTACCATTTTTACTTTTTATTGATTCATAGTATGGGAAGTATATCAGTATGTTGTTCTTATTATATTTTTGCCATTTATCTAAACTGTGTTAGGATGAACATATTAGCGAACTGAGGAGGTTATGTAATTATTTTTAGTTGCAATGTCTCTTCTACTTGTCAGACTCAATTTTTGGGGATATAATGAAGCCAAATAGCAATTTGATTCTGCTCATCTTTTTATTTGTTTGTTTGCATTATATGTTTTATGATATTTTCCTGCTTTCAATCGAGTATAAACATGTTGTTCATTCCTTGGGGTAGATCGATAACCTGAATTGTATCAAACTCAGTACATGTTTGGAAAGTCCGTTGCTTTTCAAAGGTGGAAATCATGTATATTCTTCCGTGTGAAGATGACTGATTCACTGACAAAATCGTGAAACCCTGAAGGTTTGGAGGTGTGAGGACGTTTGATTCATTGACAATGTCATGCAACTCTTAGAAGCATGGGAGTTGCATTTGAATTTTTCTCATATCTGGTGAGCGAAATCATGGTTTTGTGTGACATAGACACTACTTAATTAAAATTTTGATAGTTTTTTTTTTTACAGCTGAGGCAGTCAGTACCCATTGCCTTTTAGATGAAAGAAGCATAGATATTGTCAGTGGGATACTTGTACTTGAAGTGTTGGCAAGTTTCCTAAGAACTGAAGCTTATATTCCCAAAAAAAAAAACAATCCATGAATGTGTTTTTAGAGTAAAACTTTTGAGTGCGTTTGCTATTGAATGTGGCTCCATGGAGTCTTGAGAATGAATGATGTCACAGCGGAAGAGATCAGTGTCCTTGGTTTTCAGGAAAAGAGTTTCAAGAAAATTTGTCAACAATGAGGAGTGGAGAGGCGGATAGAATGAAGAATATGAAGTTAGGGTGTTTGGGTAAAAAAATTCTGAAAAATATTTGTTACGGTTGGAGTAAAGATTGTTTATAAATATATACTCATCTTCATTACCCTCAAGTGCATTTATATTCCGCTCTGTTACTTAGTTTTCTTATATATAAAATTTAAATGAAAGACAATTACTATCAACAGGGCCCTTGCATAACAGCGACGAGTGAGAGGAGGGATCCAATGACAATGGTTTGGCTCATTTAATTTCTTCGTTGATTGGGGGTAGTGTATACATGGACCATGATGCTTATTATCATGTTCGTCATGATATACGTGTTGTTTTGTAGCATTTTGCCCTGCCGAGTCTCAAGGGGATGGATTTAATACACATGAAGACAACGATTGAAATGACTACACTCAGATCCTCTCTCAATTCGTTCTTTCTTCTTCTTTTCCATAATCTGATTGTCTCTTTGAAGTGATTAGCAGCAGCAACTCTCATTGTGGGGCTGGCCTAGCCTCATTGGCGTGGAGCTCATCATCACCACTTGAATCATTTTTGTTGGTGGCATTTCATGTTTGGATTAGATTCAAATCTGGAATATCTGTTATCCATGTATGCCAGATTGTGACATGCATGTTAGAAAGTCTAGTAGCGATTGATCCATCATTTAACGATAAATTAGGACCAAGCAAGACTAGTGCATTATGCATTGTCCATGTCCAAATGACATTGCCGCATTCTGAACAGTGACCTGATCATGCTAATATTAATAATACAATGCTGCCGGGCTCTTGATAATCACCTGATGATGCTAATACCAAATCGTTATTACTGATAAAAGGAATTGTACTAGGGGTAGATATATTCTCACACGAGTGAGTCTATTGTCTGAATTACAAGAAATTCACCATGCGATTGGATTGGATTGGATTGGTGTGCCTCTGATTCCCACGCTGTCGGTGGATAAGTTGGGATATCAACTCAAGTGACTCCCATCAAACCCAACTAGATGAATTGTCTTTGTAGCTGTATTTAAGGGACCCTTCCCTTAACACTGCACATCACTGATTCAATAATTTATTTTTGCCTGGTGTACTAGCTGCTAACTAGGACCAAAACCCTCCTCTCTAAAATATTGAATGATATGGTACACGTGTGATAAGGACACTTTCAACTTTTTTTGTGTTTTTGAGATGAGTTGGGAGTTGCACCATATGGTGCAATGATTGAAAGATATATGGCGAGTCAGATGAACCCGCACGAGTGGGTGTGGATGGGGATGGGGATGGGGATGGGGGGACTCTCAACTCAGCTTTGGTAGTCTTGCCTCGCTTTTTTTCTCCTTTATTATCTATGTATCAATCAAATAAACAAATGCAATCAGTTCATGTAAGCCAACTCCAATCGTCCACGTATCCCCCCTCACTACTATATATTAAATGGCTTCTCCATTTGATACTCTCAAGTGTTGAATCTTCCTTGATTCATAAAAAGATTGGTAGTTAACTGGTTAAATTTGGGTTTGGTGTGTTATTATCCAAGATAGGCAATCCATACAAGGCTACGATACTAGACACATTGTTTTGATGAATATTAAAAAAATTGAATGTACCACTAACCTATAATTTAGGTAAGCTGCAACTTGGCTGCCCCAACTCAAAAAGTTATAATATATAGATGGGAACTTTGAGGTTGTTGGATTGTAGATTTTCAATTGTTAGGGAGGAGGGGACCTAGCCAGGTTGGCTCCCCAACTCACTGGACTGGAGCTGCATCGCTGCACTATTTTGTTTCAAGTGTTAGTAGATTGTGCTTCTTTATAATCTAGTACCACAACATCTGACCACTCTTTTCTCTGCCTTCAAAAGTCAAAAGTCTGAAACCCACGCTCATTCTCTTTAATCGTGGTTGTCCAAATTCCAAATTGATATCGTGGTTTTTTTTTTTTTTTTGTTTGTTTGTTGTTGATATAGTGTAATTTTCATAGAACCAACGATTAAAACCATGAAACAAGATGCAGTTTGATTCTGCTTTCCACTAATCTGTATAAGTTGGAGTTTTGTGTTGGGTTGGGTCCAGCCATTATGATGGGACCATGCCCTGAATTTAAAATAGCAACTAGGGTTACTATTGATGCTTATAAATATCAAAAGAGAGAGAAAAAAGGACCAGACTTGCGTTTTTGTTTTATGCGATGGCTGCGACGTGACGGCTGCATGTGCGTGTCTCCATTGTGAGAGAAGAAATAAGGGAAGGAGGAGTTGATTATTGGGGTTTGATTGAACTCACAAGTGTGTTTTGGATCCGTTTCTTGTCGGATTTTGGTGTCGTTTGTTTCGGTGTATTCTTCCTTTGATTGAGAGTTGTTTGAAGCTCTTGTGAGATAACCATTTTATTGCTCATTGTATTCCTCAAGCCTTAAGATTGATTGGATTTGCCCCGTGGTTTTTTACCCTTCACCTTGAAGGGTTTTCCACGTATATCTTGGTGTCATTTATTTTGCATTGATTATTTGTTTGGCGATATTACTTAGTTATTCCATTGGTAGAATTTCGTTATAGTTGTTTGTTTTGTTTTTCCCAACAAAGTGGTATCAGAGCAATTATTGGGAGATTGTTAGTGTTTGGAATTGACATGAAAAATAACAACACAAGGATGATTAGCCTTAATGGCTCTAATTATATGATATGAAAAGCAAAGATAGAAAATATTTTATATTGCAAGGATTTATATGCCCCAATTGAAGGGGATAATGCCAAACCAAAGGATATGTCTGAAGATGAGTGGAAGAAATTAAATAAAAAAGCCATTAACTATATTAGGCAATGGCTAGATGATACAGTATTTCACCATGTGTCCCCTGAGACGTCTGTCCATTCTCTTTGGACTAAACTCCAAAATTTGTATGAAAGAAAAATCGCTGCGAACAAGTCCTTCTTGATTAGAAAGCTAGTGAATCTGAAATTCAAGGAAGGTAATTCTATTGCTGAGAACTTGACTGAGGTGCAAAGTATAGTGAATCAGTTGTCAAACATGAAGATAGTGTTAGATGATGAAATGCAAGCATTGTTACTTCTCAGCTCATTACCAGATAATTGGGAAACGTTGGTGGTGTCTGTTAGTAATTCATCACCGAATGGACAACTTACCATGGAGTTGGTTACGAGTAGCTTACTCAATGAAGAGACTAGAAGGAAGTCTGCAGGTACTAATCAATCCCAAACACTTTTTATTGAAAATAAGGGGAGAGATTAAAATAGGATATATCATGGTTATGATAAAAATTGTGATAAGTCAAAAGGGATATCAAAGTCAGGTGATAAAAGGTTTAAGCGTCATTATTGTGGTAAACTAGGTCACAAGAGAAGATACTATTTTCGTTACGTAAATGATTTGAAAGAGGGAAAAGTGAAGAAGAACCCGTTGTTTTTTTGTGTGACGAAGGTGAATGTTTGCATATTGCAAACGAATGGAGCGAATGGATTGTTGACACTGGTGCATCTTTTCATGCTACGCCAAGGAAATATTACTTCACTACTTACAGAGCAGGAGACTTTGGCAGTGTGAAGATGGGTAATACTAGTTTCTCCAAGATTGTGGGAGTGGGTGATGTATGTATCAAAACTAATATGGGATGCACTTTGACTTTGAAAAATGTACGTCATGTTCCCGATCTTCGCCTAAATCTGATTTCTGGACTTGCTTTGGATAAACAAGGATATATAAATTACTTTGGTAATGGTGTTTGGAAACTTACCAAAGATTCACTTGTTGTGGCAAAAAACAAGGCGTGTTGCACCTTATACAAGGCTCAGATGAAGCTGTGTAAGGGTGGTTTCTATGCAATTGAAAGTGATACTTCTCTGAACCTGTGGCAGAGGCAGCTTGCACACATGAGCCAGAAAGGTATGCAGCTCTTAGCAAAGAAGAAATTGATTCCCTCCTTGAAAGGTACCCCTCCTAACCCCTGTGATCATTGTTTATTTGGTAACATCATAGAGTTTCATTTCATAGATCATCAAAAGAAAAAACTGGTTTGTTAGATTTAGTTTACACTGATGTTTGTGGTCCCATTGAAGTAAATTCTCTTGGTGGTAGTAGATTTTTCTTGACATTTATTGACGATGCATCAAGAAAATGTGGATTTATTTCATCAGATCTAAAGACCAGATTTTCCAGTGCTTTTAACAATTTCATGCTAAGGTTGAAAGAGAAACAGGTAGACTTTTGAAGTGTCTTCGCAGTGATAATGGGGGTGAGTACACCTCAAAAGAATTTAAAGCTTATTGTGATGAGCATGGTATACGACACGAGATGACAGTTCCTCGCACTCCACAGCATAATGGAGTGGCAGAAAGAATGAATCAGACTATTGTAGAAAGGGTCTCATGCATGCTTCACATGGCTAGGTTGCCGAAGATGTTTTGGGCTTAAACAGCTCGTGCTGTTTGTTATCTCATTAACATGACTCCTTCAGTTCCTTTGGATGGTGATATTCCAGAAAGAGTGTGGAGAGGTAAAGATATTTCATACTCTCGTCTGAAGGTGTTTGGGTGTAAAGCGTTTGTTCATGTAACCAAGGAACACAGATCAAAGCTTGATGAAAAGACATTTCCATGTATTTTCATTGGCTATGGAGATGCACAGTTTGGATACAGATTGTCGGACCCCGAGAATAAGAAGATTGTTAGAATCAGATATGTGGTCTTTTATGAAGATCATACCATTGCAGATTTTGAGAAAGTTGAGAAGCCCAAGCAGATAGAGAGTGAGGTACTAAATCTTACCCCACTTCCTCTTCCTTCGTTGTATGTTAAAAATGGGGGAGAGATGCCAGATGATATAGTAGGTGACCATATGCCTGAAAATGAAGTTGTTGGTGATGATCATGTACAAACAGATGAAACTGAGCAAAAAGAACAACCCCCTTCAACAAGAAGTAGTAGAGCCTCAGGTAAAAAGGTCTACTAGAGAGCGTCAACCATCAAAGAAGTACCCCGATTCTGAGTATGCTTTGCTTACAGAAGAAGGTGAGCCAGAAAATTTGCAAGAAGTACTAACTCATAAAGATACAAATAGTTGGATGAAGGCTATGCAAGACGAGATGAGTTCCTTGCATAAGAATGATACTTATAAGTTAGTTGAGATTCCAAAAGGTAGAAAACCTTTGAAGAACAAATGAGTATACAAGCTAAAAAGGATGGTGATGGGAAAAATGTGAAGCACAAAGCTCGGTTAGTGGTGAAAGGTTTTGCGCAAAAGAATGGGATAGACTTTGATGAGATATTCTTACTAGTTGTGAAGATGACCTTTATTAGACTAGTGTTGAGTCTTGCAGCTAGCTTGGATCTTGAGATTGAGCAATTAGATGTTAAAACTATGTTCTTCATGGAGACTTGCATGAAGAAATTTAAATAGCACAACCAGAGGGTTTTGAAGTGAAAGGGAAAGAACATATGGTCTGCAAATTGAAGAAAACTCTTTATGGGTAGAAACAAACTCCAAGACAGTGGTATAAGAAGTTTGACTCATTTATGGTGGGTCATGGGTGCAAGAAAACACTTCTAGATCATTGTGTTTATATCAGATATTTTTCACCTAGTAGCTTCATTATTCTCTTTATTTATCTTGATGATATGCTAATTGTTGGAAAAGATGTTGATATGATTGGCAGGTTAAAGAAATATTTGTTTATGTCTTTTGATATGAAAGACTTGGGGCCAGCTCAATACATTTTGGGAATGAAGATTGTATGTGACAGAAAAACTACGAAGTTGTGGTTGTCACAAGAAAAATATGTTGAACGAATGCTTGAAAGGTTTAACATGAATGATGTTAAGCCCGTGAGCACTCCACATGATAATCACTTCAAGTTAAGTGTCAAGTTGTCTCCTAAGATTGAGAAAGAGAAGAAGGAGATGACATGTATCCCATACTCCTCTGTTGTAGGGTGTTTGATGTATGCGATGGTTTGTACAATACCTAATATTGCTCAAGCAGTTGGCGTTGTGAGTCGGTATCTTGATAATCCAGGAAAAGAATATTGGGATGTAGTTATATGGATTCTAAGGTACTTGAAGGGTACTTCAAAGCTTTGTTTATGCTTTGGTAATTCAGGAGTCGTATTGGAAGGGTTCACAGATGCAAATATGGCAGGTGATCTTGACAAGAAGAGGTGTAATTCAGGTTATGTTTTTACTTTTGCAGGGGGAGCTGTATCTTGGCAGTCTAGATTGCAAAAGCGTGTTGCCTTGTCAACGACTGAAGCCGAATACATTGCCATTATTGAAGTAGGGAAGAAAATATTATGGTTGAAAAAATTACTCAAGGAATTGGGTGTGAATCAAAATAAATATGTTGTGCATTGTGACAGACAGAGTGCCATGGAGCTGAGCAAGAATGCCACATGTCATGGGCGTACCAAGCATATTGATACTTGTTACCACTGGATACGTGATGTGCTTGAGAAGAATTGTTTCCAACTTGAGAAGATTCATACTAGCAAAAATCCTTCTGACATGATGACAAAAGTGGTTCCTAAAGAGAAACATGAGTTCTGTAGAGAGCTCATTAGAATGGCCTAATGTACTTAGGCTATGGTTCCCCCTTATGGTCTGGAGGGAGAGATTTGTTGGGTTGGGTCCAGCCCATTAGGGTGGACCATGCCCTGAATTTAAAATAGCAACTAGGGTTACTATTGATGCTTATAAATATCAGAAGATAAAGGAAAAAAAGAGAGGACAGACCTGCGTTTTTGTTTTGTGCGACGGCTGCGTGCGCGTGTCTCCATTGTGAGAAAAGAAAGAAGGGAAGGAGGAGCTGATTGTTGGGGTTAGATTGAACTCACAAGTGTGTTTTGGATCCGTTTCTTGTCGGATTTTGGTGCCGTTTGTTTCGGTGTATTCTTCCTTTGATTGGATGCTGTTTGAAACTCTTGTGAGGTAACCATTTTATTGCTCCTTTTATTCCTCAAGCCTTGGGCAAAAAGCTTGAGAAGAACATTGTACTTCTTTTATTAATTAGTAGATTGATTGGATTTGCCCCGTGGTTTTTTACCCTTCACCTTGAAGAGTTTTTCACGTATATCTTGGTGTTCTTTATTTTGCATTGATTATTTGCTTGCATTGAATATTTGTTTGACGATATTACTTGGTTCTTCCATTGGTAAAATTTCTTTGTAGTTGTTTGCTTTGTTTTCCTCAACATTTTGAGAAGTTGTTCAAATTAGTATAAGAAGCTATACGAGATGCGTATTTCAAGGTATACATCAAAATATGATATATATACATGTACTATATTTTTCGTTACTTCATTTGGAGCTGAATTCTAAGAAAATGATTAATATTAGATAATGTGTATAGGGTTTAGCTCAATTTGACAAACTCTCATTTAGATATGCATTAAAACGTGACCACCCCCATGTTTGTTTACTGATGAACACCATGAGTTGGTATCGTGGCCGGTGTTTTTAAACTGCATAAATACAGTTACTGATTGTCATATTTGCATGGCGAGTACTCAAAACATTGGTGGAACAAGAACATAAATAAATCTTTATTTTTTATTTTTTTATCTTTTTTATTTTTACTGATCACTAGACTATGGTAGTCAGTGGGGCGATTGACAATTATTATGGTAGTTGGTGGAATTTATTTTTGTTTTATAAGAAAAACATAGCACATGTAAAATGAACTTTTGTCCTACAAGTGTATGTAGCTTATTTTGTATGCAATAACTGATTTTGAACCATTGAAATGCAATGACCCTTTATTTGATCCATGCTCACTGCCATTCGTCAAGTGTCATTTACGTAAAGTAAATTGTGATCTATAAAACTATGGTATAATGGGATTTATATAGAACATACTATTTATTATATTTTAGAAAATTGGTTAAATGAAATTGTAATTACAAAACTTATTGATAAGTTGACTTGTATGGAGTTGTTTTCCCACAAAACAAATGAAGTTTGACATGTGTAGAGACAGATAAGATGTTTGTTTTACAAAGTGGAAGTGGGGATTTTAGCAACATTTGCTGTTGTCTACTAAAAAACTAGAGAATGAATGTCCTTTGCAAAGCTATATTTGTTAAGTTTGCTTATTGATGATGATGACGATGGATTTGGTAATGCGGATAAAGTTTCACATGGGTGGGTGTCAATAATGTGCTCTGTTATGTCCACGCGTGGGGTGTACCACCAACCAGACCTTCCATGAAAGAACACCAGAAGGAGAAGAGATCATCAAAGACTACCAAAAAGGAGCCACACAAAGTACCAACTACTAAAGGTCCCCCCTTTCTTGTTCACTCCAAATGAGTCTACTTGCTCACATTAACATGTGTGAATTATGGTAGGTACTTTGGTACCACATCGAGTCTTTATAGCTCCACAACCAAATGATTTACATATTTTCATAAAAAGAGTTGGTATCCATCAATGAATAAGAAAATAATAAATAAATAAAAATCTAGTTTTTTCGAATGACCAAACTCCATACGCGTTTTTAGTCGGTAAAGATAAGTCTTTACTAGCAGCGAGTGGAATTTTTTTTTTTTCAAAATGGTTAACAAGGGCACCCTAAAGGATAACTAACCATAAATCATTGTGCCAAAGGTGTGATGGCTCAATAGTTGAGCAGTGGCGGATGGTATCACTAGGTCTCATGGTCGACCCAACCGGTGACATTGGAGTGGGGAGGGGGGGGGGGGGGGGGGGGGGTTAAGGGATAACTAAGTCCGATTGTTCATCTCTAATGCTTCTCACTTTATGAAAAGAGTAAGTTAGGTTTAAACAATTCTCAAAGAACCTATAGTGGATTCGATGTCGTGGTTCATATCCTAATTGCCTTATTAATTCAATTTTTTAGTTTCTTAATTTTATTCCGTTAATTTAGAAATTTTGAATCGTTGTAACCCTTTTTTAAATGAGTCTAAATAGATTTTCGTTTTCGATTGTGTCTTCAATTCTCGTCCGATTGACTTGTATTTTCCATTGTCTACTAGTTAGATAATTGTGCGCTTGCGGTATAACAATTAGGTTTATTAGCTTATTAATTTAAATTAGTAAAATCTACATCAAGTTTTTGGCGTCGTTGCTAGGGATTGTAACAGTGCAATCGAAGTCCAGGGTTTATTTTCACTAGTTTGTAGTTTAAGTTTAATTTTCTTTGTTTAGGAATTGTGTTAAGAATTGCTTGATAATTAGTTTGTCTGTTATTAGCTTTTGTTAGTTTAAATTTTTCAGGTTAGGCATAAATTTGATTTTCTCTTTATTAGTTTGAATTCTAATTTGTTGCATTGGTTTGTAGACAATCATACACGTGTATTCATAGGTGTTCTTGTGGGAATGAGGTGAAAAGCAGAGGTCATGAAAAAAAGAAAAAAGAAAATTAGCAAAGCAAACAAATAAAAAAATTTACATAGATTGCATTGTCATTTTTCTTTTCAGGTTGCGATTCGGGAGGACATTCTTAGAAGTTGGAGAGTTGTCAAGTGGATAGTGCCTCTGATCGAAGGCAACTCGACTTCTAGCCGACATTGCAAGTAACCCCAAAGAGATTCACACTAGAAGGAACTTCACCTTACCGCATCTGCCCGCGGTTTTTGTCGTGATTACTTGGTGTTTTGGTTATTTTTTTAGTTAGTATTGCATGCAAATTTTAATAGTGGCAGGATTGATTTGCAAATTTCATGCCCTCTCCCGCGAATAGGTTAACCACCATCTATTTTAGGGTTAGGAACTTAAGTCTTCACTATTTAATATTTGTATCAAGATAATTTCTAGGACATGTTTCATGTTCATGAAACCCCTCTTTAGAAGTTGGAAAGCTTAAAGTAGTCAAGTGAATGAACATATCCTATCTTAGAATTGTTTTGAAACTGACATTACACTTTAATCTGAAAAGTGGAAAAAGATGTATGAGAACTTTTGTGGTGGCAGATTGATAGGAAATTACAGTGTCTCCCCACGGTTAGATAAATTGAATTTGAGCCATTCATTAGTAGCAAAATTCAAGGTAAAAATGAGTTTTTCTTAGGTGTTTGTCTAAGTTTGTTTGACATTCATCTTGTTTGTGCATTATTTAAGTTTTGTTTAGGATTCCTTTGTTTTTATTTTTTTAGAGTTAAATCATCTTCATATAGTGGTTAGGCTTGCATTAAAAAAAAAAAAATTGAACATTTTTAAGGAGTGTTAACTTTGAAACTCTGGTGTCTATTAGATTTTGTGTACCTAGTGCGTAATCTAAGAATACGATAGTCCGTAAAGACCCCAAAAAGTTCTTTGAAGTTCCCTTTATCTTTCTAGGCCCCCTTCCTTGTCTATTGAGACCAATGAGATGGCCGAGGAAAATGTCTTTAAGGATTATTACTCCCTTCTATACAACAATATTCCATCTTGCATTGCCTTACCTGAGATAACTGCAAATAGTTTTGAACTCAAACCATCCATCTTTTACCTTCCTTCTATGGTTTTGAGAAAGAAGATTCATATCTTTATGTCAAAGAATTTCTTAATATATGCGCTATCCTTAAATACCCAAACTTTTCAAATGATTAGGTCCATTTTAGGATGTTTCCCTTTTCTCTGAAAGATAAGGCAAAGTCATGGTTAAATTCTTTAGAGATGGGAACCATCACAACTTGGGATGCTTTATCAAAAAAGTTTTTATCAAAATATTCCCCAATCATAAGACGGATGCCTTCCGAAAAGATATGTCTAATTTTCAACAAAATGAGGGCGAGCATTTTTATTAATGTTAGCAATGGTTTAATGAACTCATTGTTAAGTGTCCCTATCACGGATTTGAGAAATGGCGTCTAGTTCCATACTTTCAAGATGCGTTAACCCCTCAAAACTGGCATATGATTGATGCCACTAATGGTGGATCACTTATGAAGATGAGTGTTAATGAGATTTATGACTTTTTTGAAACAATTTCGAAAAATTCTCAACAATGGGATTATTTGAGAAAGGGTTCTGATAGGCGTAAGGGTGGTATATGTGAAGTTAAAGAGATATTTGTTTATTCCCCTTCTGCCTCGAAGTTGTAAACAGTTTTTATGACTACGACTAAGAAAATTGATGCATTTTTTAATATGACTCAACCCCCACTGCCTAAGAATTTTTCGACTGATGTTTGAATTGCATGTTCTAGTTCGAGTCATTCCATAGTTGATTGTCATTTGCAAAATGATTATCCTGCATATTTTGTTGAACTTAAGTCAATTCTTTAAATGTTATTGGCGACATGGTAATAATCCACAGTCCAACTATTACAACTCAGGTTTAGCTAAGCATCCCAATCTCTCTTGGTTCCATGCCCACACCAAAGGGGACTGTTGTCTCCCAGGCTCTTCAAGCCCCTAGCTCTATTAGGTCTCAATTTATTCAATTTCCTTTATCCAACACATTCAGTTTAAAGGAAACGGTTAATCGTTTTATTCAGCGTATTGAAATTAAGCTTGAGCAGAATTCTCAAGTTATATCAGAGTTAAAAACCATAGTTCAACACCAATCTCAAGCCACTAATAAACTTGTGATAGCTGTGAGTCAAATTGCTCAGAAATTCACTGAGAGAAAGCCATCAAGATTTCATAGTCAACCTGTTTAGAAACCCAAAGGGTCAATTCATAATTGATAGCCCATCCAAGCCCTACAATGAAGATGTCAAATATATTACTACCCTTAGGAGTCGAAAATAAGTTGACAATCAGGTACGAATGTCTGATTCGAGGGTTGTTGCATCCTAGTCTAAGTTAAAACATGTTGCATCTCCATCTAACAAGGAGACTGATAAAGTCTCACCTTTTTAAGATAATCCTCTTGACTCTAACCCTACTCAAGCATCCTATTTGCCTAAGGAACCGTTTATATCGCGGTTAGCTCCGGCAAAGAAATGAACAAAGACAACGATGTAATTAAATTTTTTAAATATGTTCACATTAATATCTCATTGCTCGATGCTATTAAGAAAGTTCCTACCTATGCCAAGTTTTTGAAGGTTTTTGCACATAGAAGCGAAAGTTACATGTACAAAAGAGAACTTTCATCGCCAAGCAAGTCAGCTAAATTATTCAACACAGAACCCCCATCTAAACATAAGGATCATGGGTGCCCTACCATTTCTTGTGTTATTGGTGATAATGTGATTGATAAGGCATTTTTGGATAGGGGCGAGTGTTAATTTATTGCACTATTGTGATAATGAGCAATTAGGTCTCGACGAGTTAAAACCGACTGAAGTAACACTTTAATTGGCAGATAGATCTATCAGAGTCTCCCGTGGTGTTATAGAGGATGCGATCGTTAAAGTTGAAAAGTTATATTTTTCAGTTGACTTCATAATTCTTGATTCACAACTTGTTTACAACTCTCCAGTCACATTCCAGTTATTTTGGGTCACTCATTTTTTTGCCACATCCAATGCTATTATTAACTATAAGAATGGAATCATGAAATTGTCATTTAGTAATTCAATGTTTTTAATGTAAGTCTACAACCTCTCAAGTTATATGATGTTTTTGAGGTTAGTATGAATAAGACTACTTTGCTTCCTAAGCCATTTTTTGATGTTTTGACTCGTTCAACATATGCCTTCCTAGTGACTCATGAATGAAGTATGATTTTCAATATTCTTTGGAATCTTGCCTTTAATGAGAAAATCCATTCCGTAGGTAGTGTTAATTCCAGGTTTGGGGTATTGTTGAGTTGTCTAGCCATTATTTTTGTGCAATTCATTTTGTTGTGATAAACATGTACCACCCGATATATCTATAGACACGCCTCTTTGCATCATTTTCACATTGACTGACATTAGTTATGTGGATCCCTTTTTGTTAAGTGATGATTTCAATTTCCACCATCCCATTGTGTCAAAAGATTTGATCTTCTAATTTAACACCTAATGATTTTGACTTACAACTGCTGCATGCAATTTCTTTGTTTGTGCATTTTTTCATGTCATGTATGTGATTTATCAGTTTTTCATGATAAGTTCGCAATTCTTATGTTTTATAGCTTTCATTGGTGGATGATCTCTTTGAAAATGGTAAAACTTTCACCATGGTAATATCACTCTAACCTTCAACATTTTTTTCCTTCATTTGTCATTATTATTTTTTATGCATTGAGGACAATATTTTGTTTAGGTTTATGTTGGGGTTTATGAGTTTTTTTTTTTTTTTTTTTGTGCAATTGTTTTTCAAAATTTTGAACTTAAATATATTTCATAATTAAATGGATCAATTACTGTATTCTACTCAATCTCCATTGAATACTTAGATGATTATAAATATGGTAATGGTGAAGAATCTTGATAGGAAAATGTATTCAAAATCTAAAGTTCCTTTCCAATGAAATGAATATGTTTTTCAAGTGTTTGATGCTTTTAGATATGAGGAAATACATTTTATCACTTGTCACATTGATGTATTAATAGGAAGGCATAAAATTTGATATTATCTTTATGTTATATATATTTCATGAGTTTTTCAATTCGACTATCCTTGCACTATAAGCCAAGTTAGCATAATTTGAAGTTGATGGATGCAATATTTAACTAAAGAGCCTTAGAATAATAGTGGAGACTTAACCCTTGTGAGTTTTGAGCCATTATATTTTTCTTTAGGGTTATTCAATAAACTCTTACTTATTTTTTTGTGCATTACTCATTGATGATATAATTATTCTTGTTTCTCTTATTGATTACTTTGAGAATTACATTAAAATTGAAACATTATACTAAAACTTCTTGGTTTATTTAGTTGAGATGTCATAATGTCGTCTAGAACTTAAGAAGTGATATAGACATTTTTCTTTGAACCATTTTCTAGTCTTTTAGCTTACCTAGTAATAATTATCTATTTGCAATCTTTTGAGCTTTGAATAGCCTTTTCTTTGTTAACCCATACTCCATTACCTACTCCAATTATGGAGTAATACCCCATATTATTTTTATCCTTACCCAGTTTCTATGAGAATGTATATGGTTGGATATATTTTTTAAATGGGCAAATAGAAAGAGCTGAAACTAGATATTCCATGAATCTTCATGGTTAAAATTTTTATTGTGTAGAAGGTAAAAAGAAATTCATTCATTATAAAAAAAGATCGATGTTTCAAACAAAAAATATGAAGAAGAATTGAGAAGGAAGAAAAAATAATGGTGTGTAACATTGATTTAGTCTTTAGTGTCCTATGTGTTTATTAAAGGGTGTATCCATTCTCATAAAAATTTTGTATCTCCTTTATCATTTTTGTTAGCCATAATCCAAGCCCTATTACAACATAATAAAAATCTAATTGATCTTAAGTAAAAGTTTGGTTCGTAGATGTGAAGATTGAATATACAAAAACTATGGTGTTTGGTCTAACATTCTCAAAAGTAATTGATATTGTAATCTGAGACATCATATTTATTTCACTCTTTGAAAAATTCGTTTTTTCATGATAATTATATGTGAGAAGTTTGTGTGTCCATAATTTTTCCCTCACATATAAACTGCTCGCTTGAATATGCTCAAGGCCAGAACGAAAAACAGATGAAAAGAGAAGAAAATGAAAAAAAAAGATAAAAAGAAGAATGTAGATAACAGGAAGAGAGGAGAAGAAGAAGAAGAAGAAATGAGAGGAGAAGAGAAGAGGTGTGACCTGCCAGCGGGTGGGCGGAGGGAGGCGATGGTAGTGGTGGTGGTGTTGTTCCCTGAGAGAAAATAGTGGAGAAGAGAAAGAGAAAAGAGTTGTGGTGGTGGTTTTTTTTTTTTATATTGGTGGTGTCCTTCATAAAGTAAGGGATCTGGTGTCCTTCAACAATAGTGGTGGTGTCAAAAAGTCGATGCCTTATATAAACTTGTTCAAAAAATGTATTTTTTCTAGATAGTCTGGTCAACCAGGCCTCAACGACTATCTATTCAAACCAACATCTTGTAAAGTGCTTGTGTTAGAAATTAAACAAGTATGGTCACCTAAGGTATTTGCCTAGTTTCAAACCAACGACTAGTAAAGTGGTTGTTAGAAATAAAACAAGTATGGTCAACTAAGGTATTTGCCTAGTTTAGTCGACCATACTTGTCAGGGTTTGAAAATCTTAGCTCTTTAAGTCTATTCATGTGGACTTTAGTCAACTTTGTCGAGTATTCATTATCTAGACATTTTCATCATATTGATTTCCCTTAATCTTGGTTTTCTTAGTCATCGCCTTCTTTGACTTATTTGGCTATTTCATTGACTTTCACTTGAATCTTCTTGAATTTAGTCATCATTACCTTGAATCGTCATGAATCTACTTGGGTCTTTTTTACTTGTATGATTAATTCCTAAGCTACTTTACCCAAATTTTCCACTAGACTTTATGAAATCGTTAAGCACTTATATCTCTCAAAATCATCGTATACATCAATCAATATTTTATTCGTAATTCACAAATACATTCTCACTGTGTTGTTCTAAGTATTTGAACCATGATTCATTAAAAAGGGGCATGTTTCTTGTTGTTTATAAGATCTCGTCCATGCTTCTATTATAGGGTTGAGGGTATGAGAGGGGTTGTCGAAACCTTTAATTAGGGTTGAACAAAAAACGACTAAACCTAATGAACCGATCATAACTGAACTGATCGATTTGGTTTTTGATTTTTAAGTGATTTTAACCGACAAAACCGAACCGATAGAATATATATAGTAAATAATATATATTATATGTTAAAATAATGTAATATATTTAATTTAGTCGGTTCGGTTTGCGATTTATATAAATTAAGATTGGTTCGGTTTCGGTTCGATTTTCTTAATGTTCGATTTCAGTTTAAAATTTTGAAATTGGTAAAAGTCAGTTCGATTCTCGGTTTGGCGAAAAACCGAGCTGTCAGTTCAACCCTATCTTTTATAATGAAGCTCTATCTAGTGACCCCGATTTTTTTTTTTTTTTTTTGTGTTCTTATCCAAGTTGGTCGCTTCAACGTCGATCTTGGTTTTTATACCATTATTTCTCGCAATCGTAGTACTTATATCCCATTGACATGCATGCAAAAATCGATTACCATATGGCTGAGTTTTCTAAATTAGTGGATGTAAAACAAACATAATATAAATTTTTACTATTGTATTACCCGTATTGTTGGCATTATAAAAAGTGGGTCATGACATTAGATCAATCTTGATTAATATTTTAAACAATTAATTTTTTTTTTAATACAGTTGTAATGAGTTTTCCCCAAAGTTTGATTTTCCAAGACATTGAGTTCGAAGTCTTTACTTGAATGTGAGTTAAAATGTTCATCTCATTCTTTGATAAATATTGAAAAATATTGATGACGTGAAATATATTAAAATCTTTTTAATGCATACGGCGCAAAATGCATATTTTGAAAATATAAATATTTGTATAATTCATTGGAAAGATAATTCAAAAATGCATTCCAATTATACCAAGCTTACCAAAGTTTGACAATTACATAGATAGTTATACAATTTTCATTTTGACAAAAACAAAAACAAAAACAAAAACAAAAACAAAAACAAAAACAAAAACAAAAACAAAAACACAATTTTCTTTTTTCACTACATTTATATTCCACACTCATTTTAAGTTTAATGTTCATTTTCGTTTGTCATTCTACGTGCTTCATATGTGCAAACATGTCATTATGCATAATGAATCTCAACTCTCGACGGCTTCCTTAACTTTCAACCCTATACAATTCCTTAGGAATAATGAAATCTCTATATGATTTAAAATATAGAATAGGGTATTCCCTTGTGCCTTCGACACTCAAATTGTTTAGTAGGAGTTTTTCAACTTTGGCCAAAGGTATTTTAGTCATATGCGAACATAAATTTCAGCCAAACACTCTTCAGTTCCCCTCTATGTGATCCATTAGATCTTTATGTTTGGGTAAATCTCAGCCGTATTTTATCTCCAACCTGAAACACCATTTTGATTTGTTATACTAGGGTATTCCCCGTGCCTTCGGCACTCAAAATTCAATATGAGTTTTTGGATGTGTGATGGTTAGAGTTGGTTAGGGCATAAAAGTAATAGTAATAATAATAATAAATAAATAACTTATTTCTCATTCCTCTTCTATGTGATCCGCTAGATTCTTATGTTTGAGTAAATCTCAACCGACTTTTATCTCTAACCTCAAACATCATTTTAATTTGTTATATAGAATAGGGTATTTTCCATGCCTCCGACACTCAAATTGTTTGACAAAAGGAGAATTTTGAACTTTGGTTAGGGGTATTTTAGTCTCATGTGAACATAAATTTCATCCAAACACACTTCTCTCTCACCCCTCTGTTTGATCCATTAGATCTTTATGTTTGGGTAAATCTCAGTCGTTTTTTGTCTCCAACCTAAAAAACATTTTGATTTGTTATATAGATTAGGTTATTCTCCGTGTCTTTGGCACTCAATTTTTTTGATAGGAGAGAAATTTTCAACTTTGGCAGGGGTATTTCAGTCATATGCGAATATAAATTTTAGCCAAACAGCCTCCCTTCTCCCCCTCAATGTAATCCATTAGATATTTATGTTTGGGTAAATCTCAGCCGTATTTTGTCTCCAACCTAAACCACCATTCTGATTTATAATACAGATAATCGTCGCGGGAGTGGGGAATTTTTCTTAGCATGAAATTACACCCAATGCATGTCACCATCATCCAAAAGGGTATCTTTCCAACCAACCCTATTAATTTACTACGTGACAAAGCAACAGGTAATGTGATTTCAAAATTATGATAGTGACGATACATCAAATTGTCACCCGATCATGGCCATACACGTGGCGCAAACCATCATAACTAGAGATGGACGTTACAAATAAAATAAGTTGTGGTGGGAATCATCCCCTAAGGACGCACCTTCATTAAGAGAGGACCATTACAAAGGATATAAGTCATGGCGGGAATCACTCCCCTAAAGACACATCTCAATTATGAGAGGATTGTTATGAATGAGATAAGTTGTGGCGAGAATCACTCCCCTAAGGACACATATCAATGAAGCAGGAGGTCATTATAATAAACGTTCCCCTTTATTGCTCCATTCGAGTTTAAGTCATGCACATAGTTGAATGCACTCATCAATGCACTCATTATATAAGGTAAAGGAAAATATATGAGAAGAGGATTCCATGTTCAACCACCAAAATTGTGATTTTTGGCAATCTAACCCTGTTTTGCATGTCAGATCTTTAGGAGACTGGATTTGAACGCATCATATAGGATTAAAATCACGTGATAAACTCTTTTGCCAAATATTTGAAGAAAATTATTTTAGTTTGAGGATGCAAGTTGAAAGATGTATGAGATATTATAATCCCTTTGGGCTTCCTTTATAAATACAGAGGTTCAAGGATCCTCCTTGAAATTTTGATTGATCAAAATATTTAAAAAAAAAAAAAAAAAGAAGAAGAGAGAATCACATATTAATCAATTACATGCTTAATGTATGACGAGTTGCAAACATGTTTATTTTACTAACCCAATCGTGGTCAACTGCTTAGTGTGTATGCTCGAAGAAATGTTCATTATTAGATCTTTGTGGGTCTAATACAGATTACAGATTAAGGCATAATGAATCAGTTGGGTCAGAATCAAACTTGGTCCAAATAAAAATTTATGGAGAAAATAATTAATGGGTTGGATCAATAATGGAGAGATTGAAATGATTAAGATCACTAGGAGATTGCTGCCAAACTTGATTTGATTTTAATCAACATAAAAAGTTGCTCTAATCTAATATGATCAAACCAGCAAATTTTCCATTCTTAAATCATTTAACAAACATTGAGTATGAAAGTTTGATTTGGGAAATAGTAGTCGTGTCAAGTAATCACTTGCATACAATCTGTCTTCTCTTCTGATTAACTAATACCTAATTCAGAAGTTGGTGAATATTTTGCTTTAATGATTATAAGGAAATAGTCTAATCATCATCTAGCCAATCCAATTAGGTGTCTAAATCAATTTTAAATGTTCATGCTTGCTTAGAAAATTGCATCAGATTGGGTGTAAAGTTCATTGGTTAATCAATGAAGCAAAGAATCCAATTCTCTTCAAATGCAAAGATGACAAATAGGCAGTAGTAGGAGTATTTACAAAAGTATTCACTTTAAGGTGAGCATATGCTGCATGCATGTTAGGCACACTCATGATTAGAGAAGTATTTCTATAATAATGGGTTATAGATAATGTTGGGGAAATCTTTCTACACCTCTATGCCCAAATCAATTGAAAGTGATGCACCAAAGCCTTCTTTGGTTTAAGAAATTTTACAAGTACCAATTGTTCTGCTAAAAGATATTTTGGGTATTTAGCAATCACTTACGAGTTATTTGTTAAATATCATATTTTCCAATAAATTATTTAGTTAAAAATTCAGCAAATGAAGAGCATCACGAGTGCTTAAGACAATTTTCAAAATAAGCATTTATCTCTGCTAACAATCTCTTTACAAGATAGAGTGGGTTACAAATCACTCGTCCTACAATGATAATTAAGAAAAAAGTTCATATGAATAATAATAACAAAAATATTAATTTTGAAGAGTTTGGTTGGCTAGCCCGTAAGAACTATATTATCAAACTAAAAGACGAGTAGAGAGTTGTATTAGATGGACGACATGTTTGGTTGACTAGGGTATCTCTCGAGTCTAGTCAATCAGTTAGACTGTCCACCAAAGTATCTCCCTAGTCTAGCACTACACCAAATTTGCATTTTTGTAACAACTCCCAAAATAGTAATACTTTTAAGCTATAACAATTCACAAAGCAATTTTACATATTTTCACATACAAAATGATACAATTATTGTATCACCATGAATAGTATGGTCCTATAAGTGATACTATTTATGGTGATCTAATTTATTGTATCAATTTTTTTTGTGTAACTATTTTTCATTTTTTTTAACTAAATTTAGTTTTGACTTGAAATTGTTTGATGGATTGTAACAGCTCAAAAATATTACTATTTTGAGAGTTGTTACAATTATGTCAATTTGGTGTAGTGTAGTCTACCAAACTAATGGTCGACTAGGTTATCTCCCGAGTCTAGTCGGTTAGACTGTCCACCAAAGTATCTCCCTAGTCTGGTCGACCGAACTAGTCTTACTCATTAAGTTTATCCTCCTACTTGAGTTTGGTCTGCTTGATCTTATTATGAAACTCCTTGATCATTTGGATCTTCTTTGTCTTTACCTTTTGTTGACTTCTTCCTTGACTTTGACTTCAACCATGCTTCTTGAATCCTTTTGAAGTTCTTCGTGGTTGACTTGGGTATTCTTTAGACGGCCAGGCTTGAATGATCAATTTAGAATCCGACGCACTCAAGTTTCTAAAATATTTGACTTTATAACATAGCCAAATATTTTCTTATGTAATAATTCTCCCAAGTTCACTCTCTTGAATTTATAAATAAACCAACATGTTGTTCATAATTCACATAGATAATCAAATTTCTCTTCATCCCAAGGGTCCTTCCTGAAGAGAAAAAATAAATAAGGTTGAACACAAATGCGGTCATCAATGGCAAGAAGATGGGTAATAAATTTAGATATGAAGGTCTAATCTCAAATCCCAAGACGAAATGTTGAAAATAATTCCCATAAAGTTTGAGTTGTACCAAGTGTTAGTATGAATTTGATATAGAAAAACTCTTCATTGTGGTGTTAAAATTTGATTTATTTTAAAATTTTCTTAATTAATGTTATATTCTTTTAGTGTAAAACCTTATCATGAGAAAATAATCTTTTAATTTTAAATGTAACAAGTTTTGTTTGCAATCTCCAGCCGCATTTATAGCTAAAAAGTTGGCTTCAATATATTATTGTATTTAGTGTTAATCCATATTAATATGTTTTTAACATCATCAAGATTTTTACTTCCATTTGTTTTTATTTTATAATTTCAAATGTATATTTTATTCATTTAAATGAATAGATTTTTAAATTCACCATTTTACTTTTTTTTTTTTTTTCCCTTTTTTGTTTTACATTTCTCATATTTATTTATTTAAGGATTTTTTCTAGTTGAAGTTTTAAACTTGTTCGTATTTGGTGGCTATGCTAATTTGGAGGAAACCTGAAAAAAAAAGGAATATAGGATTCACGAGTTCAAAACCCGTTTTTTCATATGGTTTCTTTGGAATGGTTCAAGGACTACATAAAAACAAATTTTTTTTAACAAAACCCCAAATTTTTATGTTACATACATTACGTCATTTCATTAACCACCATCAAAACATCGTAGTAGTACATGATGATTATTATTATATTATTATTATTATTATTATTATTATTATTATTATTATTATTATTATTATTATTATTAAAGCGACCATACAAATCTCTGGTTTGCAAAAATACATCGAAGCCCAAATATATGTCAGATTCTTACATGTATCTTGATTAAGGAGAGTTTATCATATAAAGCTAAAACTTTTAATTAAGACAATATTCCTGAATTTAAATTTGTTCCCTAAACAATTAAGCTCAAATAAAACAACCACAATCATTGTTTATGAGCATGCAGGTCTGAATTTTTCTACTATCTCGAGGACTATTTATCAAATCAGGCTAAAACTTAAGCACATTATTTTAAAATTGTTCATCATGTTAAAAACAAAATACCACCAATATAGGGTATTTGAATGTGTAATTCTCGTAGGGGATGTTTGATAGCATAGAAAACAAACATGTTAACTAAAACAAATTTTGAATTGGGCACCGTATTTGGTCCCATTTTGTGTTTTGATTTTTTACAGGTAAAGTCGTAATGCACCACCGTCTCGATTGTAAATCAATTTTTTGATAAGTAATAAAGGTCTGACATCCCATAGTTGCCCCTCCCCACTGGAGGTTTAATTGAAAAAAAAAAAAAAAAAAAAAACTAAAACAAATTTCATGAATTCTAATTTTGAAGGGGTGGGCAGGACTTGGATACCCAGAGTGATTAAAGAACTAGTCACATGATAAATAATAACATTTTAATGTTCTTGATAAATATTTACATTTTATAGTATGGTTTAAAGTAGAAAAAGCGTAATAAGTTTAGTTGTCCATTAATTCTTAATATCATATGTACCCCCTATTTCAATTTGTGTTGTTGAAAAGTATTTGCATACATGTTGTCTAGTATTAATTTTTTTGCTTCTTGCGTCATTGTCTAATAAGATCATGACATTTAGCATAACTACCAAGTAGTTATTGCAATTTTTTATTTAAGCATTTATTTTATTACAATCAGCATCCCCATATAAGCATTCGAAGGCACATGTCATTCTCCCTTGAACAATCATGCATACATATGAGGGTATGTTCGAAAAGGAAATTTTCATGGTAAGATAAGCTTTTTCAAAAAGGAAATTCACAAGGTAAGATAAGCTTTGGTCAAACTTTTCTATTGAAAAATAAATTTCTTACATATTAGGGTTTGTTCGAAAAGGAAATTCTCATGGTAAGATAAGCTTTGGTAAAAAAGTTTTATTCATCATCATCATCATCATCATCAAAGCCCATTCCCGAGATTTTCGGGGTCGGCTACATGAATTTTGGTTCTCCAAGCAATGCGATCTTCCCACATTTCCTCACCTAATCCAAGCTCAATGATATCTTCATTCACCGTCTTCATCCAAGTTTTCAACGGTCGTCCCCTCCGTCTACACCCTCCATTAACTTGCCAATCTAAACATTTTCTAATTGGCGCCGTGCTCGGTCTCCTCCGCACATGACCAAACCAAGTTAAACGTCTTTCTCTAATTTTTTCCTCTATGGGCGCTACACCTAAGTATCTCCTAATTCTTTCATTTCTAATCTTATCCTTACGAGTTTTACCACACATCCACCTTAACATACGCATTTCTGCTACTGCCATCCTATGCGTATGTTGTCCCGTAGTAGCCCAACATTCTGAACCATATAGCATGGCTGGTCGAACAATTGTCTTATAGCATTTCCCTTTTAGCCTTGCAGGCATCCTTCTATCGCACAATACTCCTGACGCCATTCGCCATTTCAACCAACCAGCTTTAATCCTGTGGTCTACATCTGCTCCAATAGCCCCATTCTTTTGAATTATAGACCCTAGATATCGAAAAGCCTCACACTCTGGGACCTCGACACCTTCGATCTCAATTGCATGACTTCTCCCTCTTGGTTCACACCCAAAGTTGCACACTAGATACTCCGTCTTCGAACGGCTAATTCTAAAACCTTTACTCTCTAAAGCCTCCTGCCACTTAACTAATTTCTGACCTAAACCTGCACTAGTCTCATCCATTAAGACAATATCATCTGCAAATAACATGCACCAAGGTACATCTTCTTGCAGATGTCTCGTCAACTCATCCATGACCAAAGCAAAGAGATATGGACTTAACGCCGACCCTTGATGTAGTCCTACTGTCACTGGAAATGGTAAAAAAGTTTTATTGCAAAAATAAATTTCTTATATATTTGGGTCTGTTCGAAAAGGAAAATTTCATGGTAAGATAAACTTTGGTGAAGTATTAAGGGTGTGTTTGGTTGCATGAAATTATATACCATAAGAATCTATGAGGGAACCAAAGGCATGTGATTTTCATGTTCATATGAGACTTCCATTTCCACCATTGATCACAAAGTCAAATGTGGATGTCGAGTGATACCTCAAATTAGCTTAAAATATAGGGGTCTCCTAATAAATTTTCATTACATAAGATTTCATGCAACCAAACACACTTTAAGGTTCCTATCTTGGCAGATTTTTCAAAATGAATTTGGTAGACACAAAAATGATTCTATTATGGTAGATTCCGGGAGTCCAAATTTTGTAAAACATTTCATTGTCAGTATTGTAAGAAATCTGAAAAGATAAAGGTTGGGAAAGGGGTCATATTAGGAAACTCACCTCAGGATATGCTTTTTTTTCCCTGTCAATGGCAAAAACCACCAAGGAGCTTTTCTTTTATAAGTAGCTTGCATCAATTCTCTCATCAATACGTTTTTATTCTTGCTAACTACCTACGTATTGGAAGCTCTCTCTAATATTTGAGATTCACTCTATTTTTTATTTGATATATAGAGCGTATAAATATATTTGTTACCCCAAAAGCAAGAGTTGAGGTTATAGTACAGTTTGACATTGTTGTTCTGCAATGTGTCAATCAGAGCTTCTTCTCATGGTTCCTTTAGCAATTTTAGGTGTTTTTCTCATCTTCAGGGATTTCATCAGAAAGAAGAAGAAGATACTTAATCTTCCACCAGGAAACATGGGTTGGCCTTTTCTTGGTGAAACTATCAGTTATTTGATGCCTTATTCAGCCACCACTATTGGAAAGTTCATGGAGCAACACATATCAAGGTAATTGAACTCCGAAACTCTCACATCAAAGAAAAATAGATACAAAGGTATGTTCATTTTGATATGAAGATTTGGTTGTTTGTGTATTTTTTTTGTTTGCAGGTATGGGAAGATTTACAAGTCGAACTTGTTTGGTTACCCGGCAATAGTATCAGCTGATCCTGGGCTAAATCGATTCATATTACAAAATGAGGGGAGATATTTTGAATGTAGTTACCCAAGTAGTATAGGTGGGATACTTGGGAAATGGTCTATGTTAGTTTTGGTTGGAGACATGCATAGGAACATGAGGATGATTTCTTTGAACTTCATGAGCAATTCAAGGCTTCGAACCCATCTTTTGCGTGATGTACAGGAGCATACCTTGCTTGTTCTCAATTCTTGGAGGGAAAATTCAATTTTTTCAGCCCAGGATGAAGCAAAGAAGGTAGACTTGATTTCTTCTGATTTTTTTTTTTTAATCCAAGTTATAGATGTTTTAAGCCAAATGAAGCTTATATGTATGGGGAAAATGTGTAGTTCACCTTCAATTTGATGGCAAAACATATCATGAGCATGGAGCCTGGAAAGCCTGAAACTGAGAACCTGAAGAAAGAGTACATTACATTCATGAAAGGAGTCGTATCAGCACCTTTGAATTTTCCTGGAACTGCATACTGGAAGGCCTTAAAGGTACAACATAAACTCATATTTTCTAAACTCATTCGAGTATTATCATTGGGAATCATTGATTTAGTTTGATTGATGGTTGGTTTTAGTCCTTACATATGTTCTTTTGCTTGATGATAGTCTCGATCAAAAATCCTTGCGGTTATACAGCAGAATATGGAGGATAGAATTCAAAAGACAGGCGAAGATAGTGAGAATATGGAAGAAGATGATCTTCTTGGATGGGTGTTGAAGCATTCAAATCTTTCGACCGAGCAAATTCTTGATTTGATACTAAGCTTGCTTTTTGCTGGTCATGAAACTTCATCAGTTTCCATAGCACTTGCAATCTACTTCTTGCAAGGTTGTCCCAAGGCTGTTGAAGAGCTAAGAGTAAGTTATGAGTCTCTATTGATACTAGTTACCATTCAATTGTTATCTCATGTTAATTTCAACAAATTTGCTTCATTTCTAATAGGAAGAGCACCTTAGAATTTTTAAAGCCAAGAAACAGGCAGGAGAGTCGAGCTTGAATTGGGAGGACTACAAACAAATGGAATTTACTCAATGTGTAAGTACTAATATATATAGACATGCACTTGTAGTTATGAATAAGCTTTGCTAATTCTCTGTCTTCTTTGAATGAAGGTTATCAGTGAGACACTTCGACTTGGCAACGTGGTTAGGTTTGTTCATAGAAAGGCAATCAAAGATGTCAAGTACAAAGGTACACCATCATAACTAATTAATCACGTTTGTTTGTTCATCGAATAAAGCTCCCACAATCCTACCCAATTTGAATTACATATATAATGTGCTGTGTCCTACAGGATATGACATTCCATGTGGGTGGAAAGTTCTTCCAGTGTTAGCTGCTGTGCATTTGGATCCTTCAATCTATGACCAGCCTCATCACTTCAATCCATGGAGATGGCAGGTTAGTAACTCTGAAACTTTTGAACATAAACATTCATTGATGAATCAAAGTTATAGATAGTTTTACGATGAGAAAAAAACATGAATAGTAAATTAAGGTGCCAAAAATCTTGCTAGTTATAGAGCTTACAAGATGAAAAACCACCAAATTGTCAAGATCATTGGAGTTTAATGATACCAATATTGTACGGGTGTGGGACTCACTAGGAGTTAGTGATGAACATCAAACCCATCACAAAACAACAGCATCAGCAACAAAAACCACTGTTTTGAATGAATGAATTATTAAATTTTGCATTTTTTTAATTTGATTGAAATAGCTAGTTTTATTAATTAGTTTTTTGTTTTCTTGATGATTAAAGCACATGTGGGGGCTCCTCACTTGCACGTGCATGGGCACTTTTTGAGTGGCTCAAAGAAAACAGTTTTAATCTGCTTAGAGGAGTTTCCAGGAAAGATTGGGACTTGAGTGATGAGCAAGGAAGGGGAAAGGGGAAGAGGTGGGGAGTGAGTCTGAGAGTCCCACCACCTTTACCTTATATACAACCCAGACATGAACCATCCATTCAATTTAGTGGGCCATTTTAAGTTGCAGAGTTACAATCAAAACCCCCTCTTTCTAATCAATGAAATTGTATATCACAAAAGTTTGTAACCCAAATTTATCCTTTTATCTCTTCTTTTAATTTTGTGGATTTAAACCCTTCAATATGTAAGCATTTGGTTGGCTAGCCTCGGGTATTCAATCACATATATATTAACTAGTAGTATAGACATTCTAATTCTTGTTATAGTCTAAAATGTAATTAACAATCAAGCCAAATTAACTTGGTAGCCTATCTCAACTATTTAAGCTTTTAAAGTAAACACATGCAGTTTTCTCACTAACCAACTCAATATATACTTTGTTTTATGCATACTAGCCGTTTTACGGGAGTTGCATGAATTGAATTTA
This sequence comes from Berberis vulgaris, assembly GCA_963556465.1. Lineage (NCBI taxonomy): Eukaryota > Viridiplantae > Streptophyta > Magnoliopsida > Ranunculales > Berberidaceae > Berberis > Berberis vulgaris. The sequence goes on from OY747131.1 coordinate 63,537,939, forward strand.
GGGTCTGTTTGGTTGGCTAATTTTTGTGAAAAATGGAATCCAATTCCTATGTCAAATTGTTTTCCGTTGTTTGGTTATGCATTTAATGACAAGAAAAGAATTTCGCATTTGACTAGTTTTTTCATTTATCATGGGAATTAATTCAAATCTTTGCCTCTACAGTTTCAATTCCCATGTTTATTTTCCGTCTTGCCAAATAAGCCCTTATTAGTATTAGGCACAGAATCAGGAACAACTTAAGCAATTTGAGAGAATACCACACTGTCTTCATTATTATCATAACAGGGCATATATAGCCTTACAAGAAGTAACTGAAAGCAACTAACCACCCACGTAAAGCACTACTCTAGGTGGTGCATGATTGCAGGAAAGTCTATCTACATAAGCAAATAACTGCCACAAACTAGGAAATATTAACAACCAAACTCAAACATCCTCCCCTAAACTAACTGCCATAAGCAATCAGTTTAAAGTTGGAACCTTACACACACCCAGCAGCTCTCTTAGCTTCTCAAACATGTCTAGCTTAAGAGGTTTGGTCATTATAACATCAACTACTTGATCTTTTGAATCACAATGAACTAGCTTTACCTACCCTTCCTTGGTAAGATCACGTAAGAAATGGAAACGAACATCAATATGCTTGCTTCGACCATGTAAAACTGGATTCTTTGAAAGCTTGATTGTAGAACTATTATCACACCAAATAGTAATGCAACTTCCCAGAGAAGAGTGACCAAGTTTAGCTAAAACCCTCTTCATCCACATACCTTGAGTAGCACATGACACAGCAGCTATGTACTCTGCTTCAGTGGTGGACAGAGTGACGATGGGCTGCTTCTTTGATGCCCATGCTACTGCTCCTCCACTCAAACAGAACACATATCCAGATGTACTCTTCCTGTCATTCACATCACCGGCATAGTCGCTATCTGTGTAGGCTGTCAACTCTGCAACACTCCTTCTTTTGTAGAAGATACCCAAGTCCAATGTTGCTTTCACATAACGAAGAGTCCTCTTCACAACCTGAGAATGCATTTCAGTTGGGTTTGACATGTATTTACTAGCAAGTGACACCACATACATCAAATCAGGTCTTGTCACAGTGAGATACAACAAGCTACCCACCATTTGCTTGAATGCAGTGGCATCAACTCTACTCCCCTCCTCATCTTTCGACACTTTAGTTCCAGGAACAATTGGATTGCTCACTCCATTGCACCTTTCCAAACCAAACCTTTCCAATACTTCCTTTGCAAACTTCTTCTGACTGATATATATACCTTCTGAGCACTGCAACACTTCTACACCAAGAAAGTATCTCATCTTGCCAAGATCAGTCATATCAAACTCTTGTTTCATGGAGTGCTTAAAATCAGTGATCATGTTCTCACAACTCCCAGTGAAAATCAAATCATCCACATATAAACTCACTATTAAAATGTTACCTCTTTCACCAGTCTTGACGAATAAAGTATGTTCAGATTCACACTTTTCGAAACCTTGTTTGAAGAAGTAGGTCTCAATTCTGCTGAACCACACCCTCGGTGCTTGTTTGAGTCCATACAAGGCCTTTCTAAGCTTGTACACCTTTGCGTCTTCTCCCTTCTTCACAAATCCTTGAGGTTGATCAACATAAACATCTTCACTTAGCTCCCCATGAAGAAATGCACTTTTTACGTCTAATTGATAAATGCTCCATGCTTTCTGTGCTGCTAATGCTATAATCATTCTAATGGTGTCCCACCTAGCAACCGGAGCATAAACCTCAGTGTAATCCACACCAAATTTCTGCGCATACCCCTTTGCAACCAAGCGAGCTTTGTACTTGTCTACCTGCCCATATTCATTATACTTTGTCTTGAATATCCACTTAACTCCAATTGCCTTCATTCCTTTTGGTAGTTCAGTAAGCTTCCATGTGTCATTCTTCTCTATGGCTTGAATTTCAGAACACATTGCATCACACCATTTTGAATCCACAACTACTTCCTCAAAGCTCACTGGATCCACATTTTCATAAAATACAGCAAAGCTGTGAGCTGCGTCACCTACTGCCCCATTCAAATCTGCTCCTAATGTGTAATCTTCCAAGTATCCAGGCCTCCTTCTATTTCTTACTACTCTTGGCTGAACATCAAGGACATTTGAACCACCACTACCACTTGAATCATCACTGACACTGCTGTTTTCACCAGCATTGATACTGCTGTTTTCACCAGCATTTTCACCAGCAGCATTGTCACCAGCATTGACACAGTAGTGTCACCAACATTGTCTACACCATCACTTGCATTGACACCAGCATTGTCACCAACATTGTCTACACCATCACTGCCACTTGAACCATCACCATCATCTTTGTCATCCCCCCAATACAGTACCTCAAGCTTGGACTCTCCAACACATCTCCTCCCCCATTCCCAAACAACATGTTCTTCAAAGACTACATCTCTACTCACAATGATTTTCTTTGAAGTGGGATTGTACAATCTATAAGCCTTCGATTCCTCACTCACACCAAGTAAGACACATTTGCAGCTTTTGTCATCCAGTTTGTTTCTCTTTGCATCAGGAATGTGAACATGAGCGACACAACCGAACACTCTGAAGTAATCCACACTTGGTTTAACTCCGCTCCATGCTTCTTCAGGAGTGACATTTTGCACCACTATAGTAGGACTTCAGTTAAGAACATGAGTGATCCAATTAACACCTTCTGGCAAGAATTTCTTGGGGATTTTCTTCTCGGACAATATGCTGCGGACAAGGTTCATGATTGTTTGATTTCGTCGTTCAGCTACTCCGTTTTGTTGAGGAGTGTACGCAGCAGTGAGTTGTCTCTTGATGCCGTTTGTCTGACAATACTCCTTAAACTCATTGGAAGTGAATTCTCCACCCCTGTCAGTTCGTAAGCAAGAAATAAAGGAACCAGTTTCCTTCTCAACCAAGGATTTGAAACACTGGAATATTGTGAATGTCTCCGACTTCTCAGATAGAAAATAAACCCACATTTTTCTAGAGTAATCATCGATAAAACTGAGAAGATACCTTTTGCCACTGTTCGAAGTAGGTGTGATTGGTCCGCAAAGATCAGAGTGTACCAACTGAAGCTTGTGTGATGCCCTCCATGAACTCCTTTTAGGAAAAGGATCCCGCTTTTGCTTTCCTACCAAACAATCATGACAAACTTCTGTGGAAGCTTTGAATTGCGGCAGCCCTTTCACCATCTTCCCATAACTCAGTGTTCGAAGACCTTTATAGCTCAAGTGACCATACCGGCGGTGCCAAAGATGTGTGAGATTGTCTGAGTCTGCTCGAAGACAGGTTTGAGTGTCCATGACTACAACATTAGCAAGAAGGACAAACATTCTGTTTGCTGTCATTAGTGTCTGCATGATCAGCCCCTTACTTGAATGATAGACTTTACACACTCCATCTTGTATAAGGATGGCCAAATTCTTCTCTTGTAATTGACCTATACTCAGTAAATTATTTCGTAACTCTGGAACATAATAAACTTCAGTAATCACCTGAGTTAAGCCATCAATCCTCAACTTGATATTGCCCTTCCCCATCCCCATCACTGGCATCCGTGTGTCATTGCCGAGCTTGACTGTGTGTCTGTAATCTTCGTCAAGGTGAGTAAACCACTTTTATTGCCGCACATATGGTTGCTGCAACCTGAATCAAGGAACCAAACATCCTCTTTTTTCGAATCATTAGTGGCAACATACGCCATGAGAAGCATCTCCTCTTCTTCTTCCATCTCGACATAGTTGGCTTTCTTGTCCCAATTAGGACATTCCCACTGAAAGTGTCCCAATTTATGACACTTGAAGCACTCCACGGTAGCTTTGTTTAGAGGTTGTCGTCCTCTTCCTCGGCCTCGAGCTACATATCCCCTTCCTCTGCTGCTTCCTTCAAACCTGTCCTTATGAGAAACTTTCAAGGCTTGTTCTTCTCTTATATCTCCATTGTGTCGATTCAATCTCTGCTCATGAACCAAAAGGCTGCTTTGTAGCTTATCTATTGTCAACAAATCGAGGTCATTGGACTCCTCAATCGAGCACACGACATAATCAAATCTTGGAGTCATTGATCTCAAGATTTTCTCGATGATGTCAACTTGTGACATGTTTTCACCCTCATGAATCTTCATCTTGTTGACAATTGTGAGTGTCCGAGCAAAATACTCTTCCACCTTTTCTTCTTCTTGCATCTGGAGAACCTCAGACTCCTTCCGTAAAGCCTGCCGATGTGCTCTCTTCACCCTATTTGTGCCATGATACTTCTGTCTCATCGAGTCCCAGATACTCTTGGAGCTGGACTTGTCCAGGATTGTTTCAATTATCGTTCGGTTTATGGCCTGGAACAGATAATACTTCAGTCTAAGATCATCTAACTTCATCTCCTCAACTCTCTGACGCTGCTCCTCAGCTTGCTTACGTTGTGCCTCTGTAAGTTGTCCTCTCTCTGTCACCACCGTAGAGAAAGTGACCGGCTGTTGATCTCCTTGCGTCACCGTCGGAATCCCAACCTCTATGAGATTCCAGAGTTTTTTTAGATCGAATGAAGTTCTCCATCAACATAGACCAATGATCATAACATCCATCGAAGATGGGAATCAAAACTGGTGCAGAACTCCCTTCTGCTGCCATTCTTATGCACTCTTTTCTCACCTTGTTTCACTCTAGACACTCTTCTTTCTCCCTGTGTTTCACTCTACACACACTCAGGCCCCTTGGAGTGGCTCTGATACCATATTAGGCACAAAATCAGGAACAACTTAAGCAATTTGAGAGAATACCACACTGTCTTCATTATTATCATAACAGAGCATATATAGCCTTACAAGAAGTAACTGAAAGCAACTAACCACCCACGTAAAGCACTACTCTAGGTGGTGCATGATTGCACGAAAGTCTATCTACATAAGCAAATAACTGCCACAAACTAGGAAATATTAACAACCAAACTCAAACAATTAGTGTTTCCCCCCTCCTTTTGGACACCTAATGACCGTACTTATTTTTTGCAGCAAAGTAATGGTACTTCATGCCTTTCGGGTGCAACAGCGACAAACAACTTCATGCCATTTGGAGGTGGACCACGGTTGTGTGCAGGATCCGAGCTAGCAAAACTAGAAATGGCTGTTTTCATCCATCACTTAGTCTTAAATTATGATTGGGAAGATGCGGAACCAGATCATCCTCTTGCATTCCCATTTGTCGAATTTTCTAAAGGTCTCCCAATCAGAGTTTATTCCCATCGCCACCACCAGCAGCACAGCATGGAAACTTAACCTCACATTGTAGATATCAAAACTAAAGACTAGTTTACATGAAACTTTTATTATTATTATTATTATTATTATTTTTTTGTATGGTGAAGACATCAACCCAGTTTTGGTCCCTTTCTTAAATACAGTTTTTGGTCTTTTTGGATCCTTCCAAGTGCTAGTTGAACATATTCACATGGGGAAGAAAGAGCCCAAATGTATGGGTGAAATTGAAAGAAGTTTGGACCACACCACAAGCCACATGAACTGTGGGCTAGGCCCAGATTGTTAATTATCAGTATTGTTTGATAAAGCTCCTACCATATTTTGTAAAGATTTTTGGTTCTGCTGCCAATGAAAAGGACAAGGACAAAGATACTTCCTGTATTCTGTTGGTGAAAGGGGAAAAATATTAGAAATATGAAAGAAAATAGGTTTTGCGACAATGTGATTTGTCTTTTGTTTTTGTTTTCCTTCTCTCCAAGATTATATTTCTTGACTCCCCCATTTATAATTTTCATAAATTGGTAGATATATTCAACATTACAAGTTCCATAAAATTTACACCCACCTCAAAAAATTGGTTGATTTCAAAACTTTAACAACATCAAGTATACACTAAATTGATCTTCCGATAATAATCTTAAATACTTTTCAAATTTCACACCTATCAAACATCTTGTTGCTTTATTTTCCTAGCAATCTCATCCACCGTTACTTTCACAGAAAAAACTTAATATATAGATTGAAAGAAAACGGTCAAATACCTAGCTAAGCCAATGAAACATTACCAATAATAAAAGGTGGTTATGGCTCTACTATTTCTGCTAGTGGTAGAAAAGTATCATGTTGAACTCAATCAACCGTATTATAACATGAAGATATATTGTCTTCTCGGGAAAGAGTGGATAAGGACTTGCGAAAATCATTAGGTTTCTTGGAGTTTATGATAGCCCCTTACCAATAAGTGAGGGAAATTATAGCTTGGAGAAAAAGAAGTGTAAAAGATGTTGAACAGAGAATATTGATCTCCTTTCTTCCTTGGGACCTTATGCTTAAAATGATCAAGAAAACAAATAAGTGGTTTCCTCAATGAAAAGAACATGGGAAGAAAACTTTGAGAGATAACTTATGACGTATTTGGGTGAGTTATTTCTTAGTGTCAGCCCCATAGCATGAACCCATGAAATTTTTTTTTTTTCCTTGAATCATTTCCTTACATTTTTTTACAGAGGTAGTTCTTATAACGTATTTATTTTAGTAGTTGGTTGAAAAAAAAAATACAAGTGTTTTGTTTGCTTCCCCACCCTCCTCTAATTGTCTGTATTGAGCCAGGTTCTTGTTCTATCAAAGTAAATGATAAGAAGAGTGCTCCATGGCCAGAAAAAAAACATGAGTTGAAAATCATTTTTGGATTACAAAGTTCTTTTACCGGAGATGTACACGTTGATTTGCAATAATAAAAAAAAAGGGAAATACTTATACAGTATTCTACTCCACCCTTTGATGGTTATGATGATCACTGGAGTATGCTAATGGAAAATTTTGAATGATTGTTATCGAAACAAAGATATAATCCACTAACATGAACCATCTTTTTCAATTGATTGATTGGTCGATTATAAAAATCCAACTCACCCAGCTCCAAGCCCTCCATGTACAGTTTGAAGCTATACTAATGCAATGTGGGGATTCAATTCTTGATTATTCTTAAAAGGAACAACAATTGATAATTAAAAAAAAACACGACGGCTAGGTTTGTCAGACAATTCTAGGGTTTGTGTTCATCTCGTTCTTGTCTCTAATAGAGACCTTGACCTTTTGATTGGAGATCAAACCACCTAGATCCTTTGATTGGGAATCAGCCACCAAATAAATTAAATAAAACTTGTATTGCTTACCTAAACTCTATTACATCATATGTATTTATAGCTGAAAGCAAAGAATAATACTTCATAATTGAATTCAAACCTAATTCTAATCAAACAATAAATCCTAATTCAAAACAAGCTAATATTCGCTAGTTAGAATATTGTTATAACTAAGACATTCTAATCTCAAGTAAATACTAAATAGGATTGGTGTCCTAACATCCCACGCCGCCTGAAACAAGGCTTGTCCTCAAGCCTGAAAATCTGAAAACAGACAAGAAACTGCTCATAGTCTTCCCAAGTAGCTCCTCCACAGGACGGTCGGTCCCCTTGTTAAGCCAGCGTGTAATGGGCTTATTATGGCTTTCACAGAATCCTCAATCAAGTAGTTTCTCTGGGGCTTATTTGATTGGGAATTGTGTGACTTTTGCTTTGTCAAACAAGAGAGACTCCCAGTTTTAGGTACCATAAAATTAGCAGGTTCAACATCAGATATGATACGGAAGTTGGTATCGAACTTTCCAGCATGTTCCCGAGCAATTAAATTAGTTGAATCTGTTGCTAATGCATTGCCATCACTGTTGGCACTGTCATCATTGCACTCACTAAGCCTTGACATAGTAGCCCTTACATCGGCTTGCATTTGCTGATCATTTGAAGATGCATTTTGTCCAGAAGCCAAAAACCACTTCGACCAGCCATCACGCTTTCGAACTCTAGCATCCTAAACTTCTACCTTACTAGAACTATGCATTGCATCCAAAATTAAAGAAATGTCTGTAGTCATTCTCTTCACTCTATTAAAGTCAGCAATGTTGGTTATCGGAACCCATCCTTGGTCATCCATCAAAGAAATCAAGTGGTTGTCCTTTTGCAAATTCTCATTACTGAAATAATACTCAATTTGTTTAACAATATTAGCCTTCAAAATCAACGTCTCTGAGGCAGGTGCAGGAATCCAAGGATGTGGAATAACGCGAAGAGGAGGACCTCCTAATGCACTTGGATGATGATACATATGGGTAGGGCTAGAAAAACAAGGGCCCTCCATAAGCCCTGGACTAGGACCAAGATAGGGAGGGGGCCACACAAAAGGCCATGGTCCACTTCGATGCATGCTAATATTTGCTCTCGGAGTGAATGCTCGATGATGGCGCCGTAATTTATTTAAACGACCAGCATGTTCTTGTACAACTTGTCTCCAATTAGCAAAATTGTCAGCATATGCATTGGTTTTTCTCGGTGGAGGTTGAAAGCTTCGATTGTAATCCATAGCACCAACATGACCAAGTGGTGCACCAAAAGTATGCGCGGGGGTTCCATATGGAGATCGTAACATATGAGGATCGAAGTTGCCAGGATAATGTTGGTAAACATGTTCATGTACTGGAATGTGTGGAGTAGGTACAACTGGTTGAAAAACAGGCAACATTGGTGGTAGGGGATAAGGTATGGTTACAGGAAAGGGTGGCACGCCAATTGAAGGATGGTTACACTTAATAATACCCGCTTTCGGATGATGGGGCGGTGGGCATTTATGGTAAGGATTATGGCTACCAAACCCATCTGTTTTTTGTGGCACGAATGGTCGCTGCACAGGATTGCGCCTTGGAGTGGTGGCCAATGTTGGTGGTGCCTTGGAAACAACAATATCCGAATTTTTGGGTTTAGCGTCATCAAGGGCCTTGCCAGAAATTGGAATAATTGGTACTTGTTGTTCCGGGTCAACGTATGGTGCCAGGCGATATGGCTGGAGATTCCTTAATATCTCTAGAATAGTGGCATTAGTGGTCTCAAGTGTATGAAGGCGGGAAGAGATCCCGGTAACTTGAGTAGTAAGCGCATTGACCTGCTCTTGTAATTCAGCAATCGTCATTATAAAAAGGGTTGTTGGTGAGAATCTCGATGGTGCAAATATCCAGGTGTGAATATCTTTATCGGTGCAAATCGTGGTTTTGCTACTGTTGCTTCACTGAAATTCAGCAATTTTTTTTTTTTTTTGATTTCTGCTACCTGTGATGAAGGCGATGAAGATGATGATGCTCTGAAGATGAAGATGCTCTGAAGGGCGATGAAGCAGGAGATGAAAGTGAATGGAATCGATGAAATTGTGGATGTCCTGAAACCGGAATCGATGAAGCGCTGAAGAGGAAACCGAAGATGTTGCGTTGAAGACGAAACTGGACGAATCCGCTGAAGAAGAAATTGGATGAAGATGAAGAGGCGCTGAAACGGGATGCACTGAAATAGGATGAAGACGCTGAAACTGGATGCGGTGGTCTGAATCGAGGACGAACGAAGCGCAAAATTGAGGATGAACAAAGCACTGAATCGTTGATGAACGATGAAGAAGTGATGGCGACGGCGGTTGCTGTGAAGGCGGTGCTGTTGCGAAGGGTGGTGCGGTTGAGAAGGGTGGTTGTTGCGAAGGGCGGTGATGTTGCGAAGGGAGGTGCTGTGGCGAATGGCGGTTGCTGCGAAGTTGCTGTGAAGGGCTCTGAATCGAAGATGAGGTTGATGATGATGGCGACGACGGTTGCTGCGAAGGGCGGTGCTGTTGCGAGGTAATTTTTTTTTTTTTTAGATCGGGGAGATCAGAGGTAGTTGTGGAGGGTGAAGAACGAAGTAACAAGAAAAAAATTTGGCTCAGAATCAAGGATGCTCTGATACCAGATAATAGAGACCTTGACCTTTTGATTGGAGATCAAACCACCTAGATCCTTTGATTGGGGATCAGCCACCAAATAAATTAAATAAAACTTGTATTGCTTACCTAAACTCTATTACATCATATGTATTTATATTGCTTACCTAAACTCTAATTAGAATATTGTTATAACTAAGACATTCTAATCTCAAGTAAATACTAAATAGGATTGGTATCCTAACAGTCTCTAGGGATCACAATGAAGCTGGGTGCAATATCAACGTTGTTCCAAAGGATTCGCGGGTTACAATGATTGATACAGTTGATAAGGCAGACAACCCTAATGAGGGTTCTCTTCCAGCAAGCATGACTAACAAACTGTGTTGGGCATCTCTGTTTGCACAACGCAATGATCGCAGTAAGTCTAAACTCAAGTTTGCCCTTCCATCCATTGTGGAGGGTAAACCTCCAGGGTACATCAAGCTTGCAGAACATGAAAAGAGATTGGAAGAATGTGATCAATATTTGATTGGCAATTCTGTATGGAAGAGGCTAGCTTATGGCTACGTCAATGGCTGTTTGAAACGCATGTGATGGATAAAGAATAATTATTGAGAAGTCCGTGTATGTAGAATGTCTTTGTGCTCAAACTCTCGAATAGAGAAGACAAGAATAAGGTTTTTGAAATGGGTCCAGTCCATATTACTAGTAGATAAATCTGAATCAGACCTTGGAAACTATATATAGAGGAGGATGTTGAAGTGTTAAACTTGGTCCCCATCTGGGTAAATCTCAGGAAGTTGCCCTTGTTCTTGTGGAGTACAAAAGGACTGCAACCAATTGCCAGTGCTTTGGGAAACCTATTGATGCTTGACAAGGCAACGGATAATAGGACTAGACTCTCCTTTGCAAGAGTTTGTGTTGAAATAAACTCCACTTGTCAATTTCATGCAACTATTCCAGTTGTAATTGACAGTGTTCTAAAAATCGGCCTAGGCGGCCGCCTAGGTGCTAGAAGGTGGAAAACCGCCCAGATTAATGGCTGGGCGGGTCTAGGCGGGTTTGGGCGGCCTAGGCGGGGTCTAGGTGGTCTGGGCGATTTTATTTTATTTTTATTATTTTTAATTTTTTTTATTTTTTAATAAGGCTGATTGTGTTCCTATTTTTTAGAAATAAACTATTTAATTGTTTTTTATTCAGTATATGTCTAAATGTAGCAAATGATGATTACTTAATGAAATTCTCAAAGGATCTGCCGGTACCAATTTTACTAATGTAGATTTTATCAAACATAACTGAGGTTATTCATGCAATTTGAAGAAAAATAAAAGAGTACACAAATTCAAATTTATATAAAGTACCCATCATGACCAACTTCAGTCATTTGAGTTTTAATAAATTTTGTTCACGATTGTTAATTTTTCATGTTGTTAAATTTTGCATATGTATATTGGCATTAAATTGGATGTAATTGATAATGTATTATGTTAAACTTTTGTAAATTATTAAAGTAATAATACAAAACCTAAGACCGCCTAGGCACCCGCCTAGGCCCCTGGGCGCTAGGCACCTGCTCGCCGCCCACCCAGCACCTAGCGATTTTTAGAACACTGGTAATTGATGATGGTAAAGTAGTTACAGTGGAGATCAAATATTCTTGGATAACATCAAAGTGTGGCCATTGCATGGGGTTAGGGCACTCCTATTCTAACTATCCCAAACACAAGAAAACAAAACTCTATTTACCTAGGTCTGGAAGGTGAGTGGGGTGAAATTAAAGATAAGAAGGTGGTCAGCTGAACATCTGTTGTGGATCTCGTAATCTGATACCCCATCTCCGGTCTATGGAATGACAAGAAAAAATGGTGGAGATGCCGTCAGTGCGAACGTGTTTGCACAGGAGGTGCTCATGGCTTTTGAGGAGAAGTACAACATTCATGGCGATGGATTGCTACAATTATTCACACATGAATATCAAGTGGCTGTAAAAAATTGGAGATAAACTAGGTGCAGAAGGACTGGAAATGATGATAAACCCCAAAAACTGGGCAATGCTAACTGCAAGGGTGTCAGTCAGTCAAAAGCAGGCTACAGCGCAAAGGAATGAAGAGGTTCTGCATAAAGCAGATGGATGTACAATGCCAACCAGTGTTACATCCTCTGGCCCTAGCAAAATTCAAGAAGCAATGGCAACAAACCCTGCCGTTGCACCAGCGAGGATGAGTTGGGCATCAAAGCTTAAGCAAAGCAAGCATATGGGCTCTACAAAACTTAGGTATGAACCTCCAACTACTGTTGAAGGAAGGAAAATAGTATAAGTGCAAATTGCTGACTTTGCGAATATGATAGAAGAATGTGAAAGGTTGGTTATTGGCAGCTTTGTGGGCACGCGTTTGGCATATGGTTATGTCAAAGAGTACGTGGCTGATAAGGACATGGGGAATTCGAGATTTTGATATGAGCATACACGGAGATAAGAATTTTGTATTCAAATTCAAGAAGGAAGAAGATAGAAGTAAGGTATTGGAAATGGGACCTCTGCATATTGCAAGCAGGTTGTTCATCCTCAGGGCCTAGTCACCTTCTATGGACGAGGATGCCGAGGTGCTTACCTCGATACCTATTGGGTTACACTGAAGAAAATTCCTTTATTCCTATGGAATCCGGAGGGTATTCAAAGGATTGCTAGTTTTATTGGAGTGCCTATCATGCTTGACAAAGCTACTGAAGAAAGGACAAGATTAGCGTATGCGAGGGTGTGTGTGGAGGTGGATGTAAACAACCACTTACCCAAAGACATCCCTGTGATTATCAATGGAGATAAGAAAAAAATAGTTGAAGTTGAGTATGCATGGATTCCTGTTAAATGCAGTTTTTGTGCAGTTTTTGGCCATACAAAACAGCAGTGTTCAAAGAGTAAAGAAATTAATACTCTAGGCCATATTGTATGGCAAGCTACGGGTAGGACCCAACCACTAGAAAGACAAAACTCCGATGGTTGGACGATCGCCAAGGGTAGACATACATTCACGTCGAAGACTCCACCCAGTTTAGAGGGGAGTCCAGGGCCTATCACAGGAAAAGCAGGGAATGTGACCAGTATAGAGGCTGCCAATGTCGCAGAGCATAACATAAATGATAACCAGAGTGATGCCATAACGCCGAGTCCACAACCATTGATTCTTATCAACCCAATGCTTGAGCGTAGTGCTAATGTGGAGGCAAGTGAACACACACCGACTCAGGAAAAAGAGAACACCACAACAGATGAGCAGAGTAGTAACAAGGAACATGAGCAAGATCCTTCTAGCGAAGAGGTTGCAAGCGATTTGTTATCAAAATCTTGCACTAAAGATTTTAGTCTCTGCCCTCGAAGATCCTCTAGGGCTAAGAAAGCAAACAAAAAGTACAAAGGTTGAATCATTTCCTCCTTAACAAATGAGACAAGGATAAAAAACAAGAGGTTTCTTCTTTGGCCGATGCTAATTGAAGATTTCTATAGGCCTAGTAACCATGTTCACTCTCACTAGAATTCTCTTTCTTGTGAGAGTTTGTTTGTTTGTTTTTTTTTGGTTTTTTTTTTTGCTTTTGTTTAATTTGTATAAAGGTTTTGGGGTCTTTAAACCCCAGCTCGCTTTCCAAAAAAAAAAAAAAAAGAATGGGAGCATATTCACTCCTCTTGTAACAATGGAGGAAGACAGTGATGGAAAAATAAGTGATGAAGATGATATGTCACGACCCGATCCACAGAGTACTATATTGTTCGCTTTGGGCCCAAGGCGCACGGCTTTAAAATGCGTAGTACTTTGTAGATCCAACCTCGTACATATATAACACATCCCCTTCCCTCACCTAGGCGATGTGGGACTATAATCTCCCCTTAGTAGCTCGCCCAACCCCTCTTGGGATCCACGGGCCTATTGAGCTTCTCTGCACCCTCCCCCTCAGGTCTGCCCAAGCAAGGGTATCACAGTCCATCCTCCTACGGGAGCCCAACGTCCTCGTTGGCACACTTCCGGCTAGGTCCGGCTCTGATACTATTCTGTCACGACCTGATCCACAAAGTACTATATTGTCCGCTTTAGGCCCAAGGCCCGCACGGCTTTAAAACTCATAGTACTTTGTAGATCCAACCTCGTACATATATAACACATCCCCTTCCCTCACCTAGGCGACGTGGGACTATAATTTCTCCTTAGTAGCTCGCCCAACCCCTCTTGGGATCCACGAGCCTATTGGGCTTCTCCCGCACCCTCCCCCTCAGGTCCGCCACACAAGGGTATCACATGATATTAGTCAAGAAAAGCTGGACTTAAATCAATTACAATATGTGGAAGCTTGGAATCGAGCAAAGTTACTAACAGGGGTGCAATCAAACCTTTGTAGATGAAACAGATCGAGGAAGGCCAATCCCAAGTACATGGAGCATGGATCACTTACATATAAACCTAAGAATAAGGTAACTTTTAAACTCTATGAAGACAATTAATATAGGATGTAGATGTCTTTCAGATTCTTATATGGATGCTAAATTAGAGCTAGTATTCAATGGGTTTTCTTTCAAGTTTCAATGCTCTCCGAATCTTTACGTTGACTTCTCTTACATCTTGAGCTCCCCATTAGGTACAAATCATGTCATAAGAATGATTAAAGAATTGTTTGGTGCTTTTGAGAAAGTAAACTTAGGGCATGTGGACCAAGAAACTACTATTGTAGCAAACCATGTTGCGAAATTATTTCCAAACTTGGAGATAGTTGCGCTAGATCTAATTACTTTGTCTAGTAAGGATTTGAAGAAATTTTCCTTCTCTATTGATGATGTAATGAGCGATTGTATTTGGTTCATCATTTTTCATTATTAACATAAAGGTTTTTCCAAAAAAATATGACAAAAAAAACAATCAAACAAATATTTCATGGTGAATAAATTGAATGCATTCATTTAATGAGTTTAAAATTTGTTCATATTATTTGTTATGTCTAGGAATCACACAATGTTGAACTTTCGATCAATGAATTGCAGAGCTAGTTGTTGGTTAATGAACATAAAATGAATCAAGATTTCATAGAAACCTAGGAGCAAACACTACAACTTTCAGTCGACAATCAATCCTCAATATCATGAACACCTGGTGAAAAAATGAAAAAGTGTCGTAGATCGTACAACCATACATCACTACTAAACTAGCGTAGAAGTAGAAGAATAGGGTGTGATAAGCAACATCTAAGGCACTAGGAATCAAAGTTTAACTTATCAAGTATCAATATGGTCATTGTCATTAAGAATATCAAATGAAACTATATAAACAAAATGGAGGATAATGTAAATTTGTCTAAATAAGATGAAATGACATCATTTTATTATGTGTGGTATGCCATACCATGGAAAGAAGTTAATTGAAATTTGTGGAATTTAGACACGGATTTTAGTAATCATATGTCTAAGCATAAGTTTGGATTTTCAGACTTGGAATTTGTTTGTTAAACACTTACTTTAGAGCATAAACTTAATTCTGAAATATTTTGTGGTTTTTCCATTAAGTGGCATTTGTTAACGTGTCTGAAGTTTCAATATCCCTATTATATTCTATGGGTTAATTTACATCTGGGTCCTATAGTTTATATCAATTTTGAGATTGGGTCCAAAGTTTGTCCAGCTTTGAGTCTGGATCCCAAGACCATGTTGACTGTTAACTTTCCGTCCAATAACTGAATCAAATTTTAATTTTTTTTCAAAATAATATTGACTTTGGTATAGATAAATTTAGACTTTGGTTCGCACAATTTATACTCGGTTTGTTGTAACGGAGAGTTGATGGTCAAGATGGTCTTTAGACAGTCTCAAAGCTTGACAAACTCGAGACCCAAACTCAAATATGCTACAAACTATAAGACCCAAACGTACATTAACCATATTTCTATATATGACGTTATTAAAACTTACAAATTTTAATTAAATTTCATTTAGAAAATGAATCAAACTAACAATTCTTCCAAACTTTGATATTCAACATTCAGTGTGGTATGTAATCCTTCAGTATGATCAACTTTCAATGTAACTTGGAATGTCACTACTTCAGATTCAATGTTGTAACTTTGATGGTTCCTTTCGAAGCATTGTGAGATTTGAAGACAGTTCTACAGTTTTTGTACTACAGTGTCAAAAGTTGGTCCAACCATCTCTAGTGTTTTCTATATAGGATCCATATTCAAGAGTAGATTTCTTAGTATAACCAACTTTGACAAAAGGGTTATACGATCGATCATTGTTAAAGCACAAACTTGTCAAATTCAATATCCAGATAAGGGTCTAATTGATCAGGCCAATATAATGACAATTCAAATGTTTCTACTATTTATCTGAAATGATATATAGTTTTGCATCTTGACTAGGGTAAAAAATTCCACATGTTTGTCATCGTTTGACTCATACGGATATGGTAATTGGTCATCCATAGATCGATGCTCATAGTTTATGAAGAATATTGAGTTTTATGATACATCAAAATAGACCGTCATCACAACCATAGACGTGGCAAAAAACATCCATCACGAGGATCTGGCGTCCCATCTACTGGGCCAGCCCGTAAAACCCAAGAAGGTTAAAACCGATCATAAAGGCTCAAACACGGCCCATTGAAGGAAGATGTAATTGAAGCCCAAATCCGGCCTATAAAGGCTCAAACACGGCCCATAAATAAGAAGAATGTTGCATAAGAAAAGAGTCGTGGAGGGAGTTACGCCTCCACGGACATATCTCCATAAAGGAAGAGACTGTTACAAGAAACGTCTCCTTTCGTTGTACCCCACATGCTTAACTCACGCAAAGAATTAACCGCAACCATTATAAAAGTAAAGGGAACATTCGACAAAGTTATGCAACTTTAACTGAGTTATGTCCAAATTTACTTCCTTCTTCAAACAAAGTTGCTGACTTAAGCATCGGAATGCCTTCGGCCACCAAAAAGTGGTCTTTGGTAGTCTAACATCTATTTTGCAGGTCAAACTCACAGGAGGACGAGATTTGGATGCATCAGTTTGGCGTAGTCCGTGGGGAACGATAAGTTTCCTTTCTGAAAAGAATATCCACAGTGACAAAACTCACCGAGATCTGATTAATGATCAAGAAGCTATCAAAGCCAATGGAATGCTCTACAGACCCTCAATCTGGCAATGGTAGATGCGACATGTCTCATGATATCAACCCAGCGATAACCGTTGAACCAACTGCGCCGAAAAGAAGGGAGCCTCAAGGTATAATGATTCAAACGTCTTTGACATCTTGGGGAATCCCCTTGGACCCTTGTGTGGAGATGCTCATTACTCAAATGAACCACATGATCAAAATGGAGGACTGACTTACCCAAAACCTAAAGGGCAACAAGCCTCGAAAATAAAGCACTCGGCTTAAGAGACATCGGACCAATAACAGTCCCGAATTCAGCCAACGAAAGCCTGGAAGGCTACAACCGAATAAGCCCAAACCTGAACGGCCAGCAAAGAAATCATTCACAACCTTAATAACAAGTCGAGATGAGGTCCTTAAAGCTATAACAGAATGAGAAGGCGTCAAGTGGCCACCAAAAATGAGAGGAAATCCAGAAACACGGAACAAAAGTAAATATTGCTCTTTCCACGACGACTATAGACACAATACCGAAGATTGTCGCAGCTTGAGGGACGAGATCGAACGCCATGTCAAAGAAGGACGACTTGGAGAATTCGTTAAGTTGAGAGAGCCCGAGGAAAAAATAATCACTTAAGGATAACAACCAAAGGAGCTAATATACATCTTGCATGGTGCAGCTAGATAAAAGGAGTAATCCAACCGATCCTGGAAGCAAATACTCAAAGACTTACGAGCAAAAATTAGATACCAAGAGCCGCCAGCACAATGTGCAAGAACGATGCAAATGACTCTGACCTTCTCCAACGAAGACGCAGATGAGGTTAACTTCCCGCATAATGATGTCTTAGTGATTTTGGTCCTGATAGCTAGGTGGGAGATCAAGAGAGTGCTGGTCGACATAGGTAGTTCAGCCAACCTCCTATACCTAATGGCATTCCAAATGATGCGGTTCACTAATAAGATACTCTCACCTAGCGATCAACCAATGGTGGGTGTCAGCGCGGAACAATGTCGTCTGCTAGGGATGACACAACTAGTAGTCGAAGCAGGAGAATCAGGAAAACAACGAGTGTTATTGACGGACTTCCTTTTCATCGATGCTCTTTCTGCATACAACATGCTACTCGGGAGGCCCTGGATACATAAAATGGGTGCAATCTCCTCAACTTTGCACCAATGCTTGAAGTACCATACCGACAATGGTGTAGGGAGAATCAAAGGAGATCAACCAGCGGCCTGTGAGTGTCATTAAACGACGATAAAAGCTCTCCACAAATAGAAATCACTGCAACGACCAAAGGAGCTTTCACAACAACCTGGTCAGACGAATCCCGACTTCCCGAATGAAAATATGGCTTCAACCAGTTCACGTGATCGACTGAACACCGGACAGTCGAAAGAAGAAACGATCATGGTTTACCTTGACAACGGAATGGAGAAAACAATCCGGATTGGCACAAAGATTCACCCCGAGCTCGCCAATGAACTAATCCAACTGCTGAAAGATAATCAAGATGTTTTTGCATGGACAATGAAGGACATGGTAGGAATAGACCCGTCCGTCATTTCTCATAAATTACAAGTAACCCTGAACAAAAAGCTGGTTCGGCAAAAAGGAAGGTTGGTGGTTTCAGAACGTAATCATGCAATAAACGAGGAAGTGCACCGCCTACTTAATGCCGGGATGATAAGATAAGCTCACTTCCCAGAATGGTTGGCCAAAACGATGCTAGTAAAGAAAAAGAACGACAAATGGAGGGTATGCATGGACTACACCAATCTAAATGAGGCCTGCCCAAAAAACAGTTTCTCACTTCGACGAATAGACAAGATAGCTTTATGGATGCATACTTTGGGTATAACCAGATACAGATGTACCCTCCCGACCAAGAAAAAACATCTTTTATAATGGAAAGGGGTACATATTGTTATCGGGCAATGCCTTTCGGATTGAAGAATGCGGGAGCAACATACCAACAGCTGGTGAACAGAATGTTCAAAGATCAAGTTGGTAAAACGATGGAGGTTTACATCGACGATATGTTTTTCAAAAGGTCACGCCGAGTAGACCACATCACAGATATCAACAAGCCTTCTCCCATCTGTGAAAGTAAAAAATTAAACTGAATCCGGAGAAGTGCACATTTGGAGTAGAATCAGGAAAATTTCACGGGTACATGGTTAATCAAAGAGGAATCGAGGCCGATCCAAAGCAGATACATGCGCTTCTCAACATGCAGTCGCCAACAAACAAAAAAGTCGTACAAAGTCTTAATGGAAGAATAACGACCTTGAACAGATTCATCTCCAAATCCTCGGACGAATGTCTATCGTTCTTCAAAATTTTGAAGGGAAAACAAAACATTCAAACGAAATGTGGAGTGCGAGAAAGCTTTTCAAAGCCTTAAAGCATATATAGGGAGCACAGAGCTATTGATGAAATAAAACATGGGGGAAACACTGTATTTATATTTATATGTGTCCAACCAAGCGGTTAGCTCAGCGCTAGTACGGGAGGAAAAATGCGCGCAAAAACCAGTATACTACAATAGCAAAACACTTGCAGATGTAGAAATCAACTATTCGGCTCTAGAGAAATTGGCGTTCACCCTGATCGTGTCTTTAAGAAAACTACGACCATACTTCCAAATGCATCCAATCATAGTTATGACCGAGCAACCGCTTCGGTTGGTGTTGTACAAACTAGATCTATCGGGAAGGATGATGAAATGGGCAATGAAGCTTGGGTAGTTCGATATTAGCTATGCTCCCAGAATCACTATCAAAGTCCAGGCATTGGCGAATTTCATCACTGAATTCACAGGAATCAACGATCAACATGAAAAAGCAAGAACGAAGAAGAACAAAACAAACCAATCACCGACATATGAATCATCCGCTGTGACGGAGCGTCCAACGAGGCGGGAAGCGGAGTTGGATTAGTCTTGTACAACTCAGAAGGCATAGCGTTTGAAAAAGCAATAAAATTCAACTTTAAAGCCTCTAACAACCAAGCCGAGTACAAAGCTGTGATAGTCGGGCTACAGTTAACAAAACACTTGGGAATAAAAGACATCAGCGTCTTTACTGATTCCAAATTGGTGGTCAATCAATTGAACAATGAATTCCAAGTCAGAGACATCCGAATGAAGACCAACCACCATAAAACCAATGAACTTATAGAAGGCTTCTAGACTACAATCATTCAACGGTGCGCAAAAATGGAGAACAAAAGAGCCGTCGAACTGGCAAAGGTAGCATCAAATGATAATCCACTCGTCATGATGCAAGGAAGCTCCATACTTGAAAACCAGGTGGAAGAAGCATGCGCCACAAATCAAGAGAACAACTGGACGACTCCAATCCTGGCATATATATCAAAAGGAAGGATCCTAACAGATAAGATGGGGGCTCGAAAACTACAAAATCGGGTGGCACGATACACGATGATTAATAACAGTCTCTACAGAAGGGCTGCCACGAGTCTGTTGCTAAGGTGCCTTTCACCAGAAGATGTTGAATATGTCCTACAAGAAATCCACCAAGGTACATGCGAAAATCACCCAGGGGGAGAACACTAGCCCATAAAGCACTCACGTTGGGATACTACTGGCCAATGATGCAAGCAAATGTTAAAAAACTCGTTCGCGCATGCGACAAGTGCCAAAGATTTCCCCGTACACTCACATGCCGGGACACAACCTGATCCCGATGAGTATCCTATAGCCATTTGCGAAATGGGGAATGGACATCATAGGACCACTCCCCATGTCAGGCAATAATAAATTTCTCCTCGTAGCAATAGATTACTTCACTAAGGGGGTAGAAGTAGAGCCCCTAGCAAAGATAGGAGAAACCTGAGTCGAGAAGTTTTTTGGAAAGACATAATATGTAGATTCGAGATCCCAAGCGCAGTTGTCACGGACAATGGGAAAGAATTCAAAGGCAAGAAAATCAAGGAGCTATGTGAAAACCGGAACATCTAGTAGCACTTCTCAGCACCCGCCCATCCACAAGCAAATGGGCAAGCTGAGGTCACCAACAGGACAATTGTGGAAGCAATCAAAAGAAGACTCAAGGCAGCGAAAGGATTGTGGACATTCGAGCTGCCTGGTGTCCTTTGGGCATACAGAACAACAAAAAGAACTCCAACAGGAGAAACCCCTTTCTCCCTCGCATACAGATCTGAACTTATGATACTCGTGGATATCAGTATGCCGACATTCAGGATCAAAGAATTTCACGCTGAAGATAACGACAAGGCACTGAGAGTCGGGCTAGACCTCCTCGAGGAAAAGCGAGAAGCGGCTTTTATCAAAACAACAACTTACCAATAGCATATGGCCGAATATTACAATAAGATAGTAAGAATCTGCACTTTGACATCGGTAATTGGGTACTTCGGAAAGTCCAGCTCAACACAAAGGAGCCAGGTGCAGGCAAGCTAAACACAAATTGGGAAAGACCATACAAAGTAATAAAGATCAACAGATCGGGAACATACTTGTTGGAAAGCAAGGAGAGTAAAAAGCTACCATGGCCGTGGAATGTAGAGCACTTAAAAAGATTAGCAATAAACTTCTACGCTCAATCCTCCATCTCGAGTTCAAAACGACAAAAATTCAGTCAGGACTAGAAAGTCAGATTGAAAATCTCACTCGTGAAAATACTCAGCACTGCTAGAGTATCAAGCAAAAAATAAATATATGTACCGGACGAACGAGTAGGTCATAAACATGAAACTTCTGACCTGATCAACCATGAAGTAATAAAGTACCAGGACATACGAGTCAAAATTTTTCTCATCGACTATAATGGACGACTTCGTAATCCAGATATAGAATCAGATTCCGTAAAAAGAGAGCTTCTACACGACTAGTATGTGATATTCACATAATTATTACATAATATATCCCTTAATTTATATATGTTAGTGTTTCAATTATTATAATTTATAATAATTATTTCGTTTTCATGTTTTGGCAGGAATTTGAGCGTTAACGATGAAATGATATTAAGGCGACAACTTAAAGACTGATAATTGGTCGATTTCAGTGGTGGTACAAAGCAAAGAGACACTATCTAAACCTAACCCTAATAAACCTAGGTCCACCTAATTTAACCTAAGCCCAAACCTAAAACATGCTAACCTAAAAACCCAAGCCTAATATAATATGAGAACCCTATTTAACTTCCCCCATCTTAGAGAAAGGGGAATCTCATCTCTTATTCTCTCCTCTTCCACAGCCCCTCTCCCCTCATCTCTTTTCCAGCCACCACACCACCCTGCCGGCAATCCTCGCTCGATAGGAGAGCCGGCAGCGCGATAATCCCGCCATCACCACCTCCTCCTCGTCCTCTACCATCAGCCGCCACCTCCTCACCCTGCTTCGCTCACCAACAGCCGCCACCTTCTACCATCCCTCTCTCTGTTCCATCATCCTCACCGCCGCCATCCACCGTCCAGCAACCTCGCCACCAGAATCGCAACGACCACCACAGCCGCGAAACAGAGAATCGCCCCTGTTTTCCTCCCTTCTCCACGGTCTCTCACTCCTACACTTCTCTCTCTGCTCCAACCTCGCCATCAGACCACGTATCTCCGCGACAGAACCACCGCAACCACAGCCGCGAAACAGAGCCGCACCGCGACTCTGTTTCGCCTCGCAACAGAGCCTGTTCCCCTCTTTTCTTGGCCTCTCTTCGTCTCGAGCTTCTTCCTGACTCCATCTCTCACGACCACCGTCACGTCCCGACCAAGCATCACCGCCACCTCCTCGCGAGACAGCGTTCGCAACCCAGAAACAGGGAGCCCTGTTCCTCGCCCTCCTTCTTGTTTTTACTGTTTTATAACTGTTTCCTCACCCTCTCTCTCTCTTTTTCAGGTTCTGGAGACGATTTGAGGACGAGGAAGGCCGCGAGGAGCGAATAAAATCACCGCGAGAGCCGCTGTCGCGCTGGAGACGAAGGTGCAGGGGAGCCGCGCGATTTCGAGCGGGAAATAACTGTTTTTCAAACAGTTCAGCTATTTGCAACCTGCGATTCTGCTCTGTATCACCACAAGGCGTTTGCAACCTTTTTCTCGGGATTCGTGTTCGTGCAGAGATGAGTTGCGGCGTACCACATCACGAGGAGATGATTACCACCACCATGGATAGCTAAACCCTTCGCCAAGGCTACGATGAAACCACAGGATTTCCTAGAGTTTGTGTATTTAAATTTATTATTTTCTTTATGCTTGAACGTTAAACATATTTGATTTATGATTTTTAATAAATTGCTTTCACCGATTATATCCTGATTAATTATCTAGACTAGTCGGTAGTTAGAAATACCCTTTGTTGAAATTCAAAAGCCTGATTTAATCAATTAAAATAAACCTGTGATTGTGTGTGCCGTAAGAAGACACGCAATTCTAGGGGTTTATACTTATGCTGAAATCAATTGTGAACTTAGATTAATCTTTAGATTAGTCATATTAAATATTGAAAACTATATTTTTGATTACACAAATCTCAAAGAAACCTGTGGTGGATTCAATGCCTTGGTTTCCCTTCTCATATTCTTTAAAACTTTATATTTTATTGTTTTTAATTTGATTTCTAGTTTAGATATTTTAATTGCTGTAACCCCATTTAAATTAGTTTAAATCCACTCTAAAATTTAATTACAACCACAGTCCTTGTGGGATCGACCTGTACTTGCCCTTGTCTACCAGTTAGACACTGTGCACTTGCAGTTATTAAAATTAGGTTAAATTAACCTATTTATTTAGGTTAATTAAATCTGCATCAAGTTTTTGGCGCCGTTGCCGGGGACTGTAACGGTGTAATTAAATTCAAGAGTTTATTTTCACTAATTTGTAGTTTAGGTTAATAAAAAAAAAAAATTAGGTCAGATATAGATTGCTTTTGCTTTTAGGATAGGCTTGATTTTATTTTTTTTAATTAATTATTTCTTTTAAGTCTTAGAAGTTTTGATACTTGTTTTTGTTTTTTAATTTTTGTTATTTTTGCAGGTATTAATAGGCAGTAAGCATATATTACAGATTACACGCTTCTCGAGAAAATTGAACGATCTTGCAAACGTCAAGCAAAGTTTTTATTATTTTTTTTATTTTTGTGAAGAGAGTTGTAATTTTATTTTCACCTCGTTTTACGAGTGTGTGGTGTAATAATTTTTAAACTCTACTGTTTTTCATTTTGTTTAATCACAAAAAAAAAAAAAAAAACCAAAATTTTCTAAGTCAAAAGAAATTATAGGGAAACAATTTTAATTGTACCCAATAATCTCTTGTGATTTAGAAATCCGACTTCTAAGACCAAGACCAGTAAATTTATTTGCATGTGCTTGTGTGTTGAGTGAAACGGATAAAAAGAAGTCGGACATTTTTTTGAATTGTGCTAACTTTTTGTGCAGATTGGAATACGTACGCTGTAAGTATTTCTCTCACACGCAACGTATTAGCGACCAGGGTGCTTGGTGAAATTGTGTGATTGGATGTTAAATTTCTGTAATTGTGGATGCTAAATAAATAGAAATTGGTGGGACTTGATATCCCCACCTCATCACTCCAGCTGTGTGCAACCAATAGCCTAACATAATTAAAATCAATTAGCAAGTTAGATAGAGCCATCTTTTAGGTTCGGTGTTCATAGGACAACCAAGACCAAGGTGAATCCAATAATTTTTGTGCTGACCAAACTGAAAGTGACGATGGGTTTAATCATTCAATGAACTCCGAGAGGCCACTGCCACAAGGGTAATTTACCCGGTACGCCGAGTCATAAGTAAGCTACGATCCACAAGAAGTATTGGTGTAACCAACAGTTTTGGGTTAAGAACACAAGCCTCGAGTGTACATCCAACGTCACATCGTTCTCACATCTACTGGCTTACAGAGCGGTAGCACAAGGAAGTACTTAATTGGACCATTGTGACCTCCTTCCCTTGTGCGATAATCCGGTTTCTTTGAAACAAAACTCTAGCCTACTGATTTTGAACTTTGTGGGGCAAAGTGTACACTCTTAGGATCAACTTGTAGCACCCATTGCCTTGTCATAATGATTACATAAGAAATAATTGTTCCCCCCAAAAAATAAAAAGATAATTGATCTCAAAAACGTTGATTGCTTAGGGAGGCATGTTTCTTGTGCATTTATTGGTTGCTGATTGCGTGTAAGTTTGTGTATATTTTTCGAGTTAGTGCCTTAAAAAAAAAAAAAAAAAAAAAAAAAAAAAAAAAAAAAAATGAACCGCAATAATTATCCATCTCGCAGGAATGCATTTAATGCCATGCGACAACCTGATTATGCTCCATATTCAGATTATTACAACTCAGGTTCCGCATATTATCCTGACTCCCCCTCCCCTTCTAATGAGGATAAAGACTTTAAGGATTACTTCTCCCCTTCTACCTCGAAGCTTGAAGCAGCCCTCATGACGATGACTCAGAAATTAGATGCACTTATGAATTTGACTCAACCCCTACCTCCCACTAATGTTCCATTTGAGGGTTGTGTTGCATGTTCGAGTCCTAGTCATTCTACAGCTGATTGTGATTTGCAATATGATTATCCTGAATATTTCGCTGAGCAAATCCATTCTTTTAATGCTAATTGGCGACCTGGTTATAATTCAAAGTTCAACTGTTACAGCCCTGGTTTTGCCAATAATCAAAATCTCTCTTGGGCTCATAACTCACACCAAGGGGGACATATTTTTTCTCAAGCTCCTCAATACCCTAATCATGTCATGCCCCACCATGACCAAGTTCCTCCATCCAACACATCAAGTTTAGAGGAAAAGATTAATCAGTATTTGCAGCGCTCAGCAAGTATAATTGATCAGAATTCTAAGGACATATCTGAGTTGATAGCCACGACTCAAAGACTTGAGATAGTTATGGATCATATTACTGAGGCAGTATCTGAAAGTGAGTTAGGAAGAGTTCCTAGTCACTCTATTCAAAATCCAGAGGGTCAATTCATAACTGATAACACATTGGAATCCGAGTCAGATGATGTTTTTGTGGACAATGTGATTGAAACTACTTTGCTTCCTGACCCATTTCCTTTCCCACATTTTCATGAAGACCCACTCGACATATGTCTTCCTAGTGGCTCATGCATAGATTCAAACTGTGAACAGTCTTTAGAGTCTCCCCTTGATTGTTTTCATGATACACATGACCATTTAGAGGCTTGTTTGACTCATTCTAGTTTAGACTTTGATGTTGATGATTCCATTAGGGAAGTCAATGATTTGCTTGACTCAGTCCCCATTGTGGATCCTAGTTATAAATGTGAGTCTAAAGTGGAGCCTCTTCCACTCAGTGAGTCAAAACTAGTCTCATTAGTTGAGCTACCTGAGCTTGACCTTAAACAATTACCTGACACCCTCAGGTATGCGTTTTCAGGTACTGATGATACTTTGCCTGTTATTATTTCATCTATTTTGAATTCAAAACAGGTTATCACAAAGAGGTCGGGAGATATGTTTAATGAGAGACTACATGCCATAGGGAGTGCTAATTCTAGGTTTGGGGGTGTTGTTGCATCGTCTAACTCATCATCTTGGTGTAATCCATTTTGTTACGATGAACCTGTACCACCCGATATATTTATAGGCATACCTATTTCCATCCCTTTCATATTGACTGATGCTACCTATGTGGATCCATTGTTGGTAAGCGATGATTTCAATTTTTACCATCCTGATGTGGATATTATCCAATCTTCTGATTTGGAACCAGACTTAGGATGTTCCATTTTAGGAGTAAGGGAGGATCCTTTGGTGCATATCACTACTTGCGACCTATTCATGTTTAAGATCCCTATTGACTTCCAAGGAATACGAGCTTCTTTACCAATTCTATATTATTTTAGATGGTGTCCTTGCAGCTTTTGGGATGTGCTAGTATATCTTGTGTCACATGTGGTTGTTATTTTTGAGTGGACTGATCCTCAACTTTTCAGGTTGTTGGTATACGATCCCTCCACCCTTTTGAAGTGAATGTTCCCTATGTTCTTCCTCGTCACTTCATGATATATCTTTCATGAGGGAGAATAGATGTCGGGCTGACGACGTTAAACCAAGCGCTCCGAGGAGGCAGCCTAGCTTCAGTTGTGTCATGATGGTTAGTCTGGATTGATTTTCGAGTTCTTTCTAGTTGCATTTCACTCATACTCGTTAGCTCCGTAACAATTTTGACTTACAACTGATCCATGTATTGTTTACCTTTTATTTTACTTTTTTTCATTTGAGTCCTGTTTTGTTTTTATCAATTTATCATGATGAGTCCACAGTTCTTATGTCTCTGAGCGTTCATTGGTGGCAGATTTCGTCGAAATTGGTAAAAACTTTCCCATGGTAATATCACTCTAACTCTCATATTTTATTTTTCCTGCATTTGTCATGATCATCATTTTATACATTGAGGACAATGTTTGGTTTAGGTTTGGGGGTGAGGTTTATGAGTTTTTTCTATATTTTTCAAAAATTTGGAACTAAAATCTGTTTCACAATTTACTATTGTATTCTACTCAATCTCCATTGAATACATAGTTAATTATGATTGTGTGACAAATTTTCACTTTGAAAATGCAGTCAAAATCTAAGTTTCTTTCCAATGAAGAGGATGTGCTTTCAAGTATGCCTTTAAATTGGAGGAATACATGCTTTCACTTGTCACTTTTATATATCAATAGGAAAACATATGGTTTGATATTATCTTTAAGTTAAATATATTTCATGAAATTTTTTTCAACTCGATTACTTTTTACACTATAAGCCATATTAGCATGATTTGAAGTTGATGAGTGAGATATGAGCTAGAAAACCTTAGAATAATAGTGGAGACTTAACCTGTGAAAGTTTTGAGCCATTCTTTTCTTTCTGAGTGTTAGATAAATATACTCTGATTTTTCTTGAGTTCGCATTAAGTCGTTGATGGTCTCACTATTCTCATTTTTTTCAATTGTTTTGAGAATGACATTAAAATTAAATCATTGCACTAGAACTTTTAGTTTATTTAGTTGAGATGTCATAATACCAACCTGAACTTAAGAAATGATGTAGGCAAGTTTTTCTTAAACCTTTTCTAGCCTTTTTACTTACCCACTCATTAGTTCCCTTTTGAAGCCCTTTGAGCCGTTGATAGCCTTTTATTTGTTAACCCCTTATCAATACCCAATTTATCTAAGAATGTATATGGATGAATGTTAGTTGGAAATGGGCAATTAGAAAGAGCAGAGTCAAAGATACCATGAGTCATCAGTGTGGAAACATTCTATTGAGTAGAAGAGGAAAAGCATGTAGTTGAAAAAAAAAAAAAAAAAAAAAAAAAAAAGAAAAGAAAGAAAAGCGATGTCAATGAAAAAAAAAAAAAATGAAGAAAGTAATTGATGGTTAGAACATTGATTTACTCTTCATAGCCCTTGTGTTAGTTTAATGGGTGTATACATTCTTAGATATTTTTCGTATACCTTTTTTCCATTCTTTGTTAGCTATTACCTAAGCCCCATTACAACCTATTGAAGTCCTAGTTGATCTTAAGAGATGGTTAGTTTCGTAGATGTGGAGATTAAATAAATAAGAACTATGGTGTATGATTTAACATTCTCAAAAGTAATTGATATTCCTGTCCATGAGATCATATTCATTCCATTCTTGAAAAGTCCGTTCTTCATATTACTATATGTGAGATGATTGTTTTCCATTATTTACTCTTTTCCTCACATATAAACTGAGTGAAATAACAAATCTCTGAGTGTTTTATTGTGAGTGACATGAGAGGTTTGAAGTCAAAACAAACTTTCTAAAGGAGATT
This sequence comes from Berberis vulgaris, assembly GCA_963556465.1. Classification (NCBI taxonomy): domain Eukaryota; kingdom Viridiplantae; phylum Streptophyta; class Magnoliopsida; order Ranunculales; family Berberidaceae; genus Berberis; species Berberis vulgaris. The sequence continues at coordinate 63,566,697 of OY747131.1, forward strand.
TAGTAATTGTTTTACTCTGAAATAAAAGTTATGTTGATATGGCCATGCACACACACTTCGAGTTGGGAATAATTGATGAAATTTGTTTAACCTTTGGGTATTATTGAATTGTTGTGAGACTCTTTGATATATTATTGTGAGACTGTTAGCTATTTTCAAAATTTTTTGGCAATTAATTAAATTCTTACTCTGAGGATAATAGACTGAGTTACCATGTTTTGGAAATTTATGAGTCATAATGTTTGTGGGTAACATTTCTGGAAACCCTCACGAGACTATAACTCGTCCACTAGAGGTAATCTAGGGGTTTAAAGCCTTGTTGCACATTTAAGGTAAGTGCAACCGATGATTCCTGCGAAAGTGAGTTAGATTTTATTTTATTGTTTTGCTCGAGGACTAGCAAAATATAGGTTTGGGGGTATTTGATATTCACATAATTATTACATAATATATCCCTTAATTTATATATGTTAGTGTTTCGATTATTATAATTTATAATAATTATTTCGTTTTCATGTTTTGGCAGGAATTTGAGCGTTAACGATGAAATGATATTAAGGCGACAACTTAAAGACTGATAATTGGTCGATTTCAGTGGTGGTACAAAGCAAAGAGACACTATCTAAACCTAACCCTAATAAACCTAGGTCCACCTAATTTAACCTAAGCCCAAACCTAAAACATGCTAACCTAAAAACCCAAGCCTAATATAATATGAGAACCCTATTTAACTTCCCCCATCTTAGAGAAAGGGGAATCTCATCTCTTATTCTCTCCTCTTCCACAGCCCCTCTCCCCTCATCTCTTTTCCAGCCACCACACCACCCTGCCGGCAATCCTCGCTCGATAGGAGAGCCGGCAGCGCGATAATCCCGCCATCACCACCTCCTCCTCGTCCTCTACCATCAGCCGCCACCTCCTCACCCTGCTTCGCTCACCAACAGCCGCCACCTTCTACCATCCCTCTCTCTGTTCCATCATCCTCACCGCCGCCATCCACCGTCCAGCAACCTCGCCACCAGAATCGCAACGACCACCACAGCCGCGAAACAGAGAATCGCCCCTGTTTTCCTCCCTTCTCCACGGTCTCTCACTCCTACACTTCTCTCTCTGCTCCAACCTCGCCATCAGACCACGTATCTCCGCGACAGAACCACCGCAACCACAGCCGCGAAACAGAGCCGCACCGCGACTCTGTTTCGCCTCGCAACAGAGCCTGTTCCCCTCTTTTCTTGGCCTCTCTTCGTCTCGAGCTTCTTCCTGACTCCATCTCTCACGACCACCGTCACGTCCCGACCAAGCATCACCGCCACCTCCTCGCGAGACAGCGTTCGCAACCCAGAAACAGGGAGCCCTGTTCCTCGCCCTCCTTCTTGTTTTTACTGTTTTATAACTGTTTCCTCACCCTCTCTCTCTCTTTTTCAGGTTCTGGAGACGATTTGAGGACGAGGAAGGCCGCGAGGAGCGAATAAAATCACCGCGAGAGCCGCTGTCGCGCTGGAGACGAAGGTGCAGGGGAGCCGCGCGATTTCGAGCGGGAAATAACTGTTTTTCAAACAGTTCAGCTATTTGCAACCTGCGATTCTGCTCTGTATCACCACAAGGCGTTTGCAACCTTTTTCTCGGGATTCGTGTTCGTGCAGAGATGAGTTGCGGCGTACCACATCACGAGGAGATGATTACCACCACCATGGATAGCTAAACCCTTCGCCAAGGCTACGATGAAACCACAGGATTTCCTAGAGTTTGTGTATTTAAATTTATTATTTTCTTTATGCTTGAACGTTAAACATATTTGATTTATGATTTTTAATAAATTGCTTTCACCGATTATATCCTGATTAATTATCTAGACTAGTCGGTAGTTAGAAATACCCTTTGTTGAAATTCAAAAGCCTGATTTAATCAATTAAAATAAACCTGTGATTGTGTGTGCCGTAAGAAGACACGCAATTCTAGGGGTTTATACTTATGCTGAAATCAATTGTGAACTTAGATTAATCTTTAGATTAGTCATATTAAATATTGAAAACTATATTTTTGATTACACAAATCTCAAAGAAACCTGTGGTGGATTCAATGCCTTGGTTTCCCTTCTCATATTCTTTAAAACTTTATATTTTATTGTTTTTAATTTGATTTCTAGTTTAGATATTTTAATTGCTGTAACCCCATTTAAATTAGTTTAAATCCACTCTAAAATTTAATTACAACCACAGTCCTTGTGGGATCGACCTGTACTTGCCCTTGTCTACCAGTTAGACACTGTGCACTTGCAGTTATTAAAATTAGGTTAAATTAACCTATTTATTTAGGTTAATTAAATCTGCATCAGTATGTTGAACACTAAAGCCATTCATAAAAATCCGAACGAACGAGTTAGAAATCTGCTAGGAATGTATAAAGTAAAAAACTGATAAGCTAGACATACTTGTCGCAACAAATGCAAAATATAAAGTTTCCATTGATCTTCTAAAAAAGACATTACAAAGGAATCAAAAGAGACAATTAAGGAGGAACATTGGTGTTAGCAGCAACATCACTAGGTGGTGCAAGCTCAGACAAATGATGAGAAGGTTCTCCGACAACTGGATCACTCAGCGAATCCATAACGACTTCCTCGACATCGTCGAATTCTTGCTCGGCAAAGCAACGGTATTCGGACAAATCTAAGCCTTGCGTCTCTAGGAAATCAAAGAAGTCGTGACGACCATCGACCACTATTTTCCAATCCATTGCCTCAATAGCCTTTAGCATTTTGGTAACAGATGATAGCTCGATTTGGGTCGACGCCAATTCATTATCAATTACCGTAAGTCTAGCAGAAACTGCAAACTTGGCCACAATGAACTTGTAAATTCAGCTGAGCAATTTGAGTCACAAAGCCTTGATATTGGAAAAACATTCTTCAGCAGAACAAATGGCCTCATCACGCTCTGCCTTTCAATCAAACAACTCCTTTTCAACAACATCCACACGGGACCGCAACCTACCTAGCTCAATCTCAGACTTTTCGAGGTCAGAAGCAAACGAATCCCAAATGGCCTCGAGCTCCCTCAACGAAGTTTGTGCAGTATATGCAACCCTTGCATGCTCTGTGCACTGTGCTTTCAATGATTCAAGTTGGCAGAGAACGTGGAAAAAAACCAAGACATGTCCTACCAGCTTCCGCTTGATGAGCGCCATCTGATCACGAATAGCCTTACAATTTGACTTCATCACGGCTGCCTAAGTAAGATGAGTCATCCCTTCCATAAGGTGTTGGAGGCCCTCATCAATATGGCGACATGGCAGACACACAGGGCATAAGAGTCCTATTAGCCAACCACCCATGACAACCGCCAATAAGGTTGCGGGCATTGTCCTGCACATCAATCTTAAGAGGCAAGCAGAACTTCTCGGGCGCAGCCGAGATAGGACGACAAACGGAAGGAGTAGTGAGCGATCTCGAGGTCTCAACAACAGCAAAAAAAATGGGGAGTTGAAGCCCCGAGCTCGAGTAACAACTCGATCTTCCAGCGTTGGATCGCACTCGAACTCATCCAAGGTTTTAGTACTCTACGAATTCTCAGACTGCCAAAAACCAAGTTGAAGCATTTTATTATCATTGACGTGAGAGTCATTAATCATCAGGTCAGCAGAAACGGGCAAACCGTATGAGGCAACAAGACTCTTCAAATGGTCGTCTAAAGGATAGGAAACCTCTTTCTTCCTCTTTTCAAGAACTTGATTTATTTCCTCATCCTTTCGGGAAGAAGAGTCATCCTCCAAACCACGACCTTCTTTTCGGGGAAAAGTAGGAAGGGAGGGAGTCCTAGCGGCATCACGAACTGATACTGTAAGCTTTTTCCTTTTTCAAGACGCGACCATAACTAATTGCCAACATCTTAGAAGGGCTTGGAGGACTAGGGACTTTACTCTTTTTAACAATCGAACTAATACCCTCATAACCTCTAAAGCGTGACCTACAGGTTCCTCAACAAAACTCTCTTTGTGGCCGACATCCACATCACCAACACATGCAACAGTCACCTCCAAAGCACGGCCTACAATAGGCTCCGTGCAACCCGCCTCACCCGACGAATACAAGCCACTGCGGATAATGGCATCCGTAGTAAGGAAATCTTCTACCGAGACTCAGGGAAGCTTGCCAAACCGACTATAGAACTCTTGTTCCTCCAACAACAACGACAACTAGAACCTCTTAGGCTCTCGGAATGACTGTAGAATCTGATTTTTGCACAACCTAAAATAGTTGGAGGCAAGGGATGCATAAAACTAGGGCCTTGGCCAACCCCCGTACTCCTTTCGCACTTGAAACAAGATGGAGAGTGACGACAACAGGTGCGATTAGCATTCACACGAAACCCCACCAAGGAATGCAAGACCCTGACATTCATAGGGATATTGTATGCGACAACCCCTGCTAAGGTCGCACTCATCACTTTCCAACCATTAGGAACCAGTTGGGTGGGAGCGATACTCACAAAATCTAGGTACTCCCAGACGATCTCAAGAGAAGCCAGAATGGAACATACCCAGGTACATAGCAATATATCCATGCTTTGGACAACAAGGACTGTCGCTCTCTTCGCGGATAATGATTTCCAGATCGGTCGACAATGAATAATCGTGACGAATGCTATCCAAAGTCGCACGCATCGTCTGCTTGGGTGAAAAGAAAGCTTCACAAGCATCAAGAACATCGCCACTCAAAACCCTGAAGCTAGACATGATTGCAAAACAAAAGCGAAAGATAGAGGAATCAACAACTGAAATAAGGACGAGCAGCGAAAGGTCCGCTCTTGGGAGAACGTGCAAAATGTGACAATCGCACGAAATCCCAGAAATTATACTGAAATAAGCAGGCGAATGGAGCATTGGAGAGACAGAAACAACAACAGATAGTAAGAACACTAAATGCGCTGTAATGTTGAAATTGAAAACACAACTGCCACTCAGTTAGTGGATACATGAGCATACCCACTAACTGAGGTGGGAGTAGCTGATGATACATTAAAGGAATACGTAAAACCCATCTACTGGGCAGCCCGTAAAACCCAAGAAAGTTAAAACCGATCATAAAGGCCCAAACATGGCCCATTGAAGGAATACGTAATCCAGGCCTGCACGAATCAAAACCCAAATCCAAGCCCGACATGAGTTCTCTCATAAAGAAGAGGAACGTTGAATAAGAAAAGAGTCGTGGAAGGAGTTACGCCTCCACTAACGTATCTCCATAAAGGATGAGATTGTTACGAGAAATGTTTCCTTCCGTTGCACCTCACATGCTTAAGTCACGCAGAGAATTAACTGTGACCATTATAAAAGGTTAAGGAAACAATTGACAAAGGTATGCAACTTCAACTGAGTTTTATTCTGATTTACTTCATTCTTCAAATAGAGTTGTTGACTTAAGCATCGGTGTGTCTTCTGCCATAAGAAATGTGGTTTTTTAAAGTGCAACATCTATTTTGTAGTTTAAATTCACAGGAAAATGAGATTTGGACGCATCAGAGTTGTTGGCAAATACATTAATGAATACAATATCTAAAAATCTAGGTCATTTTAGCACATTAGATACCACTGCCACTAATGACTATAATTAACTGGAGTTATTCTTATCAAGCCCATGTTCCCTACTGCTTTTATCAACCATTCTCTTAGTTATCTGTCAAATTCTACCCAGGAGAAGGAAATAATAAAGTTTTCATCATTAAGGGTTATCTCTAACTTTTTATTTGTAAATGGGGGTATAGTTAAACATCCCTAGAAAATTTTTCCTATTTCAACATTCATAAGCCTTAAGGCCTTTTAAAAAAACTTAAGAAAGTTATAAATATTCTTCTAATTGATTCTTGTGGACGAACTATTGAATAATTTTTGAGTACTTTGAATATATTTATAAAGTGAAGATTATGGGCAATTTACTCTAAAAATACTCAAGGAATTCTTAAGTAAAACATGAACATTCGAAACATATGGTTCAAGTAAAAACAATAAGAAGCAAACAAAAAAAATGATTGAAGACTCAAGAAGACCAAGGTCAACGACGCTCAATGACAGTGACGAAGATGATCAAAAAGAGCAAAGTCAATACGAAATTAACTAAAGTTCACATGAGATAAAGTTAGAGGCTTAGGGTGTATTTGGTTGGATGGAATCCTATGCCATGGGAATCCATGAGGGGACCCCAACATTTAAGGCTAAATTGATGTATTACTCCACATCCACCATTAGATTTTGTGATCAATGCTGGGAATGAAAGTCCCATGAATGTGAGAATCACATGCCTTAGGGGACCAAGGAGTGTGATTCCCATGTTCATGGGACTTCCATTTCCACCATTGATCACAAAATCTAATGGTGGATGTGGAGTAATACATCAATTTAACCTAAATGTTGGGGTCTCCTAATGGATTCTCATGGCATAGGATTCCATGCAACCACACATACCCTTAGAATTTATGAATGATGTCATCGAGAGCACAATAAGTTATTCAATGGACAAAAGCCTTAGAGAAAGTTATTACCTTTGAGCAAATTAAGCAAAGCTCTCTCCTATCCCCCAAGTAACTATCTTAAGATAAGTCAATCATAAACATCTTTAAGTTGTAAAGAGATGGTCAGAGTTTAAACCTTCCTCTTAATCATTTCTATTGAAGAAACACATTCGTCACCGGAAACAAATAAATAAACCTTATTGAGAAACCAAGTCTCCTCGATAGGTATTTGACATTGTGAGTTCGTGGGAATAAAAAAAAAGGAGTTCTTGTGAGTATGACTATAAGTCTGCAAAGATTATGGTGAATAAAATGGCATAGTGAATGTGACACTTTCCAGATATGGTGCAGCGTCACCAAAGCAAAACTAACAACAATGTTTTGAATCACAAATTATATCTTGTGTGATTTGTTTGCATTTCTCTCTCATTTACTTTCTAGAATAACCTCAATGTTTATTCTGCATACTAGGCAATAATTTTAGTTGCATTGCTCATGCCTTAAACAATGTGGATGTAATTTTAAGTTTCTCCATACATGTGTTTAATGTGTCTTTCAGTAATTTAGACTTGCTCTAAAGTTGTTTTTAGAAATAACTAGAGCTGGCAAAAGAGTTGGGTCGGTTTGGCAAGCTCAAGCATTTTATTGTAGAGGGCCAAATGTAGCAGGGTTATTTTATAAGGCAGGGACTACTCCATGTCACCATTTCCTTTTTCTCATACCATTCTACTCTCCCACACCACCTACTTTCTTTCTCACACCACCTATATAAACAAAAACCAAAAAAATTTCCCCTCACCATTCAAATCGCAAACGGTTCCTCCCTCTCCCACATTCAAATCTTCTCCAAATCTCTCCCCATACTCAAATCTCTTTCAAATCCCTTCCCTCTCCCTCGAAAATCTATCAAAATCTCCTCAAAATCGAAACCCTCAAACTCTCCAAAACACAACAGCTCAAAAACGCCACTTATCAAAGTGCAAAACGCATCTCTCTTGCGACTCCAACTCTTCTGTAAGTGAGTCATCCATTCTATCTTTGGGTTTAGGATTTTTGTTTGGATTGTTTGGGATTTTCTTTTGTGCATTTTTGTATTTGTTTCCATTTTTAAAGTAGAATTGTTCATGCATTTTGTGCAATAATTGTTTAGTTGTCCCTTAGTAATGAAAGTAACTGCGAAGGTGGATTTGGTGGTCACTAGGGCTCCAACTCCAAATTGGTATTTTTCTTATTAGAATGTAGGGAAATGAGATATATAATGTTGTCTTACATCCAAATTGGCTAAAGTATTGATTAAAAATGAGTAGATTTTATTGTACAAAAAACTTGTCTTGAAGTATTTGTTTTCTGTTATTTGAAAAATTATCATATCTTATGTTGGTCGTGACGTTGGTGGGGATGATGGAGGTGATATAGGTCATAGACGACCCATGTCAATGTCTGCTTGAAAACAGAGAGCAGAAAAGGGCAAATAACAGGTAGAAGAACAAAAAAAAATAATGGAAAAAAGGGACAAAGAAGTGAGGAAGAAGATGAGAGAGGAGTGATTGATGCCAAAAACCGACATTAATGTCGTTGCATGATTTTTGACATCAATCAAAGAAATATTAGTTGTTTCTATTTATTTTTTCCTTCAACCTACAATACACTTCAACAATGCATAGTGAAAGTAGGGGTCATCGACTACTTCACTTGGATTAGAAGACAATATTTGATTTTCAACTCAAAGAATAAAAAGAATAGCAAAATAATGGATGGTGAAAATAAATATTAAACTAAAAGTTAAATAACAAAGAAAAACAAAGGTAAAACTTACTTCTTCAATGGAATTAAAGTGTAGTGTATGCATTTTTCTCCTAAGTAAAAATATAAAGCCAAGAACTACAACTAAAAAACTCTGTAAAAAAATAAACTATTAAAGAAAAACTATCCCTTATGAACTCCATGTATGGGGTTTTTATAGGTAAAAAGGGTTTGAGTAAAACAAGGAAACATGGTTTGAGTTAAACAGTGAAACATGGTTGAATGAAACAAGGAACGGTTGAGTGAAACAATGAATGGTTTTGGAGTTGAATAAGGAAACATCTCTTGTAGAGATTTTTTATGATAAAGTTTGCCATGTGGACGTCCAAATCTTCATATTGATTTTCTCGAGATCTGTAGTTGTTGTTGCTTTGTGGGCTTGAATTCATGGGTCCTAAGATTGAAATTCTTTAATCCTAATGAATGCATTCGAATTCCCATTGGCCCTTCTAGTTGATGAATTTAGCCTTATTGTGCCACTTTATGCATAATTTGAGATTTGTGCTTGAATTCCTACAAAATGCACAAAATACACGTAATGAGATATTTTTATTTGATTATTGGACTTAACAATTGTATATTTAGGGGTGTAAAATCGATGTTTTGGGTGCTTATCACACCACCCCAAACAACATTTTGCTAGTCCTCTAAAAGAACAACGAAAAGAAAGATAAGAACACAAAACAAAATATTTTTATTCTTCATAAACTTCTAAAAAAAAAATCAATGCCACTTTCGCTGGTGTGACTCGCTTGCATTTACAATACGCAACAACGCCTTAAACCTTTAGCATGACACTAAAGGAGGAGTTTTAGCCTCCTAAGAGTTATTCAGGATGACACCCACAAACACATTTTTTTATATGAAACAAAATTGATGATTGTCCTATTTTTCTCAGAGAATGTCCTTGTTATTCAACCACATAGAAGACAAGAAATATATGTAACTTCTTACTAAAATGCACATTACAAGTGAGCAACTTTGGAACAAGGTGTGTGTATGTGAATGACCAACAAATGCAACTTTTCGTGTCAAAGTAACATACATCCTACTCTACCTTTGGAACAACCGTTTTGATTTCAAAACTCACCAGTCAATCTCTCTGAAATGATCACTCTGAGTTTGGGTAAACTATTTTCTCTCTTGCATGTGAGGAAAAGAGGAAATGCAAAAATTCAAACTTCTCACATGCTCATAAGAATAAACGGAGATGAAAGAGAATAATAGTCTCATGGAATGAATGTTGATCACTTGCAAGAATGTCGAGCTACCCACCATAGTGTCTTCTCATCTACTCTCCACTTCTTACCATACCTTACCATAGGGTTAATTAGAACTTCTCTAAAAAAGCAATGACTCTGGATTTTTTTTATATGAGGAAGTGTGGGGTAGATGGTAAGTAAAGAGATGTTTATGAAAATGTAGGGTTTTCAAATAGATTAATAGGGGACTCATCAATCACTTCCTTTTTATTCTCCTTTCTTCACAACCTTTTTTTTGTTTTTTGTTTTTTTGAAGTACCTTAGACTTTGGATTTTCACTTTGCACTCCAATTTTTCTTCATAAATCTTCCTAACATTTTTCAGAAACATAAAGGGAAAAATGGGTTTATTTTATTTTATATATATATATATATATATAATAAAGCAAGACAAAGGCTCACATTGGTATTGGATGAAATGTTTAGCAAGATGGTTTTGAGAAAGTTCAGATAGACAAGAAATGCCCAATTTACCTTCTAAGGTTTGGTAATGGTTATAAGTATCAAATAGACTACAAGACCTATGTTTCTCTTAACTCGAAAAAGATGTCATCCTCAGCGACCAACCAAAAAAAGAATAATGAGACTTCACAACAAGTTAATGTCCAATGAAATTTTAAGTCATCATATGACTTGGAGTTGTGTAAAAACACTCTGAATAAAATGAAAGTCCTGATAGCTCACAAGGTTAAAGTCTCCACTATTATTCCTCTAGTTTCTCAGGATGTAACTTACTTTTGTATTTCAAACTACATCTATGGTCAATGTTCAAAAATTTATTTGTTCCTGAATGCTCAAATGCAATATTTACTCTAGTAATAAACTTCCAACATCTCTTTGCCTAAATGTAATGAATCAAGTAATCCAATCTCATCATAGCTAGGATACATCACCATTTTTTTTAAAAAGTTTTTTTAAGAAAAAGATTTTCAAAAGAGGTATAAATTTTGATAAATCTCCCCACTCCCAAACAAATAGAGCACTGTCCCCAGTGTTAAACAAATGAAATGAAAAGTTAGAAATAAAAATTATAACTTATTACCTCAGGTAATTTGTTGAACATCTATACCGTCCCTGCAATGAAAAAAGAGTGAGTTGGTGGAGGTGATGTATTATTAAAATACATCACCACCAAACAGGAATTGGCGATATTATTATTATTATTTTTTTAATTATTTTTTTATTGTTATTATTATTATTATTTATTATTATTATTATTATTATTATTATTATTATTATTATTATTATTATTATTATTATTATTATTATTATTATTATTATTATTTTATGAATGAATGCATAAACGGATTGGGCTGCCTCCCAGTAGCGCTAAGTTTAATGTCATTGTCGGACGTAATGGGGGCGGATTTGGTAAAGGATCCCTGGATCTTGGGGCGGATACGGATTTTAAATCTGTATCCGTTTATTAATCGGGGCGGATACGAATTTGGCCATATCCGCCCCACGGATATCCCTTATCCAATAAAATTACAAAAATACCCTTCCCCATTATAAAGGGATTAAACCCTTATCTGTCACTCCATCTCGCATTCTCCCCCTCCCATTACCCCCACTTTCGTCTCCATTCTCCTTCGTCACAGCGAAGGTCGCGAAGGGTCCCTTCATCCCTTATTCTCTCTCACAGCGAAGGGTGGCGGAGGCCAACCCTCCAAGGCCGCGAAGGGTGGAGGAGGCTGACCCTCCCTTCTTCTTTCTCACAGCGAAGGCCGAACTCCGAAGGGTCGTCCCTTTTTCTCAGATCTGAGATCAAGAAACATTTCAGATCTGAGGCCGACACTCGAAGAAATATTTTAGATCTGAGACCGACACTCGAAGAAACATTTCAGATCTGAAGTCAAGATCTCAGATCTGAATCGACTCAGATCTTAGATCTGAGATCGATTTTTTTTTTCAGATCTATCAGATATCGAATTTTTTTTTTTTTTGTTAATTTTTGTTTTAAATGGATTCTTTGAAATTTCTTTATAATTTTTGTATGGATGTTTGTATCTTTGTAATTTTTGTAGTTAGATGGAAAACCGTAAACGAATTGGCAAGGCGGGGCAGATATCCGCCAATCCGCACGGGGCGGTTACGGTTTTTAATAAAAATTGCAAACGGATTAGGGGATCCATTATTCCTAACGGATCGGGGATGGATTTTCTCAAATCCGCCCCGTTGCCATCCCTACACCCAATCAGGAGCTCAGATGATAGGAGCTAAGACTAGTTCAGATTTAAGATGCAGATATGCACTTGTCGTAAAAAAGAAAGGGAAAATCCTTGACTAAGAGACTACTCAAAGGGCATGCAATCTTCGAGAAATCTTTAATGAAGCAGTGATAAAATCCAGCATGCCCCAAGAAAGATCGCACATCTTTAACAGATTTTGGAATCGGAAGAGATGAAATGACATCAATATTAGCTTTGGCCACCTCAATGCCTTTTGGAGAGACAATGTGCCCAAGAACAATGCTCTGCTTCACCATGAAGTGACACTTTTCCCAATTTAGAACAAGACATTTTTCTTCGCAACGCTCTAAGACAAGTTAGATGTGATGTAGCCATTGGTCAAAAGATGAGCCGAATACTGAAAAACCATCCATAAATATCTCAAGAAAATTGTCCACCATATTACTGAATATGCTAGACATGCATCTTTGAAATGTCGGGGGTGTGTTGCATAGCCCAAAAGGCATGCGACGATAAGCATAAGTACCAAAAGGACAACTGAATGTGGTTTTCTCTTGATCCTATTATACAATAGGGATTTGATTGTATCCAAAATATCCATCCAAGAAACAATAGTAAGGATGACCCGCTAACCCCTCAAGCATTTGATCAATAAAGGGAAGGGGAAAGTGATCCTTTCGAGTATTGGAGTTCAACTTACGATAATCAATGCATACTCTCCATCCCTTTTTCACTCTTTGTGGCTCAAGTTCCTTGTTCTCATTTTCAACGACTGTAATTTTTGACTTCTTAGGAACCACATGGACTGGGCTAACCCATTGGCTATCAGAAATAGCATAGATGATGTTTGCATCCAGGAGTTTCAACACTTCTTCTTTTACGACATCTTTCAAAATGGGATTTAGATGTCGCTGGGGCTCTCTGGATGTTTTGGTTTCCTTTTCCAAATAAATATGATGCTCACAGACAATAGGGTCAACACCCTTGATATCATGAATATTCCAAGCAATGGCTGACTTGTGAGCTTTAAGGACCTCCAACAACTTTTCACTGTGTTCCTCAGTGAGATCTGAGGTAATAATCAACTGGATAACTCTCCATAGGACCAAGAAACGCATATCTCAATTCATTTGGTAAAGGCTTAAGTTCTAGTAATTTCTGAGTGCTTGTGGATGAGTCACTCTCTTGTAGCTGTTCTCTAAAGTAAGAAGATGAATACAACTCTTCCTCATATTGATAACGTGATTATGGCTCATATTCAGGTATATGCATTATGGGCACATTATACAACATATTGTTGACCTCTTCAATAGCCTCGTCCATATCTAGGTTCATACCAAAGTGTGAGAGACAATGAAGCAATACGTCATCTGGTGACGATTGAGCTATAGTCTCAAAAGATCGAATAATACACACTTCTTCTTCTTCAATCATATCGAGATCATCTCTCCTTTGCAAGGCCTTAACATTATTCAATTCAGTTTTAAGGTTCCCAAAGGAAACAAAAATGCTACCGCTTCTACAATTGATGTTAGCCTCCGCAGTTGTTAAGAAGGGTCGCCCTAAGATGACAAAAATTTGATTATTTGGGCTCGGGCTAGTGTCTAAGATGATGAAATCAACTAGATAATAGAAATCTGCAACTTGAACAATCACATCCAAAACTATTCCTCTAGGGTATCGTTTTGACTTTTCTGCTAGCTTAAGAACTACCTTTGTTGGTTGCATCTCCTTTAACCAAAGTTTTAAATATATATGATAAGGTAAGAGATTTACACTTGCTCCTAAGTCGATCAAGGCACGACTTTCAAAGTTTTTTTCCAATGAAACATGGTACAGTAGGGGCATCGCTTGCAAGGCATGCAGTTTCAGATACTTCCATTTTTCTCTTTTTACTACATTGTCGTTGAAATTTTTTGCATATATTGGTACTTGCTGGATAGCAGACAAAAGAGGGATGTTGATGTGCACTCCTTTAAAATCTCTAGTATTTCTTGAAACTGCTTCTCTTTTTTTATACCTAAAAGGGCTTTGGGATAAGGTGCCTTAGGTATATACTTTCTTGGTTCTACGGGAAGCTGAGAAGGTGAGTTTAAACCAGTTTCAGAAGAACCTTGAGCGTTCTCAATTGGTTTAGGAACATTCTCTTTGGAAATCACATCAGTTCTCTTGGGTTGTTCTATGTCATTATCAATTGCTCGGCCAGAACGAAGGGTGGTGACAACTTTAACTTCTCCATGTGAATCAACATTACTACCAATTTCATTGACATGGGCTTGGGGAGCACCTTTTGGATTAGGGATGGGCTGACTGGGGAATGTTCCTTTTTCCTTTCCCACGCTCAACTATTGCAACTGTTGTTGAAACTGGTGGATTGCTTGGGAATTAGCAGCATTAATTGTCATTAATTAGTGTATCATATCCTCCAATGATGGTTTTGAAGGTGGTAAAGGAGCAACATATTGAGTTTGAGGTACCAAGTCCCGAAAGTTGCTAAATTGAGGTTGACCATAAGAATTATGAGGGACAGGTACCATGGGAAGGTTCCCAGGCTGATTTTGCCGGAATGAAAAGGTCTTACCTGTGGTGGATATTGATTTTGTTGCAACTGGTTAGATCAAGGTCTGTATTGAACCTATCTGGGATAAGTGCGTGAGTTGTGGGCTTGCCACCAGGTTGCCTAGGGTGTTGAAACCCAGGAAGATTCTCTGAACTTCTGGGTGGTTGTTCATAAAAATCACCACCATAAGAAAGGTTAGAGTGATGTCGATTTACAGATGTGTATGTTTGACCGAATGTGTTTGACTTACGTTCACTATTGTATACACACACCTCCTCTGGAGGTTCATTGCCACCTGAAATTAAAGGGCAATCAGAATCTTTATGATCTCTTTTAAGGCAAAAGGTACAAGACTTATAAGTTTGCTATTTGGCTTCAGAGGTAGACTGACGCCAGGCAGAATAGCGATTATTCTGCAGGCTAGTTCAATAGATGATTCACAGGGAAAATAACACAGAAGATTCGCCCAAAAAACACAGAGAAACAACTCTAATGTTCAATTAAAATTATTCAAATCAAAAGTATCTCTAAATCAGCCCACAAGCCGGGCTTTATAGCTAAAACTCGTAATTATTAGAATTTTACCAAAAATAGCAAATCCCAATAATCAAGCTAAAAAAAATACGTAATAAAGGAAATAATCTGCCAAAAATCTAGCCCAAATAGGGTTCAGAATCACTTCCTAAACGATGAATATTACCATAAAAGGAAAAAAAAATTACTAAAATTGTAGATTCGGAAGGGGAAATAGTGGATTTTGGCCTTAAAAATATGTGCACC
The DNA here is from genome assembly GCA_963556465.1 of Berberis vulgaris. NCBI lineage: Eukaryota > Viridiplantae > Streptophyta > Magnoliopsida > Ranunculales > Berberidaceae > Berberis > Berberis vulgaris. Next base: position 63,581,796 of record OY747131.1, read on the forward strand.
AAGCATAGCTATATGACCACAACGTGCACATCGAAAAGAGATTTCCGAATTGGGGTCATATGGGCGATTTTGATACCCGTAGCCAAAGTTATGGCCAAAATACCGAAACTCACCAAAAAACTGCCCCAATTAGGAAAAAATCACGATTTCCTACAATCTTTGCGCTCATCTGCCAATTCAAGGTATCTCAGTGCCAATAACGTGCTATCTGACAGCTCAGCATCATCTGACTCGGATCCTCCTGCATCAGTCGCCCCAGGTTGGAAAGAACTCGTCCTCGAGTTCACAATAGCTTCATCAGAATTCACAATAGCTTTAGGCGGCAGCCCAGGAGGAAGGTCCTCTTGTATCAAGTCAGAAAACCTTGCTAGCAGTTGCTGCACCTCCGCTAGCAAATATGGAATCACGTCTGCTACACTATTTCCACAAATCAGCAAATCATAGACCACGTCTCCACGCTCAATCTCATCTAAATGTTTGGACATAGAAAGCAGTTTAGTATTATTGGCTACCGGGGTAGGAGTGAGTGCTTCCCGACGAGGTGCCAACACAATCTTTTTCCTTTTGATGCTAAGGTAATATGTATTTTTCCGCCCATCATGAATAACACCGCGGTCATACTGCCAAGGTTTGCCTAACAATACATGACAAGCATCCATAGACACAACATCACACTAAGCATTATAAAAATATTTACTGTCAATTGAAAAAGACACTAGGCATCGCCTATCTACTGTTACCTCACTGCCTTTATTCAGTCATGACAATTTGTACGGCTTAGAATGACAATCTGTCTTCAACTGCAATTTCTGGACAACCTCTTCAAACACTACGTTCTCACAACTGCCACTGTCAATGATCAACTTGCAGACTTTATCTGCAACTATGCAGGTCGTGTGGAAAATATGGGTTCTCAACCAATCGTCCCCTGAATCGCCCTTGGGAGTCAGTAGACTCTTACGAACGACCATAATCTTTTTATCATCTCCATTTACATCATCATCATACACAGGCTCTCCAAGCTCCTCAGTTTCATCTACCACATTTTCCTTCTGAATAGCAGGCTTTTTGCACTCAGTCGCTCTATGTCCTTATTCACCACATCTGAAACATCTAATATTTGAGTTAGAATTACCATGCGGTGGCTACTGGGCAGGACGGGATTCTTGAGGGTGAACTGGTTGACTGCTTTGATCACTTCTGATCAATGGCCTCCTGTTCTGCTGTGTTTCCACAGCAAGTGCACGATGGTATGCTTTAGAAACGGTCCACAACGAGTGAATGCTGAGGACATCCTGCAGGGGCTATCGTAATCCCCCCAAATACCATGCCACCATCTGCTCCCCCGTCTCAGATAATTCATTCCAGACAATCAATTGATAAAACTCCTCCGTGTAATCATCTACCGATCGCGTGCCTTTCCTCGATGAGTGAAGTCGCTGAAACAAAGTTTGAGAGTAGCCGAAATGAAGAAAGTGACCCTTCATCTTCTTCTTCATCTTCTCCCAATCAGTGATCTTGGCCTTGCCCCGCCTGTCTCGTGATCGCCTCAACTGCTCCCACCACACAGATGCTCTGCCTTTGAGTTTGATGGCTACCAATTTCGCTTTGACACGATCTGGAACTTCCTTATACTAAAATATACGCTCTACTTCATTCACCAATCAACTAATCCTTCGGCCTGTAACGTACTAGAAAACTCAGGCATATCCACTCTGAAATTGATGTCTCCATGACGATCCTCCTGACCACGGCGCTCCCAGAATCGAGCACGATTGTGATACGGGTTTTCGAAACTGGAATTATAATCGTGATCTTTCATCTCACGATCTCCAAAATTTTACGTCGCCAGACGCTGGATTAACTCTACAACTTGCCTCTGTAAATCCTCAATCATCACGGTGTGGGGCTTGCTCGTTCGGAACCTGCCCGCGTCGACCACGACCACTAGCCATGGAAACTGATGAAATCTCACCCCAAGAAGATGCCGAAGCTCTGATTCCAACTGACGCCGGGCAGAATAGCGATTATTTTGCAGGCTAGTTCAACAGATAATTCACAGGGAAAATAATACAAGAGATTCGCTTAAAAAACACAGAGAAACAACTCTAATGTTCAATTAAAATTATTCAAATAAAAAGTATCTCTAAATCAGCCCACAAGCCGGGCTTTATAGCTAAAACTCGTGATTATTAGAATTTTACCAAAAATAGCAAATCCTAATCATCATGCACACTGAAAGAAGCTTTCCGAATTGGGGTCATATGCACGATTATGATACCCGTAGCCAAAGTTATGGCCAAAATACTAAAACGCACCCAAAAACTGCCCCAATTAGGAAAAAATCACGATTTCCTACCATATTTGCGCTAATCTGTCAATTCAAGGTATCTCAGTGCCAATAATTTGCTATCTGACAGCTCAGCATCATCTGACTCGGATCCTCCTGCATCATAGATTTTGTCACAATAGATTTCATTTCCTTAGCAAAGTCCTTTAGGAATGTTTTGATGTCTGGTTCGGGATCTTCCTTTGATACAAATAGACGTGATTTTCTAGAAGAACTAGGTTTCAAGCCTCTATGGGCAGTCCATTGTCAAGAATCATTAGCAAGTTCACTTAGAAAGGTATAAGCATCAGTACCAAATTTACGCATGAATTTCCCTTGATGCATGGATTCGATCATATTTCTAGATTCGACAATCAATCCATTATAGAAACTCTGCACTAGCACTCGTTTTTCAAAGCCATGATGGGGGCACTTGATGAGTAAATCTTTAAAGTGGTCCCATGCTTCATAAAAAAAGTTCATCATGTGTTTGAGTAAATTTGCGGGGAAGTACTTCGCTAAAGCAGCACTGATATTTAAAGTCAGCACTGACATGGTTCCACATCCTTTCGCCAAAGTCGATTGACTCATTAAGGTGTTGGCCAAAGAATTCGTAACGCATTTTGTCGGAAGCCAGTAGATCAGGAAAGGCCCACACTATATACTCCCTATAAGGCAGAAATCTAACGAAACGCTAAGAGAGTATGTCACGCGCTTCAATGATGAGCCGACACTCATTGACGGCTATAGCGATGACACAGCCGTGACGACTTTTACCGTGGGCCTAAGAAAGGGAAAGTATTACGACTTCCTCACCTTGCAACCCCCTTTGGATATGGCAGAACTCTTGAAGGGTGCCTAGAGGTACATCACCCTGAAAGAGATGAGAACAACGAAGAAGGAAACTGACATAGATAATAACCCTCCGTTTCTAGGGACATAAAGGAGGGAAAGGGGCGGGAGGACGAAGAAAGGAACAAACGAATTTGCAACGACAACAGGTTGGACCATGGCCGGGAAAGGCCAGAAAAAGTTTCCAACTACGTTGGATCCAAATCCATGACCCCCTCAATTCTAGCTTATTGGACGTCCTTAATTTCATGAAACACTGGAAAGATCTGAAGTGGCCCCCAAAGCAGCGTAAAGACCCCTCCAAGTATGACAACAAGTATTGCTCATATCGGGGGGCCACGACACCAACGACTGCAAGACGAGGATAGACACATATACTACTCGAGGGTGCAAAGTCCCATCCCCACCTTGACCTTCACAAACAAGGACCTCGAAGGAAACCGTGCACCGCACAATGACGTTCTTGTCATTTCGGTTTCTATCGCAATGTGGAAGGTGAAAAGGGCCCTAGTAGATATGGGAAGCACCCTCAATTTTCTGTTTTACAATGCTTTTCGCAGTATGGACCTCAAGGAGGAGAACCTGATATCCTTTGATTACCCACTGATTGGATTCAGCGGAGATAAATGCTTCCTGATTGGGAAGATAAGGTTAGCAGTGGTGGCAGGAGAGTCATAACTAAGAAAGGTCTTGTTCTTGGACTTCATGGTGGTGGACACTCCATCTACCTATAACCTCATCCTAGGAAGACTATGGCTTCACCAAATGGAAGTAGTAGTCTCCATGATGAACTTTAGCCATGATTTAATGAAACTGGCAGGGAGGGAATTTAGCCATGAGGTGGCCCAATCATTAGGAGAGAAAGGAAACAAGCGAAGTCTGACATTTTCTTCATCTATATTTTGGTTCTTAAAAGTACTACAAACTTCAAGAAACTTCCAAGAAGGACATATGGACTTTCTCGATCATGCCCATGAAACTTCGGCAACATATTAATAATAGCTGGTCTAATATCAAATTGAGTTGTCATGATAGGAGGCAGCTCAATGCATCCGTGCACATTAGCAGCAAAGGGAACATTGTATTCTCAAATTGGACGTTTTTCCATTTCAGTGTTGATTGGAGAGTGAGGGGAGGTAGGTGGAGATGAGTGTGGTGAAGAAGCAAAAAGTGGATTAGGGTGGCTAGAAAATTTTTGGGTACGAACCAAGCGTTTGTTGGGTCGTTCCCAAACTTTCATGAAAGGAAAAAAAAAAATGGATTGAAAAGATGACAGTGACAAAGCACAAGATCAAGTATCCCCAGATGATTGCTAAGAAGACATACACAAGCAACAATCACTTCTAAACCACACAAATGCCAAATCTAAGCAAACAACGTTTTAATAGGATTTTATCTTATTAATCTGTGAGGGACAAGATTGATTGAAACCAGCGGGCGTTACGCTTTTATCTATTATTGCCTTATTAGATAGGGTGCTAATAGATGATCGTAAAAGCTTGTATCCAACAGTACAAAGTCCAAAATCAGGAGGTCAGAGTTACGCTTGCAAGAAGCCAGATTATTGCACAAGTACAGGAGATCACGTGGTCTAATTAAGAATTGTACCTGTGCTACCTCTCTATAGACCGATTGATATGAGAACGATGTGTGTCAAATACGTACTTAGGGTGTGTGTTCCTAGCCAAAATTGTTAGTTACACCACGTCCTTCTGCGGTCTACAGCTTACTAATGACTTAGCGTACCAGGTGAGTTACCCCATGTGGTAGTGGCCTCTCGGAGTTCATTGAATGATTGAACCCAACATCACGTTTTGCTTTAGTCACCACAAAATTCAGCAGAATAACTTAGGTCTTAGTTGTCCTATGAACACCGTCCTAGTTGGTTCTAATCTTAGTTGATTTTATTATGTGCCTTGGTTTCACACAGCTGGAGTGATGAGGTGGGTGATGAAATCCCACAAGTTTCAAAAACAACGCTAGGTCTGCCCTCTCTGTTTATGGTAGTTTATTTACGTAAGCAACCACGCAGTTCGTTAAGATGCAGAAACATAAACAAACATCAAGCAATGTTCAATCGATTTCCACTCAGCACCCAAGCAAATAAAACAATGTGTTTGAAAGAAATACTTACTAACTTGTGAGCTCGGACACAAGGTCTCTACCGTGGGAGTAGAGAGAAGTGTTATTTGAGAGACACTTCTCCTAGGTTCAAGCAATTGCTCTCTCCCCCACAACACCACTGGTTGTCCACTACAACAAAAAAAAAAAAAAAAAAAATTAGCCATTTTCAAAAAAAAAATTTATTTTATTTCCGACTTCGATTGCTATCTAAATAAATAAACACACAATCAAACAATTACACATGCAAAGATGTTTAATGGTCTTGGTCAAGAAGTCAGAAAAAAATTTAAAAATTTTTGTTTATTAAATTTTTTGAAAGTGAATTAAATCTAACCTAAAACTAACAATCAACCTAATGCTAAAATAATGCCTAACTATTACAAGTGGCACTCGACCATTCGAGGCATATTAAAAAGAAGTTAATAAAGAATAAACTTTCTTCCTCACTAAAAACTACAAACAAAAAATAAAAAAGGTCTTCAAGCAAGTCTTAGGCAATTTCGCAGCTTTATCACCCACTTTTCCATACGAATTTGTTCAACAGGCAATCGGCATAAAAAATATCTGAAAATATTATGGAAATTCAGGGGCGTATCACGAAATTTGCTGTAAAAACTTCACGTTAAACGGACAATGGTTGAGCCGTCTGCTGCTGTGTTGTTTCCATTATATGCTGAAAATTACCAAAAAAAAACCATAAAGATGACAAAAAATAAAATAAATAAATAAAAAGAAAAAAAAAATTAAAGAAATTAAAAATCTTCTCTATTTTCGCCAAAGTTGTATCTTCAATAATGTCTTCCTTCACCAAGTGATGTGCAACGGTGCCATTTGATTGATGCCAAAAATCGACATTAATGTCGTTGCATGATTTTCGACATCAATCAAAGAAATATTAGTTGTTTCTATTTATTTTTTTCCTTTAACCTGAAGTACCCTTCAACAATGCATAGTGGAAGTAAGGGTTATTGACTACTTCACTTGGATTAGAAGTCAATATTTGATTTTCAACTTAAAGAATAAAAAGAATAACAAAATAATGAATGGTGAAAATAAATATTAAACTAAAAGTTAAAGAACAAAGATAAAACTTACTTCTTCAATAGATTAAACTGTAGTATATGAACTTTTCTCCCAAGTAAAAATATAAAGCCAAGAACTACAACTAAAAAACTCAGTAAAGAAAAACTATCCCTTATGAACTCCATGTATGGGGTTTTTATAGGTAAAAAGGGTTTGAGTGAAACAAAGAAACATGGTTTGAGTTAAACAGTGAAACATGGTTGAATGAAACAAGGAATGGTTGAGTGAAACAATGAATGGTTTTGGAGTTGAATAAGGAAACATGTCTTGCATAGATTTTTTTATGATAAAGTTAGCCATGTGGACGTCCAAATCTTCATATTGATTTTCTCGAGATTCGTCGTTGTTGTTGCTTTGTGGGCTTGACTTCATGGGTCTTGAGATTGAAATTCTTTAATCCTAATGAATGCATTCGAATTCCCATTGGGCCTTCTAGTTGATGAATTTAGCCTTATTGTGCCACTTAATGCATAATTTGAGATTTGTGCTTGAATTCCTACAAAATGCACAAAATACACGTAATGAGATATTTTTATTTGATAATTGGACTTAACAATTGTATATTTAGGGGTGTAAAATCGTTGTTTTGGGTTCTTATCAAGGAGCAAATGAGGATTCAAATAGATCCTCAATAAGCATATAGACATGTATTGTAAAGTCAACCCCAATTAAAAGGGCAAGAAGGTTCGAGTGGTGCGAGTGTTGGACATGAAGATGAGGAGTTAGAGGAGCTTGAGGAGGAAGCAGGGGATGAGGAGGAAACAGTTGCAGAGAAGGGTAAAGATGCTAGACGAGACTCTTATCCTGGTGGTTCTGTGGATTGTTCCACATTAGACGATTACCATGGCCATATTTCTCGTGCCATTTGAGATGGCAAGCCGGTAAGTTAATATTTTTATTTGGTTAAATTATATAAGCGTGTTATTTATATATATTTGGACATTGAATTACTTAATGTATTTCTTGTATTTATGAACGAGGCACATTGCGGTGTCGGCATCAATATAAAAACTTTATAGATTGGGAATTGAAACATGAGCCGAAAGAAGTAAAGAGAATGATCTACAATAGTGGTCTGTATCCCTGATTAAATATCGTAAGGTACGTCTTGATAATGTGACCATTTGTGTTTTCGTGAAGCATTGGCAACCTGAGACCAACACTTTCCACCTACCTTTTGGAAAGATGAGCGTCACCCTAGACAACGTCTATCGTATAACTCATTTGCCGATTCTTGGTAAGCCGGTTAGAACGACGACGAAGATGACGGTAGATGAATGTGTTACATTATTGGTGGATGGTTGGGGGATTGAAAGTAAAGAAGCAAAGGTCCATGTCAAGAAGCATGGGAGATCTATGGAAATGAAGTTTATTCAGGACCATTGTTGTAGATAGGCTACAGAAGTTGATTCTCTTGAAAGGAAACAAGTGTGTAGGGGTAACTTATTTCTTTTGGGTATGACTATATTTGCTGATAAAAGTGGAACAAAGGTTTATATTAAATATTTGAAGAGCTGATGGAGGTGGATGATGTTACCAAGTATGCATGGGGCGTAGCAGCTTTGGCAATCTTGTTTCATCAGTTGGGTGGCGCTAGCAGAAAGGGAACATGGCAAATTGCTGAATATTTGCCTCTTTTGGAGGTATGTTTCGAATATTTTAATTTGTTAATTACCATCATAATATATAAGAATTTCATAATATTTATTTATGTTGTTTTCGTTTATAGGCATAGATATATGATCACTTCATACTCTGGGGTAATGCAAAACTGACGTGGGATGCTAGACTCTCCACCATGGCTAAGTGGCAGCCCCCACAAATTGTAGGGGTTTTAAACAACCAAATCACCCATCTTAGGGAGCATCTCGATGACATGTCTCCTAAAGAAGTAAAAATGCATTTTTAAGTTCAATAAAAAAATTTGTATATGTCATATATTAATAAGTTTTAATTATTATAATTCGTAGGTACTTTGGGACCCTTACGTGGAGTCCAAGAGAAACACTTCCCTTCATGACATCACATGGTTCACATTATGTTTATTATGCCTCGACATTAAAGAACTCTATCACCCTTATAGAGTTATGTAGGGGTGGACATCCCATCCCGCGATCCCGATCCCGATCCCGTCCCGATCCCGTCTCGTCCCGTCCTGATTTTTCCGAGTCTTAATGGGATTGAATAATTTCATCCCGATCCCGTCCCGTCCCGATCTAGAATGGGATGGGATGAAGATTTTCAATCCCGCCAATCCCTTCCCGTCCTGAGCTAATTTTTTAATATTTTTTATTAATATATTTATTTATTTATTTAATAGACCAAAATATGGAACCAAGTTTAGTCGAGAAAGTGAGAGATATTTACGATGTTAAGCCAGCTTTCATGCATGAGTATGGCTTGTACCACACCCGATTTCTTTTTTCTATTCATGTAAACACGATTAGTAATGATATCAGTCAAAGCAGTGACCTGATTAATCTTGTTTATAGTTTTGTTGTATTCAAGTGTATGTGCTTCTGCTTGAATTAAAATTTGAATTTTTGTATAATGTTTCAAAAGATTTAATTTTTGTCATGGTATTTAGATTAATTGTTGAAATTTTAATAATATTAAAAACATAAGATTGATCTCAGTGTAAATTTTGCAGAGAAAATAAGAACCTGACTGGTACTGCACGATATGCAAGCATGAATACCCACCTTGGAATTGGTATGTAAAGTGAACTTTCAGTCGATATTTCTATTGTTTGAAAGTTGTTAAGCGGTATTTATGTGCTAGTGTCTAGCTGTTAATAAATATTATTTTGTGATGGAGCTAACTTGATGGAGTATAAGACATTCCTTTTATCATTGTTCTGTTCTGCATGTATGACTTATTTCTTGGTTTGCTTAGAACAAAGCCGAAGGGACGATTTGGAATCTCTTGGATACATTCTCATGTACTTCTTGAGAGGAAGGTGCAAGTTGCTGCCAACTTTTTCTATCAAGTTTAAAAGCTTTCTTCTATATTGCATAAGTTCTTTGGTCATACCTTCTTTCTTTTTCTAGTCTTCTTTGGCAGGGACTTAAAGCGGGAACTAAGAAACAGAAGTATGAAAAAATCAGTGAGAGAAAGGTTTCCACATCTATTGAGGGATGGGAAATTGAGATAAAATTTTGATTTACCTTTTTTATTTTGCATATAAAACTAAACAAATTGGAGTACTGTTTCTTTTTCCCCACGCCTTATGTCGCGGTTATCCCACAGAATTCGCATCTTATTTCCACTACTGTAGGTCCTTACGATTTGATGATAAACCTGATTATGCCTATCTTAAAAGGATATTCCGCGATCTTTTCATTCATGATGGTTTGTTTCGTTTCGTTTTGTTATTTTGTTCTTCTCCTCCCTCCCCTAGTATAAAATGCCGCTAGGAGGTGGAAAAGCAACACCAGCTCTCAGAGTTTGCTATGATGTCTTCTGCATGTGTGTCAAGATGTAATGACATTTTGAAATCATCCTTTTCAGATTTTCAGTTTGATTATGTGTTTGACTGGACCATTTTGAAATATCAGCAATCACAAATTGTTGCTCCACCAATGCGTGTTCTTGTAAGTAAAGTTGTAAAGCCTGGTTTACTGCTTGAGTTTACTAAGTTTGTAAGCGCCATCCCGTACCGTGCCCACCACATCAATAGTTATTTTTCACGCTCTTATATGATGATAATCTTCGCAGCAGTCACAAGCAGCACGCTGATCCCGTCCCGTCCCAAACCCGTTTGGGATGGGACAAGGTCGGGATGGGATAGGGATGGGTATATCTCGTCCCATCCCATCCCGTGCCCACCCCTAGAGTTATGAGACAAATGGGAAAGGTACAAGTCATCCCAATTTTTCCAATCCAAGCCAAAAGGAAGAATAAAGCTCGATCTAGCAAGCACTATCACGTGAAGTATGAGGTGTTGGCTTCGTTCGCTCAAAGGTGACATTATCATGTCGTGTAAACTAACCAACAAGGTGCCCTCGTGAAGCTTCAATGGGATTGTGCTGCAGATTACTTGGACTGGTTTCACCACATTAGCCATCCCTTCGTACAACCACCGAACAAGAGGAGAGGTTATCCCCTAAGAAGACATTTGTTTTTTTCACATAAGAGGGTAAGTACAAACATTTTACACTTATGTAATTTCAAAAAATTACATGGTTTACACTAACATCTAATGTTTCTCTACAGGAGCTTAGTGTCGTAACTTTATCAATGCCTCTATTGAAGAAGGGGGGAAAGTCGACAAGGTTATTTTGCTCGCCGGCAAAATAAGATACGGGATAGAGGAAGAAGAGCCTGACGTACGCCCCAGTGTTGACAGTGGTGAAGTGGGTGGTGGAGAAGCAAATCGAGGCATGAATAAGATTCTATGTTCGGAGGCGACAAAATAGTGCAAACATTTTTTAAACTTCGGAAAAAAACATTTGGAAAATATTTGTTTAGAAGCTTTAAGTTTTGTAAACTTTAGATAATTTTGTTGTAAACTTCAGATTTTTGTTTTATAACGAGCTTTGAGATTTACTTATGTTTCATATTGACTGTCCATTTGTTAAGATATTGAATAATTATAAGAACATAATGAAATAAATGTCATAAAATTATTTCATTATGTCCAAAAGCTACAATGCGACATAATGACATAATTATTAGAAAAAATGTTCTTATTTTAGAAACAATGCAAATAAAGTTCCTGGTCCAAACAAACTACAATTATTCCATATAATTTTCTTTAAGTTCGATGCGACAATGTAAATAAGGCCAGTAAAATAAAATTTAGAAAACAAATCTCAGAAAACTGAGTTTTAGAAGAAAATAAAATTTGGCATTTTGTTCTGTTCGCAGAGACCAATGCGGGGTTTGTGCAAAACCCCGCAGGGTTCCATGCGAACCGCAGAGGTGGCTGCAGAATTTTTTTCAAATACCCCGTAGAGAAACCTGCAAACAATTTTTTTTTTTTAAATTACTGTTCGCATTGCCCAATGTGGGAAATGTAAATTTGTCCGCATTCAAGGCTGCGAACATAAATTTGTTTTAAAAAACAATTACTGTTCGCATTGCCCAATGCGGGAAATGTAAATTTGCTCGCATTTTAGACTGCGAACAAAAACTTTTTCATAAAAATTTTTTTTATAAAAATTTCCTGTTCGCATTGCTCGGTGCGGGAAATTTTTATTTCCCCGCATTGATCACTGCGGAAAAAAAAATTTACAAAAAATATTTTGTTCGCAGAGATCAATGCGTGGATTTTGAAAATTTTTGCATTGTACTCTGCGAACAGACCTAAACTTGCATATTTTTCTGCAACTCACAATTTTTCAATTTTTGACATTTTTTTTAAACTTAGTTTTCTGAAGTTTATGCGTTTTGTCACGTCAAACCTAAACTCGAACCATACAAGTCTTCCGAACTAATCCTTTATGTGAATTTCATACAAGTCGCATTGTCGCATCAAACTAGATCTTTATTAATTTTTCTGAATTTTTTTTTCTGATATGATTTTCTGATCTCGCATTCTTGCATCATACATAAACAAAAACTCAAACTATTAAGAGTCAAATTCCATATAATATATTAACAAAATCTCGAAACATACAAGTCTTCTGTTAAAAAAAATAGTGACTTTTCTAACAAAAACAATGGTTCGACTTCTTCACATTCTTTGCCATTTGCATTTAAATTAGCCATTTACATTTGCTATATACTTTTCTAGAAAAATACAATATGTGCATTAGTCCAATATGGTCACCACCTCGTTCAAATTCTTCACATTCTTCTTATTTTTGTCATTGAAGTTCCTCAACATTGTCACACCAATATCGAGCTGGATATCGAAACTACTATTCAACGAGATTGGCAAAGGAAACATGTGACACAATATGGTTGGTACCATAGGAGGCAATGGTGGGTTCGGTTGCATATGAAGGACAATACAGTGACTACTCTGAGCCAAGTGTGCCATTAAACAAACGCATCCTGAGTCAAAATGTGGTCAGGTAAACATAGGGAAAACATGTCGTGTTTTGGCTTCTATAACAAACAAAGACACATTGGTAACGGTTCGTTGCTAGCTCTAACATATCAGGGTCCATAAACCAACTTTCCCTATCTATCCGCACTTGGCCATCTAAAATTACCAAAGCGTCCTTTACAACCTCTACCTCTTCCTCATGCCACATTGGAAGCCACAACTCTTCATTACTCTCAACCTCCATCAGTAGCTCTTTGCGTACCTATTTCCAACCGTTGTCATCGTCATAATCAAGGAATTTGGCTATGCATTGAAAGCCACAAATTTTGTTGCCTAGAACGTTCTCAATATTGTAAATATAATCCTGTATCCAAGATGAAATCTGCCTCATCAATTTATTGTTATGAATTTTCAGATTCTCCTTTTTTATTAACTTCTTACTTTTGTCTTTCATTTTTTCTTGTGTTATGGCATTTTCGTGTCCCGAGGGATCCCTTTTTGTGGACCTCTCGTGCTTAGCCAACTTCTTCTTTTTAGGTCTCCCCTTTCCAACCAAAATTGCTAATGGTTCAATCATCACACTGTCACTCAGGGAACTCAATATTGACTTGTGATCATGACTTGACTCATTGAACCTATTCATAAGGGCATCGACCATAGGGTCAATAATCACATGTCACATTTACGAATAGGTGTTGTGCCAAGTTGAAGCCAATACTTGTCTATGGTGGGTACTGGAATTTGTCTTATGGGAGTTAGATAACCTGTAAGTTCATGAACGCAAGGTAATCCATGAGTTGTTCGAAGCACACAACCACACTTGACAGGGTCAACCCCGACACTTTCACACCTTCGAATTTCTGAATTTATCAAATCAATAGCCTTGTACGCCACCAACCCATGAAGTAAGCCAAATAAAGTGAAGTTATGTTCAATTTTCACCTTCGTCAGAGTATGCTGAAATGACGACTCTATCTCGACCAGTTGGATTTTGATCATATCATGCATCTTTTTCCAGACATTAAGGAATGTACCTTGTAAATTTTCTAACGAGTGCTTCAACTTCAAGTGTGCACCTTCAACACGACCCATTGTGCGTTGCCCAAAATGCATAAATTTATCCGTCCATGCACTCACAAAGTACTCCTTATGATGATACCAAACTGTCTTGAAATATTCCAAACACTTCGGGTATTTGTCCATCTTCCATCAAACTCAATTGTGGCCTTGTTCCATTTATCTTCTAAACTTGATCTATACAAATCTGAAAACGAATCTATAAACTCGGCCCACCGGTCATTGTCCTCAAAGTGTCTCTTACAGTTTTTCTCAACATTTGTATTGATGTGCCATGTGCACAATAATCTCCTTACCTTTGAAAAAACTCGTTCAATAGCCTTGATCAAACCCAGTTCTCTATCAGTCACAAACACGCTTAGCAAGTTGTCTAGCTCAAAATTTTCTGCAAGCTTTTCCAATGCCCAAGCATATGACTCTTCATTTTCAGAACACATAAAACAAAATGCAACATTGAAGGTCTTTCCGATCGACGTCACACCAACAATCTCAAAAAATGACATCCTATAGCGATTCGTTTTATACGTGCAATCCATAAGCAATACTTGTGGAAAACACTTTGCCAACTGAATAGATTTAGGATGCGCCCAAAAAGGTTGGTGACTCCATTCCCCTAATCAACAGAATGTCACTCTATGTACTTGTGCGAGCTCAACAAGTCTAGAGTATGTTACAAAGTTGTTCTGCCTCTTTATTCAAGTACCTTTAGCCAACACAATACACTGTAAATATACTTCAAAGTCAAGATATTATTCGAATACCTCTGTTTTAGCCGAGACAAGATGTTGCGAGGGCTCACAACGGACTTTGTCATATTCTCCACATAAATCATCTCCTCTACATTCAATTTTTTAGCAAATGAATAACCAACAAGTGACTCTGATCGAGGATGATTGTGGGTTCCACATTGCAACCTCCAATGGTCATTCTCCAGTGGGATCCTTCTCAACTCAAATTTGCAGCCACACTTCTTTGTACTGCTTGATCGAACATAATTCTGTAACCTTTTATCAGGCTTCCCTCCCAATTCACAACCAAAATGGATCATTCCCTTCTGTCTTTGATATCGATGCCTTGGACCCAAGCTATCAACGCAGACCTTGATGAAAATACCTAAAAAAAATTAAAAATTTGTTAATAACATATTTATAACAATGGAAAATGCTGAAAACGAAAAATAAGTAAAAGCTTACATGCCTCGTCTGTAACAAATAGCTAACTATCATCAACTACCAGTATCAATGATCTTTCTTCATTGTTATCTTCTATCACCATTATCATCAACATTTTGCATAATGATTCAATTTATAATTAGTTTCATATATCAATTAAAAAAATTATTTACTTAACAACAAAATGGCGGTCACTTCTAAATAGTTCGTCTCTGGGGTCTCAACATTGTTAAAAGGCATATCCATATCTATTACATCCATTAGAAATGCTTATGCACCGATGCATCATACAATAATCAATCAATTATTTTGAAAAAAAAAATTACATGCAAATTAGATGAAATTTTTTTTTTTGCAAATTACCTCCATTGAAAAGGATTGTCCTTGCTCTTTAAATTGATCATCTTCTTCACCCTCGTGTTCACCCTTAAAATCTTCATTTCTACCAACATCAACTTCACAAAACCTTTTCATTTTCATCTAATGAAATGAAATAAGTTCTTCCAAGTGAAATGTAGTGGAATGTAATCGAGGAGTGAGAGATATGGAAAAGGAGGAGGACAACGACGAGGAAACGAAGGGTTTTTGCTATTTCCCTTTGCGATTTTGGGGTTTTTGCGAAGAGGAAGAGATGGGGAAGAGGAGGATGAGGACGACAAACCTTGCGAGGAAGTGATGTTTGGTCGTCGAGTTTGGAACGACATGCAGCAAGGAGTGCGAGAGATTGAGGGAGGGAGGGAGACCGTTTTTGCGTTTTTTGAAAGGGGGTTTTGCGTTTTTTCGATTCCTGTTTGGTTTCTTTTCAGTTTTACCATATTTATTGGTGGTGTAGAAAGTAAGAAAAAAAATGCAATGGTGGTGTGAGAAGAGTTTATGGTGGTGTGGAGTAGTCGCTGCCATTTTCTAATGACCTAAGACCTTGGTGAAGACCTTAGCCCCAATAACTTGCTTCTCGGGCCAACTAAGTTTAAATTTCAAGTACATTTGTTTGAATTTTAGTTTTTACGTATAGGTACACAAATAAAGTATAACACTTCATTATCAAAATATGTATCACACTCAACATTCTATTTTATTGGCTAGATTTTATTTTCTTATCATTTTGTAGGCCTTTTGATTTTTCATATTCTTTTTTGGTATTGTATCATTTAATGTTTCATTCTTTATTTGTATATTTTTCAATTTACCACCGAAATAATTGTATCTTTTAGTAACTTATAATAATAATATAATATGAATTACTTAAAAACATATTCATTTGAATAAAGATACTTAAATAAAAAAATGTTATTTCGAGTTTTGGCTTTGGGTTGTGCTAAGGGATTAGAAGGTAAACCTAAATCATTATTAATGTAAAATAGGGTCGGGTTGGCCCGACCCTTATTTACTCTGAGCTAGGTTTTTCAAGATCCTAGCTAATTTTGAAGGGTTGGATGAGTGTTGAGCTCCAGACTTCGAACCATTTTTCCAACTTCAAAAATATCGACAAATGAAAAATTCATTTGAGCAAGGAACCAAAGAGTTTTTTTATAAAAATTCTACTGATCGACCAAAATAAGCCAAATGAACTATATGCAATTTCATTTTCTAGCTTCGTCCATCGAATTGCTCACACCTAGAACAATTTGTAGCCATTTCCTACAAAGTTGTGGCACTTTCCAAAGTATATTTGATCAAGGAGATGGAATTTAAATAAGTCATATTTTCAAAAGAAAATTAATTTCTTAGTTGACAAGCTATTCGCCTATTGTAGACTTGTTCATTGCACTTTCAAATAAAATATCACTAGAATTTGTAATAATTTTGGAAAACACATGAAATTAAAAAACAACTTACAACCATTTGCACACCACAACATAGGGCAGGGACGGGCTAGTTTCAGATCGGCCATGCGGGTTGGCAAGACAGATAGCCAAACCAGAACCTAGCCCATTTAGTTATCGGACCTCTCTACAAAACCCAAGCCCAACCCGCTTGTAAATGGGCTAGCTCGACCCGTCTTTGAGATGTATAACTTTGGAACTACTTTATATGACTGCATTTCTAGCATATTTTATCTTGAAAATTTCAACAAGCTCCTAATTTCGACAAATCCAAACTTGTCAACTATGAGTTTAACTTGAATTTGAAACAATTACAACTGAAGAAGAACCTAAAAAAAATATACAAGATACACATGTTTGATGATAAAGATGAGAAACTCATATCAAGGGTTGAAGAAGAACTCACCAATTCCATCTGAAATAGAGCTCCTACGCACTCCCCTCATGATGGTAAGTTCATAACCTAGCTCACCAGCGAACCCCATGCCCTTTTGGACCAAAGCCTAAATCTGGCGCCTTAGACCACTAAGCCAAATCGTCTTCATGAACTATGTCGCATGCAAGCACAAAAGTGCTTGAAACGAGTAGATTAAGAACTGAAACAAAGAGAAGCTTTGAAGTATCTAAAATCAGTCATTCAAGTATATGAGAACCCTTACATTGATTTCAAGCTTTTCTCTCCTCCTTCTCTAACCTTGTTGTTCTTGAATAACATGGATGAGAAACACCTTCGATTCAAACTGCCACGATGAAACCCAAACCATTTGTGGTGCTCGGATCGGTGACCAAACCTTCAATAGAGAAGAACTCCCTCAAGCTCTCTTTCTCTCTCTGCGAACATGTTTCAGGTGTTGAAATCAAACGGAAAAGGAGTGGAAAGAAAAAGGAAGGAGAAAAGAAGAGAGAGGAGGAAGGTTGGAGCGGAGAAACATGCAGCAACGCACGGAAGCATGCCGGTGTCACCGAATAAGAAGAAACAGATCGCGCAGCGGGGAAGAAGAATAAGGAAGAAGAAAAGGGATTTTTCTCTTTTTATAATGTGGAAAATTTGAGAACACCCACCTCCAACTAAATTCAAATACTTTTAACTCTATTGTAATTAATCAAAAATTTTGAAATTAAATAATTTAGCCATTGGAAATTTTACGGGTGTTACATTATACACACCATAAATGGAATCTCGTCCCGAGATTCGGAAGGTAAGAAAATTAGGTGCATTTTGAAAAATATAACTTAACAAACGAACTAAGATTTTAAATAATTTTTCAAATGAACTTTAGGTACATAATTTTTTTTATTTTCATTGAAAAAGTACGAGTGTTACAATATAGTTGACCCCGACTAAAAGAGTTTGTCACTGTCAGAGGCCCTGCCAAAAATATAGTCAGTCGTGTCTTAGTTAACACGCTTAGCTATGATAATATCATTTAGGCAGGGTCCCAAGCCATGTCTAATATGAATTTTTTTAGGGTTGTCACATTTTCTGGCGTCGAACAACATTCTCAAGCTTCAAGGACCGAGCATCCTCACTACTAGATGTTCATTTTTTGTGTTCACTCAACATGGCACCTCTCATTGACCTTAGCTTTATGTGAACAAGCAAAGTGACCAAAATTCATCATTGAAAAAGTTTTGGCCTGGTCGCAAATTGAGATCATAAACCACCTTAACCTACTTGGATCTTGAGCAAACAACCCCTTTCGCCTTCCAAAATCAATGATTTCTACATCAAATATCCTCGCCTTTCTCCTTGCTAACGATTGTCTCCATGATCGATTATCATTGTTTATTGAATGGTAACCTTGATTTTTTGTTTCAAGTTCCTATCAATAGCCATAATCATAGCCACTTCCCTCAAATAAAATTGCATATTCTTCTCCCAAAACATTCATTATATAGCCTCTATATAGTTTTATACAGTTGCACCCTTCAATCCCATTTCCCTCATAGTTCTCCTCACAAGAATTATGCGTTCTAGTCTTAGATGTACTCATTTTAACCTGTTACAAAACTTTACTAGAGTAGAGGGTTCTTTCAAATATGTTATGGATTTAAGGATTTCAACATCTGTTTTTTCCATTTTAAACTCTATGTGTTTTACTAGATCTCCCCATCTCCATCTTATTTTCATTTGAATACTAGGCACCTTAATATGAGGTTTTTAATTGAATTTTTTTTTTCTTTACCTAGTTTTTTCTTTCTTAGATTTGCTTACATTTTGGGTGTTTTTTGGATCTTGGTTCCAAGCATATTAGTGTTTTAAGCCTCAAGAACAATTTCATTGAAGAAGAAAAGGAAATTTTTTGTTGGTTTTTTGTGGTCTCCTTTGTTTGTATGATTCTTGTCTGTGTTTGCAGGGTATTCTCTTTTCAATTTTACCAAAGATCGAAGCATCTATTCTCCTTTCCATCATTTCTTCTTTGGAGGTTTGGCTTTTCTTGCTTATCGTATGGGGATTTATCGCCTTCTGCCATTAAACTCTCTTAAGAGTGGTGTTGGAGCTGCCCAAAACCAATTGTGACTAGTAGAAGACAATTTTTCACTTTTGCTCCTTTGTTTGTCTTTCGACAATCGTTATGCTCATTTTAGAGGATGTTCTACGACAATTTTCGTGCAACAAGCCGGTGGTCCTTCTAAAGAATATGTTTGGAAGGATGAGTTATGTGGAGTACTTATGTTGCTCGATGGATTATTAGAGATGTATACTTTATTTGTTTTATGTGGGAAAAACAATAGTTGGATCTTGTGCAACCACGTAAAAGTAACCAACCTCAAATTTACTTGATTTGTGATATCTGATTCACCATTCATATTCGATACTAATCATATATGCATGTTGATTAGGGGTGGGCATCCCATCCCGCAATCCCGATCACATCCCAATATCGTCCTGTTCCGTCCCGATTTTTTTCGTGTCTTATTGGGATTGATCAATCCCATCCCGATTTCGTCCCGTCCTGATCTAGAGTGGGATGGGATCGGGATGAAGATTTTCAATCCCGTCCATCCCTAACCGATTTTTTTTAATATTTAGTATGAACTATGTAGTGTGAAACTATTTGTTTGCATGACTATTTTATTTGTTGTTTTATTTATTGACATGACTATTTTATTCTCACAAGCTTTCATGTGACTCACCTAGATAATGAATCTAATTAAAACCCTCTCCCTTTTTTTTCTCTTCCCAACTCCTGACAACAATAATGTGTGCTCATCGTAGTTTTTAAATGACAAACCCATTGATCATTTTCGATAGCAACGTACAAAAAATGGCTATCTTCAATAGTAGTTATAAAAAAACGGAGTAAAAGCTAATGAAATGGGGAAATAATATCAATGGCTTAAAGTTATATAGTTGTGTGTTTAGTAAATCCAAAATTTTCAATCTTTCATGTTAAATTTTCAATCCAAAATTTAGTACATGCTCATCTCATCCCGTCCCGAACCCGTTTGGAATGAGATGTGGTCGAGATGAGGTCTATATTGTCCCGTCCCGATCTCAAACAAATGGGATGGGATAGGGATGAGGTCCATGTCATCCCATCCCATCCCGTGCCCACCCCTAATGTTGATCGCATTTAAGAATTATCAACAAAAATAAAGGTAATCTAGAAAATCTTAAAATAGAGAAAGTAAGTCAAAATTCAAAGGTATGGTAATAACATTCTATAAACTGAGATAATATAGTGGACAACATCAAAATCTCAACATTTACGGATAAGTCAGAAAGTGAGATGTGTACTCATTGGAAATCATTTTTGGCGTTTTCAAAAGATCTTAAGCAAATGATTTTTTTTACGACGGGGAAAGAAATTTTCTGAAATATTGTAATCTCAGTTTCATAATTCATTTAACACAAAGGTTCAAGGATCCTAAAAATCGTTTGCATTTAAAAAAAAAACTTTTGGAAAGATAATTTTTAAACAAACGAGCATCAAGCACTATACAAATTTTGAAGAAAATTTATCTCATTAATAAATTATTAAGGATGAGTAGATGACTTATACTATTACTTTTCATGTACTCGTCTAAGCAAAAAATAAATAAATAAATAAATAAGGAGTGAGAGAAAGGATGTAACCTAGATATTACTATCAAAACATATTCCTTTGAAAACTTAATACACTACATATAAGATATACTCTAACTTGTCATACTAACATGCAATATGTTAACCTAGTACACCATAAGAAGCATAATGTCCTATCCATTTTGAGTTTCTCAAAAGACCTAAATTATTCAAAGAGTATTACTATTAGAGGGTTTTTTTTTTTTTTTATGCTTTACCAAGATGTATAAATTCATTTTGAATGGAAATCATCTAGTCTCTCATACAAAAGTTTTCAACATTTACATCCAAAAAAAATTAATTACTGAACCTGCCTATGTATTACATAGATGTGCTAATTAACCCCTAAAATATGATTAGTGCATGCTCTTTTCTTAGGGTATAGAGTTTGAAACTCTAACCTGGGTGTAGACAATCCGAACTCATTTATTTAATTTAGAGGTTGAGCTTTCTATAATTTTTATTAAATGATGCTCTCTAATTCAAATTAAAGTGTGTAATCATTTGATTTTAGTGCATGTCTCATATGACTACTCTCTTAGGAACATCCACTACAACAGATTCGTTTTTACCGGCGCTTTGTAAAGCGCCGGTATATCAGAAAATGTGCCGGTTTAGATCATAGCCGGCATTTTATAAAGCGCCGGTAAAGGTATGTGCCGCAAAAAGATTACCGGCGCTTTAAGTGAAGCGCCGGTACAAATTAATATTGTCGGCGCTTTCCTAAGCGCCGACTACGATTATATAAGCGCTGCCAAAGAGATGTATATGTCAACAACGCCGTATTTATACCCTTTTAATGGCGCTAGAAAGCGTCGGGAAAGACCTTTTAAAGCGCCGGTAAAAACCTTTGCCGACACTTTTAACGCGCCGGTTATGTTAACAAACCTTTATTAAAATCTTTTGAATGGCGCTTGAAAGCGCCGCAAAAGACGGTTTTGGCGACGCTTGAAAAGCGCCGATTGTGCTAACACTGTTTACCGACACTTTAAAAGCGCCGGTTCTCTTAGCATACCTGAAAAGAAAAAAAACAATTTTCAAGCACCTCAACTTTCATCAATAAAAAATAAAAATCTGTCATTGGGACGGAAAAATAGACAATGAATTTTTAATATACACAAAAAAATATACAATCTACACGGCACGGACATAAAGTTCCCTCGTCAATTCAACATCATTTACAAACTTCACCTAATTAAATAAGTCACTTCAATTGCTGAAAGATGGCAACATTTTCTAGCCACTGATTTGCAAACTCTGTCAGACTCCATGTGAAAGTGCTACAAGGAATGCATAAACTCCATCCTTGATGTTCATCAACGTTTCATGCTTTCCTTTTTTCAGCGATGAGATCATTTTTTACCACTGCAATCAGATCAGCATTCTGAATAGTAATAGTCAGCTCCACCATGACTCGGTCCAATGCATCTTGAACCACTCGTTCAGATCTAGCATTAAGCGCACTCGTGGCCTCGTCTAATATCATAATCTTGGGTCCTTTAATTAGAATCTGGTGCATATGAGCTCGCTTGAGAAATCACTATGTCAACCATAGTTAGAGTAAAAAAGACCTGCAAGGCAGACAACAAAGACAGACCAATGATGATCAAATAATTCGGATCAGTAGACAAAGTTATGTGAATTGATCACTGAATATGCATATTTGGCATTCTGCAACATCCTGTCTGATGACAAGTGATTCACATTTCTACAAGGGATGCTTGTTCTTAATAAAACCAATGTCTATAAAGTTGAGAAAATATCTCAAAATAAACAGTACTAAACATGGTGTTCACTAACTAATCATGAATGAAATGCTCATTTGATCTTCAATTACCATCAAGAGACTCATCATTTTTCAGATCTAGATTATATTCTGTTTTCAGATCTAGATAATGTCACAATGATCTCATTAACATCAGCAAAAAGTGTTATTCATAAAATTCTTCAAGCCTTTTCATATAATCTTTACACCGGCCTTTTACTTATTGAAAAAGACATTGTGTGAACTAGACCAGAATTAAAAGTATGTTGAGGCATCTTATCGTAGTTAAAACTTGGACTTAAAGTTAAAATCATCCTAGGGAAGGAGGCAAGAAGGATATTAACATTACCAGTAACACTGCGAAAATTAAAATCTGCTAGTCCTTTTCCAGATGAGTTCTGCCAGATAGCTTCTAAAGCTGGAACTATGGGACTACATCCGTTCCACTAGCAAGGAAACCAAGTCTGGTGAAATCATTTGCCATCTCAGCATAGTCCTCATTTACAGCATGGACAACAGCATCAATCAAAATCTGTTTATTTTGCTGCAAATGCAGAAGGATAAAGAGAGTGAGCACCATGTTGCAAATAGACCAGAAGGCAACCTGTTCCTGTGCATGTATATGTGTACCATATGGCACAGCACAGCTTCTAAAATCTAAAAATAGTAGATTTAGGAATATCCAAAGAGATACCATATAACCATTATGTTCTGAATGAACACATATTTGACAAGGAAAAATTCGGATTCAAGCTGATGAGAAACAATACGCACCACTGTGCGACAATTCTGTTTTTCTTTTCCCTTTTGGTTTTTTCTCTTTTATATTTCATATTTCTTCCTATTCATAATCAAACTTTATTCACTGAAAATGTAATTATCATTGTCTGTAGACCAAAGCCTCAAACTTCTGTTCAAGAGAAAACACAAGGTTAAACTTCAATTACCATTTCTAATGAATACACTATCAATGTCACATGTTAGTTTAACAATGAAAAGGTAGAGTGAATCCAGTGTTTGAAAAGGCTAATTCAGGAAATGAGGCATTAGTGTTTTAAGATGCAAAGCTAGCCTGAAGGTGTAAGTTTCAGTAATCAAACAATGAAAATTACTAAAAATATCATGTACAAATCAAGGAAATTATAAAGACTCGATCCATGTAATTAAGCTATAACAGGCATCGATACATCACTTACATGAAACTTAGCAAATAGTTAATGATATCAAGCTAATATTAGAATGTGAAATTTTTTACAGAAGCAACAGAGTAAGTTCACTTACTGGAATTGGAGTTGCATATTTACAGGAAAGTGTGCAATTGAATGGCTGAAAGGGTCTCTGTTGGTATGAGTGCCATTATTTGGTTCTTGACCATTCCCATGCACATTTCTATCTCTCTATATATTGGAGATGGCAGAATCTAATTTATGGGCCGCTTCAGTTGGTGGATATTGTCTCTCAGAACACACGCCTGTTCCGTTTTTAAATAACAAGTAACATGTCAGAACAAAACTATTTAAAAATATACAAAAAGTTGTTGCTCTCGACTCTTTTCAGCTTTTGGATTATGCATGCATGCATTTAAGGTACACACGCACACATGTCACTGAACCTAAATGGAACTGACTGAAAAATGCACAGGACAGATAATTCAACCATATTCAGCACATGTTGTAAGTATGGGTTCCTATATACCTGTATCATGAGCAAAGTAGCAACACAGGAGGATATGAGGCCTGAAGGGATTTGTGCTTCAATGCTTCTCCAATCTTTTTTAGAGCATCCTCTCCTTCCTTAAAAGAGGACATCACCTGGAACAATCTGTTAGTGGCAAGATCATTGCCCGATCATGGTGATGCTGCACTGGTAATTTGGCTAGTCACTATCACTACTGTTTCTTGCATCTGAAAAATATAAATAAGGAGAGATCAGATAACTTTATGAAGGATCTAAATTTCAGACTCTAAATAATCAGGCAAAAGATAGTTTTTGTACTAACGTCTTTTCCCTTCCATGGCTTCTTTTTTCGCTTGACAGTCAGAGCATAAGAATGGGCTATTCACATAAATGCATCAGATTCTGATAATTAGATTATCCACAAACAAATGCATATATCAGTTTTGAAGAAGAAAACTTTAATAGAAAGTGTGATGAAGCTTGCCAAATAATCAATATTCAAGGAACAAAGAACAAAGAAGAAACAAAAAAGGTTTCTTGCCATTAGAGAAATGTGGTCTAAACTGAAATCTTCATAACAATCATTATGACATAAATAAATATGGTTTTTATCGAACCTGGGCTTTGTAGAGAGGTAAGAGTTTGGGAAGATTCTATAGTTGAGAGTGGCAATAAATTCCCATATTGGTGATCATTGGAGAGCTGAGAATCGCGAAAGAAGCTGAAATGCAAGATAACAATCAAATATGGGGTTTGAGTTTCGCAAAACTCACTTTTTTCAAGACTCAAAGAAAGCGTAAAACAAGAACCATAAAAGGAAGAAAAAATGACTTACTTAGAGATGTCTGAGTTCAGCATCTGAAATTCGTTGTTTCCTGAATACAAAATTCAATGCAAAGAAGGAATGTGAGTTCATCTGAACCATAAAACTGCCAAGTCAGGACCTGAATGTAATGCTCAACAGATTGATCATGTGGAGCCTTTCCCATATCACCAAATGCAAGGAATGTGAGTTCATCTGATCCTACTGCTAGTGGCGTTTGGAATTGGATTTTTTCGCTCCAACCAACGGAATCACTGCATTATGATAATTGTTATGCTCGCTTTACTACTAACTCTGGTGCATTTGAAATACACATGCTTTGAAGTTTGAATCACTGGGTTATGATAAATTGGATCTCGTACTGATGCATTTGAATTGAATGCTAACCTTCCATAGCTGTAGGAATACTTGGTTGATGGCTCAAGCCCCGTCATTACAGCTGAGTGAATATATCCGGGATCATGCCATCCAAAATCTGAAGCTGGACTTGCTAAAGAAGAACCTATGATCAATTGAAAACACAATCAATCAGTTGTTCTATTCAGGAAAAGAAACAAGTTATAAGGTCAACCAAAGAATTTATCAACCAGTTTTACAGGACTTACTACACATGTCATGTTGTGTGAATGTGGTGGCTTGTGATTTCTGTGAATTGCCATCCCCATATTGAACTTGTTGAGGTGTTCCATCTCCACTCACCCATGTCAATCTCATCTACAAAACAACATCAGCATAATCTCATAACCCTGTCAGCAAAGCAACCCAAACACTTTCTAACTTCATTGAAACACTTCAATGTGCAAATGATGGCAGTTCTCGCATTGCCTCCTAAAAAAGGTTACATTATGCGCGTAAGCTTAGAATCTCTATAAGGAGTTCCCGTAAATGACTATGGTCCCTCAGTGTTTCTTCTGTAAGTTTCTCCACAACAGTTCCTTTCTGTTGAGATAATTAATAAACCATTAGCAGACTGGTAAACCCATTTGATGAGATAACACTAAATATCCTCACCGCTAATGTGCCTCAGATCCACCAATGTTTTGATCAGTTAGTCTCCTCAATGCTTACATCATCATGGCCATATCCTCCTTCATTTTATTCATTTCATCACTGGCCACTAACTTATAGTCTGCCAACTCTTGTTTTGCTTCCAATCTTCTTCTTTTACAAATAGAGGTCGATTTTGAAGTCGTTCCTCATCTGTCTCATGTGTATCATAATAGTCCTTCTTCAATTCAGATCGGTAGTCCCTCCATTTTTTTCCCATTTCCTTCATTAACAACTTCTTTACTTCTGGATCATCTCCTATGTCGAACTTCCCCTGAATAAAAGAGAAAATTTGATCAAATCTAGCATATGTGACCAATATATATATATATACACATATTATAATGATAAGATATATACGTACCAATAACGATTCAAGCATTTTGGCCTTTACATCTTTGTCAAGTTTTCTCCATGATGGCGCAGCAATAGATGTAATTTGCATGTTTCGGACAACAATTCCTTGTTGAGACGCACATAATGACCTGTGCTCTCCTATTACACGATGTCTGTCATCAAATTCCAGACTCAATTTTGATCCTTTTGGTAGACTTGCTACCTTCTGTCCCAATGCTCGTCCACGTGCTTTCCTATTCCTGGTGCTACCTATGTAAAGGAAATTATTAATGTTAAAAATTGTAAATTTTAAATACAATTCTATAAGAAAAATGGAGCTTTATATTGTTTAGACTTTAGAGCGAGTAAAAATACCAGAAGAACTTGACTCAACATTATGGGAAGACTCCTCTGACCTATCATTTGTCGGTGGTCTTGGCGCCATACCTGAAAAATGCACGAACCAGGCTGTAAATGTAGTGTAGTTGCAAAAGGGGTTCAGAAAACACTCTATAAAATGTTTATGCTTGTAAATCAACTGCCCATCTTGTTCACTTTCGATTTCAATTATGTCAAAATGGCACAATACAATTTTAATTTTAATTTTTGCTTTTAGTTTCAAAATTTCAACAACATTTTAATCCAAATAAAAAACCTACCCTAACTTATTTTTATCTGAAATAAAATTAAAGATTCATTGAACATCAGAAAAGGAGAACAGGATATGAAACCCTAGCCGATAAGGCTGACAAAAAACCTATATTTAACCCTTCCTAACAGAATCAGTTACTAACCTATTTGAATGACAACGTTAACTAACTACATTGACTAGACAGTATGTGTGTACATGACCATTCAAGAATAAAAAACAGTTTCCACGTTACCTTGTAGCAGCAATAGACTAAAAAGGAACTTTAGTTGTTAGGGTTTTAGCTTTGAGTTTCTTCCACAACGTTTCCACTTGGTCCAATTGAGTTTCCAATTGGTCCAATTAGGTTTTAGCTTTGAGTTTTCTTCGACCACGTTTCCTGTAAGGGAAGGAGATGTGAGATGGGAACGAGGGAGGAAAGGAAGGTCAGAATCAGAGATGAAGAGAGGTCAAAAACAGAGATGAATAGAGGTCAGAAACAGAGATGAGAGCTAAGAGGGAAGGAGGGCAGGAGGGAAATCGCAAAGGAGGGAAGGAGGGAACTCGCGAAGCAGACAGGGAACTCGCGACGCAGCGAAGGAGGGAAGGAAGGAAGAGGGAACGAGCGAAGGAGGGAAGGAAGGGAGAGGGAAGCAGACAGGGAACTGGAAGCGCAAAGGAGCGATGGAGAGGGAAAGAGGAAGGAGGGTAGTCGCGAATAATACGGCGTTTTAAATACACAAATTTATTTCCATAGGCAGGATGTTGTCGCGGGTTTTTTTTTTTATCTATACCGGCGCTTTATAACTAAACGCCGGTTTTGTGTGCTCTATACCGGCGCTTTATGCATACACGCCGGTTTTGTGTGTCCTTTATCGGCACTTTTTACCTCTACTACGGCGTTTTGAAAAACATACATTTACCGGCGCTGTTAACAAAAACGCCGGTAGTGCTAATAAAAATTTATTTTTATTAGCGGGATTGATCAGCGGGTTTTTTTTCGCTCTTGCCTGGCGCCTCTATACTAAACGCCGGTATTGTATTTCTTGACCGGCGTTTTAGAAAACATAATTTTATTTTCATCAGGCGGGTTTTGTATCTTTACCGACGCTTGGAAATACAATGTCGGTATTGTTATCTCATTGTCTGCGCTTCGTAAGACAAACGCCGGTATTGGTTACACTTTACCGACGCTTGTAACATCTAAAGCAGCGTGTTAGAAAACATAATATTATTTTCATCAGGGTGGGCACGGGACGGGATGGGACAAGATAAACCCATCCCTATCCCATCCCGTTCATACTGGATCGAGACAGGACGAGATGGGAAAAACCTCATCCCGACCTCGTCCCATCCCAAACGGTTTCGGGACGAGATCAGCGTGCTCTGATTATATGCATTTTATTTTCTTTAATCAATCTCATAATTTGGTTGCTTGCACTCATCTGTGTTAGACTTCAAAGCATTCCACACCTGCAAATTGTTTGTTCTTGAATAAGAAACTCATATGCATCCAGCAGTGCATTTCAATCTTGAACAATATATTTGCTAAGTATAGAAAAAACAAGTTTAAACAAACATAATGTACACAACGCAAAGAATAACACTCAGTTTTACCCTTGCATAGGTATCTGAGCTACCAGTGACAAAAACCGTTCCACTAGCATTATATGCACAACACAATATTTGGTGGCTTGGTGGATCAATACTAGTTGAGGTAACAGTGCTAGTTGAGAGCGTGGTGCTAGTTGAGGGACCATTGCTCTTCCCTGCAGTTAATTCCAAGTTAAGATTTCAGTTACCAAATTCTAAAAACCTCAGCCAACCAACCAACCAAAACACACTATGTAAACTTGAAACAAACCAGTGATAGCATCTGAAGGCTTTGAAATGTAAATGCGAGGACTGGCATTGGTATTCCTAATATCCCAGATACGACATGTTCCATCATCTGATGATCTAGTAGGAAGGTAATAGAAAGAAAATCAGATACAAATTGAACTTCGAGAGAGTTTAATATTCATGTAGTAATTATGTAATAGCTAACTGCAAAAAATATGCTACCAACTGCATTGCAAGTATTTCTAAATGTTTAAATGGCAGAAAATTGAGGGACGTATTCTAGAAAATACTCATCAATACCAGAGTGAAAAATTAGCTCGGGACGAGACGGGATTGAAAATCTTCATCCCATCCCATCCCATTCTAGATCGGGACTGGATGGAATTATTCAATCCCATTAAGACCCGGAAAAATCGGGATGGGATGCCCACCCCTAGGTTGGAAGGTTTTTTTATCTTTCCCGGCGCTTCCAGAACAAAGCGCCGGGATTGGTTACTATTTACCGGCGCTGTTAATAAAATGCCGGTCTTGGTAATTCTTTCCCGGCGGTTAGAGTGAAATGCCGGTATTGATTACTCAGTACAGGCGCTTTTAGTGAAACGCCAGGTTTGTTCACTCTTTACCGGCGCTTATTTACATCTAATACGGCGTTTCCAAAAAACACATTTTTATGTTGAAACGTTCTTACATTTACCGGCGCTTCGGTAAGTAAACGCCGGTTTTGTTCACTCTGTCCCGGCGCTTTAGTAAAAACGCCGGGATTTCTTGAAACTCAGTTTATTACCGGCGCTTGGAATACAAAACGCCATCATTGATAATGTTTTACCGACGCTTGTGTTGAAACGCCGCCGTGAAAGTGTCGTTTTTGACATCATTTTTTGTAGTGATCTCCATTGTTTTTTCTTTCTTTCTCATTTGCTTATTGGCTTCAAAAGTACCCATTATTCGTTGTCTTCACGCATATAGGCTCCCTTATCCTCACCCACATGAAAAGTTTATTTTTCCTCAAAAAATTAGTGGTACGCTCATTTACTTCTCAATTTAATTTCCCTTTCAGTAATTTGAATCAATTGTTTTAATTAACAACTTGTAGATTAAGTGTTTGATTAAGAGAACAACTCAATAATGAGAAGTCTATGCAAATCAGACCAAGGATGCAGAAGCAAATTTAGAAACGAAACTCAAGATGAAGGATTACACCAGTCTCTAGTCTAGTCGACTGAGCTAGCACTACACCAAATTGACATTTTTGTAACAACCCCCAAAACAGTATCACTTTTGAAGTGTAACAATCCACCTAACAATTTTACACATTTTCACAAACAAAATGATGCAATAATAGTATTACCATGAATAGTATGGTTATAAAAGTGATATTATTCATGGTGATACAACTTATTGTATCATTTTTTGTTTGTTACTGTTTTTCATTTTTTTGACTAAATTTAGTTTTGACTTGAAATTATTTTGTGGATTGTAACATCTCAAAAATAATACTATTTTGAGAGTTGTTACAAAAGTGTCAATTTGGTGTGGTGTAGCCTTGGTTGACCGCACTGAGGCTTGGTCAATTGGAGTTGTCGAGTAAATTTTCTTAACCCGCTAAATAAAATCAACACTAGAGATGAACCAATAAAGTTAAAATACTTCAAACAATGGTTTGAATCATGCATTAAATCAATTTCACACCATAATTGTTCTGAGGTACAATCCATTTACAATCTAGTATATGGGAAGTAAATCATTCACAATAAATGCTAGAAAGTAAATGCAATAGAGAAAGTAAGGGACATTGAAGGAGATGATGCATGTTTCATTAGTTTTTCATAGAGAAAAATATTAACAGGGATTTGCAGTAGCGAATATGCTTCAAATTCGTCATTTTATTTCCTTGCTTTCCTTTTCTTCCAACTCTTTCTCGTACTATCTTTTTTATCGACTTCTTTCTTTCAACCCAAATCACTTTGTTTTATAATAAACTTACTATATGATATAGAACATGCAATGAAACATACAAAATATAAAAATAAAACTAAGGGGGCAGGGCACTAATCTTTTTCATTTTAAAATCAATGTCGACGAAAGCAAGGCAATATTATTTTCGGCTTATTTAACAGAAAAAAATGGCTACCATCGAAATTCGAGCTAAGGCAATTGAATGCATGCATATGAGACCACTAGTGCACTGATAATGGCCGGGTTTGACCCTAATAAAGAAGAAAATAAAGCTTCTAAAAAGTATGGGAAGAAGACTAGTCTGTGTATCCCATTGTATATCAATCTATCTATCTAGATTCTTGACAACACATGCACAGTTTTCTCTGTTTTGTTAGGTTTGATTTCACTTTCCAACCAAAGTTCTTCTTTTCATTCATGTTTTACACACTGTCCTGCACGTGTTGGGTTTCAGTGATAAATTGATCATGCATGAGAGAGCTTGCTTGCCATATGGTCTTAAAGGGGTGCACGATGGAGCTTTAAATGATACTATGATACACCCTCCCCTCCTTAAAGGCATTATTATTAAACTTTGGTCCCAGTTAATCCTTTGACAAGTACTCTCACTTCCCGTCATTATCTCTGTGGGTTCCTATATTTAGGGACCCTAAAATATTAGTATGTAGGTAAATTTTGTTGTGGGTTGAGTCAGGTGTATATGCAAGACGTTGTTAAGTGAAAATTTTGAATGATACGGTGCTACTTTAAAGTTAAATGGTGTTTTTTGTGCTAATCAATGGGTTGATGCACTTAGTATAATGCTTCGTGGTTTAATCTTCTTCTTTTTTGACATTTTTTGGGGATTTTATGTTCAATGTATAAGAGGCGCATAGTCGTGACCAAGTATCAAAATTTTCTTAGGCCTGATTCTAATGTGCTCCACAATCTGGTTCACATTGTTGGTGAGCTATGTCCACTCAAATTGAGTTTGGATTTTAATTGGACTCGTAATGTAGTATGGATAAGCTCAAAATGGCTGGGTTAGTGTCCAACTTCTCCAAGCTCAAAAACGACATACCTGATAAGACTCCAATTTTTCTTTTTAGTGGCGGCTTAACTGCAATCATCAGGACAATAAACTCCAAGTCAATAAAAAAATATTCATATCATTTCGGAAATCTCTAGATTCAGTACCGTGTCGCTAATAATCATGCCAAATATAAGGATCAATCTCAGATTATTAGTGTTGCGGTGTTCCATTGCTTAGTCCTTGATGGACTTTATTCTCAACTATAGTTGAAGTTCGAGGTTGCCCATTGCAGATTGCATTGGCTAACCGAAATTCAAAGAATGGTCTCAGTTCAAGCCTTATATTTTGTACAACAAGAGAGGTATAATGCCACCAATTAATCCATTAAGGAATATCCAGTACAAAAGCGCCTTGCATTAGACTAGCGCAAGGTTGGATCTCTATTTCGTCCTTCGTATGCCTCAAACCATCTCCAATGAACAAGCTCAGAATTCAAATTTAGGGCTTGATTGAGCTTCGATGGTGCATATTCACACTCCAATAGATGGCCAAAGCTCAATATATTGGAGGTTTCAACCCAAACAATTACTCAAAATGGTATGAGCTTGGTTTGGGCGGAGTTGGCCACTCAAAATAGTCCTTAGTGCTCAAAACAGTGGCCACAAAGACTTTCAACCTACAACTGGAAAAACTTCGACAATTTTTTAGGGATTTGTTAAAAAAATGGCTCATTCGCACACACCCACTCTCAACCTCAAATGAGTCCATCCTCTTAAGTTGAAGTTGAGCTATCCATGGAGTTGCTCTTTGCCTTTTTGTGTAGTGCTCTGATTCAAGACCTCGTATATTAATTATGTCTTCTATAAGATTAGGGAATATTTTTCGTGTCGTTGGCACGATAAAAGTTGAACATATTAAATAGAGTTTATTTTATTTTAAATATCAAGATAAATAAATATCAAAATGTTAGGTATGAGAATCGAACTCATGCACTCTTAGTGTTTTAAGTTCTATGTGATATGTTAGATCCTTATATTTGGATAAATCTCAGCCGTATTTTATCTATAACCTCAAACAACATCACGTTCTGTAATATAGACTAGGGTATTCCCCGTACCGTTGGCACCATAAAAGTTTAAAACTTGTCAAAATATGATCACCCTTGAGTTTTCATCATTCATACTTACATGTCCACCAACATCAACAATTGAAGAAAAATAAATAAATATAAAAAAATGTTGGGTATGGGAATCGAACCCATTCACTCTTGGTGCTTTAAGTTCTATTTGATCCGTTAGATTCATATATTTTGTTAAATCTCAACCGTTTTTATCTCCCACCCAAACACCATCATGTTTTGTACATATAATAACTAGGGTATTCCCCGTGTCGTTGGCACGATAAAAGTTTAACATGATAAATAGAGTTTATTATACTTTAAATATCAAAATGTTGGATATGAAAATCGAACCCATGCACTCTTGGTGCTTTAAGTTCTATACGATCCGTTAGATTCTTATATTTGAATAAATTTCAACCTCAAACGCCATCCTCGTTTGTAAAATAGACTAGGGTATTCCCCATGCTGTTGGCATGATAAAAGTTTAAAACTTGTCAAAATATGATCACCCTTGAGTTTTTAACACCACCATCATCAACAATTGAAAATATATATATGTTGGGTATGGGAATCGAACCCATGCACTTTTGGCGCTTTAAGTTCTATGTGATCCGTTAGATTCATATATTTGGTTAAATCTTAGATGTCTTTTATCTCCCACCCCAAACGCCATCTTGTTTTGTATATATATATATATATATAATAACTATGGTATTCTCCGTACCGTTGGCACGATAAAATTTTGAAATTTGTCAAAACATGACCATCTTTAAGTTACTTCATACTTAGATTCCTAATCACCAACATCAACAATTAAAGAAAAATAAATAAATATCAAAATCTTGGGTATGGGAATCGAACCCATGCACTCTTGGTGCTTTGAGTTCTATGTGATCCGTTAGATTCTTATAATTGGGTAAATCTCAGCCTTCTTTTATCTCCCACCTCAAACACCATCCTGTTTTGTATATATATAATGGGAATCGAACATATGCAATCTTGGTGCTTTAAGTTCTATGTGATCCATTATATTCTTATATTTGGATAAATCACTACCGTCTTTTATCTAACCTCAAACACCATCCTGATTTGTAATATAGATGAGAATCAAACCCATAACCTCTTGGTGTTTTAAGTTTTATGCGATCCGTTAGATTCTTCTATTTGGATAAATCTCAGTTGTCTTTTATCTCCAACCTCAAACACCATCTTGTTCTTTAATAGTCAATGATATTCCTCGTGTTGTTGGCACGATTAAAGTGTAAAACTTGTAAGAACATGATCACCCTTAAGTTTTCATCTTTTATACTTACATGCCTAATCACCACCATCAACAATTAAAGAAAATTAAATAAATATCAAAATGTTGGGTATGAAAATCGAACCCATGCACTCTTGGTGCTTTAAGTTCTATGTGATCCGTTAGATTCTTATATTTAGGTATATATCAGCCGTCTTTTATCTCCCACCTCAAACACCATCCTGTTTTGTAATATAGACTAGGGTATTTTTTGTGTCGTTGGCACGATAAAAGTTTAACATGATAAATAGATAAAAGTTTAATATGATAAATATCAAGATAAATAAATATCAAAATGTTGGGTATGTGAATCGAACTCATGCACTCTTTGTGCTTTAAGTTTTATGTGATCTGTTAGATTTTTATATTTGGGTAAATCTCAGTCGTCTTTTATCTCCAATCTCAAACATCATCCTGATTTGTAATATAGACTAGGGTATTCTCCGTGTCGTTGGCACGATAAAAGTTTAAAACTTGTCAAAATATGACCGCCCTTGAGTTTTCATCCTTCATACTTACATGCCTATCACCAACATCAACAATTGAAGGAAAATAAATAAATATAAAATATGTGGGGTATGTGAATCGAACTCATGCACTCTTGGTGCTTTAAGTTCTATGTGATCCGTTAGATTCATATATTTGATTAAATCTCAACCATCTTTCATCTCCCACCCCAAACACCATCCTTTGTATATATAACTAGGGTATTCCTCATGCTATTGGCACGATAAACATTTAAAACTCGTCAAACATGATCACTCTTAGGTTTTCATCCCTCATACTTACATGCCTAATCACCACCATCAACAATTGAAGAAAAAAAAATCAAAATGTTGGATATGGTAATCGAATCCATGCACTCTTGGTGTTTGCCATCAACAATTGAAGAAAAAAATCAAAATGTTGGGTATGGGAATCGAACCCATGTACTATTGGTACTTTTAGTTTTATGTGATCCGTTAGATTCTTATATTTGAGTAAATCTCAATTGTCTTTTATCTCCCACCTCAAACACCATCTTATTTTGTATATACAATAAAATAATAATAATGCTTAACTAAAAATGATCTCGCTTAGTTGTTCTTATTGTTGAATCTCATACGAGATTCATTTGAGTTATGTATTTAATTCAAAATGGATATTTTAGATGTAATTTCTATTACTAATGCTACATTACATATATGCCTCTAAATAATGAGAAATTAGACATCATCTCCTAAACAACATAATTTCTAGTCAATTAGATAACACAACCATTTTTTGCCAGGTTTTGTGGTTTTTACACTTCTACCCCTTGTATAAATGATGTTTGTGATCGTGTTTTAAAAAGAATGGGTAAAAGTGTAAAAAAAACTCAAACCTGGCCAAAAATGGTTGTGTTTCTTGGCTGCCTAGATTTACTCTCTGGCTGGAGATATTTTAAGTGACCATGTTGTCCCTAAAGCAAGATTGTGCAACTGACATGCCTTTGAAATCACAAATAAAAAATTACCACAACCCTCTATTGCTAATAGAGTTTGTCTAGGCAGCCAAGGTTTAAAGTCATTTTTTTGCCAGGCTTGGGTGTTTTTACATTTTTACCCCTTCTCTTTAAAACACAGCCATAACATTATCTATAGAAGGGGTAGAAGTGTAAAAAGCTCAAAACCTAGCTGGCTAGAATTGGGGATTGCTTATATTTTGCAACTCACATGCCCTCAAAATCACAAATAAAAAATTAACACAACCCCCTAGTGTTAATAATAAATTTGACATACCCCTAAACGTAAAAGGTTGAGGTTGGACACATAAATGATGGTGTCAATGCCATTATGGGCTCTTAAATTTGTGATTAAACTTTCCACTTGAGATGTTGAATGGGGGCATCTCTAGTGATTCATTGGCGCACACCCACCCTCATTCTCAAATACTTTAAAATTTGAGATTAAGCTCTCCACCAGAGATGACTTCGATTACATTCACAACAAAAGGATGAGAGATTATTGTTAGAAATTTAAATTTTTGGTGACAGTTTTCCTAAGGCCTAGGGTCAGATGTTGAAGCCCACACAACACAAAATAGGCCCCATGAAAAGGTCATTTGAGCCTGTGGTCACCACTCGCCTCCAAGGTTTTAGGGGTTTGTCTAACTGGCGAGGAAATGCGCGAGGGAGGGGGTGGAACCCTCCATCCCCCTCGAGATGTGTGCCATCACGCATCTCGAGAGGGATGGAGGTTTCCACCCCCTCCCTCGCGCGTTTCCTCGCTGGTTTCCTCGCCAATTAGAATTCCCCTTTAGTTTTGTATCAGCGTGGCGCTCATTTCTAGAAGAGCTCCATTTGATAAAGTAATCATCTTAACACAAATGCCCGAATGTCCTAGAAACTACCATAATATCAACTATTTTATTCCAAACTTTATACAAATCAACATCAAGTGTTGAAAACATTATAAATACCACTTGAAAACATTATAAATACTTGTGTATCGTTGTGCTCTACGCGTGCATATTCATTTTTTTTTATTTAACAAAGTGCAAAGAAATGCTTGAAAATATTGTGACATATAAAAAATGATTTATGAGTTTTATCAAAAAAATAAAAACTGTGAATAGGTTGATTTTCAAAATCATATTCACATTAGGGGTGGGCACGGGACGGGATGGACCTCGTGCCTATTCCATCTCATTCGATCGGGACAAAGACGAGATATACCTCATCCCGACCTCGTCCCATCCCAAATGGGTTAGGGACGAGATGTGATGAGCATGTACTACATAGTCTTCCAATGAAGAATAACAAAAATAAATCACCTCACATTGCTTCTTTGTTTTACCCTTAACCCTCCCCACCTCATGCAGTCGACTGGGTTCGAACTCATGATATGTGATATCATCCACCACACCTCTACCAACTTAGCTGGTACACCTTTGGCCTCACATTGCTCGCACACCAATAATGCTTAATTTATGTACATATAACTTTCATATAACAATATAAAATGTCATATAAAATTTCATCTCACAATGCTCCTAATTGTATCTTGTATGAATGATATAAGTTCTCAAGTTATCTTAAAATGAGTTCAAAAATGAAAAATATTGCTCATTGACCAAATTTCCAACTACATAACTCATAGTGTAAACCTAAACCAAACCATCATTTGCTTTTATTCTCTACAAGGATAATTGTCCTATAGCCAATCTAAAATGTGAAAAAACATAAATTTTCATGAATTTTATTTGATCTAAAATATTCAAATTGAAGTTTCTATCCAAACAAATAGCACCAAATCAAGCAAGTTTTCAAACAATAGATGTTTTGATTTTTCAACACATCCAATTATTTTTTAGAATAGTTTGATTAAAATTAATAATAATAAATATGAAATAAATAAGTTCGGGACGGGACGGGATTGACAGGATTGAAAATCTTCATCCCGAGCTCAACCCACTCTAGATCGGGACGGAATGGGATCAGAGTGAGTTTGATCAATCCCAAAAGGACCCGAAAAATCGGGACAAGATGGGACGGGATTGGATGCCCACCCCTAGTTCACATTGTAATAAAATCGTCGTGTAGCATGTGTGATATGACCAATTTGTGACAAACTAAAACAGTAACAGTGAAACAAAATGGTATTTGATGTAGTCGATTTCTGCTCTTCTTCCTTGTTGCTTACTTAGACCTGCACAGATAGCAAACGTGAGCCAAGGACCATCGTGTGGTCGGCGATGACACTCCGATGCTTAAGTTAGAAAAGGCTTAGAAAATGCTTAAAATTTTAAACTGGGTTATATTGCGAACCTCTAGTTCATCGACCTTATCTCCATTTTATAGTGAATGAGTCATCGTTCGGCTAGGCCTTTGGTGACATAGTTTAGGGAAAGTGATCTTGCTATGGAAATTCTTTCATGATTGGGAGTTGTCCATGTGGGATAGTTTCCCTACATGACTTATGCTCCTAGATCTACGAGAGATATTTCCCTTTCTAAGTGTTGTCCATGCTAGGAAGTTTCCTTGCTCGACTTATACTCTAATATATGTTTCGTAGTTGAATCCAATGTATTGTTGGACTGCCTGTCTTGGATAGATCTTTTAGATACTTGCTTTAGAAATCTTACGAGTATTAGGCATGCGTGACGTGTGGGCTTACTAGCTCATTACAACTCAGATTCAACTGTCTGGATTATGCCAATGATGGGCTTGCTGCTATTTAGCTCGCTAGATTTAGCCTCGCTAGATGTGTACAGTACTGATCAGAGGATAATTTGATGTATCATCGGCTACTCCCCCGAGTTCGTGGGTCGTCTTATCGGTCCACTAGGTCATTTCATGAACCAGTTGTGCAGTCATGATGATTGAGTTTGAGAGATTTCTTCGAGTGGCGAATTGCATCAATTATGCGCGCGCCAGCTTGAAAGCGGGAAAGACGGGAGCTCAACTTTCTACATAAACCCCCTGCCTGTAGAGTATAATTCCTTTACTTTTTCGATCTCTAAGACTTTGCTTTGTTGTATTGTCTGTTGTGCCTTTGACTTTGCTCAACCTTCGTATTTGAAAGCTTGTACTTTCATGACGGGCCGGGATCAGCTTTCTGATGAACTGTTCGTCAGAGGCCATAAGTTTTTTAGGAGAGATTGCTTTCTGAATCTGATCTGGAAGTTCTGCATAAGACATTCGGGATTCCTGATGATCTGGTGCTGGGCGACAATCTGACGCCATTTTACCCACCTGAGGAGTTTATCTGTCTTCACCGAGGTATGTTGTAGTTGGTTGTCCGCTTTCCAGTTATGAAGGAGATCTGGGAGTTCCTGGCGTACCTCGGCATTGCACCCGCTCAACTTGTGCTGAACGGGTGTAGGACTTTGATCGCCATTCTGATTAGGGCTAAGGACGCTGGTGTCCGAGTGTCTTCGAGGGCGATGCAATTGCTCACTTCTCCTCAGATAAATGAGCAAGTTGTGTGTGTCCTGACATCACCGAGCTGCATCAGCAAACTGCCTGATGATTTTAAATCGTGGCAAAAGTATTGTTTCATGGCTCCTGCGAACTCTCCGTACTTTGAGCATGTTGGTCGTCCGATTGAGCACGAATTTAGACCACTGAGTAAGTTGATTCATTCTCCGGTCTTGCTTGTATCAACTGCTTATTAGATTGATATGTTGAGATTTTTACAGGGAGATTCTCTATTTCACCTCTTTTTCTTAAAGATAAAGCAACTCTTGATGTGTTCCACGACATGCCTTGTCAGGAAGTAGAGGATGTAGTCAAGCCTTCTAATGTTGAGCGCGACGATCTGTGGGCTTTTTGGCACGTGGCTCCCACTGTGTATCGGGTGAAGAAGCCAAAGCCTGAAGGCCCATCTATTTGGAAAAAGAGGAAGTTTCCCAAGCTCAAGGTTCCAAGCCTTTTAAGGAAGGCAGAAATAGAAGAGGCACTTCCCTCTCCTGTGCATTAGAAGAAATCTCGTGTTTTGTCTAGGTTCGTCCACAAGCATCTGGCCACATCTAAAGGGCGCACTACGAGAAAAGTCCTCTTTTATAGCACATGTTTATAGCATTTTTGTCCAAAGTGCTATGATTACATCACACACTCTCATTCATAACATCTCTCAATAGCATTTTTTAAATTTTGCTATGAAAAATCAAAATTTAATGGTTTTAAAAATGAAAATGCTATCTAATTTGGGCGAGGTTTTTGGCGCCGCTCAAAAAATAAAATTTCACCCGATTTTATCTCTTCTCCCCCAAATTTCACTCAACTTAAAACGTGAGACTTGCCCAAATCTCTCTTATTCACTTCTTCTTCAGATCTTCTTCTTCTTCACATCTCCATATCTTCTTCACTTCTTCTTATCTTAAGATCTTTTCTAGTTTTTCTTCTTTTTCACATCTTCTCCACATTCTTCTTCACGTTCTGATCCCTTTCGTTTCGAGGAAGAGGGCGGTTCTAGAGAGAGATCCAGGCGAAACCAACTTGGCAATGCCCCATTTCCTTTCTCCTCTTCTTCACAACAAACCATGGCTCAGTACCTCCATCTCTTCAACAACAACAAGGTTAGCTTCTTCTTCTGATAGATGGGGTTTACTTCTTCTTCTTTTTGGGTTATTTTTGTTGGATTAAGAAGAAATTTATGTTTTTTTTTAATGGATTTCATTCACTGTTTGAAGCTCTAGGGTTTTTTAAATTGAAGTAAAATTTCGATTTCATTCACTATCTGAGCCTCTTTTGTATGTTCTTTCTTATTCTGAGAAACTTCAATGTTTCCCAATTGTCATAGTTTCACAAATAAGAACCCTAAAGGTAATGAAATAATTTCCACACAATTCAAAATTTACCAATTTCATAACTCTCTTAGCAGTATGGTCTTTGAGAACATTGTGTGTTGTAGAAGGGCAACTTACATCTAAGCTTACCTGGTCTTCATCATAAGTTCAACCATCTCCATTTTTCCAAGTTCATGTATCAACATGTTAATGTGTTGATACATTAAAAATTGATGTGGTAATTGCATTATCTTCCCCTAACTTAGCCAGAATGAGGCAAGACTAGATAATCATTAAGTTGATTTCCATCAATATCAATTGCAACTAATGCAGAAAATTATTTATAGGTATTGAGGCGATTTGCTCAAAATCGTGAAGCCGCCCACAAAAATCGTTTAAGGAAAAAGGTAGGAATAGAAATGAAGCAAGGAAGTTATGTACATATATATATATATATATATATATACTCAAGAAAAGTATTTGCTTGTTTCAATTGCAAAGTAATCTGATCGTTGTTACTTGACAGGCCTATGTTCAACAATTGGAGTCAAGTCGTTTGAAGCTCACTCAAATTGAGCAAGAGCTTGAGCGAGCCAGATAACAGGTGCCTGGAAGTTTTTCTTGTAGCAATTAGTTTCTTGAGAATTGGATATTCGCCTTTTATACTTATCTAATGTGGTAGTAAATGGGTTCTTGCAGGGTTTGTATGTAGCATGTAGGTAATGCACTGGATGGTAGTAATCTTGGGGCTTCTAATGCTGTTAACCCTGGTTTGTCCTTCGTTGTATCCACATTCATCTCTTCATTTTCATCAAATGTTTATTGTGGAGACCTTACTACCATGTTGCATGCTACACTGTCGCTGGCTAATAATTAATTCATACAAACAACATATGAGAGGCTGGACAGTTTCTCACTTCAATTTTATTTGTTTTACGGTTATATCATTGAATGAATATTGTGCAGTCCAATACTAAATATTAGGATTTCAATCACTAGCTGTGAGTTGATGTTAATCACATGTTAGCACAAATACCAAAGTCAGGTTACATGCATATATGAAATTTTTATCAACATCCACTCCACCTGATTCTGTTCTACAGATCCCAGAAGAATCCCTTCCTCTAACTTGGGCATTGAGGGGGTAGATAGTCTGTCGAGGGCACGTATTTTGATGTAGGCATACCAATTAGAGATTCACAATTGATGTGCTAATTTAATTTAAGGATTGTTTTGTAATTGTAATTGATTTTTGGATTTATAATTAGAAAGTAATTAGTCAACGGCCTAAGCTAGCACATTATAAATAATGGGTCGTAATGGTGTGATGGAGGTATTTAATATTAGTATCACTTATTTTTTATAGGAATTGTGAAATTAGGGTTCTTGGAAAAAAAACCCTAGAGTGATCCTTTATTAATCACTTAGGCAATATTTTATAGCACCGAATGCTCCTGAGAGATAGATGTTTGAAGTCATTTAGTAAGGGAGAGTTTGAGTTTTGTTGAAAAGGTTGTGATATGTTTGTGTAGTTTAGCTAGATATATGATAAAAACATGGATAAATGGATGATTATGTGATCAGGGTTTGTTTTAGAAGTTCGATGGGTAAATCGAGTTTAGTTTATCATTAAGAGGATAAGTTTGGTTGCACACAATTGAACTCTTAAAGCAATAACTTTTCGCTCTAAGCACTTAACATCTATTTTTGAACATACCAGTCACTCTGCATTCAATTCCTCTCTTTTTATACAAGGAGAATATTAATAGACATGTAGTGTATAGTGGAGAACTGATTCATGTGGCAATTACAGGTTGCAGTTTGAGAGTCGTTACCATGGTACGCTCAGATATGCGGTGTTGCTGCTTTGGTGCCACAAAAATTCAAATAAGGAAGGGTCGTATTCTTAATCATGAAGACATTATTGGTAATATCATTCTTACACATTCAGCTTGAGCATTTTCTTAGATGTACTACAATTATAAATGAAATTTATGTAATGGTAGTGTATATCCAAATCAAGACTGTTACTGATCGACATTTATCTGCATCTGTTTGTATGAATCAAAATGAAAATATATAATGGCATTGTCAGGTATCATTGAACCTTGTGCTAAATTTGTTTTGGTATATTGGGGACTCTTAGCCAAGTCAATTAAGTGTTACCCCCAGACCCCAAGACAAATCCTTCTGAAAAAAATGAATTTCACTGAGAATTACAAGGAAGTATCGCTCTTTGTATTATGGTAAAGAACTTTTAACATTGCATATCGAGATCATCATATAAAGCATCAGTCAATAGAGCGCCTCCAAGCTCCAACTAAGTTGTTCTATACACATTAAGTAGTTTGATAGGGCATTTCCTACAAAATATGATCTTCCAGCTATATCATATCTTCACCAAGGATTCTTGGATATCCAAGCGAAAACGATTATGTCCTATTTACCCCTTTGAATGGAACAAACATGTACAGTATCCATGCTTTACCTGTGTAGTAGCTTTCTAAGATTTGTAGTATCACTGTGTACACTGGTATCCATATCCGTGCCTTTATTTTTTGAACCATTTGCATTCTGTTGCAGGAAAACTTAGATTAGAGTTTACAGTTTCAGGTCGTGATAAGGATGTTGTGTGGTGAGGATGGGTATATAGGTGATGATTTGGAGGAGGGTATAGCATCTGACATGGTAAAGCATGTTGTTTTGTTCATAATACATGCTATGTTGTTCATATTGCAAACATGTTGTTTTCTTCATATTGCAAACATGTTGTTTTGTTCATAATACATGTTGTAACTCCTAATACATGTTGTTTTGTTCATACATGTCCTGCTGCCAGCAGGAAATCTAATACATGTTGTTTTGTTCATTGTTAAATACATAATAACATGCTTATGCCGTTTTGTTTATTGTTAAATACATGCTATTTTGTTTATTGTTAAATACATGTTATTTTGTTCATAATGCAAACATGTCCAGCTGCCAGCAGGAAATCTAGAATTAAGAACATGTTGTTTTGTTTATTGATAAATACATGATAAAATGCTGCCAGTAAGAAATCTAAAACATGTTGTTTTGTTTATTGCCAGTAAGAAATCTATGATAACATGCTGCCAGTAACAAATCTAAAACATGTTGTTTTGTTTATTGCAAACATGTTGTTTTGTTTATTGCCAGTAAGAAATCTAAAACATGCCAATAAGAAATCTAAAACATGTTGTTTTGTTTGCAAACATGCCAGTAAGAAATCTAAAACAATGAGTTAAAGGAGTGTGAAGTGAAGGAATGCACCACCAAATATTCAATTGAAGTGACTGCGCCATATCAAGTTGAGAATGGTCACAAGGAGAAAAATGATTTGTTTTGTGTTAAAAGCACAAACGTTGATGCTGCAATACCTAAGGAGAAGAAAGTGAAGCCTGAAGTATCAAAACAAAACAACAATAAGAACTTGAGCACCCCCGTGAAACCTTTATCAAAATCTGTTGTTGGAAATGGTCGATCAAATTATACTGTTCCACAGCTATTTGCTTTGGCTATCGAAAAGCGTGCTTCCTCTGGAACTCGACCTACTGGGTTTGAAACTACTCTTGGTGATGTGAATAATACAAATGCTTCCCCACCACCCACTATTGCAAAGAGGTCTCGGGTAATTGAACTATTTTATCACTCTCTTGGTCGGATAGGCTATCGTGTTACATACTGCCTAGCTATTTGCAGCCTTTGTTAACTTGAGAGTCTTTTTGTTGTTTAATATTTGAAAAAAAAATGGTTTCTCAATATATGTTGTAGCATTACATAGCATACATGTTGGAATCCCCGGAAGCTTTTGCTTACTCTTTAGATTGGAAATGTTATTATTAAGACAACATAGCCTAACTGCTGGCGTGCTTTGCAAGTCTGATTTGGTTGATTATTTCCTTCATGCTCGATTATCTTAATCTTGGCATCCTGGAATTTCCTTTGAAAAGCTTGTGGATGTTATTTAGGCTAATGAATAGTTAGTACTGTAGTGAGTGTCTTTTATGAACTTATTTCACAAGCTTTTAAAATCAAGATATCAAACTATTATGTTCTTATAAATTGAAAAACTAGACTTCATTGATGGTTGGGCATGCATATATTTATTGCAGGCGAGTCCCCCTTCTGTATCAAGAAAGCCACTCCAGACTGAAAACTAGAAGCACTCTGATGAAGAA
This sequence comes from Berberis vulgaris, assembly GCA_963556465.1. Taxonomy (NCBI): domain Eukaryota; kingdom Viridiplantae; phylum Streptophyta; class Magnoliopsida; order Ranunculales; family Berberidaceae; genus Berberis; species Berberis vulgaris. The sequence continues at coordinate 63,626,274 of OY747131.1, forward strand.
GATGCAGTTTCAGTTGCTTCATCGTATCCTTTCCTAGAATGATGACCTCAAGCCGTTTTTCCTATTGCTTCTCATTTCTTTATGAAACTATCTTTTAGCATTATGATTCTCCTTAGCCTAGCTTAGAACTAAACATCGGTTAGGACATTAAAATCCAGGATAACTGTTGTGTTTGCTCCAACATTTAGATGCACAGAGCGTGCAGAAAAGCGAAGGGAGGTAATCTTCAGCAGACCATAGAAATTGAAGTACTCCATTTCTTTGCTACCGGTGGTTATAATGTTAATTCCAGGCCACAAAACATGTCCTTTAAAGTTTATGATATCCAAGTTTGACATTATAACTAATATTATAACTAAGAAATAAGAAACCTTATATTTACATTGATGTCAAGAATAGTTAACATTATTTGATTGGATACATTGATCAGACAAACTCGAGTATTGCTAGGTTTAAGTTTTGTTACTAGTTGTGTATACTTAGTCACGCATTTCTTAGTTTGTGGTTATACAAACTGCTGCTATTGTTTTACTAAGTTGGATGTGGTGTTCATGTCACAGACCGAAATCTTGGATCATGTTGTTAATGGTACCTTAAACGTGCTGAGGTCATGCAAAAAGAATCCTTATCTTAAGCGAGTGGTCCTGACATCCTCGTCCTCAGCTGTTAAGATGAGAGATGTCTTTGATCCCAATTATTCTTGGATGAAACGTCTTGGAGCTCCATGGAATTCTGCCAAAGGCTGCAAGTTGAGTAACAATAGCGTTGAAACTTTAATAAGATAAATGAGAAATTTTAGTAATGCATGAACTACAGTCAAATTAGGTCCTTGAGCTTTCCTTTTGAACACAGAAGCCTTGTTTGAAATCATAGTGAATCAATTTTGAAATTTCGTTGTCTGGATTACATGGATAAGTTAATTGTCTTAGCATCTGATATACATTATCAAAATGATGGATGACTGATGATAAAAGAAACGTTGGTATGGATCTGTTAATTTCCAATGTCACATTGTGTATTGCTGCAGTGCCAAGAAGTATAGGATTATTCTAACAATAACAAAAGCCTGTCTTGTTGTTGTATGAAATTAGATGTGGTATGCATTATCAAAAGTTCTAGCTGAGAAGGCAGCATGGAAATTTGCTGCAGACAACTATTTGAATCAAGCAAGTGTTTTTATCATCAAATTTGCATCTTTGCATTGAAAAGATTGCATTTTTGTCGGTTAGCATTGAAAATATCGTAACTTTTATGAGTAAGAGTTGAAAAGATTGCATCTTTTTTATTTCCCAGGCTGCAATTGTTGTTGCCACTGCAACCATGGCGCCATTGAATGTCGAAGTTTTGCCCAACAAGCTTATTGAGCTAGTTGCTAAGGTTTGGGTTTAGTTGATTGTTGTTCGTGTGCATTTTTCTTTCATCATTATTGCATTCTGGAAGTTTTACTGTGTTCTAAGCTGTTTACAGGGTCCATATTTATTCATACAAATGCTAAGGTCCATACTCATACAAATGCTAAGGTCCATAATCAGTCCCCAGGCTCTCAAGATCAATGGGAAGGTATATACACATTCCATTTCTTTTTCACTTTTGCGGTTATTATTTAGTTGCTAATCACTGACACTTTTTTTTAATCGACACACATAATCACTGACACCCATAATTGGTGTGATGTAGGCTGGTGGTCAAATCTTATTCGTATTGGTATATGTATGTCATATTTGATTCAAGTTTAGCACTAACTATAGATTTGTAATTGCTACATGCATGTTGTTCTGGTTCTCAATTTCCACCCTTGTCTTTGCACACAGTTAAGCAACTTCCCTTCTATCTATTTAAACATTTATGCCATTTGACATGTTTTTTTAAGAGTTTACATATTTGCATTGTAATAGAAATCTTTCCACCTCAATGTTTACCAATATAAATGACGTATTTTTCAAACAATTGCATCAAAAGGATCTCCCTTGGTGGATGATGTTTCTAGGGAAATATTGAAACTTATAGAAAGTGATAAGATGGCAAAATTTGATCAAAAGTGGTTTGGGTCTCAAGCAACTTGTTCCCAGCAAGGAAGTGATGATGTATCTAATAGCTTAAGTTTCTATAGCTTTCGTGCCCAGTACATTTGAGTTGACGAAAGGTTGCGGTTTCAATGGATTGGCCACATGTGGCCAAATATAGAGGTGTGATCTCTGCAAACCCTCACAGGCAAGAACTGATTCAGGACCTTTATGAAGTCATTCAATATCTTCAAAGAGGTGTTGTTAATGTTGGGATGATTAGGTGGGAATCTAAACTAACTCTTCAAAATCATTTATGATCTTCGACGAGGTGTTCTATATGTTGTCTAACTTAGTTGTTTGTGACTGTGTTGTTCAGGGAAATGTTGATTTCCTTCAAGCGATCAACAGGGCACATGCCCAGCAGAATTTTACTCTATAGGTAAAAAATTTCCCTATATCATCAATATTCCTATATGTATTTCAGTTTTCTCATTTTAGTTACCCGTTTTCTTACATACAGGGATGGTGTGAGCGAATGCCAAATTAGTGAAATGCTACTGCATGAGGTTGATGCAATTAGAAAGGTATTGGGTATTTTCACCAAGTATAAGGCTTTTAGTCTAATTGGACAACACTTTAAATACAATATTTCATTTTATTTTTTTCCTATTAACGTATTTTCAGTATGAATCTTGTATATATCTTTTCCTTAACTTCGGTTTTGCTTTGTGTTCATATTTCAGGCTTTTAAGTCGTTGGAGGTTGCATGGTTGGCCTTCATTAGCAAAGTCTGTCACTAGCTTACTAAGACTTTCAGCTCCTCGGCGCTTGAACTCAGTCAGGAATCCCCAAGCATCATCTTTGTTTTTGTACCCATCATCATAGCCATCAGAAAATGGAGCAAATGTCAACCCCTCAGAAGGAGTGGTCGTGTTGTTCGATAAAATACGCCGGTGAGTTGATAAACTTGTGGTAATGGTAACATGCACACCATTGCGGATTAAAAACTTGGCGAATTGGAGTGCAGGACCAAAATTATGTGAACAATTGCTGCTGTTTGTTTTCAGCTACCATAGCTACCTTGCTAATGAGGATATTGTGTTGTGAGTTAAGCGTTGTCTTCTTATTGAGAAGTTACAATATGTTAGTTGAGACAAATGTTCATTGAGATATAGTGTAGTACTTTTGAGACAAATGTTGTCATTGAGATAATATTTTTATTGTATTGTATTCAAATTGTGATGGTAGTTCGTATGTTTATGAGATGATTAATTAATATCTATTCAATGTTATAAAAAGTCATTTGATAGCACTTTGATGAGTGCTATAGAAAAAAAGAAAAAAAAAAGGGTTTTGAGGAACGTTATAGAAACTAATATAATAGCATTTGTTAAATGCTACGTGAGGGAAGACAATAGCGTTTTTTAAGTGTTGTCACAAGCTAAACAATAGCACTTTTTAAACGATATTATAGGATTAACCATAACATTTTTAAAACGCTATTAAAAGATAAACAATAGTGTTTCAGAAACGCTATTAATGTTCTACTTACAATAGCATTTCTAAAACACTATAAATAACCCTGTATCTATTATAGCTCCGGCAAACACAACGTTTTCTAAAACACTATGGTATCCTACAATAGCGTTTTTAAAACGCTATGAATAAGCATTTGTGGTGTAGTGACGTGATGTTGCTAGGCAAGAGCCTCGTGAGACTTTTGTTTCTGAGGGGCGTGATGCTCAGGTTGTGGCCCCTGTCTCTCTTCCTGGCTTGGGGAAAGGATATCTGCAAATGGTGGACGTGGAGGAAGTTACTAAGTTGAGCACCAAGCAGGCAGAGTTTATGAGTAGGATGTTGCTGCAGGCAAGCATGAAAACTTTGAACGGTCGTCCTTTATTCAATAAAGGATTTTGAGCTCCGCATATCTCTAGATCATGAAACTGTTGAAGAGTCATATGATCGTCGGCATCATGGTGAAGGTTCTCCTTTTTGTCACCCGTACTGTGTTCCATCTTGTTTTCGTCTTTATATTCAACTGACGATGGGTTTAAGGAATAACTCACTTCTGTCTTCCCTTGAAGCTGGATCGGCACGTAAGAGAGAGTCGGTTGTTGCGGACAAAGGAAAGTTATTGATGAGGGCCCTAATGTAGTGAAGATGACTAAAAGCGGTGCTGGAGTGATTTCAGTTCCAAATGATCTTCATCAGGATGCACGGATTAGTCTGTTTGCTCCAAATGTAACAAAGATGAGCAACCGAGCTTGGCATCAAGAAGTTGACAACTCTTATGCTGCAAGGAAGCATATCAACAGGTGAAATGACTGGCGGGCGAACTGTGCTCTGGAGCCAGTGGGAGATACGCTAGGAGTGCATTTAGATAAAGGGCAGAAACACCTTGTGTTGGGGATGTTATATCTGAATCAAGTACCCACGTCTAAAATTGAAGTTGAGGTCGCTCGTGAGATATTGTATACTGATGCGTCCAAAATTCGTCCTCCTAAGAGTTTGACTCGCAAAACAAATGTTAGACTGCCAAATACCACCTTTTTGGTGGCCGAAGGCACTCCAATGCTTTAGTCAGCAACTTTGTTTGAAGAAGGAAGTACATCTGGAGAAAACTCAGTTAAAGTTGCATAACTGTGCCGACTGTTCCCTTTACCTTTTATAATGGTCGCGGTTAATTCTTTGTGTGACTTAAGCATGTGAGGCGCAATGGAATGAGATGTTTCTTGTAACAGTCTCCTCCTTAATGGAGATGCGTCCGTGGAGGCGTAATTCCCTCCACGACTCTTTTTGGTGCAACGTTCATCCTCTTTATGAGAGTACTCGTGTCGGACCTGGATTCAGGCTTTGATTCGTTCAGGCCTGGATTTGGGCCTTGTTTACATCTTTTTACTAGTAAGCCTTGTCTGGGCCTCTTGTGATCGACTTTAATCTTCTTGGGTTTTATGAGCTGGCCCAGTAGATTTGTTGTCATGTCCTCGTGATGGACGTTATCTGCCATGTGTACGATCGTGATGATTGGTCTATTTTGATGTATTATCAGCTACTCCCTCTTTAGTTAATGGGTATGCTGATGTGGCCAATAACTTCGTGACGGTTTACCTTTCAATTCCATCATAGTCTTGTATTTAATGTTGTCAGTAACTTTCCACGGGTTGGTGTCTCGATCATTTGCTTGCCCGTTCATTTTTGCGCACATTTTTGGGATTTTGCGTAGTCATCATATTTTGCACGTAGTCCCATGAGTTTTCCCTTCATTGTTCGGCTCTATAAATGGGGATGTGACGAATTCGTTTTCCCTCTTTACGCTATCTTTAAAATTAGGGTTCGCTTATTCCTTTGCCTTTTTCACTTTCATTGTTCTTTTGTTCCTTAACGATGTCCATTGGCGATAAACTAAGCGGTAAGTCGCTCACCTTGTGTGAGGTTCATTTTTATCCCAATAGAGCTTATCACGCAACATTGGATAGTCTTCACTCTGATTATAACTGCCACTCGGCCTGGACAGGATGATAGTCCTTGTAATCTAAAGGTTGGATACATCGCACTATGTTCGTGCAGGTTTTGTTCTAGCTTTTGGTTCCTAGTTTCGGAGCTGTTCTGGGAGTATTTGAACTTCTTGGCATTCCTCCAGCACAACTGGGTCCTAATGGTTGGAAGGTAATGCTTTCTTCTTATGCAAGGGCTATTATGTCTAGTATTTCTTTAACTGTCAAGCTTTTGCATTCAGTGGTTGGTCTGTTGGTGAACATGGATATTTGCTTCATCCATTCTCCTACCTGATTTGAAAGCTTAATGATGATATCTGCGATGGTCAAGGTCTTGGTTTTATGCTTCTATGGACCATGGCTACTTCCAATTGCGGGGTCGTTTAATTTTTTAGTCATTTCGATTTCCCAATAAACAGAAGAATCTTCATTTGACTACTGAAGATGACCGCTTCCTGAAGCTTCATCGATTTCCTGTGGAGACATTTCTTTCTAAGGGCATCTTAGAGCGTAGTGATTTGTACACTATGAATGAAACAGAGCGAGTGTTATTCATTGAGTCTCATGCTAAGGCTTTTACTGCTCATGTTAGTGTTAGTGATGCTAGCATTGATTGAGAAGTGAGTTCGGACAGGCGTGTTACAGATCTCGATGCTCCAGTTAATGTCACCGTTCCTACTTCCAGAAAAAGAAAGCTTTCGAGGCCCATGCTTTCGAGGCCCATGAGTTCGTCGAGGCAATTGTTGGTAGATCCTAGTTGAGTTCCAAGGAAGAGACGACTTTCTATTCGTGGTTTTGCTCAGAGTGTGTCCCGTCTGAATCCTGTTCAGGATGTTACGAAGGCTACCTCTCACCCAGGTCCTTCCCACGACGATGTTGTGAAAGGGAACTGTGGATATTTTGAAGAGGATGAAAAGCTGAGGTTGGCGTTGGAGAGGAGTGAGATGAAGACTACTTTTTCGTTGGATGATAATGAAAAGATGTTTTTTCTAATTATGGTGTCTCGAACATTGTTGAGTTGTCTAATGATGATCCCCGGGTTATTAATGACAAAATGCTTCAGCTAGCGGTGGAATAGTCTAAAGATGTTGGTGGTGGTCAGAGTTTTGAGGTTCACTTTCCTTCGTCGTCTATTGATGTTAGCGAAGCGGTCTAATTCTTAGTTTCTTCTCCTGTTCGTCAAGGTTCTCCTGCCCCCATTGTCATTACTAGTCTTGCTCCTGCAGTTGTTGCTCCTCGATGGGAGGTTAAAATTGATTTATCCTTTGTTGCTGCTATTCCTACCACCCTTCCAGCTGTCGGGGGTGGTTCGTCAGTGCTTCCGGATCCTAGTGTTTTTCATCCACGGGTTGGTTGGATCGAGCCTAGCCCAAAGATATCTATATCAAGTCGGATGACAAGTTTTGTTGGTTCACTCAGCTTGACGTGGAAGACGGTGCATGCAGGTTGATAAACGAGTAGTACAGGCGATTAGTAGAAGGCCTTCAATGCTTGCATTAGATCCATTTGATCACCTCGATCACGACCTTGAGCTGATAATGTATCGGATGAACCATCTCGCCTATGCAGGGGTAATGGGTTCGATCTATTGAGCTGGTCGTGATCAAGTGGCTTCTTTGGAAAAAAAAGTTGGTGGCACCGTTGCTTCTCTGGACATGTTGAGAGCGCAATGCGCAGAGTCGGAGAAGATTGCAAAGGCTGCTTAAAAGTCCTTGATTGAGGCGAAAAACATGCAGGATAAATTTGTTGTTGATATTGATTCTTTGAAAGCCAAGTTGGATGATGGCATACTTGTCTATGTGATGTGGAAAAAGAGTTATCCACTCAGAATGCAACTTTTGATGAAGCTTCTTGTGCTGAAGTTGAGCAAACCGTTATTTGTGTTATCGCTGATAACTGCTGCGCTTGATGATGTTAAGGCAGATACTTCCTTTATGCTTACCACCGCTGAGGGGCAACTTACCGCAACCAAAGATGAACTCGCTACTGCCAAGGATAGGCTTCGTATTGTTGAAGCCGAAGATTGGAAGCAAGTTGTTGATGGACGGGTTGAGCTTCTTGATTATATCGAGGGGCTTGGCGAGGATTTATCCAAGTACCGTCACTTGGTTGGTGAAGCTTTTGAGGACAACGATGTCAAAGAACCTGCTTCGGTAGTTGAGGAGCCATTGCTTCCTCTACCCTTGAACGCTCCGGAGCCATTGCTTTCTCTCTCTCCTAAAGAGGGGCCTTCATCTATACCTGTAGTTGCCTCAGTTGCTTCACCTACTTCTTCATCTCCTTCTCCGGATGTAATAGAATAGTATTATCAATGAAATGAACTTTGTTATTTTTTTTCTTTTCAGTTCAGTTTTAGTTGTCTTGGATTTTGCTTTGTAGCTGCTTATGTGCTTAGGCTCATCATTCGTCCAAGTGTGGGTCAGCGTTATCCTTCTTGATGTTTTGAAAAGAGTTTTCTTTCATTTGTAGTTCCTCGAATCATGTTGATTTGTTCCTCTATTTCTGACTTCGTTGATTCGACGTGTCCATCGACTCGGAGTTATTGTGTTAAGTCAACTCGTTCGTTGAGTTTTTACTTCGTTAACTCGACGTTTTGGTCGACTCAAAGTTTTTGTGTTATGTTGACTCATTTGTGCAACTCGTACTTTGTTGGCTCAACATTCTAGTCAATTTGAAGTCTTTGTGTTAAGTTGACTCAGGTGTCCAACTTTTACTTTGTTAACTCGACGTTCCAATCGATTCGAAGTCCTTGTGTTAAGTTGACTTGGGTGTCCAACTTTTACATCGTTAACTCGACGTTCCAGTCGATTCGAAGTTTTTGTGTTAAGTTGACTCAGGTGTCAAACTTTTACTTCGTTAGCTTGACGTTCCAGTCGATTCAAAGTTTTTGTGTTTAGTTGACTATGGTGTTCAATGTTTACTTCGTTAACTTGGTATTCCGATTGATTCAAAGTATTTGTTTTAAGTTGACTCGGATATCCAACTTTTACTTCGTTAACTCGATGTTCCAGTCGATTCAAAGTTTTTGTGTTTATTTGACTCTGGTGTCCAACTTTTACTTCGTTAACTCGACATTTGAGTCGATTTGAAGTCTTTGTGTTAAATTGACTCGGGTGTCCAACTTTTACTTCATTATCTCGATGTTCCAGTTGATTTGAAGTTTTTGTGTTTAGTTGACTCCGGTGTCCACTTTTACTTCATTAACTCGGCAATCCAATCGATTTGAAGTCTTTGTGCTAAGTCGACTCGGGTGTCCAACTTTTATTTCTTCAACTCGACGTTCCAGTTGATTCAAAGTTTTTGTGTTTAGCTGATTCTGGTGTCCAACATTTACTTCGTTAACTCGACATTCTAATCGATTCGAAGTCTTTGTGTTAAGTTGACTCGGGTGTCCAATTTTTACTTCATTAACTCGACGCTAGTTGATTCAAAGTTTTTGTGTTTAGTTGATTCTGGTGTCCAACTTTTATTTCATTAACTCGACATTCCAATCGATTTGAAGGATTTGTGTTAAGTTGACTCGGGTGTCCAACTTTTACTTCGTGGTTGATCAGACCAAAAATTTATACATATCTGACTTTTTTCATGATTTCTTGTTGCTAGGTACGTCAATTGCTTTGTATGGCTAATTTTTCAACGCATTTATTCTGTCGTCCATGCAAAAAATGGGGGTTCTGAATTTGTAGTCTTATTGATATTCCCTTTTGGTGTTCTCACCAGCCTTAGCTGTCAAAGCATTTACGCTGGTTCGAAGTACGATTTCTTTTTTCTCCCTTTGCTTGATATCGGTCCTTGAATTAGATATTGATGTTTTTGTTGCTTTTGTCTTTATTTGCTTGATGTTGATCCTCGTATTAGAAATTGATGTTTTTGTGGCTTTGTCTTCCTACGCTTGATGTTGGTCCTTGTATTAGAGATTGGTGCTTTTATATTTGATGGCTGAGTAGCGTTGGCTTGTCCGATCATGTTCACATCATCACTAAACTGTCCGATCATGCTCACGTCAACACCAAATTGTCCGATCATGCTCATGTCAACACCAAACTGTCCAATCATGCTCACATCGAAATTGAATTGTCCAATCATGCTCACATCAGCCCCAAATTGTCCAATCATGTTGATGTTGGCTCTGTGTTTGGTGTTAATCGCCGAGATTCGGTTGAGTTCATTGCTATCAGTTTTGTCGTTATTGACTCGGGACTAGCTTGCATCTATCGATAGAATCTTCGAATCATATTAGTTGGTTAATGCACACTTTTCCATGTTTTGTGCATTTATGGAATGACTTGTCATAAATTAGTTCAAGTGGGAAGTTTTCCTTGCTGCTTCTTTTATTAGGTTGTGTATTTCGCTTCCTGCAGCTATGCATTGTAGGGCGTATATTAGTTCTCTGGGTTGTTCCTTCGATCCCGTAGTGCTATATGTTTTCTCCTTCCATATGAGTTGTTTATCTAGCATTCTGATATACTCATTGAGTCGTCATTTCTGAATCCAATGCTCTATTTCGTCTTTTAGATTGTAGCAGCCTACGGTATCATGCCCATGATCCTTATGGAAGGAACATTATTTGTTTTTGTTTCTTCCTTCTGGGTCTCCTCGCATCTTAAGCGGCCAGCTGATGTTATCCCATTTTGCTATGTGCTTCAGTATATTGGCTCGACTTGTTTTCAGGGTTGTGTATGGTTTGTATGTATTCTTCATTACATTTTTTACTCGATCGTGTCGAGGCCATGCTGATTGTAGTTTCTCGGATTCTCGTTGTTTTGAATCAATTATTCCACCATTCCGATGTTTCTTCGGTTGGATGTTATTCTCTCGTTGTCCGTCATTTTGTCTCATTTCCTCCTTTCTTTCTCGTTTCCTTGAAAGATTCTCTCTTTCTTGATCATTTTTCCTCCTGGCCGCCTTCATATCCTCGAGAGAAATGTATTTTTGAGCAATTTTCAATAAGACTGCCATAAGGCTCCAAGTTAAGAGCGTCAAAGGGGTCTATCTTTAGTCCGACGATGAAGGTTGCAGCGGCTGTATCGTCGCTACATCCATTGATCATTGTTAATTCGTTGGTGAAACGAGTGATGTATTCTCGTACTGCCTCATCGGGCTTTTGCTTGAAGTAAAGGAGATAGTGTGGTCCTTTCCTCATTCTTAAGCTCCCGATGAATCTGGTGATAAAAGCAGTGGCTAACGCTTGGAAAGAGTCTATCGATCTTGGTGGTAGGCTATTGAACCAATTCATTGTCGTAGAGGTGAGGCTGTTCAGAGATGTCCTGCACAAGATTGACTCTGTGGTTTCCTTCGAGACCATCATGTGATGGAAGTGTCTTAGGTGATCAGTTGGGTCGGTAGTACCATCATACACTTCGAACTTTGGTGGAGTGAACTTCTTCGACATTGTCGTTTTTATGAGGGCGTCAGAAAATGGTGGCTTGGCTAACTCGTATAATACATTAGGATCCGTGACCCCTATTCTAAATGAGATTTTGGCAAGCATTCTGTCACACTATGGAGTCTTGTCTTGGTGGAGCTCGTTGCTTTAAAAGTTTCCCCGTTGAGGTTTTGCTGGGACTTCGTCACTTCCTTGAGTTCGGTTAGCGGAGTTTTGCTGAGGCGGTACCTTAACAAGGTTAGCTGGCTGAGTGCGCTCTTGGGTGATGTTTTGTAGCATCTTTCTCATGTAGTTCATCTGGGCCATGAACAGATCTATCGAAGGATCTGTGGCAGCATCGCTAGATGTTCGGGTTGTTTAGTCGTATTATGGATCTGTATTCTCGAGTTCTATTGGTCCAATGATCCGTGTTGCTTCTTGTTTGTGAGATGTTAGTGATGCATCATTGCTAGTAGGAGAGTTGTCGCGATCACCACTGGGTTGAGGATCTGTATAGTGTGTCATTTGCTCTGTCGGCTTGTTGATATTCTATCAGAGTGTGTGAGCTTTGTCACAGTGGATCTTGTTTTTGGAAAGGAAACTCGTTGTTCCCCACGGACAGTGCCAAACTAATGCGTCCAAAAATCGTCCTCCTGAGAGTTTGACCTGCAAAACAAATGTTAGACTGTGAAAGACCACCTTTTTGGTGGCTGAATGCACTCCGATGCTTAAGTCAGCAACTCTGTTTGAAAAAATAAGTAAATCTGGACAAAACTCAGTTAAAGTTGCATACATTTGTTGACTGTTCCCTTTACCTTTTATAATGGTCGCGGTTAATTTTTTGCGTGACTTAAGCATGTAATGGGCAAGGGAAGGAGATGTTTCTTGTAACAGTCTCCTCCTTAATGGAGATGCGTCCATGGAGGCGTAACTCCCTCCACGACTCTTTATGATGCAACGTTCCTCTTCTTTATGAGAAAATCGTGTTGGACCTGGATTTGGGCTTTGTTTACATCTTGTCACTCATGGGTCTTGTCTGTGCCTTTTATGATAGTTTTATTCTTCTTGGGTTTTATGAGTTGGCTCAGTAGATTGGTCGTCATATCCTTGTGATGGACATTCTCTGCCATGTGTACGATCGTGATGATTGGTCTATTTTGATGTATCATCATATACCATGGAGCGAGTATTGGCAAACCTGCATAAGTCATACTCTAATGCTCTTCACGAGATTGAGTTGCTGAGGAAGCAACTTGAAGCTTCCTCAGATACTGGAGCGGAGTCCATGACCATTGGGTTGGAGGCTCAGAAGGCTTTGCTTGGAAGCGCTTGAGTCCGACTTGGCGGGGGAAGTGTCCACGAGGGATCGATTTGAGAAATGAACCTCATCTGTCGTGACTTGCAGCTTGTTCGTGATTCTATGGATGAAGTGTAGGCTAAACTACAGGCCCTGCATGCTAAGAGGATTAAGGAGTCCGAGTGGACTGTCTGGTGTCAGCAGTTGGTGGCTAATGTTGAATTTCATGTAGATAGTACATGGACAACTAGAGAATAGTTCCAACTAGCGCAGAGAGAGATGAACATCGCCAATGATAAGCTGGATGTTGAGCAATCCAAGACTAAAACCTTGTCGGGCAAGTTGGATCAACTAAAGCAGAAGCTCGCCGAGTCAAAGGGACGTGAAAAGAAGCTTCTCATGGCCTAAGGTAATTTGAATTTAGCAGAGTCGTGCATGGAAGGTTGAAGTTGTTGCGTCTGATGGAGGAGGAGCACCCCAACTGGGATATCTCCTATTATAAAGATATTGCATATGCAGAGTTTGGAGCGACCTCTGATTTGTCTGAAGAGAAGGCGCCCCTAATGAGGGTGTCAAGAGGCAGCAGTAACAGATGTCTCCTGCTTCTTCCCATGCTAAGTTGAGTTATGTTTTATCTAACTCTCCTCCTGATGAGGGGTGAATCTTGTACTTGAGCTAGCAAATGAATAGTATTTTGCATTTTTTTTTCTTATTTTGTTTTCCTGCGTGCTTGTACCTACTTTGTCTTATTTCGACATTAGTTGTCAGACGTGGAACTTTGCTGGGCTAGGTAGCTCATGTTTGATTCACTGTTGGAAGCTCTGAATTTTTATGTTGCAGTAGTTGGTGCAGTTTTGGTCAGACTCCTTTGTAAAGATCGAAGAGTGTAATACACCCCTTGTCTGGCAGCTTGGTTGTCTGTTGGACCAGCAGTTGTCATCGCTGTTATAAGCATATTAGTTAGACTGTGGTCGTAGCACTTGCGCCTTTGTAAATGATTGGACAATAGTCTTTGCGAGTCGTCTGGGTCGAGCTTTTAGAACTCTAACTGGACGTTTGACTCGTCATTATTTGCTATTCGTAGAATAGGCTTAATTGGACCGGGGGTTGTTATTGCCAGTTATGATTGACTAAACCGTGGTCATCTTTTGGCTACCATGGTGGTCCCTGGCAAACCATCTTCACCAGGCTACATGAGCACTGACTAAGCTCCCACTTTCCAACCCATCTTGATCCGTTCGTGGCAGACTAGGAAATGGAGCGAGCCAACAGTTATCATCGTCATTCGTTCTGACTAAACTTTTGGCGAGGGTTCGGTGATCATTGTCTATAGTTGGCCAATGATCCCTGGCAAGCCGTCTTTACCAGGCTACATGAGCTCTGACTAAGCTTTCACTTTCTAGGCAGTTGTTGTCTGTTCTATTCGGACTAGGCTTCGAGCAATAAGTTCAAATCTGACTATGGTCGTCCTGGCCCACTTATGTATAAAGAGTACAAGTCTAACTATGGTTGTCTGACTTGTGCTTGAGAGGTGCAAGTCTGACTGTGGTAGTCTTAACTTGTGTATCAAGTCTGACTTTGGTCGTCCTGATTTGTATCTGAGAAGTGCAAGTCTGACTGTGGTCATCTTGATTTATGTAACAAGTTTGACTTTGGTTGTCCTGACTTATGTCTGAGAGGTGCAAGTCTGACTGTGGTCATCCTGACTTGTGTATCAAGTTTGACTTTGGTTGTTCTAACTTGTGTATGAGAGGTGCAAGTCTGACTGTGGTCGTCCTGACTTGTGTAACAAGTCTGACTTTGGCTGTCTTGAGTTGTATATGAAGGGTGCAAGTCTATCTATGGTGGTCCTAACTTGTGTAACAAGTCTGGATTTGGCCATCCTAACTTGCATCTGAAGGGTGCAAGTTTGACTATGGCCGTCCTGACTTGTGTAACAAGTCTGACTTTGGCCATCTTGACTTGTATCTGAAGGATGCAAGTCTGACTGTGGTCGTCCTGACTTGTGTAACAAGTCTGACATTGACCGTCCTGACTTGTATCTGAGAGGAGGAAGTCTGACTGTGGCCATCCTGACTTGTGTAACAAGTCTGACATTGACCGTCCTGACTTGTATCTGAGAGGAGCAAGTCTGACTGTGGTCATCCTGACTTGTGTAACAAGTCTGACTTTGGCCGTCCAGACTTACTTAAGTTGCATGTAAGATTTCAGGTGTGCAAGTCAGACCTGGGGTCCTAACTTACTTAACTTGCTTGGCGGTCTAATTCCAGTGTCGGATCGATTGATCGGACTAATAATAGATTGATCGGCTTTAATGAACAGCAGCAAAATAATATTGGAGCTAATGTTTTGGGTTTAATAATAATACTTTTCTAGGCGCGCTCCTTATTTTGTGGGCGCTCAAGGCCTTTGATGTTTGTACTTTTGAGTGTGTTGGGCTGGATCTGGCAGGACATAAGCTTGGGCTCATTAGTTGAGGGGCCCATTTAGAAAAAATCTTTGTGGATCAACGTGCCAGGGATACGACGAATTCTGCTAGACGGTTCAGTACCGATTACTCCCTTAGTTAATAGGGCTGCCTGCAGGGTCATTAATTCAAAAGATGTGGACTTGTGCAGTTGCTATTGGAACCGTCATTTTTCTGATTTCCCATACAACATTTAATGCTGAAGTAACTGCTTGTTGATGCCTCTTTGTAACCATTTCGCCTATATATAGGCTGGCTATTCTACGTTTAAGCACTGCAATGCAAATAGTAGAGCATGTTAATCAAATGTATCTTACCAAAGAGTTTGCTTCGAATTTTCCAAAGGCTGAAGGAAGATTTCTTCCATTGGAGTATTTGAATGCTCTGACATTTGCGCGACAAGTCTTGATAATACTTGTTATGCAGTGTCGCCTGATCTTGGTGGGCACTGGATTGATCTCATGAGATCTTGTAATATCTTCTTGCATTTCAAAGAAGAGTTACGAACTTCCTCTGGGAGGCTAGGTAGGTCTTCCATCTTTCGGTGCTCGAGTACTCTCTCATCCGTTTACCACTGTCAAGGGATGGTCCTCGCAGCTAGTTTATGGTTGATGGGAGTGTTGGAGGTCGCGACTCTCATTCCTGGGGTGGTACCTCTGCCTGCCGCAGACATTACACATCTAAAAGCTGCCCTCGCTTGGCAGCACCGTGAAACCTCGATCATCCGCTTGTTAGGGGACATTTTTCTCCAGCTTTTTGTTGCTTTCAAATCGTCTTTGTGGGGTGAATCAACAGAGTGATGAGTTGAGTGTGTTCCTTCGCCTTTTGCTCCGGACGCTTTACCTTCACCACCTTCTTTTCTGGAGGCGGATTAGCAGATCAGAGTCTCTACCCTTGTTTCAGCGGATAGATGTTTGCATCAGAGTTAGACACTTGTAGTGTATAAACTAATGTACTAGTTGGTCGGCAAGCTTTGTAATAACTCTCATTGCAATCAATAAAATTTGTCTTATTTCTGGAATGTGTGTTGTATGAACAACTCTTCTACATTGAAATGAAAAACATAAAATAAGAAACGAAATGAAAGCAAAAAATAACTTAACTTCAAGCGAAGACTAAGATAATTCAGCTCTGAAAGAGGCGCAAATGGTCCTGGCTTGAATTGCGTTGTCCCTCTAGCGAATTTTTTTAAGCTAATAAAGTTAATGAATGGTAGACTTCCTGTTGGCGGGCAATTCCTTGCTGATGAGCAACTCTTGGAGTTGGTGCTCGTTCGTTGAAGTATTGTTACTTAGCTCTTTGTTAGTCTGGATTGCCTCGCTAGCTTTGACTTCTGGATCTCCGCGTAGCTGTTCCTTCGTTATTTGGGCTCTTTCGCTCCATAGAGTAATCCACATTTTTTGTTTTGGCCTGATGTCTGACATGTAGGTTCTGTGGGTCCGAGCTGTAACTGGCAACAATTCAGTTGCTTCAGGGCTGCATAATGGCAGTCTCTTGCTGCCAACCGATCTCTTTGGATAGTCCCTTGAGCATGGTTGGCTATATATTTTATGCATTGGTGCAAGGTGGATACCACTGCTTCCATATTATATAGCCAAGGCCTTCCCAGAATGATGTTGTAGGAGGATGGGGCAGGCGTCAACTACCATGAACTCTTGGACAAGGTACTTCAGTAGCTGTGGCTCTCCTGCCACCACCATTAGATTGATCTTCCCGATAGTGAAGCATTTTCTCTTCGCTAAATCTGACCATAGGGTGGCTGGCGGGCGTTAGGTCCTTCTCATGTGGCTACATGTTGCGAAATGCATTGACGAACATGACATTTAGTGAGCTTCCAATGTCCATCAAAGCTCTTTTTACCTCCTACTTAGCAATAAGTACGGAGATGACCAGGGCGTCATTGTGAGGATAATGTACCCCCTGGAAATCCCTCTTAGTAAACATCAGTGATGGGATCGGGTTGTGAACTCGTGCGTGCTGCACTTGTTGGTCCTTATACTGAGATGGTGTCTGCATCTCGGTCAGTGTCCTCTTGTGGATTTGTTTGACTGCTCTCCTTCGGGGCCGACTCCATGGAGGACGTAAATGATGCCAGGAGCTTCCTTTTTGATCCCTTTGACAGCGTCCACTCTTTCCTTTGCTCAGCCCTACCTCCTGTCTGAGCCTAGGAACTCCTTGAGTTTTCCTTTCCTAATCTAATACTCGATTTCTCCTCTGAGGTTTTTGCAATCCTCGATATCATGTCCGCCTTCCTTGTGGTAGGCGCGGTATTTATTGTTGTCGCACCTAACAGGGTCTCCTTGCTATTTAGGCGGCTACTTCAGCTCTTCCCAATTCGAGATGGAATCAAGGATGTCGGATAGACTGATGTTGAAAGGGGTGACAGACCTGGAACTGATGTAATTTAAGACCTTGTCCTGCCTGGGGCGACCTGAGTTTGTTATGTTGTCTGTGTGTTTCCTCTTGTTACTGTCGTCGTCCTCTTTCTTCTTCCCCTCTTTCTTAGACTTCGGAATATAGGGTTTCTTCTCTGACTTCGCTTCTCTCTTGGCGGCCAACATTTCATCTAGAATGATGTATGTCTGGGCATTTCTAAGCAAGTCTGTCACATTGGCTGGGGGGTTCAGGGTGAGGAAATCATAGAGCTTGCCTCTTCTCAGACTCGAAGTGAAAGTCATGACGGCGGTGTCATCACTATAGCCAACATGAAGGTCAACACACATCATTAAAACGAGTGACGTATTCCCTCAACGTCTCGTTCTGTTTTTGCTTTAGGGTCAGCTAATAATGCGGGCCCCTCCTAAGTCGTTGGTTGCCCACAAAGCGTGTAAGAAACGCCAATGCCAACATCCAAATGAATCAATGAATTTCGGAGTAAGGCTAAGGAACCACGTCAGTGTTGACGTCTTCAGGCTTGCAGGGAATGATCGACACATTATTGCATCAGACTCTTCTTTGAGCACTATAACATGTTGGAAGTGGCGTAAGTGATCGGTCAGGTCTCCTATCCCGTCGTAAAACTCCAACTTCGGTGGGCTTGGGAGCGGTTCGTCGATGATATGGTCCATGAACTGAGGGACGTGAGACTGAACAACACATCATGGTTTGTAGCCTTGTTGCCGAGGGGGTTGTGCGAGACGTGCTTGTCGGCTCTGGGCGTTGGGTCTCTAATGGCCATGCCTCCACCTCTTGTCCATCAAGAAGTTGTTGGGGCCGCGTGGTTCTCCTGAACATGCTCCCTGGAACTTTTTGTGGAACAAGCCCTTCGCTGCTCTCGATCTCTCTCTGCAGGTGGAGGATTCTGCTACTTGAGAGCCTCTAGTGTCTCTGCGATCTACTGCATCTGTGTTGAGAGTAGGTCCACCCTCGAGTCTGCTACGGCCGCCACCATCGTGGGGTCTGAGGAGTTTCCTCCCGTGGCACTCTGTCGGTTTGAGCGTTCGAAGGCTCGACATCATCTCCATTGTTGTGAGACCTTGTCGTCACCATCTCGCTAATTCTCGGGAAAAGGTGGAACTACTATTTTTTCTGAGGAACTCTGTCGTTCCCCACAGACGGCGCCAAACTGATGTAGTCGATTTCTTCTCGCTGCTTACCTAAACCTGCACAGGTAGCAAACTTGAGCCAAGGACCACCGTGTGGTGGCCAATGACATTCCGATGCTTAAGTTAGATAAGATTTAGAAGAGGCTTAAAACTATAAACTGGGTTATATTGCGTACATCAAGTTCATCGACCTTATAGTGAATAAGTCCTTGTTCGGCTAGGCCATTGATGGCGTAGTTTAGGGAAAGTGATCTTGTTGTGGAGATCATTTCCTGATTGGGAGTTGTCCATGTGGGATAGTTTCCCTACACGACTTGTGCTCCTAGATCTATGGGAGAAATTTCCCTTTCTGAGTGTTGTCCGTGCAAGGAAGTTTCCATTGACCGACTTATACTCTAATATATGTTTCCTAGTCGGATCCAATGTATTAATGGCATGCCTATATTGGATAGATTTCTCAGATACTTGCCTTAGAGGTCTTATGAGTATTGGGCATGACCGCGTGACGTGTGGGCTTACTGGCTCATTGGAACTCGGACCTAGGGGTGGGCACGGTCTGGATCGGTTCCAAATTTTGAGGAACCTAACTAAAACCGTTTAAATTTAACGGATCCGGTCCAGCTTGGATTATCTCATTTTGAACATTGGGACCAAACCTAACTCGAACTGTTTGAAACGGTCCGGTTCTATGGTTCCAAACGATTCCTCAAAATAAACAACACCACCACTAAGGAAGTCATGATCTTCTTCTACTATTACACAACAAAAGTACTAAACAAATATCATTAATCTAATTCCCAACTACACAATAGAAAAATAAACCCTTAATTCCAAAACCCATAATTTTTTTTTTTTAAGTTAGACCTCATCTTCATGAAGAAGCATGTTGGGGATTCCTTTGTTGACAAGGAACTTCGACCAGTTCAGGGCAAACAAGGGAAACCTCTTCGAGATGGAGTTCGAGGATAGCTTGGTGAAACTTCTGGAGGAACTCAACAGTCTCGACTGATTCGAGCATGGATGAATCGACCTATTGGGGTAGGTCTGAATATCCCATGGACCGAGCTGAATCAACATTCGATCTCCATCGTGTACCAAACAAGTGGAAAAACAGAGCTTCATCATGTACCAAACAAGTGGAAAGACAGAGAAATCAGTCCTGAAAGAACCAAAGTTTGGACTGAGCCGCACCCGAAGCTTAAGACGAAGACGGAGAACAAAATCCCTATTGTTTATTACTTCTCCAGATACGGATATCTCAAACATTCTCATTTCATCGAAGTTCCTCTCTCTTCTTCATCTGAAGGTCTCTATCTCAGGGGTAAGAAATTTTTTCAAAATCTTTCACAAAGCCAAGGATTGGGACTGTTTGTGGTTCAGATTGCATTTGGAGGAGATGTCAGAGTGATTGTTGTTGAAGAAGTGGAGATGGATCTGTTGTCGATCTGATTGTTTGATCTAGGGTTTGGAAGTGGTGGTAGTGGTAGTCGGCCATGGTTGTTTGATCTGCTGTTGATGTTTTCCTCTTTACCGTCGTCTACTGCTGCTGCTCTCTGTGCGATCTTTATGGGACTGAGGGATGAAGAGAAAGTGAGCAGATAAGAGAAAGTGAGAAACGACTAAGAAAGTGAGAAACGGCTGAAAAAGAAGAATGGACTGTTTTGCTCATTGTTTTTATATTTAGGTTTAGATTAATCTTATTTAAAATGGGTCCAACCTGGACCGTTTCATTTTTGATAAATGGAACCGGACTCGGACCGTTTTATAATCGATCCGGACCGTATCAAAATTACAAATTTAAAATCCAGTCCGGTTTGATTTGAATCCGCGGATCCTTGACTTGTTTGCCCACCCTTACTCGGACTTGACTGTTTGGATTTTGTCAATGATGGGCTTGTTGTTGTTTGGGTCTTGCTGGATTGAGCATGCAATCGGGTCTGCTTCGTTCAGTAGACGAGATTATCATGACACGTGTACAGTGTTGATCAGATGATGGTTTGATGTATCATCAGTACTAATTATGTGTAAGTTTTTTTTTTTTTTTTTTGCAATTTACAAATAGCTAAATCCTAAAATAATTTACGTTGATGGCTTGGATGTAATTGGTCTTTTGCACTTTCCTATATAATAAATAGCTAATACAAGGTCACCCCCAGAATAAATCGCTATTACATTATGCCCCCAGGACTAGCAGTAAACGTGCGTTGACCGTCTATCTTCAAAATGTCTATATTCAAATGACCAAAATACCCTCAATAAATCTAAGGCTGAGATTGAATTTTTTACATCTCAAAGAGTTCATCTTGAAGTAGATCAAATGGTCAAATTAAAATGATAAGCGTATTTCGAGAAAAATCTAACAGTTATTAAAAATTGATTAAAAAACCCCACTTTCTTCCCAACCCACTCACCCCTCCTTCCTTTTTCTCTCCCCTATCTCTGATTAAAACTCCTCGTCACCACCGCCCCCTCCCCTTCCTCCCCATCTCTGTCCATCCGCAATAATGCTGCCCCCTAATCCTCGACTCCCTCTCCCTCCCCGCCTTGGGCCAAATGTTGAAGCCCACATAACACAGAATGGGGTTTATGAAAATTATTGAAGATAGACCCCATGAAAATGTCATTTGAGCATGTTGTCATTTGAGCATGTTGTCACGAGCCATTCAGCACGTGACAATGTGGTCACCATACGCTTCTAAGGTTTTAGTTTTGTATCAGTGTGGATATTAGTTGTGTTGCTCATTTCTAGTAGAGTTCCATTTGACAAAGTAACCATCTTAACATAAAGGCCCCCAACTATCCTAGAAAACTACCATAATATCAACTATTTTATCCAGCACTTTATACAAATCGCCATCAAGTATTGAAACATTATAAATACTAGTTTGTTGATGTGCGTGCGCATATTCAGTGTGTTTTAATAAGTCAATAAGTGCAAATTGAAATGCTTGAAAATATTGTGATATTTAAAAAATGATTTATGAGTTTTACAAAAAAACAAAAAACTGTGAATAGGTTGATTTTCAAAGTCGTGTCAACATTATAATAAAATCGTCTTGAGGCATGCCTGATATGACCAATTTGTGTCAAACTGAAACACTAATAGTAAAAAAATATATATTTATAGTGGTACTAATTAAGTGTAATTTTTTTTTGCAATTTACAAATAGCCAAGGGTCTTAAAATAATTTACATTGATGGCTTGGATGTAATTTATCACTATTTAAGAGGTTTTGGGTTTAGTTGTAAAAGATTTGACTTGGGCAGTTTCATAAGTTTGATTGCTACGCTAACCATGTAACTGTAGAATGGGCTTCTTCGGTAAATAGCATTTTATTTGTTACAAAACTCAGCAACATTAAATAACATCACATAGCCATTTAAACCTATTTTAAGTAATTTACCTTTCTTCCTCCACTACTTCCTTTCCTTCTTCTGCTGCACATTTTTCCTGTTCATGAATACTCCTACCTTCAAAACCTTCTTTCCTTCATCTTGAGAATGACCCCGAATTTTCCTTGTTTGTTGTTTTTTTTTTTTTTGTGCTGCTTTTTTTGTTGCAAGTCTCGAGCAAAGTGCGTCTCCTCTTCCTAGTTTCATCATTTTCCCTTTAACTAGCCATCAACCACTTTCCTCTCATCATTTCTTCTCCCTCTCTAGCCGTCAAACTCCCATCAACTGGTTTTCAAAGTTTTTTTTCTCATTAATATGAACAATCACTCCAATTATCCACCCACCACATTAACATCATAACTCAAATTCTTTTATACCACGCCCCATCTCACTCCATTAACAATTCACTACATACTCTCACCTTCTCATTTTCTAGATCTGGAAGGTTTATCTACCTTTTCCGAGAATACCACTGCTACATATCACTGCTTAAGGACACTTTGGGCCAGAAAAATGCTCCAGTCCCCATTCACCTCTCGCCTCATACCTTAACCCATTCCACATATCAACAAACACCTACCACTCCCCCCACTATACAATTCCACCCCCTTCATTCTTTCCACGACATACATAACCCCCACTACTCCCCCAATCACAGTACCATCATCACCAACATCTTCACTATCCCACCAATCCCAACAACATGAACATGTCAATCAAACTGAAACAAAGATAAGAAACTTGGAGGTACAGTTGGCTAGAAACTTGACTCTCCCAGCACCCACCTTTGAAACTCGTTGGGGTTTGATACTGAAGCTACATTTCTGAGTGTGGTGGCTAAATATTTTCATCACCAAAACCTACGGAAAGAAGTTTTTGCCCAAAGAATGGCGAGCCAGTGGAAGAACACCCACCCTTTACACGTTGAACAACTGGATAGAAGACAAGACGTATCAAGCAACTACTATCTGATAGAATTACTAATCCAGATTATAAACAGAAAGCTCTTACCTCTAGTCCTTAGGTGCTCTTTGGATGGTTGGTATCAGTGAAGCCATGGGAGGACCATTATCATTCGATTGACTTTTCTAAAGTGTCTTGCTGGATTCGTTTCCACAAGTTCCCACCCCAAAATTTATCAATGCAAGATGTTCACTCCTTGGCCGAATGCATCGGCAACTGTATGGAGGTGGCCCTCGATTCTCAACGTCTCAACCTACTACATCAGGTTTAAGGTTTGGCTTGACACCTCCAAACCCTCCCATGCTCAATGGAAACCCAATTTGGGTTTGAAAGAGGAAGAACATTTACACTCAAGTTCTGCTACGAAGATTGCCCCATTTTTGCTTCTGTTATGGAATGATTAGTCATGTGTTTAGTGATGTTTGTCCCCTTTTCTCCCAGGCTAGCACCTGCTTTCATCGCCTGAACTCTGGCCAAGGGCACGACGAGCTCCTTCTCCCCTTCAATAGACGGTCACGAATTCGCCAGCGAGTTGATAATCGACCGTGTGAGCAACCTCATTTTGGTTGATAAGGCTCGACAAGATATACCCAACTGCCGATCCACCCACCCACCCACTGGCCGGCCGGATAGCCGGACGTCTTCTGGATGAGAAGAAAACTCGTTTTATGAATCGCCCTTCATCAACAACTCACTGCCTGAGAGACTGTTCAACAACTCATTATCTGAGCAACAACTGAGTTTATTACAATTTGATAACTCAACTTTACAAGTTTCACTCGCCAACGCCTCTCCATCAACATGAATGCATTACTTCACTGACGTTCTAGTCGATTACAAAGGATATCATGAGTTTCTCTTGGACCGTTGGATGGCCACTCTTTTGGCTGGACACGAAGCTGAATCTTTGTCTGGGATCACATTTGGAACCGTTGGATATCAGCTCTTTAATGCAACAGTTACAAGGGCTAATGCCACCCGGGACTACTCTATATCCCACCACAGTCACCCATTTCATATTAAATCCACAGACCCCACCGCCCACTAGGACCATGACTCGCCAATTCTCTCAAACATGATTCCATCATATAATCACACCTTTCCCTCCCAAAATATCATCCCATCTGCTCCTGTCTCTACATACTGCACTATCCCACAAACATCTCCTCCAATCACCGCAGTTTTTAAATTGTCCATTACGCCACCACTCCATTCTATTATTCCCTAATCATGGTCATTTCAGGGTAACCATATATCAATTCACATGAGCCAAAGGATTTCCAAATGCACTGGGAATTTACTTGGGATTTCGCTTGAATGGTGCTAGGCACGTGCCCATTCAGGCGTGTCAGGTGTCAGGACTAGTACCATTGGTTAGGGAAATCAAGGTTCAGAGGCCTTTCAAGACTTTCCTAATGGTCTCAAAACTCAATGTTCCCTTTTGAAAAGTGCCCAAATGCTTAGCATCTATAATATAGGGGGAAGGTTTGAGCTCTTGACTATGAGGACGTGTTGCCTCCATTGCATAGTCGGGCCAGACTGTACCGCTAGCATTTTTATTGTTTTCTTTGCATTGCTTTTCAACTTCAAACTTGTATTTCCATCGATCGATAGCATCGAACTAGTCTTGAGCAACGTCCTTCCGAATGTTCCTCCCCATTGTAATCTATTGAATATGAACGAGAGCTTTTACTGACTATTGTGCATTGTTATATTGTCTACAGATTGATATTGTGCATTCTCAAGTTAATATTTGTGCCCGTCAAAGTAACTACTCATAGGCTTACTAGTGAATTGGATAGCTAGTGCCGCACGGATTACTAGTCCGTGACAGTTGGTATCAGAGCCAGAGCTTGTTGAATGCAAACTAGGATGCAGGAAGTAAATGAGCGCCTTAGCGCTATGGAGGAACGACAGGCCAGTCGAATGCATAGACTGGAAAGCAGAATGGACCAGTTGAACACTTTGGGAGAACAGATTAGTCGGTTGGATGGACTTTTTTCACTGGCAGACAGAGTGGATTCGCTGGCCGAGCACGTTGATAACTTAGAGGGACGAACAGTCGCAATGGAAGAGTCGCCTCACCCCACAGCTCAGGTGATGAGTGACTTCCAATTACAGTTGGAGGACTTATTTGCAAAGGTTGGCTTGCTTACTAAGGCCACAGGGACGACTGATCACCCAAGGATGAAAGTACCCGAGCCAAAATCATATGCTGGGGCACGAGATGGGAAGGAGTTAGAGAACTTCTTGTTTGATCTGGAGCAGTATTTTCGCGCGGTGAACCCCGAATCAGAAGAAGCCAAGGTTACCATGGCGACCATGTACTTAGCAGGTGATGCGAAACTATGGTGGAGAACCAAATATGCAGATATGGAAGAAGGTCGCATCCTTATCAGAACTTGGGCAGACCTCAAGAAGGAACTCAGAAATCAATTCTTGCCTAAGAACACTGATTTCTTAGCAAGGAGGAAGCTCCACACCATCAAACAAACAGGCAATATTCGAGACTATGTCCGACAATTCTCAACTTGCTTGCTAGATATTCGAGACATGTCTGAGAAGGACAAAGTTTTCTGTTTCATGGAACAAGCTCAGCCGCTTCTACAAGCAGAATTGCAAAGGCAGAAGGTGACAGATATTACAAGTGCTATTGCGGCAGCAGAA
Organism: Berberis vulgaris; assembly: GCA_963556465.1. NCBI lineage: Eukaryota > Viridiplantae > Streptophyta > Magnoliopsida > Ranunculales > Berberidaceae > Berberis > Berberis vulgaris. The sequence continues at coordinate 63,651,471 of OY747131.1, forward strand.
AGATTTAGCGATTATATGCCCATGACTGGATCCACTTCGCTCAATCACTCCACAGCTAGAACTGGCAGTACCAATTCAAGTTCAGGGTCGAATGCTCGCTCACCTCACCAAAACTGGGGAAACTCAAGTCAGAATCGAGGAAACTATAATTCCCGGCCGTCCAACCAGAATTGGAGTTCCAACAAAAATTGGAATGCCAGCTCTAGCAACTCAAATTACAACAACAAAGGAGGACAAAACTACTCTGGGCAGTGGAGACCATCTGCCCCTGCCCCATGCATTCTTTGCAATAGCAGGGATCACCCAACAGGCAAATGTCCATCCAAACCAGCTCTACACTCATTAATGTCCTTGCTTCAAGCAGAACCTTCTAACCCGACCGCATCGAGCTCAAACCCCACCAACAGTGAGACCTCCCAAATGGGAGCTCTACGCAAGCTCAATGCTGTCAAAGGAGAAATGTATGAGCACCCACACAAGAAGGCTTTACAATACATCGACATCACTATCAATGGGTTCCCTTCCCAAGCATTGTTGGATTCCGGAGCGACAGACAATTTTATTGCCCCAGATGAAGCTAGACGTGTGGGCCTGAACTTAGAAGGAGATGTGGGTAAGTTGAAAGCTGTCAACTCTGAGGCAATCTCTATCAATGGTATGGCTAGAGCTGTGCCACTACAGGTTGGTCCATGGGAAGGAAGATCAAACTTCTTGGCCGTTCCACTTGATGATTTTAAGGTGATTCTTGGCCAAGAATTCTTCCGAGGAGCTGCAGCAGGACCATTACCTTTCATGGACTCCTTGGGGTTTTTCGGACCCAGACTACGCATTGTACCAACCTCAATTCGACCAACAACTCATGATAGAATATTGTCGGCGCTCCAAGTCAAGAGGGGCTTGGCTAAAGGAGAAGATACATACTTAGCTGTGGCAAAGCTAGAGATGGAAGATGATACTAGCAAAATCCCTGAGGAAGATGCCCAAGTTATTGCTGACTTCAGCGAATTGATGCCGAATGAATTGCCAAAGAATCTACCTCCCAGAAGGCTCATTGATCACGAAATTGAGTTAGTCCCTGGTGCCAAGCCACCCGCACGTAGTCCATATCGCATGAGCCCTCCAGAGCTGACCGAATTGAGAACACAACTAGATGGCTTGTTGGAGTCAGGATTCATTCGGCCCTCTAAAGCACCTTATGGGGCACCTGTTCTTTTTCAGCGAAAACATGATGGCAGTCTTCGCCTTTGTGTTGATTATAGAGCCTTGAACAAAGTCACTATAAAGAACAAATACCCGTTGCCGCTCATTGCAGACTTATTCGACCAACTTGGATCCGCCAGATACTTCACAAAACTCGACTTGAGATCAGGTTACCATCAGGTTCGCATTGCTGCTGGTGACGAACCCAAAACTGCTTGTTCTACTAGATATGGGTCATATGAGTTCCTAGTAATGCCCTTCGGCTTGACCAATGCTCCAGCTACATTTTGCACCCTTATGAATGGCCTGTTCCGTCACCTTCTGGACAAGTCTGTGGTTGTCTATCTTGACGACATTGTGGTTTATAGTGGGACTATAGAAGAACACCTACATCATTTGTGAGAAGTGTTCCAAATCCTTAAGGATAATCATCTCTTTGTCAAGAAGGAAAAGTGCTCATTCGGCCAGACCCAGATCAATTTCTTAGGTCATGTTATTGGCAATGGCAAGATTCGGATGGACATGGAGAAAGTCAAGGCAATCCATGATTGGAACTCTCCTAAGAAAGTGTCTCAACTACGCTCTTTCCTTGGACTCGCAAACTATTATCGTCGCTTCATAAGGGACTACTCTAAGAGAGCTGTTGCCCTGACAAATTTGTTGAAACAAGATCGAACATGGGAATGGGATAGGCAGTGTGAAACTTCATTCCAAGACTTGAAATTGGCCGTGATGAAAGATCCAGTATTGGCCTTGCCAGACATCACCAAGCCCTTTGAAGTACAAACAGATGCATCTGATTATGCCTTAGGGGGAGTTTTACTTCAAGATGGTCACCCGGTAGCATATGAGAGTCGAAAGTTGAATGATACAGAGTCTCGTTACTCAGCTCAGGAAAAGGAATTGCTAGCTATTGTACATTGTTTACGGGTGTGGAGACACTACCTCTTGGGATCTCAAGTTCTTGTTAAAACGGATAATGCTGCAGCAAGCCATTTCCTTACTCAGAAGATGCTAACCTCCAAGCAATCTCGATGGCAGGAAAAATTAGCAGAATTTGACTTAGTATTGGAATACAAGCCAGGGCGCACTAACAATGTAGCTGATGCACTCAGTAGAAGGGCAGACCTTGCAGTGCTAACCCATACTGGTCCGAGTCACACCATCTTGGAGAAGATCAAAGTAGGCCTACAGACGGATCCACAAGCGAAGGCGATTACAGAGTTGATCAAGCAGGGCAAAACTCGACGGTTCTGGATAAAAGATGGAGCAATACTCACAACTGGTAATCGCCTCTATGTTCCGAGAACTTCTGGTTTGAGGAAAGAACTTTTGAGAGAATGCCATGACACCCATTGGGCGGGACATCCAGGTTGGAGACGGACACTTGCATTGCTAGAGAGGGGGCACTATTGGCCGCAGATACAGGAGGATGTAATGGCCTATGTTCGAACATGTCTTATTTGCCAGCAAGATAAGGTTGAAAGAGATCGACCAGTAGGCTTACTAGAGCCCCTGCCTGTTCCAACTCGTCCTTGGGAAAGTGTTTCCATGGACTTCATTACTGGGTTACCGAAAGTGGAGGATTTCAGGAGCATCTTTGTAGTTGTTGACCGATTCTCAAAGTATGTGACCTTTGTGCCGACCGGACTAACTTGCACAGCCGAAGATACGGCGCAATTGTTCCTCAAGCATGTAGTGAAGTATTGGGGACTGCCCGAAAACATTGTTAGCGATCGTGATGCTCGATTCACAGGAAAGTTCTGGAAGGAGTTGTTCAAGCTCTTGGGATCCAAACTTAATATGTCGACAAGCCAGCATCCCCAATCTGACGGACAGACTGAGCGCTTTAACTCTATGCTTGAAGAATACCTTCGTCATTTTGTAAGTGCAAACCAGAAAAATTGGGTGGGACTACTTGATGTTGCACAATTCTGTTTCAACTTACAAAAGAGCTCAGCTACTCACTCCAGCCCCTTTCAATTAGTCACTGGTCAGCAACCATTGACACCACATACAGTGCTGACCGGATACCAAGGACCCAGCCCAAGAGCTCTTGAATTTGTCAAAGCCTGGCAGAAAAACATTGAAGTTGCTCGCGCCTATCTTGAGAAAGCCTCCCGTCACATGAAGAAATGGGCCGACAAGAAACGACGAATCGATCCTTTTGAAGTCGGGGACTTGGTATTGGTGAAGCTAGATATGTTCAACAAGTATAAACGGACAACTAGAGCACACAACAATCTGTTTCGCAAGTATGAGGGACCGGTACAGATTATTGAGAAAGTAGGCAAAGTCTCCTATCGCGTCAAGTTACCACATTGGCTCCGTTTCACCCATCCTGTCTTCCATGCAACTAACTTGAAGTCTTACCATGCCGATGCCGCTGATCCCACAAGAAATGTATCTACCCGAGCATTGCCTAAGCATCCTACTAAGCCAGATCGAGAAGTGGAAGAAATCTTAGCTGACCGCCTCATCAACAACACAGGCCCGGATAGAGAATATTTGGTCAAGTAGCAGGATGAACCTCCTTCAGAGATCAGTTGGGAGCCAGTCGAGCATCTGCTGCCATACCTCTCAAAACTGGAAGAGTACTTGGAAAAGTTCGCTGCGAGGGCGTCAGCGAATTGAGTGTGGGAGAGTGTCAGGACTAGTACCATTGGTTAGGGAAATCAAGGTTCAGAGGCCTTTCAAGACTTTCCTAATGGTCTCAAAACTCAATGTTCCCTTTTGAAAAGTGCCCAAATGCTTAGCATCTATAATATAGGGGGACGGTTTGAGCTCTTGACTGTGAGGACGTGTTGCCTCCATTGCATAGTCGGGCCAAACTGTACCGCTAGCATTTTTATTGTTTTCTTTGCATTGCTTTTCAACTTGAAACTTGTATTTCCATCGATCGATAGCATCGAACTAGTCTTGAGCAACATCCTTCCGAACGTTCCTCCCCATTGTAATCTATTGAATGTGAACGAGAGCTTTTACTGACTATTGTGCATTGTTATATTGTCTACAGATTGATATTGTGCATTCTCAAGTTAATATTTGTGCCCGTCAAAGTAACTACTCATAGGCTTACTAGTGAATTGGATAGCTAGTGCCGCACGGATTACTAGTCCGTGATACCAGGCACGTGTGATTAAAGCGGACAAAAAAAAAAAAAAAAAACAGAAGGAGAAGCTCATCCTCATCCCATTTGTTCTTCGATTTGGGTACAACATAAACCCTAGATCCCCAATCAGCTCAAGCTTAGAAACCCTAGATCCTTAGAAACCCTAGATCCAATCGGCTCGCAAGTTAACGGGTACACGGCTGTGAGATCATCCTGCGACCAATCGGCTTCAGCGAACTGGGTCATCTCCTCAATCGGTTTCAGCGAACTGCGACACCTCAAAACCAGAAATTACACCCTGGTTGTGTGTTGTGTTCTTCAAGGGTTCAAACTACCTTCAATTAGCGAACTGGGTCATCTCCTCAATCTCTAATTTCTAAAGGTTTGACCTTTTCATCTCCTTCTCTGTCTGAGCTTTTTATATAAAAAAAACCATACTTTTGTTTCAGTTTCTTATAGAGGTTATTACTTAATTTCATGTTGTTACATTGCAAAAAAAACATTTTTGTTGTTACTGTTAAGAATCGCCACTAGGAGAAATTGTTGTGGACTGTTGAGCTTCAAGTTGAATGTGTCTGCAAAATATGTATGTTCAGGCTTATTCATAAGGTCGATGTTTGTGTATATAATGTTCTGTTTAGTTTGTAGCACGTATTCATTATGGGGACAAATGATCAAAGCCAAATGGGTGAAAATAGAGATGCAGTTTATTTGTTTTTTGGTTTGAATGTAGCTCAGTTTATTTGGTTCAAACCAAATAGAGATGCACTTTATTTGGTTTGAATGTATCTCAGTTTGAATGTATATAGAGATGCAGAACATTGGTGAAAATAGAGATGCAGTTTATTTGTTGTTTGGTTTGAATGTATCTCAGTTTATTTGGTTCAAACCAAATAGAGATGCACTTTATTTGGTTTGAATGTATCTCTGTTTGAATGTATATAGAGATGCAGAACATTATATAATGTTGTTTGGTTTGAACGTATTCTCTAATGGTTTGAACATTAGAGATGCATCTCAGTTTATTTGGCTTTTATTTCTGAAATGTATCTCAGTTTGTGTATATAATGTTCTCTAGTTTGGTTGAGCTGGTTGGTTTGGATAAAATTAGTTTGTGTATATAATTTCTGAAATGTATCTCAGTGTTTTTTCTGAAATGTATTTTTTGTTGTTTTTGTTGTTTCTAATGCAATTTATTTTTATGTATTCTTGCCTGTGTCACCCCAACTAACATCTGTTACTTTGCCAACGCAGGAATGACATACGTAGCTTATGTTGTTTATCGTGGGCATGTTCCTGGCATTTATGTTACTTGGTCAAGTTGCGCACTACAAGTAAACGGGTATACGGATGCTGTCTACAAGGGTTTCAATTCACTTGAAGAAGCGGTTGAAGATTATGAAATGTGGAAGGAGCAGGAGGCAAGAAGAGAAAGAGAACAAGCGTCGAGAAGAGAAAGAGAACAAGCGTCGAGAAGAGAGCACCAATCAAGAACAAGAACAAGGGAGTCAAGAACAAACGACACTGAAGAAGTGGTGGACCAACCCAATAATGCTCCCGAGGGTCGTCGCAATCAAGCTCATGAAAATCAAGTCAACGATACTTGGGCTTTTACTAAGGACCTAATCAACAGTATATTAGTAGTAGTTTTATTAATTCTTGTACTTTTGTTTTTTAAGGTCTTGGATAGTATGTGAGATGTAAATGAATATGTTTTGGAGGGTAAATGAATTTTAAGATCTTGGATGATATATTATTCTGTTTTGTTATTTCTATGGTGTGTTGCTATTGTATGTTGTTTCTAAGTCAATGTTGCTTATGTTGTTGCTATGTTGTTGCATAAAACTGACAGTGTTTCTATGTTTATGTATGGTGCTATGTTTTTATGTTGAAAAATCAGTGTTTGCATAAAAAAATAGAAATGATGCTTATGAAATGATCTTGGTGTTGAAATGAATATGCTTATGAAATGTTTTTATGCTTATGAAAAATCAGGATCTTGGTGTTTGCTGTCAGGATCTTGGTGTTGAAATGATGCTATCAGAATTGCTATCAGAGAAAACAGAAATGATGATATCAAAAATGATATGGTGTTGCTATGAGAAAACAGAGACAGAGATACTGCTATGTTGCTACAGAGACAGAGTTCCTGCAATGTTGCTATTGTTAGCCTATGTTGCTATCAGAATTCCATATCAAAATTTCCTATGTTGCTATCAGAGTTCCTATGTTGCTATCAGATGTTGCTATCAGAGATACTGCAATGTTGCTATGTTGCAATGTTGCAATGTTGCAATGTTGCTGTCAGAGTTCCTGACAGAGTTCCATATCAAAATTTCTGACAGAGTTCCATATCAAAATTTCTATGTTGCTATGTTGCAATGTTGCCATCAGAATTGCTATCAAAATGCTATGTTGCTATCTGATGACAGAGTTTCTATCAGAATTGCTATCAGAATTGTTGACAGAGTTCCTGATCAAAATTACTGATGAAATTTCTGACAGTTCTGATGAAATTTCTATGGTGTTGAAATTTCTGATAAAAATTTCTGACAGTTTATGATAAAAATTTCTGATGAAATTTCTGATGAAATTTTCTGCACAGATGAAGATTAGCATGAACAATGGAAATTTTTTTTGAAAAAACACTGGAAATTTTCTGAAAAAACAATGATAAAAACACTGAGATACTAAAAATTTCTGACAGTAAACACTGGAAAAACTGAAAAACAGTGGAAATTTTCTGAAAAAGCAATGATAAACACTGATAAAAACACTGAGATACTAAAAATTTCTGACAGTAAACACTGGAAAAACTGAAAAACACTGGAAATTACATAGCAAATTATACGAGTTTACACCCTGAAAAACTGAAATTACACCCTGAAAACCCGACATTACACCCTGAAACACTGAACATTACATGAAACTCATGACTTGCAACAATGAAACTGCATGAACTGGATCCTCAACGCTTCCATATGTCTGACACTATGTTTGAATGATCTCTTTCAGGGTTGGAGAATTCATTTGCAATATCTGTACAATCTCTGTACGACTCCATGTCGTTGCTAGAAGTTGGTCGCTGCAAAAAATAAATGATTAAGGCTTACAATCTTTATGTGGTTGTTAAAATGACAATAAACATGTAAATTATGTACCTGTGATATAAGTGAGTAAACCTGACCAAGTCCACTAGGTTGTGAATAATATGACCCCATACTTTCACCCTTCAAAACGACAAACACGTTAATCATAGTTAACAATCATAGCGGGGCAAATCAAAAGTGAATAATCTTTGTACTAAAGACAAACCTGCGTAGCTGAAAGCTGTGTCATAAATTGTGAACTTTCAAATCCAACTTGGGTAGAACCCTACAAATGACATGTCAAATTGAAAATATATTATCTTGAATTGAAAAAATATATATATTCATTGAAGCAAAACAAACAAGTAAACCTACCAAATTATTCTCTTTTTGAGTTTCTTTTTTCTTCTTCTTCTTCTTTTTACAGGCTTTTTCCATTGTAGATTGCATCCTCGAAGTAGAACGTCGTCCTTTGCAACGAACATGCAATGGACTATGAATTTCAGCACTACTTTTAGCGCCAACTTCGAACAACCCCTCTGGCTCAACATTGACATCACCATCACCTTTTGATATCTTTAGTTCACGAAGCTTCATTTGTAACCACTGTTTAACATTGTTTGTCTCCTTTTGATCCTCGGAAGCTATGTCAGCCATTTCATAAAAGAGACTGCACATCTCATCAAACCGTTCATTTTCAGGCTTCATTGCCCAATCTGAATATACAATTTTAACCTATGCAAGGCTCTTTTATCATGATAATACGACTGAAACTCATGATCATGGAAATCCTTTTTTATTACCATAATCATGATAATACGACTGAAACTCATCAATATTGTTAAATTCCATCCCTATGCAAGGCTCTTTTATCTCATCTAAAAATTCTTCATTTTCCATACATTCATTATTTTCTAATGTATCCATCCCTGAAAATATGAAAAATTCAACACAAGCAAAACCCTATTAAATCTCTAATACTACTATACTGAAGTTAACAATAATATATATATAGGCTAACAATACAATTGCTAATCATACAACACTCAGGAAAGCCTAAAATGTAACTAGGCTAATCATACAACACTCAGGAAAGCCTAAAATGTTTCAGTAAATTGAAATGAGATGTTTTATTTGGGTAATGAGGTTCTAGATTTTTATTGTTAAAATCTCTATTGTTTAGAATGTGGTTGAAGATTAGAATTAGCTGTTTTTAGAATTTCAACTCGAACATTTTGAATATAGTTAGTCTGCAAAAACATTAATTTGTGGTTCTACAAACCCTAGAAGTTCCTATTTGTCGACTAGGGATAGCATTTCCTTCCTATTTTAACTTAACATTTTATTGATCTATTTTAAAGATCAAATTGATTCGGTTTGGTTGAATCAAAGTGAAAATCACCAAATTGATTCGGTTTGGTTGAAAGAAAGGGATAGCATTTCAAAATCAAAAGGAGAGAAAGAAATGGAGAAAAATACCTTTGTGTTGTGTTCTTCTTGGATTGGATTGGATTGATATGGATTCGATTGATTACACAAATAGATCTAGGGTTTTGGATTCGGTTTGCTTGCTAGAGAAAACTTCTTCTCTGGCGATTTGGGTTCTTTGTTTTTTTTTTTTTTTTTTGCTCACCTTAATCGCACGTGCTTGGCATGCGTGGATGGTGCACGTGCCTAGCACCATCCAGGCGAAATACCAGGTAAAAAACTGGTGCGCCCTAGCATATCTCATATCCATTACATTCACACCGATCACATCCAATCTTTCACTGATGAAGTCAACCCTCCAGTTTCCATGCCACCTCACGTGAATATACCATAGTTGACATCAGAGTCACCTAGTTTGATCCAGTCAGAGAGGTCGCTTTTTAATAGCAGGAACTCCACATTAGCCATCTTCCAAATGGACCCACCAGCTCTATTCCTTTTCACCTGTGAAGAAGAGAAATTCTAAATGGCTAGGAAACCAGCGAGGGGAGTGAGGCGGAGGGGAGGAACCGTCCATCTCCCTCGGGATGCGCATGCAAAAAACAATGGCACGCATCCTGAGGGGGGTGAACGGTCCCCCCCTCCACCTCCCTCCCCTCGCTCGTTTCCTCGCCATGTAGAATCACTCAAGAAGAAACATCACAATATTGTTATCACCAGAAACACAACAGTTAGTAACAGTAATGATGACATTAAACTGGGGAAACACAAACTGGAGATGTTTCCATCCGATCCACTCATTGGTACTGCTCACAAGGTTCTCATTTTAGAGGAACAATACAGATGGAAGAAATGACTTACTACTATGTCTATATTCGGGTTGAACTAGATTAGACATCCATATGGACTATCTCTCCTATCTCCCAGGGTGTTCATAGTAACAAGGGAATGAAGGCCCACCTCATTGATTCCTCAGTTATTGTCCAAACTAGCAACTCAGATGAATTTTTTGATCATTCCACCATGGAACCGACTACACCTTTTGAGGTAGCAATGATTGCCGACTTAGAGTCGCCTCAGTATCCATGATTTTGTCTTGGAATGCAAGGGCATGAGGTCTCCCTATGCATTCTGGAATCTAAAGGCCCTCGCCCGCAAGTTCAATCTAGACATCATATTTCTATCAGAAACCAAAGCCAACGCAGTTACAATGGAGCCACTTGCTGAATGCCAACTCAGGGACAATCTGGCGGTCTTGCTTTATTCTGGAAAAAAGGTATTCACCTAACTATTATTTCCTCATGTAAATATTACTTAAACTGCACAATTGATAATTATCTTGTTCATTCTACTTGGTCTGCTATTTTTGTGTATGGGGAACCAACTCACTCCCTTAAGTCCCAATTCTAGAACACATATCCCAAATTTTTGATAGCCAAACTTTACCAGGTCTCCTCATTGGAGACTTGAATTATATTTTATTGCCAGAAGACAAAATAGGGAACAAAAGACCTACTCGATAAAACCTTAGGCATCTTGAAAATTTCATTGATAAATACAACCTCATTGACTTCCCACTTAGTGATTAACAAGTTACAGAATAACAAACGCAAGGATAAAAATGAGGTTAAAGCTAAACTTGATCGTATTTTGGTGTCTACTGACTGAATGACATGTTTTCCCTTAGCTATTGCTCATACTTTTCACACTTCGGCATTGGATCACAGAGCTCACTTACTTCAACTAATCTCAAAAGTCACTCAGGGCCCAAAACCTTTTGGGTTTTTCCATTTGTGGACCCAGGAACCCCGATGTCACCATGTTATAGAATCCTCCTGGAGTCCTCACCACCATCTCCTCCCGTTTTATAATTTCCATCTGAAAACAAAAATAACTCAGCTATTGTCTCACTAGATGGAATAAATGAGAATTCCATAATATTCAATAATGCATCTCCAACATCCAAGTGGCCTTGGATAAACTTCACAATGACCCTCCCTATAAGGAAAATGCTATGGCCACCTCAGTTCTTGAGGAACACCTCGCCAAGCTTTATCTTAGAGAAGAACTTTTCCGGCGTATCAAATCAGGAAATTCTTGGCTTGTCAATAGAGACAAGAACACAAAATTCTTTCATCTTGCCTCCATGCTATGCAGAAAAAAAAATCTTATCCTTTGCCTCAAATGATACTTTTTCACCAATGTCACTCCATAGGACAAATTCTTAACGACTACTTTAAGGATATTTTCCAATCCTCTTGTCCTCCCTAGTGCTCTGAGATCCTCTTTCTCTTTGAACCTTCCATTTCTCTAGAGGATAATGAGATCCTTCTTACAATCCCCAGTGAAAAGGAAATCCACCCCATAATTTTTAGTATGGAAAGTCACAAAGCTCCCAGGCCATATGGCTTTCATGTTTTCTTTTTCCAAAACTACTGGGAAACTATTAAGAACGATGTGATTGAAGTTGTTCAAAACTTCTTTACAACTTGGTGTCTAGATCCGAAGCTTAATGAAACCTTCATAACCCTGATTCCTAAGATCACAAATCCCACAACACCTGACAAATTTCATCCCATTGGGCTATGTAATGTCATATATAAGGTCATCTCGAAGATTTTGGCTTTCTCAAAGGTCGCTCAATTGCAGACAATGTTAGTTTAGCACATGAAACTTTTTTTTTCAATTGAAAACACTGTTGCAAAAAGAAATAATGGTGGATGACTATTAAAATAGACATGGCCAAAGCTTATGACAGAGTTGAATGTTTTTTTTGCTCCAAATTCTTGATCAACTAGGCTTCTCCAGAGGTTGGATCCAAATGATTGAACAATGTATTTTCACATTTTTACTCTATATCCTATTTAATGTATCTCATCTATCTACCATCAAACCCACAAGGGGCATCAAACAAGGAGATATGTTCTCTCCGTACCTCTTTATCTTAATAGCGGAAGCCTTATCCAGGCTCCTTGCTCGAGCAGAAAATGAGAGCGTTATCAAAGGCATCCATCGCCACTCCTCCTCCATTAGCCATCTGTTGTTCGCTGATGATCTCATGTTTTTTTGTCGAGTCTCTCTTGTGGAGGCCCACTATGTCAAGGACATCCTTCATTAATATTGCTTGGACTCGGGTCAAGTAGTGAATTACGACAAATCATCGATTTTCTACAGCTCTAATGTCCACCCGAAACACTCCAAAATGATTAATAGAATCATGGGATCTAAGTTGTATAACCCAAAAGAAAAATACCTGGGATCCTTTTATTGTTGTCTAAAAAAAAGCATTTGATTTCCAATTCTTGATTGATAAAGTCAACACTAAACTTTCAAGTTGAAAATTGAAATTCCTCTCCTAGACTGGTAGAATGGTCACGATTAAAATAGTCTTAAATTCGATACTTGTCTACACTATGCAAACTTTCATTCTTTCATGTTCTATAACCACCAAATTGGACAGTCTAGCCTGAAATTTCTGGTGGAATGGAACGGTGGATAGCAAAACACATGTGTACTTGGGATCGTATTACCTTGCCTCGACATCTTGGAGGACTAAATATTCCTTCGCACTGGAATAAGAACTTGGCTCTAATGGCAAAAAAATTGTGGTAGGCGATTTTCACCCCCCAAAACCCACGTATTCTTCAACTTAAAGCTCTTTACTTCAATAAAAGATCATCTTTCAATTATCCAAACCTAATCAGACTGTCTCATCTGACAAGTTCTTTCGAGAAAACACATTGACCTTTGGTGAGATTGTTAGGTCAAGCCAGGCCTCGCCCTTACTGATTGCACACCTTTACCTCCTACTAACTTTGATCTCGCTACCATCTCAGATCTGTAGTTTTTTTTCCCATGGCCAGACACCTCAATGGAACACGGTTTTGATCATGTCCATTTTTAAGGGTGGGCAAAAACCGATTTAAATAAGGTTAACCGACCGAACCGATTTTCAATCTCGGTTCGATAACCAAACCGAAATATGAATGGAAATAAAATCATTTAAACCGAACCAAAACCGATTATAAATTGTTCAGAATCGGTTTACGGTTCTGAATCGACCGAATAAAATCGAACCGACCGATTAATTAGATATATATAAATAAATAAATACAAAAATAGGTAAGTGTCATTACCTGATTGGTGCAACAAATGTCCTGCGATGCACCCTATTGTACTGAATCACTCCCAAAAATAAAAATCCAAAATACACAACCCTTTCTCTTTCAGTTTCTCTTTTTCACTCTCAAACCCAAACGCCCGCCAAACCCTAAACCTAAATCTTCTTCTTTCAATCTAATCATCTGAGACTCCAACACCCTGTTGCACTAAAGATCAACACCCTTTTTCAATATCTCTTTCTCTCAGCAATCGTCATCAAGGGTAATTGTAGTTTGCAGGTTCTATTTTTTTCTTCTTCTTATCTCTTTTCAATTTCATCTATCTTGTTTGTTGTTGGATCTATCTTGTTGTGGCTCGATCTGTTTTTTTGTGGTTCAATTTCTCTCTTTCGATGTCTTGTTTTTTCTTTGATATCTTGTTTTATTTGTTACTTCGATATATTTTGGCCGAACCGAAATTTGGTCCAACCGATTTCAAATAAAAAATTCGGTATCGGTTTGGGCTTTAGGCAAACTAAATGAAATTGGTTTGAAATCGGTTCGGGTCTAAAAACTGAACCGAATCGACATTGACCACCCCTATCCATTTTTCTTCCCCAGTAGCTAAAGTATGTTGGATATTACTATCAGACAGTCAATTACTCCTGACATACTCATCTGGTTGTTTGACAAACACGGGCTTTTCTCAGTTAAGTGAAACACGCGCTTTCACCTTTGATCAACTAGAAAGTTCCACTTCCAATGCACCGACTCTGCACTCTCAGGATAAACAGTTCAGAAAACTATGGAAAATTAAAGCCCCTACCAACGCTATTTTCTTCCTCTAGAAGATCAGTAAAAAAAATTCTCACAACCATGACCAACCTGGCTAGGCTTCACATGCCTATCGATGATTGTTGCATCTTTTGCCAAGCGCACACAGAGGATGTCACTCACATTTTTTTCCTCAGCTTTGTCATTAATAAATTTTGGCACCTCTCCCCCTTGCCTATATATTGGCTCAATGCAAAATTTAATCCACCCTCCACCTGCAGGTTCTTTACTTTCATGTAAGATGAAATGCTATCTCAATTTACGTCAGTGGTCCATACTATTTGGATTATTCGCAACAACAATGTGTTCCGAAAAGCTAGATTCACTACTCAAGTATTCACCACCACTTTCAATCGTATTTGGTCCTTCTAGAGCAATCGATGGTTCAAGGCCTCGAAGCCCAATACAAGGATAACATCTTACACCAGGTGTTGATTCATGACAAAACAACCACTTCCCTCAATCTTGTCTCGGTATAGGTTAGACCCACTACAACGATGTGCCCCAACACAGCTAGCCAAACACGGGTGGACATTATATAAGCTCAACTCTTTTTCAGCTCGGAACCATAGAGTCAACTCTATCTCCTCTAGAATGCAAGCTCTCCCTGATCATTTAGACCCCGAATATGTGATGTTATTTATGATGCAAGTTTTTTGCTTCTTCTCAACAGGGTGTAGTAGGTGTGTATGCGGTGGATCTAAATGGTACGGTGTTGGCACAGGTGGCCAGGCTATTATGGGGAGGGTCTTCAATAGTATCATGGCAGAATGTCAAGCTGCAAAGACGATGCTTCTTCTGATTCAGGCATACCACTGGCGCACTGGTCTTCTCTTAGGGGACTCTGGGATTCTACATACTATTTTGCTTGAGGATCATAACCAGACAAGCACATCCATGTGTTGGATGTGGCGCCATTTTATTTTGATTATTGGAAGACTTTTAGAGTAACACAAACAATGGTTATGTAAATTTATTTCTCGGGACCTCAATGTTGAGGCCCATACTTTAGCTATTATTGTTAAACATTAGTTATTTAACCATATTATATAATATTATTGGTTAGAGACCTTTTAACACAAAAAAAAAACAAAAAATAATATATCGGCTATGTTTTTGGACACTAGGAATCAACAATGTCAACCAAAACATTTTTGTAGCTTTGCTCTTGCAAAAATTACTCATAGGAATGATTTGTTTTTCATTCATGGGATGGATTTTGAATAACTTTTAGCTTATATATTTTCATTATTATTCGATAAATTCTGTTGACATACTTATATTTTTTATTTTTATTATTTCCTATGAATGAGATCTCAATCTAAAGAGACCTTTCTTGCGCTCATACCCAAGGTGTCAAATCCTGTGTCCCCTGATTTCATCCCTATAAGGTTTTGCAATGTTATCTACAAGACCATTTCCAAAATTCTGGCTAATAGAATTAAACTTATGCTTGATAATATTGTCTCCCCCAACCAAGGGGCTTTCCTTAAAGGCAGATCCATCGTGGACAACATTGCCTTAGCCCATGAAACCTTTTTTCAAATGAAACACTGCAGGAAAAAAAAGGGTGGATGGCCATCAAAATCGATATGGCCAAGACACACGATAGAGTAGAATAGTATTTTCTTCTCTGTATTCTCAAACAACTCGGTTTCGCAGTTGAATGATCCAATTGATTGAGCAATGCATCTCTATATCCACTCTGAGAGTTTTGCTCAATGGCACCCCTTCCCAGCATCTCTCCCACTAGAGGACTTGGACAATGTGATCCTCTTTCCCCTTACCCGTTCATCATCGTAGCGGAAGATTTGTCTCAGTTACTCTCTGTTGTGAAAAGTAAGACTCTTATCAAAGACATCAACATTAGACAATATATCTCCTTCAATCAGTCACTTGTTGTATGCAAATGACCTCATGATTTTCTGCAAGGCCTCCTTTTCTGAAGCTCACAACGTAAAAGACATCATTGCTTCGCGTGGCCTCTTGACAAGCAGTGAACTATGACAAATCCTTTGTCTTTTACAGCTCAAATGTCCATCCTAGACATGCTAAGATGATTAACAAAATTCTAGGATCAAAGGATTTCAACCCTAAAGAAAAATATCTGGGTTCCCCTTTGTTACTCTAAAAAAAAAAGCACCAGACTTTCAATTCCTGGTGGACAAAATTAACAACAAACTCTCTTCTTGGAAATCCAAAGTCTTGTCCCAAGCCAAGCGCACTGTTATGATCAATGTCGTCATCAATTATATCCCGACATACACAATGCAAACTTTTCTGCTTCTTGTTTCTATCATGTCCAAACTGGATAAAATTACAAAGAATTTCTGGTGGAACGATACCACGGATGGAAAAGCTAAACACCTTTGTCCCTTGGACCGCATATCCCTTCCTCGCCACTTGGGCGGACTAAATATTCCCCCTGCTCATATAAAAAATATGGCCTTAATGGCAAAAACATATTTGGCAAGGGATTTCAAAGCCACTTAATCAGCGTTCAATCCAACTTCAGCACATTTACTACCATCACAAGAGTATTTTTCAACTTTCCAAAGCTCCGACTTCAGCTTCCTTTGCTTGGAAAGGAAATCTTAGTGTGTTAGCAAAAATGAAAAACCATCTTCGGTGGCAAATCAGATCAGGTGATACAACTGATTTGTGGAAAGATTGTAGGGTGAAAGCAAGTCACATTCTCGCTAATTGCCCTTCTTTTGCCCCTGGAAGACAAAATTCTCCTTCTAAGATATCGAATTTTTTGAACCCTTCAATTGGACTTCTTTTGTCCTAAAACATGAGTCTCCTTCGCACTTGGTCCCTCCTCTTGTGGTTTCGGATATTCTCGATATCACTTTCCGCCCTTCCTCTGATCCTGATAAGCTTATTTGGACATTCAACAAATGACGTATGTTTTGTGTTAAAAGTGCTACAAAGCCTTTTTAGCAGAATTCAGGGAATCGTCCACTACTCGACAAGAAAGCAATCATCCCCCTGTTAAACTCTTCCAAGAATTATGGCAAATCAAAGCCCTTGCTAGTGCCCTTTTCCTTTGGAAGATAGCCCAAAACCTGCTTCCAATTTTGAAAATCTGAATAGAGTTCATGTTTCGATTGAGAACTCGTGTCTTTTGTCACAAACCACCAGAAGGATATTTATCATCTTTTTTTCCTTTGCCCAATCATCTCCCAACACTGGCAGCTTTCACCTATCCCAATTAATTGGGCTGCAGTCATTCATGATCCCACCTACCACTACCAAAGCTCTATCTTTTATGTGGGAAACGGCGAAACAACATACTTTGGCTAGAGATGAAATGTTATCCCAATTCACTGCAATCATATTCACTATTTGGATGGTTCGTAACATTAAAACATGGTCTGCTTAGGTCAAACAATGGTTTGAGACACCAGGTTCCAACCCCAGGCATATAAGACATATGACTATCCACCAATCCTTAGAAACGACTCTCAATGACAACCGAACCACTTTGCATATCACCCAAGCCTTGCCAAACCCGTCTCTCGTCATCCCGCAGTCTATCTCCCAAACGAATCAGGCATCTTCTAGTCGAGCCATTTTCCATGATCAACTTCTAGCTGTGAGACACCATCACATTAACAACCAAGCTAGAAAAGCCTAGACCTTTTCCAAACCAGCCTAGCCCAAATATGATTATGGTTACTTATGATGCTTGCTTTTTTGCTTCCTCACAGCAAGAGGCAGTAGGTGTGGTGGCAGTTGATGCTAGCGACATGATCGTTGCGTAGATAACCTCTCCTATATCTGGAAAGTTTTTGATACTACAATGGCTTAATGTTTTGCAGTAGAGGCGACCATTTTGCTGATCCAGTCACGTCATTGGGACACAGGGTTCTTGCTGAGAGATTCAGGCTCACTGATTTCTTTGTTGCATTCTCAGGATCAGACGAGACATTCTAACGATTGCTGGATGTGGCAACCTCTTCTTAATAGTATTAAGCATTTACTTTCATTCCATTTGTAATTGGTTTTGTAGCTTTATTCTTTGTGAGTTTAACGGCGAAACTCATGAGCTTGCTACACTAACCGGACAACTAGCGTTCTTTATCCTTTCACTAATTAAATATGCTGGAAGTTTTAACAAAAAAAATAATTGGGGTCTGAGAGAGCGATGACTGATGGTTAAAAGTTTGCCTTTATGCCTACGGACAAAGGGCCAACCACGTCACCTTTTTCAAATTAGTTGCCACCGAAAATGTGGCCATTTTTGTACCTCTAAAATGAGCTGTTCTACACAGCGAGGAAGCGGGCGAGGAAATCAGCGAGGGAGGGAGAGAGGGGACCGCCCATCCCCCTCGGGATGCGCGCATAAATTAACCATAATCAATCGACTAATACTGCCACTTTGGTAAATGTTCCTAAAAACAGTGGCAATCAGTGCATGTTCATCACCTTTTTATTCCTGCTTTTCCAACTATTTCGCCCTCAAACAAACCCTCTTCGATCTCCGGGGAAACCAATCTCGAGCGAGCAAGCGAGAAGAAGCGAAGATGTGGCGTTGCGTTTCTTCGCTGACGAAGAGATCGATCTCGAACTCGAGCGAACCTCTTAAACCCTTCATATCGAGGTTCTTCTCATCCGCGTCGGTGAGCAAACATTGAGCGAACTTGTATTTGATTCGCATTTCTATTGCTCTGTATCGATTTTTGATGTTGATTTGAATGTGGCAGACGGGACCAAGACGGTATACTATCGTAGATCATACTTACGATGCGGTGGTGGTGGGAGCTGGAGGTGCGGGGCTTAGAGCTGCCATTGGCCTCTCTGAGCATGGATTCAATACTGCTTGTATTACGAAGCTTTTCCCTACTCGATCGCACACAGTCGCCGCGCAGGTATGTATATTTAATTAAGTTTGTTTAGGGTTTATTTGTTTCCAATCTGGGTATTCTGCAGGTTGAATTGTATGTAATTTGTTTGGATAAATTATTCTGCTCCTTGTACTTGGATTGTTGGAAATGTTATCAAATCAATGGACGGAGGCTCAGTTTTTCTGTTTAGATGAATTATTGCTATTTTGATGGATATATTATAGATTTGGAAAATGAGCGGGGTTGGAAGGACACCCAAACCTTTATATTAATAAAAAAGAAAAGACAAAAAATATATAACTCAGCTGAGCACATCATCAATAGAAACAAAATGATTCCTCAAATACTCAACATACTAACTAAGAGCTATATGTCAATATGTTTGCTTCCATGGTAGACTTCAATATGATAATACCCAAAAATTATCTATTTGCTTGTTTGGTTGAAAATCTATATAATCTAAGAATTTGGGGTTCGTAGGCTTGATTTCACCCCTTTTAGTAATTGTGCTCGTGTTCTTACTTCCTCGTGCCAAAATAGATCCATAGTCCGAGTCATCTCATCCTCATTCTCATTCTCATTGCTTGCTTCATTGTCTTCATCCGTATCCTTTTCTTGTTCACTGCTATTGCTTTCTTCTTCAATACATACATTTGTGCAATTAGTAATTTGCTTCTCTTGATTTTCCTGAGCATTAGTGGCATTATCAATAGCATCACTTTCCTCTTCCTAGCATCACTTTCCTCTTCTGATCTGTCTGTAGTGACATTAGCATGTTGCACCTTACTAGTATTCCTACCATTATCTGTTTCCACACTTGTTTGGTGCCATTATTCACTGGTATAGTGGTATTAGCTGTCCCATTAGATTCAGTCCCCACTTCTCCGACATCAGTTATTTCTTCCCCATCAGGGCTAAAGTCTATGTTCTGATTTTCAATAGACTCTTTCTTATGTTCTTTTACTACTAAGCTCTCAAATCTAATGTTTGGTCTTGTTTTATGCATATTGTTCCTTCCTAACACAAGTTGATTTAGAGGACCGTTGGAGTTGTTAATGCTATAATGTTGTGTTCTGACATGTCCTTGGACATACTTCCATCCATCCTTCATACTTCCTTCAACCTCTATGCATATGTTAGCAAACACCAGTTTTCTTCTTTCCTCTATTGCTTTATCCATACAAATGGGAACTCCAATAAAGCTGGATATATAGCTGAGACCGTTAATTGTCCAGTATTATTTAGGGATATTATGGAACCTCACCCAAATTGGAATTTGTTAAATTTTTCTTTCTTCTCCATTTCCTTACCTTAAGGCCTAATCATCAAGAATTTGCCTCCACTTACATACACATTTCCTCCTAAAACATCTTTCTAGAGCATCTTGTTCAGAGAGTTTGAAATATAATTTATCTCCATCAGTTGATTGTACCTTTCGTTATCCATTTCCTGAGAATAACATCTCTAACTACTAGGAGAGTTCGCTAAATGTTAGCATAGGGTTTTATCATAGTTTGGGCTTCGGTTCCACTTTTTAAGTCCATTAAATTAGGGTAGGTTATTCTATGGTGTTGTTCCATATTCATTCGACCCTCAAACCCACCTATACTAATCCAAAATTCTAAACAACAACTAACCAACAGCCTCTGCACTTTCACAATCCATTTGTACTTCCACAACCATTTGTGATCTTTCCACCATTCATAAACTCCCCTTCTGGTGCACACCTTGACCTTACCACCAAATAGCAACACCTTGACCTTACCACCAAATAATTGGCTCAGAAGGAAGAATTGCTATAAAGTGTTTGATGATAAGTGTTCAGACCACACCACTCAGTTTGATCACGGAGGGAGTAAGATAGAAGCTTGATGCCATATCCATTACTTACTAGGTAAAGAAAGAACAATTGTAAAGAAAGGACAATTGCGAACTGATGTAAGATCACCTACCTGCAAGCTGACCAATTCAGAATCCAGTTCCATTTCCACCTCCTATAGAGAGGCCTCAAGAACAATCTCATACTTTGGGTAGAAAATGAGGACGCAGTAGAGGTTTTGGAGAACAACCTAATCTACCTCCATAGAAACACTCCAAGAACAATAATTTTGGTAATTTGCAAGGGGAAAGTTAGTTGAAGATGTCTTGGATAGAGGTGCGGGTGATGCCAACAAAGTTGAGCTTGACAGAAAAATAAAATAAATCTGATGGCCATGGGATTTGTAGGAACTGAGGGTGGTAAACAATTTAACTTTTGAATTGGGATATTTCTCTTGATACTATGCCAAGCAAGGGACTTCCATTTACTTGAAGCTTCCATTCACTACAACCAAAAAAGAGAAACTATGACCTCTTATTCATTTGTAATTTCCTGGGTAAAATAGAAAATGTCTTCCAAACCATTAGGAGATTTCTAAAATTTTTAGAGTAAATCTAGACCATAAAGCCCAGTCTGCTGTTTAGAGGGAAAAGGAAGAAAGAGGAGGAGAAGCACAAGGAGAAGGAAGGGGCAGCAACCTAACCTACGGCTCCTTCATTTGGTCTCATCTTCTCCAATTCGCGAATCCTCCCCGACATCTGATGGAATTTGAATGACATGGCAAATTGACCCAATTCACATTTTAACAAAGAACATATAAAGGTTAAATGAATGAGTCAACTGGACAACACATAAGTTCAAACCAATATAAGCTTTGTATAATATCAAATTGGTGGCCCAAGAAAACTTTGATTAATTTCATATGGGTCAACTGATTCACATTTACAGCCATCTGCCTATAAAATCTTTCAATATACTTTCCTATATTGTATCTGAAAGTCAATATGAAATTTACAGCATGATATGATTCGATTCAGAGCCTTTTTCAACTCAAGGTCCAATTTTTTATTTAACTACGTTGCAATATACCAATATTGGATAGACTGACATGTGTTCTCATGACGTATTATTTTCCAAAAAAAAACTTGTAGTATCTTCACCTGTTGTCTTTATTTGTAAAGTCTCAACACTGAGTTCTCTGAGTCAGTTATACCCTTTAGTTTACCATTGAATGTTGAAGCTTGGTATGCAGATGGATCTGTTCCTAATTAATCAACCATTGAATTGTTGCCTAACTGAATGATCATGAGCTGCACGGACTAATAAATGTATAATTGGCATTTGTCCCTCTTGTTTTTCTCTATACATATTTGATGTCGATATTAGCGGTTATTACATGGCTACTAGTTGTATATGTGAACCAGGTATCAGCATTTATTTCTTATGTTTTTTATACAAGGGACGAGCTTCTAAGATGTGCTTGCGTATCTCATGCAGGGCGGTATAAATGCGGCTTTAGGGAATATGACCGAGGATGATTGGAGGTGGCATATGTATGACACAGTCAAAGGAAGTGATTGGTTGGGTAAGTTGTTCATTAAACTAGGGGCTTCTTTAGCTTTAGTTTTCGGTTGCAATTCAGTGATGTATATTCTCTTTTGCTCAACAGTTTACAGTGTGGTTATATTCGTTCTTGTTTTTTAATAAAATTTTAGTTTAATTGAATCCAAGACGACATAAACAACATTCCAAGATGGACAATACAATTCAAGAATATCACGACCTGCGTTTCATGCACGATTTGATGCGCCCATCCCACAAAAGTTAATCTACATCCTTACTTTTACTTAACCTCCCCAGGCTCACTGCCTATGCCCAAATCATGAAACCAATCTTTTCATCCGACTCTTCAAAATTCTCGATTGGTGTGAGAATGTTCTCCCAAAGGAATCCCCTCATCCCCAGTAGGAGATCAACTCAGATTCTACTCTTCTCTAAGACTCTGACAGGACCTAACACCAAACTAACTTAGTCACTGCCTTGCTCATGTTATCAAACCACTCAGCATCTTTTCATCTACAGATTTCTTCAAATCTGGAAGCAGCAGTATAACTTTTTCTTATTTCTGGCTCTTTATATTATTTAATAGATGATTAATTGATAATTATCCTCTGATTAATCTCTTCTCGCTAGTAGAACGTTACAATTTTTGAATAATCCTTTGAATTCAATTAGTGGGCGGTAATTGGCGATTTCTCACGAAGTTACCGATTAATCGCTTTCGAAATTCACTGATTAATCGATCCATGAGAACATGCTCTAAATAAATGAGAAAATTTAATGTTATTTAAAAAAAAAAAAATCCTTAATCAGATCAATGCTTCAACAAGACAATACCAAGAATGTGTGAAGAGGCTAGAGAGAACAAAATAAAATAAAATATATGTAAAAAGATTCAAAAGAAAAGAAAAAAACGATCAAAAGAAAATAACAACTAAAGTTAAAGGAATATGGAAAATTGCACCTTTATCTAACATCAAATTTTTTATTTTCTTATAACGTGCCTTAAATTGTGGCATGTGATGTTTACTAATTCAATATTCGTTAATTTTTTTTCCTTTTAGTAAACATATTACTTAGAAGAATAGAGAAAACATATTTATAAATTACAAGCCGATTAATTCTAATTAATTCTGATTAATCTCGTAACTCTCCCAAATCAATTAGGATCCGATTAACGGTTTAACTACAAAGTCTGACTCACATGTCAAACTTCTTCATTCCCCCACGAGTCCATTCTTCAGTCTCCATTGAGTTATTCCCTCTGTACCGCCAGCAAATCTGATATGGTCACCTAAAGACAGATTAGATTCATTACCGGATTCCAAATCTTCCTCCTCAAGAGTCAACCTCATAAAATCATTATTGGGATCCCTGCTCAAAACAACCGTCCTGTTGCTCTTGTATGAGTGAACAATCTGGGACCTGTCCAACTGACAGTTGTGTTTATTTTTGCATGTATTTTCCTTGTGACTGGAAGATTGTAAGTTCTCGTTTGGGAAGTTCATGTAAAAACCTTGGAGCTGGAGGAGCTTCCTTGCATTCTTGTCTATAAACTTTATTTATTTGCAGTGTGATAACTGGACATGTTATTTGACAGGCTCCCGTGTATTCCTCTTTCATTGGGTCTCTCCATGTACTCCATGTAAATGTTGATTGCATGGAGATTCTCCTTCAAGGTTGTGTAATTGTTTCTTAAGATGCAAATTGCAATGGATGTAGGTGATCAGGACGCGATCCAGTACATGTGTAGAGAAGCACCAAAAGCAGTTATAGAACTTGAGAATTATGGATTACCATTTTCTCGAACGGAAGATGGTAAAATATATCAACGTGCATTTGGTGGTCAAAGCTTAGATTTCGGAAAAGGTATTCAGGTTCATGTTTCACATATTTTCGTAATTTCATGTATACTGTTTGTCCAATATCTAATCTTTGCTTCTGAATTTCTGTTGCAGGTGGACAGGCCTACCGGTGTGCATGTGCTGCTGATCGAACTGGACATGCCTTACTGCACACTCTATATGGTCAGGCAATGAAGCACAATACACAGTTCTTTGTGGAATACTTTGCACTCGATCTTATAATGGACAGTAGTGGTAAGTTGTTAGATGTTTTCCTGGTCTCTTGATTGAAAACATGCCATTGTCTTTGACTATGCCAATACTATCTAATTTAGATCATCAAATTACCAACTCATGTATCATGTTATATTGCAAATCAGTCCCACATATCTGTATCAGTTATCATAAGAAAAAAATGGAAATTATTATATGTTGCATTACAATGTTCTCCCGATCGACATCAAATTATTAAGACATCCATTTGAATCTGGTGAATCGAAGGCTGAATGCGACATAATAGGCTGTAGCGTAAGGCTGTGCTATTGAACTGATTACATGCATTGGCCAATGACCTTTATTTAACAACTTAATACTAGCAAGATAAGTAATTAACACCTAATAAGAATGTGAAAAGGCAACCAAGCCTTAATTACTTGGGGGAAACATATTTAGGACGTGTGCATACATATCATGTGGATGCCTCATGATTTCCACATCATAATTTACCTGGACGAGGTAAACCTATGTAGTTTAAAGTTTCACCTCTGAATATGGGTAACCTTATTCAAACCCCTTTTCGTTTTAGACCCACAAAGAAAACCCCTACCAAACTTACACCTAATAAGAATGTGAAAAGGCAACCGAGCCTTAATTACTTGGGGGAAACATATTTAGGACGTGTGCATACATATCATGTGGATGCCTCATGATTTCCACATCATAATTTACCTGGACGAAGTAAACCTATGTAGTTTAAAGTTTCACCTCTGAATCAGACCCCTTTTAGTTTTAGACCCACAAAGAAAACCCCTACCAAACTTTTTGTTTGTTAGTATATGAACCCAATTAATGGGGTTTGTTTTACTTTCTCAAAATATAATCCCTTTTGTTCACCCATTTACTTCTCAAACCCCAAACCCCAAACCCTTTGTCTCCCAAAACCAATACTCATCTTTCTCTACCAAGGATTTCAAGAAGTGAATTGAAGAATGCAACTACATTCTAGCTAACCAAAACGAATCCTACAACTTCAAATCACAAGCATGGAGTGGAAGAAGTTTGATAAAGAAAATCTCTAGATCTAATGTAGTTGAGGAAGAAAATGGGGGTGAAAAATCTTAAATCTCACATAAATCGAAAGAATGGGGTTGCAAGTTCAAAATTCTCCAAAAGCTTGTCTTCTTCTTCCTCTTTGATAAATTTTTCAACTTCAAAAACTTAAATCTTATCATCCATCATGTAGAGAAGAGTTTTTCACTAGTTAGAGTAAATGAGGCTTCACCATTAGAGAGAGAGGAGCTTCGAAAGAATGTGGTTGCAAGTTCAAAATCACCAAAATTCTCCAAAAGCTTGTCTTCTTCTACCTCTTTGATAAAATTTTCAACTTCAAAAGCTTCAATCTTATCATCAATCATGTAGAGAAGAGTTTTTCACTAGTTAGAGTAGATGAGGCTTCACCATTAGAGTAAGAGGAGCCTTTTACCCCTTAGACTTTGCTAATTTGTGATTTTAAGGTTTTTGGGGGAGGTATAGGGAGAAGGTGTTGGCATTGGGGTCTAACTAATAAAAATGAAAAAAATCACATGGGTTTTATTTGGGGTTTAAATAATATAAGATATCAATTGACCCATGTGAGAAATTGATTTATTTTTGTTGAGGTTTAAAACCAAAGGTTTGGGGTCTGAATTAGATTACCCTGAATATATGTATGCATCTTTTGTCCTTTTCTCCATGAAATTTTTGTCATACTTGTCCATTGCGAGTGCAAACCTCAATACTTGCTAAAACTCCTCTTTTGGGCAATAATACATGACTGCTGGCATGAAAGATATCAGCCTATGATAACTATGTGCACTTTGATCTGTCCTGTTTCATGGAACCAAAATATTGTCGAAAAACTCAAAAGCACAATACTATTTTTTCCATGACTTTTGAGGAAGAAATGTAATAGTAGACGTTTCTACGCTAGCAATAAGAAAGTCTCCATATTTTGTGTGCTCTCATGAAACTAAAATGTTCTGGTTCCTGAATGCCTCTAGAATATAAAATGGATCTGGTGCCCAATGTAAGAGGCTAAGAATCTGAGCGTTTCAAAAAGCAAGTGTAGCTAGCCTCAAGTCGCAAACCTCAACTTTTCCATTAAAAAAGAAGTGATTGAAAAATTATAAAAAATGACGTGAACAAATGAAGAAATACATAAAATATTGATCCATGCAAAAGCTTATCTAATTAAGCAAGCACAAAGCTTCAACTCTTTTTCCCAAAATGATATGCAATATTGTGTTGCATGTTTAAGCTAAAAAGTCGAGAATCCCACAGTTTTACCGATATTGCAGGTGTCTGCCAGGGAGTTATTGCACTAAATATGGAGGATGGGACTCTACATAGGTTCCGTGCCTCTTCAACCATTTTGGCAACTGGGGTACTGATCATTGCCTATATATTTTTTTCATTTTAGTGATTCTGGTTCCATTTAGGTATTTACCTCTAACCCATGCATGTCTCAGGGTTATGGTCGAGCATATTTTTCTGCAACTTCAGCTCATACCTGTACTGGAGATGGCAACGCTATGGTTGCTCGTGCTGGATTACCTCTGGAGGTTTGTGTTTTGTTTTCGTAGAAATAAAGCATCATATTTCTCAGAACTCCTTGTTGGTTAATACCCCGTTTCTGGACAGGATCTTGAGTTTGTGCAGTTTCACCCCACGGGTATTTATGGTGCTGGGTGCCTCATTACTGAAGGTACTACTTTTTACTATCATTATTTAGTGAACTGAATTGTAATGCTGCCCAAAACTTTTAGTTAGGTTATTTTTAGTTGTGAGTTATGACAATGATTTCGTAAACTTATTTACATGTATGAATTTGGAAAAAGTTACACTTTATATTATGCATTTTTTAGGATTCATTTTCAACTAGGTGCATTATCTGTTAAAGATATGCTTGGAAGAAGATTTATGTTTACATGCAAGAGTTCTCTATATTTATATCAATTTATTTTTTTGTCTTATTTATTTATTTATGTATTTATTATTTTCATAATGCTACTTGTAGGATCTCGTGGTGAAGGGGGCATCCTTCGAAACAGCGAAGGTGAGCGATTCATGGAGCGGTATGCTCCTACTGCAAAAGATCTTGCATCAAGGGATGTTGTTTCAAGATCGATGACAATGGAGATTCGAGAAGGTCGTGGTGTAGGTATGCTTATACTCTTATTTAACCAGATGTTTTTTCCACTTTTATAAAGGGGTTCCTGACAGTGTCATTGTGTCAAATATAATTGCGTTAACTATCTGGATGCCTTTCCATCGTCTGAATCTACATCAAGTTCAGGCTAAACCAGCTGTTTCAAGCTGAGCCAATATCAGTCTTATCTTTCCCTTTCCTGAAAATGTAGATGTTCTTTTAGTTCTGAACTGATCACGTTGATGCATCAAATTGGTGGTAGGTTTTTAATTTTCTCAATGTGTTCTATGGTGAAGATCCATTCTATTTTATGGTACCTTCTTCTGGAAATATGGTCTTGCTGCTCTTGATCTTCTTTTGCAAATAATGCCTTGGTAATCACACATCACTCTTGTCTTGACTATAGGACCACTGAAGGACCACATTTACCTCCACCTGAATCACTTACCCCCAGAAGTACTTAAGGAAAGACTTCCTGGCATCTCTGAAACTGCTGCAATTTTTGCGGGTGTTGATGTTACTAAAGAGCCAATTCCTGTATTGCCAACTGTTCACTACAATATGGGAGGAATTCCTACGAATTACCATGGAGAGGTCATAGTGCCATAACATTCCATTGTAGATCTTTTCTATTTATATTTATGATTCATATCAAGTTGAAACAATGTTTCTTGCACATTAGGTTGTTCAAATTAAAGGCAATGATCCAGATGCAGTTGTTCCTGGACTAATGGCTGCTGGGGAGGCAGCTTGTGCTTCAGTTCATGGGGCCAATAGACTTGGTGCAAATTCTTTGCTTGACATTGTCGTTTTTGGTCGAGCTTGTGCAAATAGGGTTGCAGAGATTTTTAAGCCAGGCATGTTTTCCTAACATCCTAATGAATGATACTCACTATTGTTGTCCAATTTCATTCAAGTTATTGTCCTTTCGATATTTGCAGGGCAGAAACAAAAGCCATTGGAAACTGATGCTGGTGAGAAAACCATTGCTTGGCTGGATAAATTAAGGAACTCAAATGGTCCGTTACCAACTTCAAAGATCCGCTTGAATATGCAACGGGTGATGCAAAACAATGCTGCTGTTTTCCGCACCCAGGAAACACTAGAAGAAGGTGGCCTAGAAATACATTCATCTCTTTAGTCTTTACTTATTGCTTTATTTCAAATATGCAGAGAGATTTATGACAACATTTTCTCTTCCTGCCCATCTTTTTCCATTCACTTGTGTTATTTGCAGAATACCATTTTCATATCCTTCTAGTAATAATATCCTCTACAAGTTTGCAGGAAAATCTCCTTACTTATCAGGTCTTTGCTAATCATACTAATTCTCTTCACTTGTGTGTTTCTATATTGCTGTAGGTTGCCAATTGATTGACAAAGCATGGGAGAGCTTTCATGATGTCGGGTTGCAGGATCGCAGTCTGATATGGTGAATACTTATGCTTGTTGGTAGAAATTATTTGCAAGGATGAAATTTAATATGCCTGATGTTTCAACTTCTTTTTTGGCAGGAACTCTGATTTGATAGAAACGATAGAGCTGGAGAACCTTCTTATAAATGCCTGTATCACCATGCATTCTGCTGAGGCTAGAAAGGAGAGCAGAGGAGCACATGCCCGTGAAGATTTTACGGTTAGTTATTTTTCTCGAGAACTGTTTTCCTTATATATACTATTTTTACATCTTTTTTATTTGTTTATAATACGACACTTCTTTCTGTTTGTCTCAGACAAGAGATGATGTGAACTGGATGAAGCACACATTAGGGTGAGTACCCTTTTCAATGTTATAGATTTGGATTTTGAGTGTTAATTAAATATATTTAGATTTCTGTTGTTAAAAAAAGAATATAACTTCTTGATGGTACATAACCACATGTATCGGATGGTAATGGAGTTGGTATTGGTTTGACGCAGCCTGCTAAAATGTAAACAATAAACCTGATTCTGACCTGTTGTCATTCATATGCTATATTGTGTGCCGGGGGCTAGTGGCTAGTTGGGGGTTGTGAAGGTCCACCACTGGGTGGGTGTAGCATTAGAAATTGGTATGTATATTAGACCGGACTGTGTTCGTATGGGAGGATTTCCTATTTAGTTCCATCCACTCTCTTAAACTTTTTTTCACTATACTTCACAGTAGAAAATGCAATCCTGGGTCTACCTAGTTAGACTCCAGCCCAATTTGTTGTATTCACACACCTCGAGTAATCATCAGGGTACATCTGCTTTAGTTTTAATACCATGTTTAGAATTTTCAACACGCTTGTCTTTTCGTTATTTATTTTTCTTGTCTGGACCGCTATTTCTCATGGTTTTATCTGCATGGTTTTCATTGGTACTTCACATTGCAGATACTGGGAGAATGAAAAAGTTCGACTTGAGTACAGACCTGTCCACATGAACACATTGGATGATGAAATCGACACATTCCCTCCAAAAGCACGTGTTTACTAGACTTTTACTCAATTAGGAAAGACCTCATGTTGATGTTTTGACATTGTGAGATTCCAATAAAGTATTGCTACAGCCAAGATTGATATCATTGGTTGTAGTCTGTCTTAGAGATGTAAATTAGCATTTGACATTTATTGTAATCTCAAAAAGAAAATAGAATTGCATTTATCTTTGAATAAATTTCGTAATATTCTTGTAAACTAGGTACAGTAAAAATAGTAAAGAAAAGGTGCACTGGATTTGTGCATTAGTGGTTTTGGTTGCAGGGATTTTGCTTTACTTTAGTTGGGCTGAAATATTATGGAGTTTCATGGAAGAGAAGTTGGAGCTCTACTCTGCTTTCATTCTTGAATAAAATGACAGTTGACACGAATTATTTTTGTTCTGTGCTTATTGCAATCTCGTTCACAAACTTGTGTCCTTATCCTTGAAGCAAGGCTCTGGCATGATACTCAATTTATCAGGTATTCAGAAATTCAGTAGTGGTTTTACTGGGATTTTTTGTTCTAATTAATTGTTACAATTTTTTACTGGATGGGAATATGGATTGATTTTTTTCTTGTAGATGTTTAGCTAACGAGACTTGTGGCTGAAATTATCAAAGTTCGGATTCAGTCAAAGCTTTGTGATATTAAATCATTCAACTTTTAACTTCAAAATAAAATTCTGCTTTGCTCAGGTTGGCATGTGGATGCATTTTGGAACTGAATTCACACCCAGCACAGAGAACATCTTGCTGTGCTGACAAGTTCTTAAGATAGTAGTGCTTCTGTTCAGTAGTTCATAAACACAAAAAAAAAAAAAAAAAAAAAAAAAATCTTTGTGACCACATCTCCAAACTACTTGATGGAACCTAAACCATCAACTCAAAAGTATGTAGCAAGCAATGAAAGTGTGTAGACTATTTTCTCTAGAGTAGGTTTACATGTATCTCGAGGAATACATCATCCTCCTAAATCATGCCACATCACCCCTGATGCAAAACCTAGTTGCAAAATCTTGGTTACCATTCGTCTAGACTTGAGTCATTTTCCATAACCTTGCTAGGGAATCCGGGTTTTGCAACTAGGGTTAGGTGGCATAAAATGAAAATGTTTACATGTATCTCAAAAATTTTAGCATCATGCCACGTCACCCAAGTTGCAAAAACTTGGTTCCGAAGTATTTTCGTTTCCATAGTGGCTTTACAAAACCAAACAATATATCGAAAATTCAGAGCTATTAATGCAAACTTGTAGAACATTTCATGTAGTTTATAACAATTACATTTCTTCAAAGGTGGCAAAACTTCTAGTCAGGTTTAGTAAGTAACATGAATAAATTTATTCTTTTGTTTGTGATATGGTATCTTGTCAATCTTTTAAGGCTTATCGAATTTTTATGCATCCCACGAGATTCTGAAGAGGGCATCTCAAATAGGCTCGATAATGTCAAGCTTACGGTATCTATGATTTTTTTTTTTTCTTTTTCTTTCCGAAGCTGCTATTTTATTTATAATAAGTTAGTACAGAGTTCGTTGATAGTGATTGCTTCTAGCATTAGATGATAAGAGTGAGGCAAGTTCCTCTGTAGAAGGTACAACGTAAAGATCATAATATATCCTAATAGCAACTTGCTTAGCAAGGAGATCAGCTGGCCCATTCGCTTCCCGAGGAACATGCTTGAGAATGAATTGATATAGCTAGGGGAGCAATTTCCAGATTGCCATCACTGGGGAGTGTTTTAGTTGCCGCTTCAGAGTATTCCAGCTTGTTAATCGGTGCATTTGGAGCATCTTAAAGAACCTGTGAACCACTTTGAATGATTATACGATGGTGATTACGTTGTATACCATAAGGTAGTCCATGAAAGATTGCCATTGCTTCGGCCACCATGTTTGTTGTATGCTCAGATAATGATTTTTGACAGTAACACAGCATCCTGTAAAATTAAGGATAATCCATGCAGCTCCACTTGGACCAGGATTCCTCAACGAGGGCCCATCCGTGTTCAATGCAAACCGGTACATATGAGGGGGACACCATGAAGTAACAATAAAAGGAAGATCATATTTAGATAGACGTTTCTGAATTTTTTTTTTAACATAAAATGTTGTTTCATTGAAGGCTGTCATAACCATAAAGTTAGCAGAATTCTGGAAATTGAAATGACTACGAGCTTTCCACAGTTGTCAAAGCACATTAGCCAAGAAATTGATATGGAATTGTTTCTCCTTGTAGGTGTTCAAGGTGGCAACAGCAATAATGAACCAAGATCTAACCCAGTCATGAAAAGATGAATGAAAAGGTGTAATAGTGAGGCCTTTGGCTATGATTATTTTCCAAACCTCTGTAGCAGTTTTACAACTCCCAAGCAAGTGTCTATGATGCATAAATGATTTTGATGATACATTAAATAACAGTATTATCACGACCATATACGTGGTAAAGATCACTTATCGCGAGGACAAAGTATTTCAAAACAAGGCCAACTCACAAAATCCAAAATGACGGATCCGATCATTAAAGCCAGAACAAATCATAGTCAAAGGCTCAAATCCAAGCACAACGAAGCTTAAAGAGGAGGAATGTTATAGAGAAAAAGAGTCGTAGAGAGAGTTACTCTCCCAAGGACGTATCATCATAAAGGAGGAGACTGTTACAGAGAACGTCTTCCCTGGTTGAGCCTTACATGCTTAAGTCATGTAGAAAATTAATAACGACCACTATATAAGGCAAATGGAACATCCGACAAAGGAATGCAATTTTGACTGAGTTTTGTTCAGATTAATCACCATCTCCAACAGATTTACAGACTTAACCATCAGAGTGCCTTCGGTCATCAAACATGTGGTCTTTGGCAATCTAACTTTTGTTTTGCAAGTCGGATTTTCAGGAAACCAGATTTGGATGCATCAGTTTGGCGCCATCCATGGGAAACGACAGTTTCCTTTCAAGAAGTGAGTTTGTAGTTGGAAACCTCCTTAGTTCTAATAAAAAATAAAAAGTTAGAGCAAATGGAACATTTTACAAACCCTCAACCCAGCAACAATCGCGACAACCTTTCCACGGGTGAAGCTTAGTTACCAATAGTGCATACTCCAAAATCAATAACAACCGGGTTAACTGTGCTAGGTTGCGCAGTATTACAACATGCAATGGTAGCCCAATCATCTCAGACATATGGCGGTATTGTCACAGATCTCTGCGTGTATCAACTTCTGGCCCAGATGGATCATCTGATCAAAGTTGTGGACAAACTCACCCAGGAGCGTGCTCAATCTGCCAACCATGTCCAAACACCACCGCAACAGAACTCTGCCAACCACGCTCGAGAAAACAACAAAGTTCCTGTAGAACTTCAACGAGTGAATCTTGAAGATAATGAACCACAAGAAGATGGCCTCCAAAGCGATGGGGTCCTTACACAAGTTCCATTCAGGATCAGAATCACAAATCCTAACGTGTTGTATGAATTGGCCAGACCGCCATTCTCTGACACACTCATGAGGACTCCTCTACCAACCATGTCCAAACACCACTGCAACATAACTCTTCCAACCACGCCCGAGGAAACAACGAAGTTCCTGCAAAACTTCAACGAGTGAATCTCGAAGGCAATGAACCACAAAAAGATGGCCTCCAAAGCAATGGGGTCCCTACACAAGTTCCATTGAGGATCGGAATCACAGATCCTAACGTGCTGTACGAATTGGTCAGATCGCCATTCTCTAACACACTCACGAGGACTCCTCTACCAAAGAAGTTTACTCCCCAAAATTTTGAAGCGTATGATGGCATTATCATTCTGACAGACCATCTGCAACACTTCCACCACATGATTGCCTTGAAAAAAAGCACGGAGTCTATTCTGTGTTGAACCTTTCCAACTAGTCTCACATCCACGGCAATGAGTTGGTTCAACAATCTACTGCCCAGGTTAATAGACTCCTTCCAAGCGTTAACCACTGCTTTCATATGAGATTCATCGGTAGCCAGTGGATGAGAAAGGGTCAATACTACTTGCTACACATCAGGCAAACACTTGAGGAAACCATCAGAGAGTACATTACTCGTTTAACTGACAAGTTAACTATGATTGATGGATGCAGGGACGACATGGCCATAGCCAACTTCACCTCTAAATTGAAAAGCGGGGCCGTTCTACAACTCTCTAAACTTGGACCACCCAAAGAACATGGCGACTCTATTGAAGACCGCCCAAAAATGCACCACTCTCGAGGAAATGTTGGCTGCTAAGAGGAAAAATGAATCTGAAAAAGACATTCATCAGCTATTCGGGATAGGAGGGAAGAAAGACAAAAGACGACAAACCTCAGGAGGAAAATGACTAGTCGAAAAGACATCGGACCAGTGGCAGGTTCGAGTTCAACAAATAAGAATTTGGAAGGTTGCGACCCGAAAGATCTATATATGAACAGTCGACAAATATAGTCAACACGACATACAAACCGTTCACGACTTTGAAAACAAGTTGAGCTGAGGTCCTCGAGACCATGGCAAAATGGGATGACGTTAAATGGACACCCAAGATGAGAGGAAATCTAGATGGGCGAGATAAAAGCAGATATTGCTCTTTCCACAAAGATTACGGGCACGACACCGAGGACTGCTACAACGTGAAGGACGAAATCGATCACCATATCCAAAAGGAACGACTTGGAGAGTTCATTATGCAGAAAGATAAACAGTCCAAAAGGAAAGAAAAGATGGACTCTACTACTAGATCAAATGAGCGAACAAAGGATCTAACATAGGTCTTGCATGGTGTAACTGGAGAGAAAAAGTCATCCAATCGATCACGGAAGCGATCAATCCAGAATTTACGAACATGGATCTGATATCTAAAGCCTTCCTTACAACGCGCTGAAACGACACAACGAACTTTGACCTTATCCAATGAGGGCGCGAAAGGCGTCCATTTCTCTCATAACCATGCTCTGGTGATTTCAATACTGATAGCCATGTAGGAGATCAAAAATAGGGATGACAGTGGGGCAGATTTTCACTAATATCCGTCTCGCCCGCCCCAGTTGGGGAGGTTTTGGATGTGCCTAAACAGATTTCGGGGAAGATACGGATATCCAAACAACATCCATCAAATATTCGAAGCGGATAAGGATTTGGCCATATTTGCCCCACGAATATCCGTTTAAGTATGAAAGTTACAGAAATGCCCTTGACACTTAAAAAGCAAAAAAATAAAACCTAACCCTACCCAATCAATTTCTCTCACAGTCTCACTCTGCCTCTTAGTCTTTTCCAACCCTCATAGCCAAATAATATGCCAACCGTTCTCAAATCCTACAGACTGCTAAAAGAAAAACCACCAGAGGAGGAGAAGGAGATCTCGAAACCTTATTCTTTTCTTCACTCAAGAAAACCCTCGTTTCTGTTACAGATTCAGTCGGTTTCACCTAAGGCACAACTCATGCCATTCCTCCTCACCACCATCATCATCATCATCCAACCAAAAACGAAAACAAAATGTCGTCGTCTTCTTCTTCCATCAATGTCCAAGATTATCAAAATTTAAGCATCTATCCACCAAAATCTTGGCTGCCTTGATGTTCCCATTGGTGAAACAAAACAAATGAGGAGTCAAGAGAGTACAAAAGGAATGAAAACGCCATCGATCTGCAACAAGAAAACAAATTGGTTGATTTGTTGGATACTATGATCCGTTGGAGTTAGTCCTAGAACAAGATATTACTTTTTATTGAGAGCTTGCTGATTTCATTTTCTTTCCTGATGACTCACTGTTCCACACCAAGTCGTTAGTTCCTTCAAATCCTCAATTGCTCCTAATTTTGAGTTTTCAAATACTTGCAAGAACCCCTCTTTGTTCATCCTCTAATTCAATGGTAAGTAAACGAAATTGTTCACACAATTAACCCAGATCTCGCAATGCCTCCTATCAAAACAAAACAGGGACGAAGAAGATCCTTCCCTATTTTCACACTTCCTATTTCTGCTGTTAGAAGCTTTCAAGGGTGAACCAAAAGAAATTAATAGAGAATCACCACACCGTATTCTTATTATCTTCTGTTGGGTTAGAGACAATTTTGTTTTGGAAAATAAATGGTTAATCGTGGTGGGGCGGATATCCGCCAATCCGTCCGAGTCGGAGATGGCCTTTTGAAAAATATATAAACGGATATTCGGGGATCCGTGAACCCCTACGGGGCGGGGACATATTTGCCCAAATTCGCCCCATTGCCATCCTTAATCAAAAGAGTACTGGTCTATACGGGTAGCTCGACCAACCTTCTGTACCTAACTGCGTTCCGCGAGATGCAATTCACTGAGGAAATGTTGTCGCCCAACTATCAACCAATGGTGGGTTTCAGCGGAGAACAGTTCCATCCACTCGAAATGATCTAATTACCAGTCGAAGTGGGATAACCAGGTAGATGACGAGTCTTGTTGACATATTTCCTTGTTATCGATGCTCCATTCGCGTACAACATGCTTATCAGACGTCCTTGGATACATGAGATGGGTGCAGAGTCCTCCACCATCCATCAATGCCTAAAGTATCATACCGACGACAACGTCAAGACAATCAAAGGAAACCAACCAGCTGCATGTGAATGCTACTATGCCGCAATGAAAGCTTCACATAGATAGCAATCAATACAACAACCATAAGAGCTGCTGCAGCGATTTGGTCGAACAGACTTTGACCTCCCGGACGATAATACAACTCCGACCAGTCCAAGAGATCAACCAAATACTCGACAACCAGAAGAAGAAACAACAGTAGTCCACTTGGACGATTGAGAGGGAGGCAAAACAGTTTGGATTGGCATGAAAATCCAACAGCTGAAGGATAACCAAGACATTTTTTCTTGGACAATGAAAGACATGGCGGGTATCGATATCTCTGTCATTACTCACAGATTGCAAGTCAATCCGGACAAGAAGCTAGTTTGACAGAAAAGAAGGCCAGGTGCCCCAGAACGCAACTAAGCAATAAGCGATGAGGTGCATCATCTGATAACTGCAGGAATGATAATGGAATCTCATTACCCAAACTTGCTAGCTAACACAGTCTTGATGAAGAAGAAGAGCATCAAGTGGAGAGTATGTGTAGATTACACTAATCTGTTAAATAACTAGATAGGCAAGACAATGGAGGTGTACATTGATGAGATGTTGGTCAAGAGCTTACGTGGAGAAGACCATATCAAAGACCTCGAGCATGCCTTCTCCCAGCTCCGAATATACAAAATGAAGCTGAATCTAGAAAAATGTGCATTTGGAGTAGAATCATGGAAGTTCCTTGGATACATGGTCAATCAAAGAGGAATCGAACCTGATTCAAAACAGATACAAGCGCTTATCAAAATGCAGTCGTCAACTAACAGAAAGGGTGTGTAAAGCGTCAATGGGAGAATAATAGCTATGAAGAGATTCATTTCCAGGTCATTAGACAAATGTCTACATTTCTTCAAAATCTTGAAAGGAAATAAGACGTTCAAGTGGAATGAATAATGAAAAAGGTTTTCAAAGCCTAAAGGCATACATGGGAAGCACTGAACTGTTTTCATAACTGAGCACATGAGAAACATTGTATTTATATTTGTCCATGTCCGAACATGCGGTCAAATCAACATTGATACGAGAGGAGAAGAAAGCACATGGATGCATTTCCATCAATAAGGAGACTATTACGAGAAACATCTCATTCCGTTGCACCTCACATGCTTAAGTCACACAAAGAATTAATCGCGACCATTATAAAATGTAAAGGGAACATTCGACATAGGTATGCAACTTTAACTGAGTTTTGTCCGGATTTACTTCCTTCTTCAAATAGAGTTGCTGACTTAAACATCAAGTGCCTTCGGCCACCAAAAAGGTGGTCCTTGGCAGTCTAACATCTGTTTTGTAGGTCAAACTCACAGAAGGATGATTTTTAGAAGCATCAATTTGGCGCTGTCTGTGGGGAACGACGAGTTTCCTTTTTAAAAATAAGATCTATAGTGACGAAGTTCATCAAACTCTAATAAACAATCAACAAGCTGTCAAAACAAATGACACACCCTACAGATCCTCAACACGGTGACGATAACAACTCTCCTTTTGGTGACAATGCATCACAAGCAACTCACGAACAAGATGCAGCCCAAATCATCGGGCCAATGGCACCCGAGAATCAAGACCCACAACATGCAATAGCCCATACAACTAGACATCCGGCGACGCTACCGCAGACCTCGAGTAGGCCTACTTATGGTTTAGATGAATTACATGACAAAGATGCTAGAGAAAATCACCTAGGAGCGCATCCAGCCATCTGATCCCGTTCAAGCACCGCCCCAACAAAACTCCGCCAACCAAACTCAAGGGAGTGACGAAGTCCCAATAAAACCTCAACAGGGACACTTCTAGAGCAATGAACTCCTCTAAGGAAAGACTCCACAATGTGACGGAACATTTCCTGAGATCCCTTTCAAAATTAGAGTCACATATCGCAACGTATTGTACGAATTAGCCAAGTCGCCATTCTTCGACGCCCTCATGAAAATGCCCATGTCGAAAAAGTTCACTCCACCAAAGTTCGAAGTATATAATGATGGTACTACCGACCCAACAGATCACCTGAGAAACTTCCACCACATGATGGCCCTGAAAGAAACCACAGAGTCGATCTTATGCAGAACATTGCTGACCAGCCTCACCTCCATAGTAATAAATTGGTTCAACAACCTACCACCGAGGTTAATAAACTTTTTCCAGGCGTTAGCCACCACTTTTATCACAAGATTCATCGGAAACTAGCGGATGAGGAAAGGACCACACTACCTTTTCCATATCAAGAAAAAGCCTGAAAAGACAATATGGGAATACGTCACTCGTTTCACCAACGAACTAACGATGATCGATGGATGTAGCGATGACACAATTGCTGCAACCTTCATTGTCGGACTGAAGAGAGGCCCGTTCTTTGATGCTCTTAACCTGCAACATCCAAAAGGCAGGGCAGTCTTATTGAAAGCAACGCAAAAACACATTTATCTCGAGGAGATGAAAGCAGCTAGGAGAAAAAATGACCAAGAAAGAGAGAGTCATTCAAGGAAACGAGAAAGAAAGGAAGAAAGAATGAGGGATGATGGATCACGGGAGGATAACATCCATTTGAAGAGACATCAGAATGGCGAAATAACCGATTCAAACCAACAAGAGTCCATAAAGCTACAATCAGTAGCAAGACCCCGACACGAGCGAGTAACAAACGTGATGAAGAAGACATACAAACCATATACAACCTTGAAAACAAGTCGAGCCAATATACTGAAGCACATAGCAAAATGGGATAACATCAACTGGCTACTGAGGATGAGAGGAGACTCGAAAGGAAGAGACAAAAACAAGTATTGTTCCTTCCATAAGGATCATGGGCACGATACCAAAGACTACTACAATCTAAAAGACGAAATTGAGCAATGGATTCAGAAAGGATGACTCGACAAGTTCATCGAAATGCCAGATAAATAGCTCAAATGGAAGGAGAAAACAAATACGACTACAAGATCAAAAGAACAACCTAGAGAACTAATATACGCCTTATACTACATGACTGGAGGAAGCAAAACAATCAACCTAATAGAAGAAGCAGCCAGGAAAACCTCCCATTCGAGCTGATTTATATCAGAATAGGAGTACTAACGAAACCAGACGAGCCATTTTACAAATGCATAGAACAAGGATAAGCTTCCACCAATCAACTAACGTGATTCAAGGACCCTACCGATGGATGCAAGCTCGACCTGAATCACCAACGACAAAATTGACAGCAACAGACTCTACCGAACCTCGACGACTGACACCAAACACAGAGCTAACATAAGCATGATTGGACAATTTGGTGCTGATGTGGGCATGATCAGACAATTTGGTGTTGATGTAAGCATAATTGGACAGTTTGGCGCCGATGTGAGCATAATCAGACAAATCAATACTGCTCAACTACCGGATCAAAAACCACCCCGAGTCTGTTAGCCACGATAACATATATGACGAACGAGTAAAACACAACCCATAAAAAATACGTCGAATTATGGGACAACGCAACAAAAACATCAATCTTTAATACAAGGATCGACATCAACCAAACAAAGAAAGACAAAACAACAAAAACACCAATCTTTAATACGAAGATCAACATCAAGCAAAAAAAGACAAAACAAATCGCTATTCAAACTAGCATAAATGCCTCAACAGTTAGGGCTGGTCAGAGCATCCTAAAGGGGATATCAATAAGATTACAAATTCGGAACCCCCATTTTATGCATGGAAGAGAAAGTAAACACGTCAAAAATTAGCCATACAAAGCAATCGACATACCTAGCAATAAGAAATCAGGACAAAAGTCGGATATGTAAAATAAAACTTCTGGTCTGATCAACCACGAAGTAAAAGTTGGACCCCGACTGAGACGTTGAGCCAACGAAGTCAAAGTTGGACAAACGAGTCAACTTAACACAAAAAAATTTGAGTCGACTTAGACATCGAGCCAAGGAAGTAAAAGTTGGACATACGAGTCAACTCGTCCTAGTAAACTTCGAGTCGACTGAGACGTCGAGCCAACGAAGTAAAAGTTGGAAAAATGAGTCAACTTAACACAAAAAACTTCGAGTCGATTGAGACATTGAGCCAACAAAGTAAAGTTGGACAAACGAGTCAACTTAACACAATAAACTTTGAGTCGACCGAGACGTCAAGCCAATGAAGTAAAAGTTGAAAACACGAGTAAACATAACACAGTAAACTTCGAGTCGACTGAGACGTCGAGCCAACGAAGTAAAAGTTGGACAAACATGTCAACTTAACACAATAAACTTTGAGTCGACTGAGACGTCGAACAAACAAAGTAAAAGTTGGACAAACGAGTCAACTTAACACAGTAAACTTCAAGTCGACTGAGACATCAAGCCAACAAAGTAAAAGTTGAACAAACGAGTCAACTTAACATAGTAAACTTCGAGTCGACTGAGACGTCGAGCCAACGAAGTAAAAGTTGGAAAAATGGGTCAACTTAATACAGTAAACTTCGAGTTGACTGAGGCGTCAAGCCAACAAAGGAAAAGTTGAACAAACGAGTCAACTCAATACAGTAACCTTCGAGTCGACTGAGACATCGAGTTAACGAAATAAAAGTTGAATGAACGGGTCAAGTTAACATAAAAAAAACTTCGAATCGACTGATACATCAACAAAGTCAGAATTGAAGGAACGGGTCGACATGATTCAAGGAGCTACGGATCGACCGAACCAACAAGGCAAAAGTCAAGACCAAAAGTCAACTTTTTCGCGTAAACTCCAGCGCATCAAGAAGGATAAAGTTGACCCTTCCCTATACGAATAATGAGTAATCATAAAGGAATTCGAAGTAAAACCCAAGACGACTACAACTGGACTAAAAAGGAGCAAGCAACACACAACAAGTCAACAAGATAAACTATAGAAACACGCAAAAAAGAAAAAAAAAATGAAGTTCTTTTCATTAACAATACTAGTCTGTTATATCTGAAGAAGAAGATGGAGTAGGAGAAGAAATGGTTGCAACCACAGGTTCATCAACTATATTACTTTTGGGAGAAGGCAAATGTCTCTCTTCAGATGGGGAGAAAGCAATAACTCTTCAACCACTGGGACGTTCGAGGGGAGAGGAAGCAATGGCTCTTCAACCACTGGGACAGCTTATTCACCACCATCATCTTCGAAAGATGGATCAACCAAGTGGTGGTACTCGGATAAATAAACATCGAGTCCCTCGATATAGTCAAGAAGCTCAACCCGTCCATCAACAACTCGCTTCCAATCTTCAGCTTCGACAATGCGGAGACTGTCTTTGGCAAGAGTGAGTTCATATTTGGCCGCGGCAAGCCATCCCTCAACGTGGGTAAGCATTACGAAAGTATCTGCCTTGACCTCATCGAGCGTAACCGTCAACTGTTCCACCCGCTTATCAGCGATATCATGAATAACAAATTTTCAATCTCAACACAAGAAGCCTCATCATAGGCTGCCTTCTCAGCGGGTAACTCTTTTTCCACATCATGTATACGAGCATGAACCCCATCTAACTTGGCTTTCAAGGACTCAAGCTCAACAGCAAATTTATCCAACATACTTTCCGCCACGATTAACGAAGTATGTGCAGCCCTGGCAGTTTTCTCTGACTCTGCGTGTTGCGCTTTTAAAAAAACACCAGCAATAGTACCGCCAATCTTCTTTCTAAAAAAACCTCCTGATCACGACCGGCTCGATAGACCGAGCCCATAACCCCTGCATAGGCAAGAGGATTCATCCCGTCCATTATATGCTCAAGACCATGATCAAGGTGATTAGATGGATCCAATACATGCATCGAAGATCGTCTGTGCCATTCATTTATCAACTTACGTGCACCATCTTGCGCGTCAAGCTGAGTGAACCGACAAAACTTGTCCGACTTGATACAAATATCTTTTGGACCAGGCTCAGTCCAACCAACCCATCGATGAAAAACACGAGGATCCGGAAGCATTGAGGAACCACCCCCAATAGCTAGAAGGGCGGAAGGAATGACAGTGACAACGAAAAAATATCATTTACCCTCTTGTAGAGGAGCAACCGTAGAAGGAGCTGGACTAGTAGTGACGGCGGGAACAGGAATGCAGACGGGCATGAGAATAAACTAAGAATCCGCCGCAGCGCTGACGTCAATAGAAGGAGAGTGAACCTTGAAACTCTGACCACTACCAACAACATCTTTAGACTTCTCCACCGCTAATTGAAGCATTTTATCATCAATAGCCTAGGGATCATCGCTAGACAACTTAGCAACGTTCGAAACACCATAGGCAGAAAGAAGTCTTTTTTCATTATCGTCCAATGGACAAGTAGTCTCTTTATCGTTCCTTTCAAATGCCAGTCTCATCTCCTCAGCTTCCTCGAGATATTCATGATCCTCTTTTATGACATCCTAGAATGAAGGACTTGCAAGAGAGATAACCTTCGTAACATCCTAACCAGGACTCGGACGGGATGCAGTCCGAGTATAACCAAGAGTAGAAAATCATTTTTTCCTCGGAAACCAACCAGGATCTACCGACAATCGCCTCGACGGACTAGTGGGCCTCGCAAGCTTCCTTTTTCTGGAAGCTAGAACTCTGACATTAATAGGAGCATCGAGATCCGTAACACGCCTGTCCGAACTCACTTTCCAATCAATGCTAGACCACTAACACCAGCACGATAGCGCAAACATCAATATCTTCAGCACGGGATTCAGTAAGCAAGACCCGCTCCATTTCGTTCATAGTGTACAAACCATTACGATCCAGGATGTACTAAAAAAGAAATGCCTCCATGGGAAATCGGGGAAGCTTCAAGAATCGATCACTGATCCTCTGCTCTTCCACAATTAACTGAAGATTCTTCCGTTTATTGGGAACTTGGAATGATAAAAAAATCAGACGACTTCGCAGTTGGAAGTAGCCAGAGTTAACAGAAGCATAAAACCAAGACCTTGACCAATCACGGATGTCATTGTTAAGTTTCTCGAAGCAAACAGGAAAACAAATGAAACAAATATCCTTGCTCACCAATAGACCAACCACCGAATACAAAACTTTCACAGTCAAAGGAAAGCTGTCATTAAGGTATAGAAGAGCAAAGAAAACGAAGAAGGTGAAGGAAGAAACAAACCCTAATTTCAAAGATAGCGTAAAGAGGGAAAATGAATTCGTCACGTCTCTTTTTATAGACCCGAGCAATGAAGGGATTGTTCATGGGACAGCGTGCGAGATATGATGGCTACGTGAAATACCAAAAATATGCGCAAAAACAAACGAGCAAGCAAATAATCGAGACACCAACCCACAAAAAGTTACTGGCCGCATTAAATACAAGGCAATGAAGGAATTGAAAGATAAACCACCACGAAGTTAATAACCACATCAACATACCTACTAACTAAGGGGGGAGTAGTTGATGATACATCAAAATAGATCGATCGTCACGGTCATATACGTGGCAGAAAACATTTATTGCGAGGATATGGGCGTCCATCTACTGGGCTAGCTCATAAAACCCAAGAAGAATAAGGCCAACCACAGAGACCCTGACAAGGTCTGCTATAAGAAGATATAATCAAAGCCCAAATCTGGGCTCGAATGAATAAAAGCCCAAATCCACACCCGACACGAGTTCTCTCATAAAGAAGATGAACGTTGCACCAAAAATAGTCGTGGAGGG
This sequence comes from Berberis vulgaris, assembly GCA_963556465.1. Classification (NCBI taxonomy): domain Eukaryota; kingdom Viridiplantae; phylum Streptophyta; class Magnoliopsida; order Ranunculales; family Berberidaceae; genus Berberis; species Berberis vulgaris. The sequence goes on from OY747131.1 coordinate 63,695,421, forward strand.
AGTTACGCCTACATGGACGCATCTCCATCAAGGAGGAGACTGTTACGAGAAACATATCCTTTCGTTGCACCTCACATGCTTAAGTCACACAGAGAATTAACCGCGAGCATTATAAAAGGTAAAGGGAACATTCGACACAGGTATGCAACTTTAACTGAGTTTTGTCCAGATTTACTTTCTTCTTCAAACTGAGTTGTTGACTTAAGCATTGGAGTGCCTTCGGCCACCAAGAAGGTGGTCATTGGCAGTCTAACATCTGTTTTGCAGGTCAAACTCACAGGAGGATGATTTTTGGACGCATCAATGTCAGCAAAAACTTTTCAGATGCAGAGATTAACTACCCGACTTTGGAGAAACTGGCACTCGCCCTGATCGTATCTTCAAGAAAGCTACAGCCATATTTCCAAGCTTAGCCCATCATTGTCATGACTGAACAACCACTTCGGTTAGTGTTGCACAAACCAGAACTATCCAGAAGGATGGTGAAATGGGCGATAGAGTTCGGGCAGTTCGACATCAACTTCGCTCCTAAAACTGCAATACAAGCTCAAGCATTAGCGAACTTCATTGTTGAATTCACGGGCAATAACGAATGCCAAATAGACAACAATCAGGAAGAGGAGCAAACATAACGATCTGTTCATGATTGGATCCTTCGCTGTGACGGGGCATCCAACGAGTCGGGAAGCAGGCTGGAATAATCTTGTATAACTCGGAGGGCATAACGTTGGAAAAGGCAATAAAATTCATAGTCAAAGCCACAAACAATGAAACTGAGTACGAAGCAGTAATAGCTGGGTTGCAGTTGGCCAAACACATGGGAATAAAAGAAATCAGCGTCTTCACTGACTCCAAATTGGTGGTCAAACAGGTGAACGAAAAATTCCAAGTAAAAGATGCTCGGATGAAAGCCCATCACCAAAAGATTACCGAGTTGATGGAAAGTTTCGAAGCTGCAACCATTCAATGATGTGCAAGAGCAGAGAAACAAAGAGTTGATGATTTGGCTAAGGAAGCATCACGAGTTGAAGAAAATGATAATCCCCTCGTCACGATATAGGGAAGTTCCATACTGAAAAATCAAGTGCAAGAAGCATGTGAAACGGATTAGGAAAACAACTGGACGACTCCAATCCTAGCATACATATAAATGGAGAACTTCCAACGGATAAGATGGAGGCCCAAAAACTTCGAAATCAAGCAGCACGGTACACATTGATTAATGATAGACTCTACAAGAGATTTGCCACAGGACCGCTGCTAAGATGCCTCTCACCCGACGATGTTAACTATGTTCTGCGAGAGATTCACCATGGCATATGCGGAAACCATCCAGGAGGAAGAACAATAGCCCTCAAAGCTCTAACACTATAATACTATTTGCTAACAATGCAAGCAGATGCAAATAAACTCGTTCGCGTTTGTGACAATGCAAAAGAATTTTCCCATATACTCACATGCCAGGCCAAATCTAATCTCAATGAGCAGTCCATGGCCATTCGTACAATGGGGAATGGACATCGTAGGACCGCTTCCAATGTACAATAGAAAGAAATTTCATCTCTTAGCGATGGATTACTTTACTAAGTGGGTAGAAGGGGAGTCATTAGCAAAGATAGGAGAGGCTCAAATCGAAAAATTTCTCTGGAAAAATATAATATGCAGATTTGGAGTCCCAAGAGTAATTGTCATGGATAATGGGAAACAATTCGAAGGCAAGAAGGTTAAGAAGTTGTGCGAAAACTTAAGCATCCAACAACACTTATGGGCACCCGCCCATCCGCAAACAAATGGACAAGTCGAGGTCACCAACAAAACAATCCTAGGGACGATAAAAAGGAAACTCAAATCATCGAAAGGATTGTGGGTGTCCAAATTACCAGACATTGTTTGGGCTTACAGTACAACAAAAATAACTCCAACAAGAGAAACCCATTTGCCCTTGCATACGGATCTGAAGCAATGATACCAGTAGAAATTGGTATGCTAACATTCAGAACCGAACAGTTTCGAGTAGAGGATAACAATGAAGCACTGAGACTTGGATTAGATTTCCTCAAAGAGAAACAAGAAAAGGCTTCAATCAAAACAACAACCTACCAGCAACAGATGGCTAGCTACTATAACAAAAAAGTAAAACCTCGTGCGTTTAGTGTTGGCGATTGGGTACTCCGAAAAATTCAACTCAACACAAAGCAACCAGGCATGGGCAAACTGAATTCGAATTTGGAAGGACCATACAAAGTGGTAAAAATCAACAGACCAGGAACATACTGGTTGAAAAACATGAAGGGAGAACAACTACCACGACCATAGAATGTAGAGCACTTGAAAAAGTATTATCAATACAACTTCCAAGTTTAAACCCTTCATCTCGTGTTCAAGTAATGAAACTCAGTTGGGACGTCAAAGTCAGACTAAAATTTTACTCGAGTAACGCATAACATGACCAAGGTATCGAGCTACGAGTAAAGTTAAAATATATGTATCAAGACAAACAAGTCAGATATACACATAAAACTTCTGGTCTGATCAACCATGAAGTAAACTTATAAGTACCTGGACGTATAAGCCAAACTTATCTATGAATAATTTTGGTCGACTAAAATGTATGAAGTCAAAATACGTATAAAAGCTAGACATATAAGAGTCAAATTTATTAAAAAGCTTTTAAATGACTAATACGTCGAACCACGAAGCACAATAATAAGAAATTCGGACAAACAAGTCAGAATTCAGTCAGGATTGTCAAAAGCAAAAACAACTAAGTCTATTAAGTTAGACGAAAAGACGTACTAGGTACAAACAACAAAGATAGATAAAATGAGATCTTCAATGATTATCTACTTTATTAAATCAGAATAAGTTACATAGATTGAAAAGGAGTTAGTAGAAGCATTCAGGAAGAGGCATGTAGAGGAGGTTGAGTATCCGTATCAACAACACTACCATTTAGAGGAAGATATGATTGTTCCCCACCAACAGGATCACTCCGCTAATCCATAATGGATTCCTCTTCGTCCTCGAAGACTTGGTTAGCATAACAGAGATACCTCGACAAATCCAAACCTTGCGATTCCATAAAATCAAGAAAGTCAACACAACCATCAACAACTCTTTTCCAGTTTGCTGCTTCTGTAAACTTCAATCTATTGATGACTGCTGCAAGCTCATCTCTAGTCGACATTAGTTCTCCTTCAACAACGGTGAGCCTAGCGAAAACTGCCGATTTAGCAGTAGCAAGTTCAACAGTCAACTGAACAATTCATTCATCTTGGGTACTCAGAATAATTGCATAATATATTGATTGCATTACTTGAAATAGCCAGAAGTGATGGACGCGTAAAACCAAGACCTCGACCAGCCCCTATAATCATTTTTAAGATTCTTAAAACAGGAAGGAGAGTGGAGATAACAAGTGCGGTTATTATTTACATTAAACCCCACCACATAATGCAAAACCCTGATATTCATAGGAACCCCGGATAGAACGACCATCGCCAAGGTTGCAACCATCACCTTCTAACCATTAGGACCCATTTGAGCATGAGCAATGCCCAAGAAGTCTAGATATTCCTAAAAGATCTCTGAGGCCGGACACCTAAGACCTGACTGAAAAATGTCAGGGTATAATGCAATGTAGCCAAGCCTCGGACAACAAGGATTGTCATCATCTCCAGGCAAGATGATCTCAAGGTCAGCCGACAATGAATAGTCATAACAAACATCTAGAGTCACTTGCATCACCCGCTTAGGCGAAAAGAAAGCTTCGCAAGTGGCAAGCGCATCACCACTTAGAATCTTGAAGCCAGACATTGTGAAAAAACGAAAACGAATGAGAGAAAAATCAAAGTCTAGGAATGAAGAAAATGTAAAGAAAGAAATACAACCCTCACCTCCTCTTTATATAGGGTTCAACAATGAAAAAACCGTTTATGGGAAGACATGCGAGATACGATGGCTGCACGAAATCCCAAAAATCACGCCGAAACAAACAAGCGACGAGACATCAGAGAAACAAACATAGAAACAATTGTTAATGCCATTAAATGCACTGCAATGATGAAATTAAAAATCCAACCGTCGTAGAGTTAGTAGCCACGTCAGCATACCCACTAACTAAGGGGGGAGTAGTCGATGATATATCAAATAAGACTATCATCACGACTATACATGTGGTAAAAATCACTTATCACGAAGACCAAGTATTTCAAGATAAGGCCGACTGACAAAGCCCAAAATGTTGGATCCGGTCATTAAAGCCCAAAAGGGCCGGTCAGAACAAATCGTAGTCAGAGGTCGAAATCCAACCCCAACGAAGCTCTCCCTTAAAGAGGAGGAATGTTGCAAAAAAAAAAATCATGGAGGGAGTTACTCCCCAAATGACATATTTTCATAAAGGAGGATAGAGAATGTCTCCCTTCATTGAGCCTCACATGCTTAAGTTACACAGAGAATTAATAACGACCACTATATAAGATAAATGAAACATCCGAAAAATGTATGAAATTTTAACTAAGTTCTATCCAAATTAATCTCAATTTTTTGCAAATTTACTAACTTAAGCATTGGAGTGCCTTTGGTCATCAAACAGGTGGTATTTGGCAATCTAACCAATTTGTTTTGCAGGTCGGATTTTCAGGAGATCGGATTTGGACGCATTAGATTTAATAGGAATACATGAATGAAAACATTCTCAAATAAAGTGATGAACTCTAGGATTAAGTTTTTGTTTCAAAGTAGGGTGACGAAATTCAAGGAATGCTTTATGAGTAAGATGATTATGAATAAGATGCTTATAAATGGAAGTTGTTGAAGGAACCCCTGTGTCGTCAAGAGAACAGATAACAGTATCCACACCTTCCTCAGGCATTAACACACTAGATGGCTTAAGTTATCAAAAGTATCACGTGGTAGAAAATTTGACAGTTCCATCTTGTTCCAAGATAGGTTTTCGAGATGGTAGTATTCACTAACCAATTTGCTAAGGCGTTCTTGAGGGATCAGGTGACGAGTGAAGTCAATGAGAGCTTGCGGCAATAGCCACGGTTGAATCCAAAATCTAGTTTGAAGTCCAGATTGAACTTGAATGGTAAAATAAGCTTTAATAACATCTCTTCCTTTCAAGATGGCCCGCCATGTTGGCAAGCAAGATCTGATTGTTGGGCAAGATAGAAGAGAATGATTCTTCAAATATTTTGAAGACATCTGTACCCAGAGAGAGTTAGGTTTATTGAGAAAGCGCCGAGCCAGCTTGGCTAGCTAGGAGGGCCAGATTCATGGTACTGGTCTTATGGATTCCTAGGCCCCCATAACGTATGGGAGTTGGCATTTTTGCCAGCTTAAGAGATGAATTTTGCGAGTTGCATTGGTATTGGTACTGCCCCTACAAAATTTGAACATTTGTCAATTTGTTATGCCAAGTCTTAGGTAAGAGGTGAGCTGACACAGTATAGTGAGAGTATTTCCTTGGAGTGAAATCCGATTCCATTGCCTTCAAAATATAGGCAAAAGTCAGTTTATCCACCCTCTTATTACAGGATAGGCACTCCCAAGTAAGATTCCTTATTACTCGATCTTGGGATTCTAAAGATACGACCAATTATACGTTGGTGTCTTCGTGGAGTATTATTACTAAACATGATTGAGGATTTTTGGAAATTAATCCGTTGTCCGAAAATGATCAAGTAAGATTTAAGATGGTGACCCATATCAAGAGTAGCTGGTAAAAAGAGAAGACAATCGTTCAAAAATAAAAATAAATGAGAGATCGATACACGGTCCATTCTTGGATAATTTAATACCCAAATATATTTGTTGTCATTAGTAGGAATAGTAAGAAATTGAGCCAAGCATTCCATACAAAAAAGGAACAGGTATGGAGATACTGGGTAGCCTTGTGGGAGACCTTGTGTAGGTTGAAATGGTGGTAAACTATGTCCATTAATTTTAAGGGATATAACTTTATACATAATGTTATGTCGCGATTTTCGAGAAAAAGAAAATCCTTATATTCACGTAGGATTAGGTTCGCTTTCCCAAAACTTGAAACGTGAAATTTAACAACAGAAAATTTAAAAAAATTAAAATAGACAAAAATTCTACCCATGAAACTCTTTGGCGATTTTCGCCTCACAAGTAAACCGCCAACTATGCTGCCCCAAAAACTCTATAACCTGTGAAAGGCTAAATGACTATCTTTCAATAAGAACGTAACCAAGAAGCATAAACTTACTTAGGTCAGCGAGGTAGCTGGTATGAGTAGGGGTGGGCAAACAGGTCGAGGAACTGCGGATCTAAATCGAATTAGATCGTTTTGTTTCAAACGGTTCGGTTTTTATTTTATAAATTGAGAAACGATCCGGTTCGGTCCGGATTCACTTAATAACGGTTCGACTCTGGTTCCTCATGATTAATTCCATACGGTCCAATTCCAACCCATATTAGGGTTTCAACACTAAAAGACCCTATGCATTTGTAGCTTAATTCCAAACGCACCCCTCTTCCCTCTCTCTCACCTCACAACCCCCTCCTCTTCAAATCTACTTTCAAGATCTTCAGATCTACTTATTCTCTTCTCTTTACTGGTGAAGAAGATCGATGGCGAAGCAAAGAAGCCCGAAGAACAACAAAGCTCATCGTCTCTTCCTTCCTCATCGTCCCTTTTCAGATCTACTTTCAAGATCAGATCGCTGGTGGCAAGAGCAACCCAATCGATCGTTGTTCATCATCGATCATCTCTTCCTTCCTTCCTCAAGCTTCTCGTCAAGGTCTGTTGTTGTTCATCATCTCTCTTTCTTGATTGATTGTGTGATCTCATGAACTCGATTGATCGAAGAGCGAACAACTGTACATGTTCTTGGTACGGAGGACCTACAACAGCTTCAATGCGATGATTCTTAAGGATGGCAACGAGGCAGATTTGAGCAAATCCATCCTCGATCCGTCAGGAATAACGGATCCCCCAATCCGCCCCGCCAATCCGTTTACAATTTTAATTAAAAACTGTAACTGCCCCGTGCGGATTGGCGGATATCCACCCCGCCAATCCATTTACGGTTCTGTTACTAGATCGCCGGATTCCTCTTCCCTAATTTAGTTATTCCTCTCCCTAATTTGCTAACCCTTGGAGTTGCTGGTTATCCATCTAACTACAGTAACTTCATTCGTTACATCAGTAATACAAAATTATAACAAAAAATTACAAAAAATCCATACAAAAATTATAAAAAAATACAAAAAACCATACAAAAAATTACAAAAAAAAATTAAAAAAATTCGATATCTAATATCAGATTTTAGATCTAAGAATCTCAGATCTGAGTTCTGAGATCTCAGATCTTAGTTCTTAGTTCTGAGATCTCAGATCTGTTTCTTGCAGCTAGGGAAAGGTGGGGAAGAGAGGGGAGAGGGAGGCGGCCGAAGAAGGAAACGAAGGGACAACCCTTCCGCCTTCGCTGTGAGAGAGAAGAAAGGACGACCCCCTTCGGCCTCCACCTTCGTTGTGAGAGAGAAGAAGGGTGGTCGTCCCTCCGTCTTCGCTGTGAGAGAGAAGGGCGGTCGTCCCTCCGCCTTCGCTGTGAGAGAAGAAGCCTCCGCCATCGCTGTGAGAGAGAAAAAGGGGCCTCCGCCTTCACTGAGAGAAAAGAAGCCACCGCCTTCGCTGTGAGAGAGAAGAAGGGACGAGTGGGAGTGGCCGACTTCGCTGTGAAAAGGAAACTGGAGACGAGAGAAGAAGGAATGAGAGGTTTGCTGTGTGTGAGAGGGTCTGTGTTAGGGATGGCAGTGAGAGATCCTTCAAGGACAAGGATCTGACTCTGTGTGTGAGATGGTGTGAGAGATCTAGGGTTTAATCCTTTATATAGGGGAAAGGTATTTTTGTAAATTTATCGGATAAATCGGATAAACGGATATCCGTGGGGCAGATATGGCCAAATTCGTATCCGCCCCGATTAATAAACGGATACAGATTGAAAATCCGTATCCGCCCCAAGATCCAGGGACCCTTTACCAAATCCGCCCCAAACGGGGCGAGTGGGGCGGATATTCGTGAAAATCCGCCCCACTGCCATCCCTAATGATTTTGAAGAGGTTTTTCATGAGCAAGGTCAACAAGCCCCCGATGTCCCTCTCGAGATTGATTCAATTCGATTCATGAAGGGAAAGGTCAGTTGATGATTCCATTCCACTTTACTTACAGACACCAACTCACCCTTATAAAATCCTTTGAACCTGGATCTTTGTAAAGTTTTGTATCATGTTTTTCACCTTGTACTTGTTGTGATAATATTAAGTTGAGAGTCTTGCAATTGATGATTGATGAATTCATCAACGAAAAAATTAAGTGGGACACACACAGACACACAACAAAAACTAGTTGAAAGTGAAAATAGTGGTTCAGAGGAAAATCCCTGGCATCTGGTACAAACCCTATTGGTGATCAAAAACGGTGGGTGTCAGGTGGTGGTGGATGTTGAACCCATTTGTAGAAGCCAGTTCAAATTGTCATCAAATTGTTGATTCAGAGACTTTGTTTCCACTCCCCTTTTAGTCGTTGTATAGTATTTGGTAGTTAGCATTCTTACTGAATGGCAACATATTTGGTTGATTACTATGGGTGTGGTTACTCAATGGAATGGGTAATGACCATTGTAATGGTTTAATTACAGTAAGGCAAACAACCAAGATTAGAGCTTTGTCTATTGATTTTTTGCTTATTTATTATAAGACACAAACTAACACCAATGGAATTTGGAACGGTAGAAACCGGACCGTTCCAAACGGTTCGAGTTAGGTTTGGTCCCAATGTTCAAAATGAGAGAATTCGGACCGGACCGGATCCGTTAATTTTAAACGGTTCGAGTTAGGTTCCTCAAAATTTGGAACCGATCCGGACCGTGCCCACCCCTAGGTATGAGTAATCTCAATCCTTATAAATAAAATAAATTACATGCTTTACATAAAATAAATTTCATACCGAATAAAATAACGCATCAAAGAATTGTAGTTCCTCAATGAGGCGAACGTCTCATACTAATAAGTTTACAGACACTTCAAATAAACATTTACTTATCCAACACTTACAACATGGTAAGAAATTATGCTAAGTATTCCATACCACAAAAGGAACATGTACGGAGATACTGCGTCGCCTTGGTGGAGACCTTGCATCGATTGAAATGGCGGTAAACTTTGTCCATTAATTTTAAAGGATATAACTTGATACATAACCAACTCTTGAACTAAATCAGTCCAGGTATCTTTGAGTCGTATTTCGTGCATGAATTTTGATGATACATAAAATCGTCACCCAATCATACCCATACACGTGGCACAAACCATCATAAATATTGGAGGACTGTTACGAAGGAGATGGAGGGAATCACTCCATTTCAATGAAGGAGGAGACCGTTATAATAAACGTCCCCTTCATTGCGGCAACCGAGCTTAAGTCATGCACATAGTTAAATGCCTTCATCAATGCACTCATTATATAAGGTAAAGGAAAATGTATGAGAAAAGAAATGCGATTCGATTATTCTATCAACACAATGTTACTGTAACTGAGTTCTGTCCAGATTTATCTCCATCAACAACCGAGTTACTGACTTAAGCATCTGAGTGCCTTCAGCCACCAAAAAGGTGGTATTTGGCAGCCTAACATTTGTTTTGCAGGTCACACTTACTGGATAACGGATTTTGGACGCATCAAATTTAAAAAGGGAATCCCAACGCACTGATCACTTGCCTTTTCTAAATCTATTTTAATATCCATCAACACATGTTTGCCCTTCTTATGGGATATATGGCAAAATAATTCCTGACCTAGAACAATATGATCACCGCCTGTCTAATGTTTTTTACAAAAGCCTCTCGAGTAGGAGATATGATCTGAGGTAAATACAGTAGAATACCAGCTACAAAAGAGCTTTAAGAAACACAATAATCAAACGTATATGGTGACAGTGTTTAACTGTTAATAGGACATGGACTCTCCACATAATAAATGCAAGAGAGTCCACGTCCTATTAATAGTTAAACACCATCGCCATATACGTTTGACGTGGACTCTCCACATAATAAATGCAAGACTTAATACATTTCTCGGCCTTTTAGCTAAGATCAAGCGTAGTTTCTGTTCTTATCAATTTAATATCTGATATGTGGGTCATCGATCCACATGATATTAAATTTATTTTTCTAAAGGGGAAGCCCATCACCGGCGGCTTGCTGTCGGAGGTCTCCAAGCGTCGCCTATGCGTTGCACTACTGCACAGGCCTGGCGCACCCTACCAAAAGAAAATTAAAAATAGCCAGACCTACAATGATTGTTCCCATAAATGAAGAGATCTAAAGTCTAATATTTCAAAAAGAAAAGTGCGCTCATAGAAACATACAAATATTAGTTTGTTGAATGGATGAAAGTGTGGCAAAAAAGAAGAATCAGATTGACGTTAAAATCATAAATAAAATAAGATAAAATAAAAAATAAATCCATGTAAGCAATTGATTTATATATAGTCAACTAGAACTTATTTTGTGTGAGGAATTTAAAACACGTGGGAAGAATGTGTATACATTTTTTGGATTTCGACCAATCCTTTAGCTAGTTAGTGGTGGATAACCACGTTGTTTGCATTTCTAGTAAATCCATCTGAATATCGCTACAATAATTGATTTTCAATGGCTAGGGTTATATGCAATTTGATTTCTCGAATATACAGTGTCTCCCACTCCCACGAACATCACACTCACTGGTACAAATCACTGCAAACTGTTCTTCAATGAGGACAACTTACCATCATCAGCATTTTGACTGATTAATTAAACAACTCTTTATAACGACTAAGCATAAAATTATAGAGCTTAAGCAGTCATCAAAGCTTGACAATGTTTTCAGATAAGCTTTTATTCTCTTAAAACATGATGATGTTTATCATTTTGAGCATTTGCGATCAAACAAATCAAATAAAGGTTTAACTGGAGTCTCTACATCCATATCAGTTTTTGGACAATTTTTAGTCATCCATTAAAAGTTACATCAAACTGGGGGCAAAATTAAAGATGCGGTTTTTGCTAAAGCGTGATAGCACACTCTAGTTATTTATACATTTACAACTTGTGCAACCTGGATGGGCCAACCTGAACCCACAACAAATTTGAGTTAATAGGGCAGGGCTTAACTTCAGGGATTGGAGCGCCACAGCCCGCCTTGATTGCACCAATAAACCCTAAATGCTGTGGGAGGCTTTTATTCAGCCTTATTCAAAGTAAATTGATTAGGGGGTGTTGGTGAAACAATGAGAAAAATAGCTAATAAATACCTAAGTAAGTCTAGGGAGCCTTGTTTGGGAGTCTCTTTTGTACTTTTTTTGATTTTTTAATTTTATTTTTACACTTTTTATTCTTTTTCTTTAAAACACAATCACAAACACCGTTCATAGAAGGGGTAGAATTGTCAAAAAAGAGGCCCCCCAAACAAGGCTCCCTAGAATTTATAACAAAAAATGCTAGAAAACCAAGTTTTGCAACCATGGTGACGTGGCATCATATCAAAAGAATGATGAAATCACAAAAGAGTTTGTGTATCTCGAGATTGTAAAAAAAACTCCTCTGACGATGCCACATCATCCTGGTTGTAAAACATGGTTGTGAATCCTGATTTCCTAGCCTCACTCATTATTATAAGTACCTTGCTTGCTACAATATTCTGACAAAATTTGTTTACATGAAAGTTACGAGTTTATTTTGTTTCACCATTCATTGATAATAATAGATACTATATTCTTGTTTATTTGTCTTTCTACAAGTTTTGATTAACTTCCACGCGAGCAATTCAATTAAAGCATTCAAGTTGAAATTCAGACTTTTATTACTCTTTTAGACAACATGAACTGAATACTCACTTACCAAACTCAACATAATTGCTTGATGTAACTGAGTATTGGGCCAAGAATTTGGATAACACTCTCAATAATCACGAAATTTAGTTATTAGAAATATGACCTCAATTCCCTCATTTGCACTAATATGCACTATGCAGGACAACATACTAATTTTTCCAATTCAAGTTCTTGAAATTGTGCATGCCTTGCACATATTTTGAATTATGCAAAACACGTTTTTAATTTTATTAGAATTTCAATATTTCGTTCGAACTGAAATTTTGAGAAAAATTAATTACCAACATCAGAAACAATGTGTCAAAGTTTTAGCTCATTTCGACTAATGTGCCTCAAAATCTGCGCTAAGCAGCATAAAGAGAATATCTCTATAAATATCATGAAACGAGCGAGGGGCCACCATGGGCGCGAAACAAGCCGACCGATAGGGCAGATAACACCCATTGTCCAAGACCACCTGCTTGTGGGTGGTCCTTAAACACTCATGAAGATTGTTCATCAAGCCATTTAATACAGGGACCTAAATATATATTTCGAGGAACGGTGTCAAAATCGTCCAAAATTTTGACACGTTTTTTCTAATGGCAATGTGTAATTTTAAATTTTTTGAAAATTTCAAATTGTACGGAGCTCAAATGAGTTAAAAAATTAATTAAAATATTAGTTTACTGAGACATGAAATGTAAAAATATGAAAAGGTGTCCTGCTGGGGATGAATTAGGAGTTTGAAGGACTCTAAGCCCAATCCTCCTTTTCAGCAGGTGTCGCTGGAATTGTGTCTATTTCGCTTTCAGATGAAGTTCTTTTTAATGTGGGCTTAAAATCCATCTCTCAGTCAATTCTAGCAACATGGATGTGTATGTGCAGCAGTGGCCGGCTCTTTTGATCATCATCCAAATAGGGTGGACTTTTGGGCGTTTATTAGAAGACTCCACAGTGGATGCAATCAATCCGTGTGTTGTTCATCCAATGAAGAGGTGCTTTCAGCTTATTGACCTCAATGTTATTAGGTTATTTAGTAGCTTAAAGTACTAAAAAGTAAACTTATTACTTGAACTCACAATGAGCGAGCACATCTAATTGATAGATAGGCCTTTAAAAGCTAATGTTTTACAATCTCAAGTTCGCCTATTTTTTTTTTTTTTGGAAAAGGAGTAAGGGTTCCCCAAACTTTATATTATTATTAATAATAAAGGATGATGAAAATTACAATCGCTCAAATATTCACTCGTTACATCATCAACATAGAATTGCTTCAAAATCCCAACGAATAACTTTAGTTCTAATTCAACGTCTCCAGGTTGGGGAGTAATATTGTAAAGTAGTCTGCTACAGAAGTTCCATAACTCTATTATCTCATAAGCACTAATAAATCATTTAATAACCCTTATAACTTGATTCATACATAATGTGGAGCTCAAGATGTAAGAGAAGTCAACGTAAACGACATGAGAACAATGAACCCTGACAGAGAAACCACTGAATGCTAGCTCTAAACTAGCATCCATACAAGATTCCAATAGACATCTGCATCCTATATGTATTATTGTCATCAATTACCTGAATTTAGGATTTGCTCTCTTGCTTCAATAAGATCTTCGAGGAATGCTTGTCTTAGGTGGTTGAGTTTTGGTAATCTTACATTCATCTTTAATAATGTTTTGACCGACCATAGTAGCTTCCTTTTCTAATAGAGCTTTTATTTCCATGAGTTCTTCTTTCATCATATGCACGCCCAATCTTTTTATTGTTTCCTTCATAGCATTGCTAACTTCATTTTTATTATCATATTCTTCTATCATTTTGAAAAAAAAAAAAATTAACCTTAGAGAGGAATTGTGGACTTCCATCTATACTGTCGAAGAGGAATTTGTTCCTCTATGGATGCAAAGGTAGAGACCATTTGGGGGTGTTTGGGGTTCTTGGAGACTTTGTTTGTTTTTCCTTCTGTCTTTCAGCAGTCATCCCTCGTCCCACTTCAGTGGCACATTCCTCACAACTTTGAACAATCTGTTCATTTCCTTCAACCTCAACCAGATGCTCCTCGGTCGCCTTATCAACCTTACTATTTGAATAATCAACACCTAAACAGTCTGACCTAAAATGTTCTAGCGTATCCTTCCCTATTTCGACATCTGTTCCTGCACCTTCCAGCGGATACTCTGCCTCTACCTCAATGTTCAATTATTCATCACTGTCACTACTCAGTTTTCTTCCTTGATTCTCTTCAATATGTGGGACTGTGGATGGAATTGTTACAAAGTTAACATCACTGCTTCACTACACCACAAATGCTTATCCATAGCGTTTCAAAAACGCTATTGTAGGATATCATAGCGTTTTAGTAAACGTTAACGCTATTGTAAGTAGGACCATTTATAGCATTTTTCAAATGCTATTGTTTAACTTGTAATAGCATTTGAAAAGTGCTATGGTTAAACCTGTAATAGCGTTTAAAAAATGCTATTGTTTAACTTGTGACAGCACTTTAGAAATGCTATTGTCTAGTTACTAATAGCGTTTCTGAAATGCTATTGTCTTCCCTCACGTAGCATTTAACAAATGTTATTGTATTAGTTTCTATAACATTTCTCAAGTCCTTTTTTTTTTTCTATAGCATTCACCAAGTGCTATCAAATGACTTTTTATAACACTGATTTCTTTAACTATAGAAGATAATATTGCATATATTCTATGTAAAGTATCCAAATGATCCAAAAATAGATATTAATCATCTGATAAACATACAAACTACCATCACGATTTGAATACAATACGATAAAAATATTATCTCAAGGACAACATTGTCTTAAAAGGACTACACTATATCTCAATGAAAATTGATCTCTTCACTCCCACCATTACACGAATTTGACATAAAGTTGTTGGACAGTCTCATACTTGGGACCATGGTGATTCCAGAAGATAATTGCTATGGTCAAGCACCCTTACTTCTGCACAGTATAGTTTGTAAAACTCATTCTTTCCATTTACAAGTAAATCTCTCTTTTTTGAGCAATAGATTTCATCGAATATGTGTTCGTCCCAATGACCAAAGGCCAGTGTCTCGAACAGATGCCTGAAATAGTAAACAAATATGGTCAGCACCTAGCTAGGTTTTTTGTATATGACTTTTGAGGACATAGTGATTAGAGATCTATAGTTTTTTAACAAGTATAATTACCGGGTTTTTCATAGAAGGAAAGACATTCCAAAACTGCAGTGTTTCATCCCCTGCTCCTATCACAATTGTCTGCAAAGAAATTCAATTTAAGTTAAGATATCGGTTAATACACAAACATTCTGAAACATGCAGATGCATACATTTGTTTACACAAGCATGGATGTTTTCAGCATAAATGGATGTGATTGAAAATAGCATTGAATGGTTTACCTGTCCATCAGGTGACATAGCAAGATAAAGTACTCGCAAACTGTGACCAGTTAGAGTTGCCACCTGTTGTAAACGAATTTTCATCAAGGTTATAAGAAAACTACAGACTTGTTCACAATCTATTTCAAGTTTTTCCTATTGTTATTGAACACATAATATGTTCATAGTCACAATACCTTGTTCATTGAAGGATACTTCCAGACCATAATTTGATTCTGAGAGTAACCGTGAGTGCGCGCTGACTAGTTCATTCACATTTTAACTCCATGCAAGATTGCAGACCTACAAAAAAAAGTCATGTTAAAGCAAATAACATATCATATCATATTACTGCATCAGGATCCTTCTTACTCTCCCATAGGACGTATATCTCCAATGGATCAACCTTCTGCCGTTTTAGATAGAATCTCTATAGGAGCTTGCTGTGAAGAATGATTATTCTGGGTGCCCTGCATCCTCTCATCTGCAATGGTTTCTCTCATTACTCATTCTGGCAGAAACAAACACATCGCCCAAGAAAATATCTTGCAGAAAACTTGAAGTACTATTATTGGATACGATGATATCCAACACCCAAAAAAATTTAACTGGAAGCCATGGAATAATTATCTTTTTGAAAAATGTTACACTGTATCGCGTGAAGGAAGGAAAATAATTTGCCACAATACAAACTCAATGCATTCTAATAAAACTAGTTGCAGCTAGTCTTTAACAATTGGATGGAACTGAGAATAGATTGTTGCATTATTGAACACAAAATAAGATTTGCGAGATATTCTAAAACTACCAGCACCACCACCACCAATAATGTCTTGGAGTGAAACATTGCTAATATCTTTTCTGATAAGAGCAGGTCATTATTGAGCGCAAAAGAAGATTTGCAAGATATTCTAAAACTACATACTAGGACTACCGGCACCACCACCAATAATGTCTTGAAGTGAAACATTGGTAATCTCTTTTCTGATAAGAGCAGGTCCTACTTTATTAAGGGCACGTCCAATTGTTGAATTGAAGTGATACCTGTAAGCTCCAAATGAATTGAAGTGAACACCACTGTGACACTTGACCTCCTCTTCTTCACTGCTGCAAAGCAAATTCAGAGCATAATCAGAGAGGACGTGCTCTTAGACAACAAGAATAATCAAGTTCCTAACTTGCTAATAACACAAAAGCAAACGAAATCAACTACTACAATCTAACTCAAACACCGACATATTTACCAGATACGGATTTATCCTCCTTATCCTCTCCGGAATCATTGTCATCATCCCCATCATCCACAAGCTTAGCCGACTCATGACCTTGTTGAGTACCACTCCCAACATCAGTAACCAATTGCTGATACAAAAAACCTCAGTCAACACATTGATAGCCACAGTCAGAAATTTATTAATAACCCCCAGTCACTGTAAATGCAGTAGCATGAGGCTAGTATATCTTCAAATCATATTCACTAAAGTTAGAGAAGCACTAAATTATATAGGCTCTGCAAATCATATTCCCTGGAAATCTCAGCTAGTCAAGGCAGTAAAAGGTCTCAAATGGATAATGACAATACTAAAATCCTGACCAACAATCTGATTGAGATCAGATTTATGTGTGCATCAGTAACTCAAATGGATAATGACAATTAAGATAAAACTGCACACTCAAACTTTCAGTTCAATAAAACAGGTATCCATTAGTAACTTAATCAATGATCTACGCCATGAAAGCAATTGTGTGAATGGCCTCGAAATGCAAAATAACAATCGATTATCATGTATGCGTAACATAACTGCAGCACAAAAACACGCCTCAACCATCTATTTAGCATTTCTCTCAAGCAATGCACTTTATCTTTATTCATAAGGGAAAAGTCGCTAAACAAATATCATAGGCACATTCAATACCAGGTAGAGAGGAAAAGTACATTTGAAAGTATTCATACCCTCCTCCTTTAACATCATCGGGCTTGGAAGTTATAGCGACAAATAGTAAAAAGTATGCACTGTAAGTTGAAGATGACCTTGTCTTTTTTCCTCGTCAAATATTTTTCCATCCCCCCTAAAAAGTTTAAGACAGTCAATAATAAGGGAGTAAAACGAGCCAATCTTGAATCTATGTTACCTTTAAACAGATGGCAAATTTGGTTGTATCTGTAATAAAATTCAACAAAATCCAAAACCATGTCCGGACAATTTTATTTTCTATACATGTCGCAGTCATGCATTAGCATAATAAACACATAATCACTATCCGGTCCATAGTATGTAAACAGTGATTTTCCAGCCTAATTTACTGGATTTAGTAGATACCACAAAATGCCGACGATCTAAAACAAAGAATGTTAGTGCATCATCTGGACTTGGGAAAAAGGGGTGCATATTAAGTAGCCCTCAACTTATGTGTCCCCCCCTCCCCCCTTGCGAAGTTTGTTTTATAGAAGAATAGACGAAATAAAATGAAATCCAATTTACGCCTCCCAGTATGTAGCTTATAACAATGATTAAAAATGTTCATGCACTTTTATTCTATTTATCTGATACCTTGTTTTTTACTAAAATAGTACCCATATATCTCTTTCAAGGGTCTGAGTTTTATTGTATTGTATTTTCATTTTATTTTTCTGCCAATGTTGTATGAATGCTGAAGATTTGAGGAACAACAGTTTTTTTTATGCAATATTAACTCTAGTCCAACAAATTAACAATGAATAAGATCGTCACTTAACATGAAAATAACAATAGTTAATCTACAATGTAAATATCTTCTATCTTGCATCAATGGCCAACATCCAGTTTGATTATAACTCAACATATCCAAATGCATATACATAATCTATTACCTTTTGAAGCTTCCGCATCTGGGAGCGGCCTTCCTGTAGACAAAATTCCAACTTCACTGTCCCCTTATTTAGTTCCCGATCTATCCTGCCTTGTATTTCTAACTGCTCATAAATGAGAAAAGTTTACAATTGTAAGTACTTGAACAACAGGGACTAATCAATGGCAAAATGACCAAATGCATTTAAAAGGTAAAAAATCTCAACAGGAAAAGTGGACCTGTGATTCCAACTGCTGATTTTTCAGTCTCCAATCTTCAGATGGTGTCCTGTTTTCCTTTCGCAATTTGTCTCTCTCTTTATCCTTTGAAGTTAAGCGCTTAATAAAACTCTCTAAAGATATTAGATTGGTGCATGTAACATTAAGACGAAAGTACTGATTTAACGGAAACAAAAACATGAAATGAAAATTATAAGATCATACGTTTCTCCGAAAAGATATTAGATTGGTCTGACACCATGATTAGCCGGAAGGTATTGAACGACGTGTTTGGGTATAATCCTCATAAGTTCAGACCCTAAAAATATAGTCCAGTATCCAGACCAAACCCTTACCTGATCATATCCGATTGGAGCTCAAGTCTCACCTGACCCATTGACCCATTGACATGCCTAAAGTTTTTTCATCCAATGCCAAGCCCCACACTTTATAACCCTGCAAACGTACATATACTGCTGATAATCTATGTCCCCCTTTGACATTATTGATTGACCTATTGAGCTTAGTGGAATGCCAAGTCATATTTGAATGCTTGTGCCAATCCTTGTCTGGTCTATTATCAGTACTCATTGACCCACTTCCCATTATCCACTCAATAACTCCATTGCTCACTTAAGCATATTTTCACTTCCTACCCCAAATTATGTCATCCCATCTCATATTATACAAGTCACTAAACCCTACCGGCTCTAATATATTCATATCTTCATGGAAAACTAGCATACTCAAAACTCAAGTGATTCCCTCTTTGAAACATTGTACAACTTTATAGTAAGACGATCAAATTATATCATCTGAAACAGTAATTGAGCTAGAACTACTAAATGAGTGTGAAGAAGTTAGTTGTTCATTGTGAATGAGTTAGTTTAGGCAAGGATCCAAATTGGCAAAACATGCTGAATTCTTCTATATTTAGCTTTATGAATATCACTAAAATCTCTTCTTTTTTCCTGAGATTCCAGAGTAATTGCTATTGTTGACTACATCGATAAATTGCCATCATGAGTTCAATACTATATTTTTTCTTTCAAATTAACAAATTTTCATACATCTACTGATACATTGACACAGTTTCAACTAAAACTCAATCATACTAAAGAATCTAACAATTGGGTAAACTTAAAAATCCAAATTCAGATAAAAATCAAGAAATGAATCCATGAAATTCAGAACTTTTATAATAAACCGTCTAGTGCCAATTAGATTTTTTTTTCCAAATCTACAAAATCTCTCACATATCTACTGGCTCATTAACACAAATTCAACTAATACTCGATCACTAAAGAATCTAACAATTAAGCTAAAAATTCAAAACTTTTATAAAACCGTCCAGCTCCAATTGAATGTTTTTTCTTCTAAATCTACAAAATCTCTTATCTACTGACATATAACACAAATTCAACTATTACTCAATCACTAAGAATCTAACAATTAAGCAAACCTAGAAACCCAAACCAAATTCAGATAAATTTTAGTACACTAATCCAAAAGATTCAAAACTTATCACAAAATCTCACCGAGCATATGCAGAGATAACCAAATACGGTGGCACGAATAACAACTTCTCCCCCAACATCCACCATTCCAACCCTATCTTCTAGGGTGTGAGCCCTTACTCAGACAACCATTCCTTAATCAAGAATGAGTTCTCAAATGAATCGATGTCGCATCCCCATGGGATCGTTTGCTTGTATGTGGTGGACTTGGGGTGTTGTTGGATGTGGGATCCAGGAGGATAATGTTTGAAACATGAGAGAAACAAATGGGAAAATAAAAATAAAATAAAAATTGATAACCTTAATGGTTGTAAAAAGATAATTAAAAAATACCCAGTGAGAAAACACACTCAGAATGAGAAGAAGATATTGAAACTGAGATAGAGGGATTTAGGGCCAAACAAGCAATTAAACTTCATTTAGCCTTAATTATAGTTTCCTTCCATTAACTATTAACTTATTTGACAGGTTTTTGGGTAAAGATGAAAACTTTACAAACAGCATTACACAAACACTGCATTTTAATCACTCTCGATTGAACTGAACTTGTAAACAATCTCAATAATGTAAATATGAAGAAGTTAAATAGTCACCGGAAGAATTTCTTTAACGCTAGTCCTCATGCCTTCTTTCATGTGACTGCAAAACAAATGAGACCAAAGTGAACCGTCACTTGGATCTCCAAATCAACTCGAAATTGCAAAACAAAGAAGAAAACACTACAAAACACTAGAGCAAAGAAAAGATGTATTTGTTGAAAGTGTGGGGTAATGGAAGGGAGATTGAAAGCTAGGGATTTTGTAGGGTTTACAAAGAAGGAAAAAAATGAACTTACTCGAGCGAGGCGATTTGCAACAATGGTGTCTTTCTCCGTCTTGGGCTTCTTGGTGCCAAAAGTGTAGCTTGAGAGAGGGTAACCAAAAGTGTAGCTCGAGAGAGGGTAAGTTTTTACTATCGGTGACACAACCATCTGTCCCTCTCATTCCCTCTCCCCTCGCTAAAGTGTAGCCCTAAGGTTTTCATCTTTGATCTCTGTCTCTCCCTAGCTCTCTCCCAAGATCTCTCGCTGGATCTGTGCCTCTCGATATCTCTCCACCTTGCTCTTTTCCTCGATCTCTTTTTTCTTGGAACGCGAGGAGGACAAAGAGAGCGCGAGGGAGTTCTAAAACTTTCGAGTGCAAAAATGCGATTTTATTTTTTTAATCTCTCACTTTTGTTTGATAGCGTTTCAAGAGGGCATTGTATGAAAACTTGGGCATTGTATGACTAACTGCTATTAATAGGCAACTATGGTGTAGTGCTTCTTGCTGCTGGTGCATGCAGATTGTTTCCCTCGACACTATTTCTAGTTTTTTTAGGCTTAAAAGCGTGTTTACCTGTAACCGTAGTCCACCCCTCATAATTTTTCTCTTGTAGTGCTACCTTCTTCCTTGTATCTCTCAAAATCACTAAAGTGTTTCCTTTTATTGTCTTGCTCCTTGGACACCCACTTCTATTGTACCCATAGCTCGCTGATATTCACATAATTATTACATAATATATCCCTTAATTTATATATGTTAGTGTTTTGATTATTATATTTTATAATAATTATTTCGTTTTCATGTCTTTGTAGGAATTTGAGCGTGAACGATGAAATCGTATTAAGGCGACAATTTAAGGAATGACAATTGGTCGATTCTAGCGGTGGTACAAAGTAGAGGGTCACATATCTAAACCTAACCCTAACCCTAACCCTAATAAACCTAGGTCCACCTAATTTAATCTAAGCCCAAACCCAAAATGCTAACCTAAAAACCCAAGCCCAACGCCTTTTGGAGAACCCAAGCCTAAGAAAATAGGAGAACCCTATTTAGCTCTCCTTAGTTTGGAGAAAGTTCTTCTCTCTTGCTCTCTATTTTCTTCCACATTCCTTCTCCCCTCTCTGAGGGCTCTTCCAGCCACCACTCCAATCCACCCTGCCGGCAATCCTCGCTTAATAGGAGAGCCGACAGTGCGATAATCCCGCCATCACCACCTCACCTCGCCACCGTCCAACAACCACAGCCGCCACCACCATCAGACTCTCCCTATTCCTTCACGCCACACAACCACCTTCCCTGTCCAGCAACCTCGCCACCGAGCTACAACCATCGTCACTAACCACCGTGAAACAGGGGCGTGACAACCCTGTTTCACGTTACAAACCTCACCTCGCCACCGAAACAGACCACCACCCTCTCTGTCAAGAACACAGCCGCCACCACCATCTCCTTGTCCCTCTATCTGTTCCATCATCCACACCGCTGCCATCCACCATCAGATGCACCACCACCCTCCTTCCTGTTTTCCTCTCTTCTCCACGGTCTCTCCCTCTTCAACTTCTCTCTATCTGCTTTTGCATCACAACCAGACCACGCAACCACCGCCATCAGCCACCGCGAAACAGGGCTCGCGACAGAGCACCGTCCCTGCTTTTCTCTCTTGATCTGTTTCCCTTTTCGTTCTTCCCTCACCCTCTCTCTGTCTCTTGCAGGTATCGGAGCCGATCGGGAGGAGACGACACTCATGAGGAGCGAAGCAGCAGCGACGGAATAGGGCGTTGAGCTGGAGACGAAGGTGCAGGGGAGCCGCGCGATTTCTGGCGGGAGAAAAACTGAATTTTGAATCAGTTTCCTTTATTGGCACCCCCGAGTTCTCTCTGAGCAGCTACAACGCATTAGCGACCCTTTTCTCGGGATTCACATTCATGCAGAGATGACTGCTACCTCCATTGATGCTGTGACCACCGCTACCATGATCAACTAAACCCTTCGCCAAGGCTAAGATGAAACCACAGGGTTTCATAGAGTTTGTTGTATTTAAATTTATTGTTTTCTTTATGCTTGAACGTTAAACATATTTGATTTCTGAGTCTCAATAATTTGCTTTCACCGATTATATCCGGATTAATTATCTAGACTAGTCGGTAGTTAGAAGTACCCTTTGTTGACATTCAAAGCCTGATTTAATCAATTAATCTGAATCTGTGATTGTGTGTGCCGTAAGAAGACATGCAATGCTAGGGGTTTAGGATTAGTTAAAATAAACCTGTGATTGTGTGTGTCGTAAAAAGACACGCATTGCTAGGGGTTTATACCTTTGCTGAAATCAATTGCAAACTTAGATTAATCTTTAGGTTAGTCATGTTAATTCTTGAAAACAATAATTTGGATTACACAAATCTCAAAGAACCTGTGGTGGAGTCAATGCCTTGGTTTCCCTTCTCATATTCTTAAAAACATTTTATTTTGCTTTTTAATTTGATTTTTAGTTTAGATATTTTGATTGTTGTAACCCCTATTTAAATTAGTTTAAGTCAACTCTGAAATTTAATTGCAACCACAGTCCTTGTGTGATCGACCTGTACTTGCCCTTGTCTACCAATTAGACACTGTGCACTTGCAGTTATTAAGACTAGGTTAAATTAACCTATTTATTTAGGTTAGTAAAATCTGCATCAAGTTTTTGGCACTGTTGCCGGGGACTGTAGCGGTGTAATTGAATTTAAGATTTTATTTTCACTAATTTGTAGTTTAGGTTAAAAAAAATTTAGGTCAGATATAGATTGCTTTTGCTTTTAGGATAGGCTTGATTTTATTTTATTTTTGTTATTTCTTTTAAGTCTTAGAAGTTTTGATACTTGTTTTTGTTTTTGCAGGTATTAACAGGTATGAAGCATATATTACAGGTTGCATAAAAAACATAAAAAAAAAAAACACAAAACAAAAAGCACATGGTTTGAATTGTTTACAAGTTGCTATTGCATGAACACTCTCAGAAGTCGGCGAGCCGTCAGGTGGACGGTGCTTCCAATCGACGTCAACTCGACTTCTACCCGGCGTCGCAAGTAACCCAAAAGAGGTTCACGCCAGAGGTAACTTCTTCCCACCGCATCTGCACGCGGTTTCTGAGTGGATTACTGTGTGTTTTGCTTGTTTTGTTTTTAGCTAGAATTGCATGCAAATTTGAATCGATTGAGGATCCACCATCTATTTTAGGGTTAGGGACCTAAGCCCTCACTATTAAAATTTGTAGCAAGATAAATTAGGACAAGACGCTCATAGGACCCCTCTTTTGAAACTTGAAAGTTTAAAGTAGTCAAGTGAAGGAACATATCCAATCTTGGAATAGTTCTGAAATTGGCCTTACACTTTAAGCTGAAGGTAGAAAAGGAGGTAGGAGCAATTAGATTTCAGGATATTTTTTATGCTGGGAAACTCCGTGCTCTCTCCCGTGGATAGGCTAATTAAAATGGATTTCAACCCTTGATTAGTAACAAACATAGGTAATAAAAAGGAGTGCTTGTAGGGATTACCAGACGTTACAGCCTCTACCTAGTAAATTAGTTTCTCACGAGATTAATTTGCTTCGTAGAAACCTTGATTTTTCGTGGGGTTATAACTATCAGCTGCGCAATACCCGAAGGCAATCTGAATGATTGTATTGCTAGTTACTTATCTAGGGTCGTTTGCCATTCATCTTGCTTGCGTGTCATATAGGTCCTGATTAGGTTTTCCCATTTTTATTTTTTTTTAGAGTTAGGTCATCTTCATATAGAGGTTAGGCTTGCATAAAAAAATAAATAAAATAAAAAATTCTTGAGACCAAGGAAATGGCCGAGGATAAAGACTTTAAGGATTACTTCTCCCTTTCTACCTCGAAGCTTGAAACAACTCTTATGACAATGACTCAGAAATTAGATGCACTTATGAATTTGACTCAACCCCTACCTCCCACTAATGTTTCATTTGAGGGTTGTGTTGCATGTTCGAGTCCTAGTCATTCTACAGTTGATTGTGATTTGCAATATGATTATCCTGAATATTTCGCTAAGCAAATCCATTCTTTTAATGCTAATTGGCGACCTGGTGATAATTCAAATTCAACTATTACAGCCCTGGTTTTGCCAATAATGTTTCATTTGAGGGTTGTGTTGCATGTTCGAGTTCTAGACATTCTACAGCTGATTGTGATTTGCAATATGATTATATTGAATATTTCGCTGAGCAAATCCATTCTTTTAACGCTAATTGGCGACCTAGTTATAATTCAAAGTCCAACTATTACAGCTCTGGTTTTGCCAATAATCAAAATCTCTCCTGGGCTCATAACTCACACCAAGGGGGGCATAGTTTCTCTCAGGCTCCTCAATACCCTCATCATGTTATGCCTCAATTTAACCAAACTCCTCCATCCAACACATCAAGCTTAGAGGAAACGATTAATCAGCTTTTGCAGCGCTCAACAAGTATAATTGATCAGAATTCTAAGGACATATCTGAGTTGAAAGCCATGACTCAAAGACTTGAGATAGTTGTGGATCATATTACTGAGGCATTATCTGAAAGTGTGTTAGGAAGAGTTCCTAGTCACTCTGTTCAAAATTCAGAGGGTCAATTCATAACTGGTAACACATCGGAATCTGAGTCAGATGATGTTTTTGCGGATAATGTGATCGAAACTACTTTGCTTCCTGACCCATTCCCTTCCCCACATTTTCATGATGACTCACTCGACATATGCCTTCCTAGTGACTCATGCATAGAATCAAACTGTGAACATTCTTTAGAGTCTCCCCTTGACTGTTTTCATGATAAACATGACCATTTAGAGGCTTGTTTGACTCATTTTAGTTTAGACTTTGATGTTGATGATTCCATTAGGGAAGTCAATGATTTGCTTGACTCAGTCCCCATTGTGGATCCTAGTTATAAATGGAAGTCTAAAGTGGAGCCTCTTCCACTCAGTGAGTCAAAACTAGTCCCATCAGTTGAGCCACCTGAGCTTGACCTTAAACAATTACCTGACACCCTCAGGTATGCGTTTTCAGGTACTGATGATACTTTGCATGTTATTATTTCATCTATATTGAATTCAAAACAGGTTGTCCCAAAGAAGTCGGGAGATATATCTAGTAAAAGAGTGCAATCCATAAGCAGTGTCAACTATAGGGTTGGGGGTGTTGTTGAGCTATCCAGCCCAACATCTTTGTGTGATTCATGTGAGGAGCCTGTACCACCTGATATATCTATAGTTACATCTACCTGCATCACATTTTCATTGACCAGAGCTAATTATGTGGATCCCATGTTCCTGAGTGAGGATTTCAATTTTCACCATCCTGATGTGGAAATTATCCAATCTTCTGATTTGGAACCAGACTTAGGATGTTCCATTTTAGGAGTAAGGAGGGATCCTTTGTTGCATATCACTATTTGCGACCCATTCATGTTTAAGATCCCTACTGACTTCCAAGGAATGCGAGCTTCTTTACAATTTCTATATGATTTTAGATGGTGTCCTTGCAACTTTTGGGATGTGCTAGTATATCTTGTGTCCCATGTGGTTGTTATTTTTGAGTGGACTGATCCTCAACTTTTCAGGTTGTTGGTATACGATTCCTTAACCCTTTTGAAGTGAATGTTCCCTATGTTCTTCCTCTTCACTTTATGGTACATCATTTGTGAGGAAGAATATATGTTGGGCTGACGACGTTAAACCAAGCGCTCCTAGGAGGCAGCCTAGCTTCAGTTGTGTCATTATGGTTAGTTTGGATTGATTTTCGAGTTCTTTCTAGTTGCATTCCACTCATACTCGTTAGCTCCGTAACAATTTTGACTTACAACTGATACATGTAATTTTTTTTTTAACTTTTTTTATTTTTTTTCATTTGTGTCCTGTATTGTTTTAATCAATTTATCA
This sequence comes from Berberis vulgaris, assembly GCA_963556465.1. Classification (NCBI taxonomy): domain Eukaryota; kingdom Viridiplantae; phylum Streptophyta; class Magnoliopsida; order Ranunculales; family Berberidaceae; genus Berberis; species Berberis vulgaris. Next base: position 63,721,984 of record OY747131.1, read on the forward strand.
TGATGAGCCCACAGTTCTTATCTCTCTGAGCGTTCATTGGTGGAAGATTTCGTCGAAATTGGTAAAAACTTTCCCATGGTAATATCACATTAACTCTCATCTTTTCTTTTTCCTGCATTTGTCATGATCATCATTTTATACATTGAGGACAATGTTTGGTTTAGGTTTGGGGGTGAGGTTTAAGAGTTTTTTCTGCATTCTTCGAAAATTTTGAAATGAAATGTAACAATTGACTATTGTATTCTACTCAATCTCCATTGAATACATAGTTAATTATGATTGTGTGAAAATTTTCGATTTTAAAATGCATTCAAAATCTAAGTTTCTTTCCAATGAAGAGGATGTGCTTTCAAGTATGCCTTTAAATTTGATGAATACATGCTTTCACTTGTCACTTTTATATATCAATGGGAAAACATAAGGTTTGATATTATCTTTAAGTTAAATATATTTCATGTGTTTTTTCGACTCGACCATTCTTGCACTGTAAGCCGAGTTAACATGATTTGAAATTAATCAGTAAGATATTGACTAGAAAACCTTAGAATAATAGTGGAAACTTAACCCTTGTGATTTTGAGACATTCTATTTTTCTTGAGGGTTATTAAATAAACTCTGATTTTTCTTGAGTCTGCATTTTCTCGTTGATGATCTCATTATTCTTGTTTCTTTTATTGATTGCTTTGAGCATGGTGTTAAAATTGAATTATTACACTAGAAGTTCTTGTTTTATTTAGTTAAGATGTCATAATACCGACTAGAGCTTAAGAAGTGATATAGGCAATTATTTTCTTTGAACCGTTCTTTGGCCTTCTAGCCTACCTAATGATAAATATCTGTTTGCAGCCCTTTGAGCCTTTAAATAGACTTTTTCTTTGCTAACCCCATCTCCAGTACCTACTCCAGTTAGGGAGTAAGATCCCATATTATTTTTATCCTTACCCAATGTCTCTGAGAATGTGTATGGTTGATGTATTTTTGAAATGGGCAAATAAAAAGAGCTGGAATTAAATATTCCATGAATCCTCGGGACTGTAATGTTTTATTGTGCAGAAGGGGAAAGCATGTATACAAAAAAAAAAAAAAAAAAAGATATATGAAGAAGAATTTCGAATGAAGAAAAATTAATGGTGTACAACATTGGTTTATTCTTCAGAGCCCCACGTGCTTATTAAAGGGTGTATCAATTCTCAGAGAATTTTCTCTTATTCTTTTCCATTATTGTTAGCCAAAATCTTAGCCTCATTACTACCTAATAAAGACCTAATTGATCTTAAGTAAAAGTTTGGTTCATAGATGTGGAGATTAAATAAACAAGAACTATGGCGCGTGATTCAACATTCTCAAAGTAATTGATATTCCTGTCCATGAGATCATATTCATTTCATTATTTGAAAAGTCCGTTTTTTCATGATTATTATATGTGAGATGTTTGTCTTTCCATATATTATTCTCTTTCTCACATATAAACTGAGTGATAACTAACCAATCTCTGAGTGATTCATTTCTGAGTGACAATAGAGATTTGTAGTCGAAGCATACAATTCAAAGGTTATCTAGTCGTATCTTCGCTGAGAAAAATAAAGTTATGTTGATAAGGTCATGCACACACACACACACTTCAAGTTGAGAATAATTGATGAAATTTATTTAACCTTTGGGTATTATTAAATTGTTGTGAGACTCTTTGATATATTATTGTGAGACTGTTAGCTGTTTTCAAAATTTTTTGGCAATTAGATTCTTACTCTGAGGATAATAGATCGAGTTACCATGTTTTGGAAATTTATTGAGTCATAATGTTTGTGGGTAACATTTCTGGAAACCCTCACGAGACTATAACTCGTCCACTAGAGGTAATTTAGGGGTTTAAAGCCTTGTTGCACGTTTAAGGTAAGTGCAACCGATGATTCCTGCGAAAGTGAGTTAAAATTTTATTTTTATTGTTTTGCTCGAGGACTAGCAAAATATAGGTTTTGGGGTATTTGATATTCACGTAATTATTACATAATATATCCCTTAATTTATGTATGTTAGTGTTTCGATTATTATATTTTATAATAATTATTTCGTTTTCATGTTATTGTAGGAATTTGAGCGTGAACAATGATATCGTATTAAGGCGACAATTTAAGGAATGACAATTGGTCGATTCTAGCGGTGGTACAAAGTAGAGGGTCACATATGTAAACCTAACCCTAATAAACCTAGGTCCACCTAATTTAACCTAAGCCCAAACACAAAATGCTAACCTAAAAACCCAAGCCAAACGCCTTTTGGAGAACCCAAGCCTAAGAAAATAGGAGAACCCTATTTAGCTCTCCTTAGTTTGGAGAAAGTTCTTCTCTCTTGCTCTCTATTTTCTTCCATGTTCCTTCTCCCCTCTCTGAGGGCTCTTCCAGCCACCACGCCAATCCACCGTGCTGGCAATCCTCGCTCGATAGGAGAGTCGGCAGTGCGATAATCCCGCCATCACCACCTCACCTCGCCACCGTCCAACAACCACAACTGCCATCACCATCAGACTCTCCCTATTCCTTCACGCCACACAACCACCTTCCCTGTCCAGCAACCTCGCCACCGAGCTACAACCATCGTCACTAACCACCGTGAAACAGGGGCGTGACAACCCTGTTTCACGTTACAAACCTCACCTCGCCACCGAAACAGACCACCACCCTCTCTGTCCAGAACACAGCCGCCACCACCATCTCCCTGTCCCTCTCTCTGTTCCATCATCCACACCCCCGCCATCCACCATCAAACGCACCACCACCGCGCGCACAGAACAGAGAAGAAACAGGGAGCAAGTTCCTATTTTCCTCCCTCGCAGCCGCCCTCCTTCCTGTTTTCCTCTCTTCTCCACGGTCTTTCCCTCCTCAACTTCTCTCTTTCTGCTCCTGCATCACAACCAGACGACGCAACCACCGCCATCAGCCACCGCGAAATAGGGCTCGCGACAGAGCACCGTCCCTGCTTTTCTCTCTCGGTCTGTTCCCCTTCTCGTTCTTCCCTCACCCTCTCTCTGTCTATTGCAGGTACCGGAGCCAGTCGGGAGGAGATGATGCTCGTGAGGAGCGAAGTAGCAGCGGCGGAACAGGGCGTCGAGCTGGAGACGAAGGTGCAGGGGAGCTGAACGATTTCAGGCGGGAGAAAAACTGATTTTTGAATAAGTTTCCGCTATTGGCACCCCGAGTTCTCTCTGAGCAGCCACAGTGCATTAGCATCCCTTTTTTCGGGATTCGCATCCATGCAGAGATGACTTCTACCTCCATTGATGTTGTGACCACCGCTACCATGATCAGCTAAACCTTCGCCAAGGCTAAGATGAAACCACAGGGTTTCATAGAGTTTGTTGTATTTAAATTTATTGTTTTCTTTATGCTTGAACGTTAAACACATTTGATTTCTGAGTCTCAATAATTTGCTTTCACCGATTATATCCGGATTAATTATCTAGACTAGTCGGTAGTTAGAATTACCCTTTGTTGACATTCAAAGCCTGATTTAATCAATTAATCTGAATCTGTGATTGTGTGTGCCGTAAGAAGACATGCAATGCTAGGGGTTTAGGATTAGTTAAAATAAACCTATGATTGTGTGTGCCGTAAGAAGACACGCAATGTTAGGGGTTTATACCTTTGCTGAAATCAATTGCGAACTTAGATTAATCTTTAGATTAGTCATGTTAATTCTTGAAAACAATAATTTGGATTACACAAATCTCAAAGAACCTGTGGTGGAGTCAATGCCTTGGTTTCCCTTCTCATATTCTTAAAAACATTTTATTTTGATTTTTAATTTGATTTTTAGTTTAGATATTTTGATTGCTATAACCCCTATTTAAATTAATTTAAGTCCACTCTGAAATTTAATTGCAACCACAATCCTTGTGGGATCGACCTGTACTTGCCATTGTCTACCAGTTAGCCACTGTGCACTTGCAGTTATTAAGACTAGGTTAAATTAACCTATTTATTTAGGTTAGTAAAATTTGCATCACTCGCACATACATTACACCTGGTATCCAAGAATACTCCACCTCCACCACTTTTAGCTTTTCATTAATGGTGAGTGAAATCGTTTTGGAAAACTTGTTGTTAAAATCTATTTCAACACAAACTCGTGCAAGTGATAGTCTTGACCTATTTTCCGTTGCTTTATCGAGCATCAATGGGTTCCCAATTGCACTTGCAATCTTTTGCAACCCTTCAGGATTCCAAATAAACAAGGGAACCTTTTTAAAAATAACCCATATAGGTATCGAGTTCATGATTTCATTTTCATCCTCCAACATCAGATTCCATGGTATCAAAACAAATAAGCGACTTGCAAGGTGAATGGTACCATGTTCCAGAACTCTACTCCTCATAGCCTCTTCCTTAAACTTGAAAATAAAAGGTTCTATCACCATGAATATTCATCTCAAAACTGTAAGAACTCCATGCACGAGGTAGAAAGTCTCGTACATACCCATAAGCCAATCGTTTGCCTACAGATCTCCCGATGACAAGGCGCTCACACTCTTATATTCTCTTCTCAAACTCAGAAGTACTAATCTATATTATCGTCCTCTCCTAAAAAACCGCAGGAGGTTCATACCTCAACTTTGTAACTCAATTATTTATGTTCTGTTTCAATGCAGCTGCCCAGTCCATTTGTGGAGCATTTGCAAAGATTTGTTGGTTCCCCTCCATTTGATAGGTGTTCACAGCCTCACTATCTCTTTCTTGCCCTCATGAATGCTAGGGTTTTTTCAACCACAATTTCTCAAACTTATCACCATAGGTTCAACATGTAGCCTCAATACCTTCAAACAGTTCATTCGGCAACTTTGGGTTTCCATTCGATTCAGTTTCTTTTTTGCCTTCTACAGTCTCACCACAAAAGGGATTGGATAGACTAGTAGTCTGGCCAATGAGATCCATCAACCTAGAATCGCCTGAGCATAACTTCAAGATTCACTTCTTGAACAGATCTGCAAATTTGAAATGTTGTAAACCATAGATCTGTGATGAAGTGTAGAGATCCCAAGAGCTTTTTCAAGATAGTCATGCGTAACCTGCCAATAACAAAGTGAGAGAAACTCTCTCTTCTTCTTATTCTCATATCTTCCCAGATTTCCTCACCTTCTTATTATGGGTGGGCATGACCTGAAACGGGTCCAGGATAAAGGAATTTTTTGGGGTCCTACACATCAATATCAGAAGGCTAATAGAACTTCCCGAGCGCAGCCAAAATAGGATGAGAAGTGGAGGGAGTAGCAGGCGATCCCGAGGTCTCAGCAACAACAGAAGAAACGAGGATTTTGAAGCCCCGGGCTCGAGTAGCAACTCGATCCTCTAGTGTCGGATCATACTCGAAGTCATCCAAGGTCTTAATACCCTTTGGATTCTCAGACTGCCAAAGACCAAGCTAAAGCATTTTATTCTCAATAATGCGAGAGTCATCAATCATGAGGTCAATGGAAACTAGCAAACCATACGAGGGAACAAGACTTTTCTCACGGTCATTTAAAGGACGGGAAATCTCCTTCTTGCTCCTTTCAAGAACTCGATCTACTTCCTCATCCTCTCGGGCAAAAAAGTCATCCTCCGAACTACGACCTCCTTTTCGAAAAAAAACAGGAAAAGGAGCCCTAACAGCGTCAAAAATCGATGTGGCGAGCTTTTTCTTCTTCGAAACACGGCCATAACTAATAGCCAACATCTTAGAAGGGCTGGGAGGCATGAGAACTTTCATTTTCCTAACAATCGAGCCAGTACTCCTAGAACCTCTGACAGCGACAGAAGTAATTCGGCTTACAAGCTCATCATTAGAACCCTCTTTGCTACCAACATCTAATCACCAACACGTGCAACAGTCACCTCCAAGGCACGACCGACAATAGGCTACACGCGACCCACCTCACCCGACGAATACAAGCCACTACGAATAATGACATCCATATAGTAAGGAAATCTTCCACTGAGACTCGGGGAAGATTGCCAAACCGACTACAGAACTCATGTTCTTCCAACGATAGTGACAACTCGACTCTCTTAGGCTCCCAGAATGATCGTAGAATCTGATTTTCGTGCAACCTAAAATAATTTAAAGCAATGGACGCATAAAACAAGGACCTCGACTAACCCCCATACTCCTCTCACAGGCATTTGAAACAAAATAAAGAGCAAAGATAATCGGTGCGATTAGCATTTACGCTAAACCCCATCAAGGAATGCAAAACTCTGACATTCATAAGGATACTGGATGCGGTAGCCCTTGTTAAGGTCGCAATCATCACTTTCAAACCATTAGGAAGAAGTTGGGCGGGGATGATACCCACCAAGTCAAGGTACTCCCAGATAATCGCAGAAATTGAAAGCCTAAAGCTAGAATGAAACATACCAGGGTATAAAGTGATATACTCATGTTGTGGACGTATTTGGGGAGAATGATTTTTAGATCGGCCGACAACGAATAATCATGACGTATGTTATCCAAAGTCGCATGCATCGCTTGTTTGGGCGAAAAGAAAGTTTAACAAACATAAAGAACATTGCCACTCAAAACCCTGAAGCTAGACACGATCGCAAAGCAAACGCAAAAAATTAAGGAATCAACAACTGGAAATTGAAGAGATGCAAAAGAAAGTAAACCCATACTCAACTTCTCCTTTTATAAGGACGAGCAGCGAAAGGTCCACCCTTAGGAGAACGTGCAAGATATGATAGTCACACGGAATCCCAAAAATTGCGCTAAAACGAGAAAGCGGATGAAACATCGGAGAGACAACAACAACAACATATAATTAAAGCACTAAATGTGTCGTAATGTTGAAATCGAAAATAAAACCGCCACACAGTTAGTGGATACATGAACATACCCACTAACTAGGGGGAGTAGCTAATGATACATCAAGATAGACCGACATCGCCACCATACACATGGCAGAAAACATTCATCACAAGGATCTGGTGCCCCAAAAAGGTTAAAAACCGATCATACAGGTCCAAACAAGGCCCACTACAAGAAGGCATAATCAAAGCCCAAGTCCAAGCTCGAACGAGTCAAAGCCCAAATCTAGGCCCAACACAAGTTCTCTAATAAAGAAGAGGAACGTTGCATAAAAAAAAGTTGTGGAGGGAGTTACGCTTCCACAAACGCATATCCATAAAGGAGGACACTGTTACAAGAAATATCTCATTTTATTGTGCCTAACATGCTTAAGTCACACAGAGAATTAACAGCGACCATTATACAAGGTAAAAAGAATATTTGACAAAGGTATACAACTTTGACAAAGTTTTGTCTAGATTTTCTTCATTCTTCAAACAGAGTTGCTGACTTAAGCATCAAAATGCCTTCGACCACCAACAAAGTGGTATTTGGCAGTCTAACATTTGTTTTGCAGGTCAAACTCTCAGGAAAATGAGACTTGGATGCATTGATACCGATTGCGTAACTTGAAATAGCCAGAAATGATGGACGCATAAAACTAGAACGTCGATCAGCCCCTATAATCATCCTTAAGTTTCTTAAAACAGGAAGAAGAGCCCCTATAATCATCCTTAAGACCTGACTGAAACATGCAAGGGTAAAATGCAACCTAGCCAGGCCTCAGACGACAAGGATTGTCATCATCTCCGAGCAATATGATCTCGAGGTCAGACGACAATCAATAATCATAGTGAACACTATCTAGAGTCACTTGTGTTGCCCGCTTAGGCGAAAAGAAAGCTTCGCAAGTATCAAGCGCTTCACCACTTAATCTTAAACCAGACATTGTGAAAAGACATAAACGAATGAGAGAAAAAAATCAAAGTCTAAGAATGAATAAACATAACTAGAGAAATACGACCCTCATATCCCCTTTTTATAGGGCTGAACAATGAAAAGATAGCTTATGAAAGAATGTGCGAGATACGGTAGCTGCACAAAATTCTAAAAATTGTGCCGAAACGAATAGGCGGACGAGACATTGGGTAACAAACGTAGCGGCAGCTGTTAACGACATTAAATGTTGTCCAATCGTCATAGAGTTAGTGGCCACGTCAGGATACCCACTAAGGGGGAGTAGATGATGATACATCAAATAGGACTATCATCACGATCATAGACGTGGCAAATATCACTTATCACGAGGACCAAGTATTTCAAGACAAGGCCGACTCGCAAAGCCTAAAATGGCAGGTGCAATCATTAAAGCCCAAAAGGGCCATTTAGAACAAATCATAGTTAGAAGTCCACTAACTCGAGGGGAGTAGATGATAATACATCAAATCATCATCTGATCAACACTGTACACGTGTCATGATAATCTCAACAGAACAAAACAGACACAATTGTAGGCTCAATCCAGTGAGGCCCAAACAATAGTAAGCCCATCATTGGCAAAATCTAGACAGTCGGGTCCGAGTTGCAATGAGCCAGTAAGTCCACACGTCATGCGGTCAGGCTCAATACCTGGTAAGATCTCTAAGGCAGGTATCTGAGTGATCTACCCAAGACTGGCAGGCCAGAAACACATTAGATCTGACTAGGAAACATATATTAGAGTATAAGTCAGGTAAGAAAACTTCCTTGCACAGACAACACTTAAAAAGGGAAACCTCTCCTGCAGATCTGGGAGCACGAGTCGTGTAGGTAAACTATCCCACATGGATAGCTCCCAATTAGGAAATGATCTCCACAACAAGATCACTTTTCCTAAACTACGTCACCAAAGGCCTTGCCGAACAAGAACTCCTTCACTATAAAAGGGAGATAAGGTTGATGAACTAAATGTATGCAATATAACCAAGTTTATAGTTATAAGCCTCTCCTAAGCCTTATGTAATTTAAGCATCGGAGTGCTATCGACCACCACACGGTGGTTTTTGTTTCACGTTTGCTACCTGTGTAGGTCTAGGTAAGCAGGGAGAAATGAGAGTAGAAATCGACTACATCAAAACTGATCACATAACTCTTGCTCCTCCACATTCAAGGACAGTTCATTCATCTTGAGTTTTCAGAACGACCACATAATATACTGATTGCGTTTGACGCGTAAAACCAGGACCTCGACCAGCCCCTATAGTCATCCTTAAGTTTCTTAAAACAGGAAGGAAAGCATAGATAGTAACCACGGATAGAATGACCCTCACCAAAGTTGCAACCATCACTTTCCAGCCATTAGCCCATTAGAGTAGGAACGATGCCCAAGAAGTCTAGATACTCCTAGAAAGATCTTTGGGGCTGGAAGCCTAAGACTAGGGGTGGACAAACGGGTCGAGGATCCGCGGCTTCAAACCGAATCGGAGAGTTTTGCTCTAAACGGTCCGGATTTTAATTTTGTGTTTGTAGATACGGTTCGGATCGATCCGGGTCTGTTATAAAACGGTCCGATCCCGGTTCCTATTATTTAAAAAGAAACGGTCCAGGTTGGACCCATTTCAAATCACATTTACAAACTAAAAACCTAAATACTAACTTTCGCTAACTCTCTTTCGCCTCCATCACCATTTCAAACGCTTCTTCGCCATCACTGCTCCTCCATCTCTTATTCTTCGTAACTCTCTTTCTCTCTCTCTCTCTCTTCGCCTCCATCACCAGCGTCGTTAGTGAATGAAGTGAGAGGAAATTTCGCAATCTCAGCTTCTCCATTTCAGCTTCTCAGCTCTTGCTCTTCTTCACTTCCCAATCTCACCTTCTCCATCTCACTCACCTGACCTCCACTTTCCCACTACAACAACAAGAAGAAGAAACTCTCCTTTTCCAATCCAATCTCTAACTACAAACCCCATTTCTTCATCATCCGTCGAATCTCGGAAGGAGGACGTGGTCATTGTTGGTACTGGAATTGCTGGTCTTGCCACTGCTCTATCCCTTCACAGGTACAAATCACACACTATCTCCCTTAAATGTTTTAGTTGAATGACAACTTACAAGATTTAATTATGTTTTTAGGCTTGGTGTTCGATCCTTAGTGTTGGAGCAGGCCGATTCACTTCGAACTGGTGGAACGTCGTTGACCCTATTCAAGAATGGCTGGAGGGTTTTAGATGCAATTGAGGTTGGAGATGAGCTCAGACCCCAATTTCTTGAAATTCAAGGGTAAATCAAAATTCACCATTTTTTTTTTTTACAATTCTGTTTTTGAAAAGTTAAGTTCTAGTGTGATTCTTATCTTTTACGGATTGTATATTGCATGTAATGTATATGAATTATGGTTGAACAATTAGAAACATTACAATTTCTACTTCAATATCATCCTTTAAGCTAATGTTTCGCTGAAATGAAGATAGTTTGGAAATAACGTCAAAATTGACTAGAGATCTAGGGGAGAGACATTAGCAACAAGATTGTTGGGCTAGTTGATTGATAAAATTTGATCTAGAGATTGTTGGGAGTAATTATTTAATGTTGGTAACCAAGAAATATCATAAGATTGATTGCATAATTAGTGTATGATCATAATGGTAAATTGGTAAGAGATGTTGGGGTTCATTATAGTTGACAGTAGATTTCACTAACAGTGCGGAATTATGCATAAAAAAATTGTAATGGGTAATATTATATAAGTATTATTATTACTTATATATTTATTCTTGAACCCTTTAACAATTTCAGCAGTGCAGGCTAGGAGTGGGCATCCCATCCCGCGATCCCGATCCCGTCCCGATTTTTTCGGGTCTTAATGGGATTGAATAATTTCATCCTGATCCCGTCCCGTTCTAGAATGGGATGGGATGGGATGAAGATTTTCAATCCCGCCAATCTCGTCCCGTCCCGAGCTATTTTTTTAATATTTATTATTTATTTATTTAATTTTATTCATATAAACTTACAGATGACTGACAGAAACTCATGGTGTTTGCAGTGGTAACAAAAATGTTACTTCAAGAAATAAATATTCATTAAGCAAGATAAAGATAGCAGACTGTTGCTTGGATTCCCAATAAAAATGGCTCCAATTATTTAACTTCCAAATATTGATAATACCCAGGTGAAGATGAAAAATGACAATTAACTGAGTAATACATATTCAGAAGGGAACATTCAGGGCGGAGCCAAGAATTTGAGATGCCCCGGGCTGTAAAAATAAATTTTTTAATTACAATATATGTATTGATGGTAAACCATTATGAATATGTTAGAGCATTGCCAATAGATCTATATTTCTTCCATAACAAAAGATGAAATGTCATTTTGTCAAGAAACCATGAATTTTGTTTCCCACAGTAATGAAATTGTAAAATCAGTTGGGAGGCCATTACAGCGATACGATACTCTTAGTGAGTCCCATTTATCATGTCATTTTCTAAAAGTCAAGCCCACTTGACATCATTGTTAGGGGATTTAGTGGCTACCCTTATATTTGCATGCCACATCTATATCTAATTATAAGAAAGTTATTTTTCACGCTCTTATATGATGATAATCTTCGCGACAGTCACAGGCAGCACGCTGATCCCGTCCTGTCCCGAACCCGTTTGGGATGAGACGAGGTCGGGATGGGGTTTTTCCCATCCTGTCCCGTCCCGATCCCGTATGAACGGGATGGATATATCTTGTCCCATCCCGTCCCGTGCCCACCCCTAGTGCAGGCCGGTGATAAGAGCTAAAGATGGAAGGGTGTTGCGCTCATTCAAATTCAGGGATGAATCTGAAAGGTACTGGTTTAATCTCATTCAATATGTTAGGACACTTTTGTTTTCTCTTAATGAAGGTTCATTTTTTGCTTCTTTAACAAATTTTCCTCTTGGTGTGTATAATATTGTATAATGGATCAGCCAAGAAGTTCATGCTGTAGAAAAGAGAATTCTCTTAGAAACTCTAGCTAGCAAGTTGCCACCAGATGCAATATGTTTTTCTTCAAAGCTGGCAAAGATTGAAAAAACTAAAATAGGTGAAACCGTTTGAATTGGATGTTGAATTGTACTATGTGTGAATTGCAAATAGAAGGATTTGTTGTAGATTTGGAACCGTTTGGAACTGAACCGTTCCAAACGGTTCGAGTTAGGTTCGGTTCCAATGTTCAAAATGAGGGGATCCGGACCGGACCTGATCCGTTAATTTTAAACGGTTCAAGTTAGGTTCCTCCAAATTTGGAATCGATCCAGACCATGCCCACCCCTACCTAAGACCAAACTGAAACATGCTAGGATACAATGCAATGTAGCTAGGCCTCGGACGACAAGTACTGTCATCATCTCTCGACAAGATGATCTCGAGGTTTGCCGTCAATCAATAATCATAGCAAACACTATCTAGAGTCAGTTGTGTCACCCGCTTAGGTGAAAAGAAAGCTTCGCAAGTATCAAGCGCATCATCACTTAGAATCTTGAAACCAGGCATTGTGAAAAGACAAAAACGAATTAGAAAAAAAATAAAAATATGAGAATGAAGATAATGTAAAGAAAGAAATACGGCCTTCATGTCCCCTCTTTATAGGGCTGAGCAACGAAAAAATCGCGTATGGAAGAATGTGCGAGATACGATGGCTGCACAACACTTCAAAAACCGTGCCGAAACGAACAGGCAAACGAAACATCGGGTAACTAGCAACAACTGTTAACGACATTAAATGCACTACAATGATAAAATCGAAAGTCTAACCATCGTAAAGTTAGTGGCCACATCAGCATACCCACTAACTAACGGGGTAGTAGCTGATGATACATCAAATAGGACTATCATCACGATCATATACGTGGCAAAGATCGCTTATCACGATGACCGAGTATTTCAAGTCAGAGCCGACTTGCAAAGCCCAAAAAGGCAGATTCAATCATTAAAACCTAAAAGGGCACTTCCGAACAAATCATGGTCAGATGCTCAAATCCAAGCCCAACAAATCTCTCCCTTAAAAAGGAGGAATGTTACAGAGAAAAAGAGTCGTGACGAAAATTACTCCTCCAAGGATGTATCATCATAAATGAGGAGACTGTTACAGAGAACGTGTCTTATTGTTAAGCCTCACATGCTCAAGTCATGCAAAGAATTAATACGACCACTATATAAGGTAAATGGAGCATTCGACTAAGGTATGCAATTGTAACTGAATTTTGTCCCGATTAAACTCTCTATCTCCTACATATTTACTGACTTAAGCATCGGAGTGCATTCGACCACCAAACAAATAGTCTTTAACAATCTAACATTTATTTTGTTGATCGAATTTTTAGGAAACCAAAATTAGAAGCATCACCATTCAAAATGTTAAAAAGCAAATTATCACAAACACAATTTCACTTTCAACTTTTCAAATGTCACCTATCAAAGGAAAACTTCACACTGAAGAAACACAAATTCAGAAACAACTTCAGGAACAAAGAACAAGACACATTTTCCCGTCTAACATTGATGTATCAATCTAAATGGAAACGAATCCAAAGAGAAAAAATTACATTTCCTAATCTGCTCAGCTTTTGGTACTCAAAACATGAAAACCATTATCAAGACCAGAAACCCCTCAAACTTATATGTCACAATTGCTTTCCACATATAAAAAAAATGAAATCTAGCAACAAAATCATCATAAATTATACAAAATTTAGGAGCTAAAATCCAACTTCCCAAGAATCTCAAACTAAACCTCTAATTAGCATCGCTTTGGAAATGAATTAAAAAAATATCACAAAAACAATTGAAGCTAAAAATTCATCTTCCCTTGTTCAAAGGACTTTTTACAGACTGTTTTTTTGAGTTACAAAATATCACTAAATAAAAGGAGCGCCCTCTCCCCCTACACCACCCCCTGTTTTTACAATTAATCCTACTAACAAAAACCTGTATAATAAATTAAACCCCCTCTCCTCCCCCAACCAAAAAAAAAAAAAAAAAAAGTGACAAAAATCAAAGTAACAATTGCTCTACTCAAGAAGCTTTGATGACTGAAATCCCACCACCAGCAGCAGAGAGAAACCCAAATTGGGTCTCTCAATCACTCCCTCTTTGAAGAATAACAACTGAAATCTTGTGAGAAACTCTAAAGTTTCCTCTATTTTGATCAAATCCCCGAAAACCCGAGCATTTCAATGCCACGAAGAAACAGTGAGGAGTGGGGTTCCATCCCAAGCAAGAGAAAGAAACCCAGGTGGAGACTCCATCAACGAATACTTTGAACTGTAATTATAATTCCATAGAAGTATATCAGCTTGACTAACTGCATAATGGCTTAAAGCAATGGATTCGAACCCACACCCTTCCATCCAACGTTTCCATTGCTCTTTCTGCTCTGTTCTTTCCCTTCTCAACGACCCTTCTCCAGCTCCAACAACCCCTTCGATTCGTCTCCCGAATAGAAGTCTTTCAACCAGGATTCGATCCTCCGAGTCTCTCTCGAAGCCAGGTTCTAGTGACTCGAATATAGCCGAGTAGTACTTCATTGCATCCTTGAATCTATCATAGTACTCTACCCGATTCAAGTTCGCTTCATACTCCCCCAGAGTTAATACTTTAGGATTCAACGACTTGGCGAGCTTCAAAGCTCTTTCTACAGCAATTGGGGTTTCGTCAAGCAGATTATACAATTGAAGCATGAAATTCACTGCAAGAACCTCCTCCGGGTCGACCCGGAAGCTCGACTCGTTGAGTTCCTTAATCGGGGTCAGAATCGGCTCAAACTCGATGTTCAGATCGAGCAACTCAGCGAAGTCACGGAGGCGATTTCCGGTGGCGTAAAGAGACGCCGCCGGAGAACTGCCGAGAACCGCTGCTGGAATGCCGGATATTCGGATTTTCTCTGGTTTTCCGGTGGATCGGGTGGCTAGAGCTTGAAGAAGCGCCGCCCATTGAAGGCCTTGAACGATTCCGAAGTCGACGATGTGAATCCGAGTGGCTGACTCAGTCGATTCAAGAATTGCTTGGTTGGCTGTCAAATGCGCGAACTTGGAGTAGGGGCAAGCGTCATTCAAAGCCTTGTATGACAGTGTCAGATCTTCCGCATTCGATTCTAATGTCGTAGCTGACGCAGCTTTGGATGCAATTCGACTGTAAAGCGCTTCCGTGAAGTAGAACGCTATCCTCTCGCTTGGATTTCCGCGGTCCGACACCGATTCGCGGATTCGTGCGAGTAGTTTCATTGCTCGGTCGGGTTCTGAGTCCACGATTCGAGCGCAAGTGAGTAGCGATTTTAGCAGCGGAGATGGTGACTGGGTTTCTGGTGATTCACTTTCTTTTCTTCTAAGTTGCTTCTTTTGGTTTTGTGAGTCTTTAAAGAGTTTTTTGGGTGGTTGTGGTGATGAAGGTGGTGGCGCAACCGTGTCCTGGGGTGACCAGGTGAGGAGAGCCGAGTCAGGGTCTGGTTTTGTGTCTTGAAAAACGACGAGGTGGTTGAGATCGGACGGCGGAGATGAAGACAGAGTGAGCAAAGGATCGGAGTAGAGACTGTTCTGCCACGTGTCGCAAGTGGCGGAGGGAAGTTCTGAACTCTCGGTGGAGTCTCCACCACCACCACCACCGCCGTTGATTAGGGTTTCCATCCACTCATCCGAATCAAACTCGGCGGCGCCACCTAAATCGGAGAGGCGGAAGCCAGTGGAGTGGTCCAAGTGAGTGAAGTGAAGAGAAGAGTCCACTATCTCAGCAGACGACGAAGCGCCACCACCACCCACAACCGGGTACTGATCTGGAAACCCGAACCCGAATCCGAATGATGATGGTGGATACTGTGATCCGCCATTACTCCATTGCGAAAATGGGTTCACGTTCATCCCTCCAAAGAGTATATCTTGTTGTTGTTGTTGTTGGTGGTGGTGGTGGTGATGTGGATGTGTTTGTTGTTGCTGTTGCTGCTGTTGTTGTTGCTGCTTTTGCTTGATCACTTGTTGGGCAATCGCCATTAAATTACCGCTATCTGCGCACATATTCGCCATTATGACTCAAGTCAAGAAACAAATTTCTTGTAAACTTTTGCGGGGAAACAAAACAATTTTTACATGGAAGGGAAGGAAAGGAAGTAGGGTTGAGAGAAGAAGAGTAGAGTAGAGAGTTCAGTGGGTGGGGAGAAGGGGAGGAAGACAGAGGTGTAAGGGGGTGCTTTTATTAAATACTTGAAGCAATCAGGGCCATTGATGATAAAACAGTATGGGACCCACACATCTTTCGCTCAAACGGGAAAATATCATTCAAGTGGAGGAAAAAAATGAGAAAAGAACGGAAAAGAAAGCATGAAAGAAAGTTTTTGCTATCTCACTTTGGGTTGTAGACCATAGGTGTGACGTGGGCATCCACTCCAAAAGTGGGTCCCATATTAGACTAGGCTCGAAAGGACACCACATAGTCTGCCTTGCCACGTGTTCTGCCTCAATTGCCGAGCTATCTGGGCCCTTCCTATTTTTAAGTTTCACCACGAGACGTCGTTATACGGCGCCCATCTCTCTTCATCTCAATTTGATGACGTCATCGTTTTGTATTGAACCAAGAAACAAAATCTCCACCGCACGTTTCGAAGATCGCGCCACTTTTTTTACTTGGAGCCCCCACACAGTAAATCACACTATTGTTGGTAATTTACCCATCCAATCATCACTCACAGTAAAATGTGAAAGTGGAAAAAGATAAGGAGGGAAAGAAAAGGGAACATTGGCTGGAGTTGATGTGGAAAGATGGATAGGCGCCATGTATAGCGAACTAGGCTCCGTTCTTTTTGGACGGTTTTATGGGCCTGTAAGGGCCCACATGCTGTGGACTGAAGAGGGAGAGGGCCCACAAAGGTTGTGCTGTGCTGTGCTGTGCTGTGCTGAAGCTGAAGCTGAAGCTGAAGCTAAACCAACCGAAACGTAAAGAGAAAGTGAAAAGAAATTGATCGTGGATGGATGGAAGGATAGGTTTAGAAGACGACCCAAAGAAAGGTACATAACATAAGCCAGAAAAAAATCTAATCTTTAATAGTTAAGAGTGGGTCAACCCGTTTTGTGAAGGAGATCGACTTGACGAATTTGGCCAATTCGCGCCAAAGGAAATGTGTATCGTGTTTGGACTTAACTAGTGAAGGGTGTGAAAATGGCCGCTCGAAGTTGGATTTTGATGTGGCTTGACGTTGGAATAACTTTTGTGTGAAGTATTTTAATTAGTTCAGTAATGTGATGACATTTTTGGCTATACTTGGTTAAGCGGACGATAATCTATCAGTTTTTAGAGCAAACTTTGGAGAATGGCAGATAATCGCACCTCGGGTGCACTATAGGTAGGCGATTTTGTTGATGAAGACAGGCACTTAAGTCTGTGAACATAAGTTATTCTGTCTGTTATAAATTGATACAAATTACTTTAAGGTTGTTTAGTAGCGATCAAAGAAGAATAATGCAATTAAATTAATAGGTAAAATTATGTTGTATAGTTCTAATTAATAAAGGCGTTTTTACCAACAAGCTAATCCTCTTCAAAAATTGTACAAACATCTTGAATTCTAATGGCAGGCAAGTAATAAATAACCGTGGTTGTCAATTTTGTTGTATCAGATTAGAAAAGGTTCATTCCCACCCACAACAATATCTGATGTGATATGTCACCACAGTAAGACTATGGGGTTGAATCTTGAATTTGTGATATTATTTGTCACAAGCATATTAAATTTGAACTTATGATACCATTTGTGAGAAGCCTATCAACTTAATTGATATCTGATTGATCAAGACGGTATGACTAAGCTATCTCCAGCCATGAAGAGTTCTATATTACGTTTTCTCTATATGCAAACAAGGACTCAATCTAGATTTTCATTTCCAATTATCATAAACACAAGAACAATGAAAATGTCATTCAAAATTTCAAATTAAGTCATATATTGCAAACATTATGCACTATATATATATATATATATATATATCTTGGGTAACGATTTAGCAGTAAATTGAACTGGGGACCAAATTGAATGCAAACATGCAACAGGTGTGTACAGTTCAGCAATACCAACTTTTTTTTCTCTTTGTGGTTGATTGTGCAGAGAAACAATGAAAGCAGAAACAAAACATGTACTTAAACAAGTCCCTATACACAAACATGCAAATTGGAAAGAAAATCAATGACACACAATAAAATAACTTTCACAGGACAAGTAATGTATATTATGCAGGTACCAATACATCCACAATGGCTCAACTGGTATGAAAATTGAAGTAAGATTGTCCTGTATGAGCTGAAACTATAAAGAGATATATAATTAACATTGCTGTCTAGCAGTTTAGTAGGTTCGATCAAGAAGCTTAATCCACAACAAATTAAATCGTGAACGGTATGGTAATTTGCCCAGTGTGATATAGATCATCATGCATGACACTGACCATGAAACCATGTATGTAGTTGACACAAAGGTGATCAGATCTGGTTTTTCTACTAATATATTGCAGGATTAGACGCCAAATTAACAACTAGTAATTAATTAATAATCTCAGATCAGAAGAGCGTGAGTACTTAAATAATCAAAGATATGTTTGATGTGATCAAGATTTAGATGAGGTCTATAACTACCATTGTCGTATCAATTGTGTGCATGTTTAATTTCCTATCTGAAAAACGAAAAGTTAGATTATTCAAGAAATCACCCACCAGGGTTGGCTCAGATAGTTTAGTAACTGCACTTGGGGTCGCTTCTTTAAGTCGCATGTTCAATTCTGGCCAGTCTTGACTCAACTGCTGCATGGTTTGTGTGAGTCGAATCATGCAATCTAAAATATAGCCAATGGCATGACAGCTCAACGGTTAGAGCTTGACGGATGATATCACTACGTTATGGGTTCAAACCCAGCTTGCGACATATTTATCAGTTTATAGTGTGTTGACTAATTCTGATATTTAGTAGGTTATGAGATCTAATTGTCAAGGAAACGCGCAAGGGAAAGAGAGCGTGGGATGTACACCCATCCAAAACTTCATTGTCTTTAAGAACTTGAACTTGTATCTATAATAATACTATTCTACCAAACAAATGCAACCACAACAATTTTATAGTGAAACTTTCATGTAACAACAAACCGCAAGTGGAACAGATCTCCTACTTGTTAGACTTTATAAGTACTTATAATAATCAACTTAATAGCGAAAGAATTTTTAATTTACCTGTTAAAACAAAGTTCTGATTTCTATATAATTTAGTTCCATCTTATGTTTATTTAAAAATATTTATTGAGGATCAGGTGGTGTTGATATCTAATGATGACCTCGATCAATTATTGTCAAACAGTATTAAACTAATCTGTCCTTCTCGATCCCGTCTAAATAAGCGGCATTGCCATTAGCCCGAAAACCCCTCCTCTCTTTCTAATTACATCTGTTTGATCATTCGAATTCAAGCAATACTATGCAACTTTCTTTATTAATATAAGGGTTTGGGGTCCTGAAAACTCTGCTCACCTTCAAAAAAAAAAAAAAAAAAAAAATCAACCATCGAACGATCTAATCATCATGGGGTGTCAATGTTCTCGCAAATGGGACTGATGCAACGCACACCTTAGCCGATGGACCTCGAGATGGAGACAGATACCATCAAAATTAAACGTACTGGGTACGATGACATAAAAATCCAACTTAGTTTGTAGGTTGGGTGAAAGGGAGGTGTGAATGAAATTTGATGGTGAAGATGGAGACAAGTAGAGAGTGAAAGAAAGCAAAGTGTTTGATATG
Organism: Berberis vulgaris; assembly: GCA_963556465.1. NCBI lineage: Eukaryota > Viridiplantae > Streptophyta > Magnoliopsida > Ranunculales > Berberidaceae > Berberis > Berberis vulgaris. Next base: position 63,741,574 of record OY747131.1, read on the forward strand.
TGACATTTTCTGTTGTTCATTGTTTGAACAACAACTTTGAATGAAGAAGAAGGAAGAAACACTAGTGATTGAGTGATGAGTGTAGGTGAGAGTGGATGGGTCACGTAAGAAATTTGGAGAGGAGGACAAGAGAGAAGAGAACACATGCACACAATACAGTAAAAAAAAGTAGCGGATGGGGTCATTAGGGGCTTTTCTGTTCAACGGTCAGTTTGTGGTAAGCCAACATCATTGAAGCACCTGTCCTCTTCTAGCAAGCAAGCAAATTGCGGGGAGCCAGTGGGAGCCACAAGGCTGCTTTGGGTCCGTTTCATAATCAAGATTAGTAAAAGAGCGCCATTGAAAACAAAATGGAGTTGTCTCATATCTCTCCTAAACCATCTTATCTTTTTTGGACATTTTGTAAGATGATAGCCAGGCTATACAAATTTCTGCCACAATGTCATGTATTTTGTCTTTCCCTGCCATTCTTTGAACCTTCACCCTTAAAAAAAAAAAAAAAAAAAATGCTAAATGAGACAATATTTGCATCTTGGGCATCATATGCTCCTTGCATTATTGGCCACTAATAAAAGGCCTAGTGGCTATAGTAATGAAAAATTACTGTTCCATAATCATATTGTTATATCAAATGATGTTATGGCCTGATCCAAGAACATGTATGACATGGATTAGCTTTGTTACTAATGATCATGATGAATTATAAGTATTGATCTGTTGAATTGTTTTTTTTTTTTTGCAAATGATACTTATTTTAGAGATCCAAGTCCAAAAGCATGTACTAGTTCACTATTCTAAAATATTTCTTCGGAATGCACTAAAAGAATCTAATATAGTCGATTTTTTCTCTCATTTCTCACTGCTTACCTAGACCTGCACAAATAACACACATGAGTCAAGGATCACCGTGTGACGGTCGATGGTACTTTGATGTTTAAGTTAAATAAGGCTTAGGAGGAGCTTAAAGCTGTAAATTGGGTTTCTATAGCATACCTTAAATTCATCGACCTTATATCTCTTTTATGGTGTAGGAGTCATTGTTGGGCTAGGCTTTGGGTGACGTAGTTTAGGAAAGAGATCTTGTTGGAGATCATTTCCTAACTAAGAGCTGTCCATGTGAGATAGTTTCCCCACACGCCTTGTGTTCTTAGATCTGCAAAAGAGATTTCCCTTTCTAAGTGTTGTCTATGAAATGAAGTTTCCTTCCTTGACTTATACTCTAGTATTTGTTTTATAGTCGAATCCAATGTGTTGTTGGACTGCCAGTCTTGGGTAGATCTCTCAGATACTTTCCTTAGAGGCAAAGGCGAACCTACTAATGGGCGAGGGGGGCAACTTTGAAAATATTTTTAGTATATATTTAGCCATACAAAAAAAAAAAAAAAAAAATATATATATATATATATATATATATATATATATATATATATATATATATATATATATATATATATATATATATATATATATATATATATATATAATGTATAATATAATATGACAATTGTTCATTCAACTATTATTATATGTCTTTGTTGGTGTAGTGGTTGGAAGTTTATTATTTTTAGTAAATGACTCAAGTTCGATACTCTTTGAGCGAAAGATTTCTTTATGGTTATTAACTACACATTTTTATATTTATTGTTAATTACTATTCTTCATCATTGTTACTAGCCTAATTTTTTTAATGCAATTTTTATTAGTTATTGCAAATATAAAAAAATTGTTTAGTTTAATAAAAACTTATTTTTGGTCATCTCAGAGCATATGATTTCCTTATGACTATTCACAATTACTATATCTGTCATTGTGACCTGCCCCTACCTTTTTATTTTCAACGCAATTGTATATGTAATAGCAAACTTAAATAAATGAATTGTTTGTTCACAAGTGGTATAAAACCTCCAAAAAATATTTGAAATTAATATCTAAAATAATAACTATAGAATTAAATAAAAGTATATACCATTAGCCAACTTGTACAAAATTTGAGCCTCATATAGACCATTTTTCTATGAAATTGTATTAGGATATTATTATATTTGCAATTTCAGATTTTTTTAGCTTCAACTAGAAATTTATTCTAATTATTTTGTGATTTTAGTTATATATTCTAGTTATTATGGTCGTTTGCCCCTTGCATAGGTTATTGGTATTGTGACTTTATTTTGGCTTAAAATTGGACAACACTGGATTCAATTTGGTATATGTAATATATTTTTTATAGTTGTATTTTTTTATTAGTTACTAGTTCGGGTAGGAATTGTTTTTAGCTCCACCATTAATAACTACTATTATCAATTAATAATTATTTGTCATTTCGCCCATTAAATAAAATCATGGGTCCGCCACTGCTTAGAGGTCTTACGAATATTGGGCCTGACCGCATGATGTGTGGGCTTAATGACTCATTGCAACTTGGACCCGAATGTCTGGATCCTGCCAATGATGGACTTAGTGATGTTTGGGCCTTGTTGAATTGAACATGCAATCGGGCCTACTTTGTTTTGTTCACTAAATTATCATGGCACGTGTATGGTGCTGATCAAAAGACAATTTAATGTATCTTCAACAACTATTTCATAACTTCAATTGGAACAAGGTTAAATGTTCTCCCTGAATTGTGTCTCGAGACGTTCACAGGTTTTGGTTGCACAAAACGCAAGTTGGGGAGGCATATAGCTGTCACACCTACTCTCTCATTTAACGACGGATTAGTGAACCTTCTCTAGCAATAACACCTACAATAACTCTCACGACACAAGATTTTACCTTAACCTCATGTGAAGACACTCCAAAGTTTAAGTGAGTCATAAGCCGATAACTATATAAAAGGTAGGAAACTTGAAAATCTTTAATTATTCGAGTTGCCACATTTATAACCCCTTATTTTGGTGCTTTAAGGTTTTTTAGTTTTACCCTCCTAGTACTCCATTGCATTGCATGCCTCTGCTCTACCAGTCCTTGCAATATCCGTGGTAGTGAATTTTTTTTTTAAACAGGAATACAAGCAGTTCTTGCTACCCATGCTGAAGGGCCAATAAGTGAGTGTAACTCTTCTTCTCTCTTGCTCAGCTTGTCAGCAAGAGAGCTTTCGTGAATGAAGGAAGCTACGGGTTTTGCGCTGGGTGTGTCTGCACAGGTTTGGTAATTTCATATCAGATCTATATTGCTTCGAGCCCTATTACTTCCCAAAGTTGTCTTTGAACAGGACAACATTCGTACTACCTTCCTAACTTATCAGATTTGTTGTGATTCAACTAGTGAAATTATTTGGATTGGGATATTTACTATGATGCATCTAAATCCGATAAAAAACACGGTTAGATTGCCAAATACCACTTTTTGGTGGCCAAAGGCATTTCGATGCTCAAAACAGTAAATCAGTGGGAGAAGACTAAATTTGAACAAAGTTCAGTTAAAAGTACATACATTTTGTCGAATGTTTCATTTACCTTATATAATGTCCGTTATTAAATGTGTGCGTGACTAAAACATGTAGGGCGTGATGAGGGGAGATGTTCTATGTAATAATAACCTCCTTCATTGAGATACGTCATTCGGAGAGTGATTCCCACCATGACTTGTCTCCTTCGTAACATCTATGTTCTTTAAAGGAGAGTTCGTTGGGTTTGGATTCGGGCCTTTGATTACGATCTGTTCTGAAGGGCCTTTTGGGCTTTAATGACTGAACCTGCCTTTTTGGCCTTAGCAGGTCAGGCCTGAACTGAAGCACCTGGTCCTCGTGATAGATGATATTTGTCACGTGTACGGTCGTGGTTCGAGTCTTATTTGATGTATCATCAGCTACTTCCCCCTTAGTTAGTGGGCATGCTTATGTGGCCACTAACTCTACGACGGTTGGATTTTCTCCTTCATCATTGTAGCGAACTTAATGCCGTTAACAGTTGTCGATACGGTTGTTATTCTAATGTCTCATTTGCTTGTTCATTTCGGCGCAATTTTTGAGATTTCGTGCAGCCATCATATCTTGCATGTCTTCCCATTAGTAGTATTTTCGTTGCCCAACCCTATAAAAGAGGGTATGAGATTTGTGTTTATTTCTTTAGGCTATCTTCATTATCAAAGTTTACTTTTTCTCTCCTTTTTCGTTTTCTTTTTTTCACAACTTTTTTCTCATGTCTGCTGTCAGGATGCTAAGTGGTGAGGCACTTGATACCTACGAGGCTTTTTTCTTGCCCAATAGGCGACACATGCGACTTTGGATAGTGTTTGCTATGAGTTTTCACTGTCATATGACCTTGAGATTATCTTACTTAGGAATGATGACAATCTTTGTAGTCTGAGGCTTGGCTACATTGCGTTGTATCCTGGCATGTTCGAATCAGGTTTTTGACTTCCAACCCTAGAGATCTTCTAGGCGTATTTGAATTTATTTGGGAATTGCTCCTGCTCAAATGGGACCCAACGACAGGAGGGTCATGGTTTCAACCGTGGCAAGAGACATTATGTATGGAATCCCTTTGAATACGAAGATTTTGCGTGTTGTGGAAGGCTTAATGTAAGCAGCAGTCATTTTTTCTTTCTCTGTTCCCTTGCTTGTTTTGGGAAGCTCATAGAAGATTAGAGGGGTTGGGCAAGGTTCTGGTTTTATGCGCCCATTGATTCTGGTTACTTCAAGTTGCAGAATCGGCATATTATGCTGTCATTTCAGGAGCCCAAAAAGTGGAAGGAATTGTACTTGACTGCAGAGGAACAAGCGATCTGTGACCAGTTTCTTAAGCTTCCTCGAGTTGTTGTGGAGGCCTTCCTTGCTTCGAATGTTATCGAGCGTAGTAGCTTGTACACTATGAATGAGGCAGAGCATGCGACATTTATTGAGGCTTGAGCTGCTGAAGTCACTATTGCTCGTGCTAGCGATGTTGTCGTTTCTGACAAGGGGGAGGAGCGTGCTACTCCTGTTTGCCTTGATGATGCTAGCATTGATGAGAAAGTGAGCTTAGCTAGGAGGGTTACGGATCTTAATGCTTCTGCAGCTGCTGCTGGTGTTGGCTTGACCACTAGAAAAAGGAAGCTCTCTGGGCCTGCCAGCCTATCGAAGCAACTCGCGATTAACTCTGGTTGTGTCCCAAAGAGGAAGCGGCTTGCTAGTTCTGTTTAAGGTGCTACTCAGACTACTCTTCATCCGAGATCGTCTAAAAATGTTGACGGATAAGAGGCTCACCTTGCTGCTCTAGAGGCTGAGAAGACAAATCAAACTATGGAGAGGAGCAAAAAAGAGGTGTCTCGTCCGTTGGACGAGCATGAGAGGAGCCTCATCTCTACTCATGGCATGCCTGATTTTGCCAGGTGGTCAGATGATGACCCTCGTGGCACCAATAATAAGATGTTTCAGCTTGCTATCAAACGGTCTTGTGATCTGACTAGCACAGAGACCATAGTCGACTTCGAGGACAACCCGTTGTTTGACGAGAAGGATGTTGACCATGGTCAAAGTTCTAAGTCTCCTCCTTCTCAATCTCTTAATCATGTTACTGAAGTAGTGGAGTTGCCTGCTTATCTTCCTGCTCGTCCCACTCTTGCCACTACTGCCTTTAAGATAATGGTCAACCTTCTCTGAATGTCTCTTCAAGTTATACCTCGAATGCCTCTACTGATCCCTCTCCAATCAATATTTTTTTTTTCAGATGTAAGAAAAGAGAAAATTAATGAAAATCTCATTTTATATATGTGTATTCTTTTTGTTTCCTTGTCTTTTTCGTAGTGATCATTATTTGATCTTGTATTCGTAGCCTGGTTGACGTCTAGACTGACTCTATTATCCATATGGAGTCAATAACTATAATCCCGTTTTATCGTTCGTATTCTATATATTTCTTCGTCTAACCTAGTAGTTTAGACTTAGCTGAATTTCTGCTTCTCACACTTTTGATGAAATTCTGACTTGTTAGATGTACTTCATGGTCCGGTGTTGTGATCGGATTTAAGGCTTTATGATTAAGTCTGACTTATTCCTCCTGACTCTTTTTTTAGGTACGCTTTGTGGTTCGACATGTTGGTCGGGCTAAAAGATTTACGAGAAGGTTTGAATTATACGTCCGAACTTTTATAAGTACACTTTATGGTCCGACATGTTAATCGAGCCAAAAGATTTACGAGTACGTCTGACTTATAAATCCAGACTTTTATAAGTACACTTCATGGTCCGACATGTTAGTCGGGCCAGAAGGTTTACGAGTAAGTCTGACTTATACGTCAAGACTTTTATAATTACACTTCGTGGTCCGACATATTAGTTGTAACGACCCGATCTTCATGGTATGATATTGTTCGTTTTGGGCTTAACCACCCTCATGGATTTAAAACGCGTCATACCAAGGGAATCAAACCTCGCACATATATAGCGCATACCCTTCCCTCACCTGGGCGATGTGGGACTATAAAACCTAGATAGTTTGCCAACTTCTGAGCCTGCCCACACATCGTAGCCTCCTAGCCTCAAAACCCGACCACACATGGTAGTTTGTCAGCCTCAAGGCCTACCCACACAAGGCTGTCACAATCCACCCCCTTAGGGGTCCAACGTCCTCGTTGGCACACTTTCGAATGGGTTCAACCCTAATACCATTCTGTAATGACCCGATCCACATGGTATGATATTGTTGGCTTTGGGCTTAACCACCCTCACGGCTTTAAAACGCGTCATACTAAGGGTATCCAACCTCGCACATATATAACACATACCCATGGGACTATAACATCTAGGTAGCCTGCCAGCTTCTTAGCCTGCTAGCCTCAAAGTCGCCCACACATGGTAGCTCGTCATTCTAAAAGCCCGCCCACACAAGGCTGTCACATTAGTCAGGCCAAAAGATTTACGAGTAAGTCTGACTTATACGTCAAGACTTTTATAAGTACACTTCGTGGTTCGACATGTTAGTAAGGCCAAAAGATTTACGAGTAACTCTCACTTATACTTCCAGTATTTTATAAGTTTGCTTCATGGTTGATCAGACCAAAAGTTCTATGGGTATGTCTCACTTATTTGTCCTGACTTTGTTTTTAAGCTTTCCTCGTGATCTGACATTATCGCCGGGTCAGAAAATTTTTGAGTAAATACTTAGTCTGACTTTAATTTTATTACTGGATTAGATTATTTGAACACGAGACAAAGGGTTCCCTGAATTTGGAAGTCTTATTGATAATACTTTTTCAAATGTTCGACATTCCATGGTCGTGGTAACTGTTCGCCATTCAAGTCTTCTAACAAGTATGTTCCTGATCTGTTAATTTTCACCACTTTGTATGGTTTTTCTCAGTTTAGATTTAGTTTACCCGTGTCTGGTTCTTTTGTATTGAGTTTTATTTTTCTGAGCACCCAGTGGGCGATGCTGAATGTACGGGTTTTTACTTTTTTATTGTAGTTACTTGCCATCCGTTTTTGGTAGGTTGTTGCTTTGATCGAGGCTCTTTCTCGTTTCTCATCGAGAAGGTCTAATCCAACTTGTAGTGCTTCATCGTTATCTTATGTTCGAAACTCTTTGGTTCTTAATGTTGACATGTCGATTTCGACTGTTACCATTGCTTTAGATCCGTATGCAAGGGCAAACTGTGCTTCTCCGATCGGAGTTCTCTTTGTTGTTCTATAGGCCCAAAAGATGTCTGACAGTTCAGACAACCACAATCCTTTTGATGCTTTGAACTTCTTCTTTATTGCTTCTAGGATTATTCTATTGGTTACCTCTGCTTGTCCGTTCGCTTGTGGTTGGGCAAGTGCTGAGAAGGGTTGTTTGATACTTAAGTTCTCGTACAACTTTTTAACTTTCTAGCATTCGAATTGTTTCTGATGTAGTCGATTTCTATTTTCATCCCTTGATGCTTACTTAGACTTGCACAAGTAGCACACATGAGCCAAGGACCACTGTGTGGCAGTCAATGGCACTCAGATGCTTAAGTTAGATAAGGCTTAGGAGAGGATTATAGATGTAAATTGAGTATTTGTAGTGTACCGGCGTAGTTCAAGAAAAGAGATCTTGTTGGAGATCCTTTCCTGTTTGAGAGCTGTCTATGTGGAATAATTTTCCTACACAACTTGTGCTCCTAGATCTGTGGAAGAGGTTTCCCTTTTCTGAGTGTTGTCCATGCAATGAAGTTTCCTTGCCCTACTTATACTCTAGTATTTATTTCCTAGTCGGAACTAATATATTGTTGGCCTGCCTGTCTTGGGTCGATCCTCTAGATACTTGCCTTATCAGAGCTTACTTTTGGCTTATCAGGGCTTACGAGTATTGGGCCTGACCACATGACATGTGGGCTTATTGGCATATTGCAATTTGGATTCGATCTTCTGGAGCTTGCCAATACTAGGCTTAATGTTGTCTGGGCCTCATTGAATTGAGCATGCAATCGAGCCTGCTTTGTTCTGTTGACGAGATTATCATGACACTTGTACGGTGCTGATCAAAGGACAGTTTGGTTTATCATCAGCTGGTCCCCCCGAGTTAGTGGGCCATCATGTCGGTCCACTAAGTTGCTTTGATAGAATCTGTACAGTCGTGATGATTGAACCTGAAATGTTGTCTCGACTGGCGCACATCATTAAATGAGTTCATGACCGTTCAGTAAGGTAAGGGGGCACGACTGCCTGTTGCTTATATGAGCTGTCGTTTGTGCGAGAGGGAGTTTCTTTATTTTTGTATCTCTTCTGCCTTCTTTTTGTTTCTTTTCTCTATGTTCTTTGCTGCAACTCTTTTTAAAAGTTAAAACTTTATCTTCATGGCGGATTACGTCGAACTTTGATATATGCCTGCCATAATTTTATCGGGAACAGAAGGGGTTCGATTTGAATAAGCTTCGGGAGGACTATTGAATTCTTGAAGACCTAGAGCTTACTCTGTTGGGTGCTACTCATAGTCCGTTGACGCCCCCACAAGGGTTCATAGCCTTGCACAAAAGCATGTTTAAGGCTGGGTTTTGCTTTCCAGTTCAAGAGGATATTTGGAGCTTTCTGGCACTCTTTCGCATTCCCCCTGCTCAAATGTGCCTAACAGATTTAGGACCTTGATCGTTGTCCTTATCAAGGCCAAGGATGCTGGTCTCCGGCTAACTTAGCGGGTACTCCACTTGCTGACTTCTCATTGGCTAAATGCTCATGCAGTCTGTTGGTTGAGTACTCCGAAGTGTTTGGGTTCCCTGTCTGATGACTTCAAGTTTTGGCAAAAGTATTGATTTCCGGCTTCTTCTAATTCCCGTACTTCAAGGTGGATGGGCGGTCGCTTGTCAAACATTTCAAATTTGATCTTAGTGAGCCCAATGCCCTCATCATTTTTTCCTTTTATGTGCCTTTGCAGAAACTGACTTGTTGTCTTGCTATTTTGTGCTGGTAAATTTTTTACTCTAACTCTTACTGAGGATGAGGAATTAGTAAGGAGGGCATTTAATGAGCTTCCTTCGACCACTGTTGAGGAGGTCATAGCTTTGGACAATGTTGTGCGGAGCGGACTGTTCAGATACTTCCACGCAGGCCCTGCTGTGCCTAGGTCATCGCCGATGATGACTGGTGTTGGTCGTTCTAGGAAGAGGAAGCTCAAAATACCAAGCACTTTGAAGCAAGCTAAGTTGGAAGTGGCCATGCCGCCCATAGGTCGTCCGAAGAGAAAGTGAAATAGCAGCAAAACTGATTCTTCCTCTAAACTGATTTCGCTAGGACCTAAAGTTATGATCTCGAAATCTAAGCCCAATCAGTCTGCTAAAGAGATGGTTTCAGGGGAATGGAATGTCTGTCTGGAGACTCATGCTCTTTTAGTTGTACTGGAGAGGAATTGTTTAGAGCTGGTGGATGCTGACAAAGTCAATGCTTCCCCTGATGGTCTTCAGCATGTTGACCCTGCTACCCTGGGAAACGAATACTGTCTCCCGCCCCTAGAGCCTGATGTTGAGCGTCGAGCTAATCTTCCAGTTGAAAAAGCTTTGGATATGGAGCTAGTGTCTCCCAAAGATCCCTTGACATTGTTTGTTCAGGGTAATCTACAACATGAAGCTCGTAGCACAGTTCATGCTCTGGAGAAGACTTTTGTGGAGCTTTGTAGGTCGTACTCAGACACACTCTATAGGTCAGACCTCTTAAGTAAGCAACTAGTCGAAATGACGGGCAAGGTGCAAGCTCATCTGTGAGCCCAAACCGCTGAACAAGAGAGAGCTAAGTCTAAGTTGGTTGCTTTGAGCTTTGAGTTTGAATTTGAGCTTGCCAGCGGGCAATGTTAAATTCAGGAAGCTGAGGCTCGGTCTGCAGACTCGCTGGCTGAGCTGAGTTTGCTGAGAAAGTGATTGGTGGAAGAGGAATCTCATGTGGCTACACTATTGCACAGATTATCGAAAGTTGAGGCAAGTTTAACAGAGTCCAAGATTCAGCGTATGACTTCAGAGTTTCCTGACATTGCCCGTCGTAGGCTAGAACTGCTTGGACTGATCGAAGAAGAGAACCCCTACTTGGAGCTTGACTTAGATTGATATAGAAAGGTTGTTTTCTGGAAGATTGACGAGGCAAAAGTCTCCAACCCTGGGTCCTCGTCTAGCAACTCAAAACCGGCTTCAGATAATGTTGTTTTATCTCTCATAGTTCCTTCTGATGTAACTGACTCTTCGGCATCTGGAGCAAGTTTCGAAAGCATTTATAACTTTTAAAATACGAATTAAAGAAAGTTTATCAAGTAGCTTTTTGTACTTGTACCTTCTATAGCTTATTTGTGTTATCGTGCCATTGCGCCAGTTTGTTACCTGCCTACTAGATTCTGACGTGTTTGCACTTCTCATTCTTTGACCCATTTTGACTTTGTTATGTACTGGGTCGTAGCTTTGGTCTTGATCTATCGTCGTCAACCGAATTTTACTAGGTATTGATCAGTGATGTCGTATCATTGCTTGTGAGAATATATGGATCGGGCGAGTCTATGTCAGGCTGTATGAGTGTTGGCAAAGCTCCCGTTTTCTAACCCATTGTCAGTTGTTATTTGTAGACTAGGTGTTAGAGTGATAAGGTTCAATGACCATTGTCTGCGGAAGGACAATGATCCCTGGCATGTAGCATTGACTAAGCTCCCACTTTCTAGGCTATCGTCATCCATTCTCTTCGAACTAGGCTTCAAACATTAAGTTCGACAGTCATTTTCTATACTTGGACAATGATCCCTGGCAAGACATATTCACCATGCTACATGAGTACTGACTAAGCTCCCACTTTCTAGGCTGTCGTCCCCATTCTATTCGGACTAGGCTTCGAGCAATAAGTTCAACGATCATTACCTATAGTTGGACAATGATCCCTGGTAAGACGTATTCACCAGGCTACATGAGCACTGACTAAGCTCCCACTTTCTAGGCTGTCGTCGCACGTTCTATTTGGACTAGGCTTCAAGCAATAAGTTCGACGATCATTATCTATAGTTGGACAATGATCCCTGGGAAACCGTCTTCACTAGGCTACATGAGCACTGACTAAGCTCCCACTTTCTAGGCTGTCGCCGCTTGTTCTCTTCAGATTGGGCTTCGAGCAATAAGTTTGGCGATCATTATTTTTAGTTGGACAATGATCCCTGGCAAGCCGTCTTCACCAGGCTACATGAATACTAACTAAGCTCCCACTTTTCAGGATGTCACCGCTCGTTCTATCCGGACTAGGCTTCGAGCAATAAGTTTGGCGATCATTATATATAGTTGGACAATGATCCCTAGCAAGCTGCCTTGATCAGGCATTAGCGCGCTGACTAAGCTGCAACTCTCTAAACCGTTGACACCCATTTAACGGCTGGGCGTTAAAGAAAATTAGAGGCCATCGTCGCCAGCCAAAGCTGACTAGGCATTGGTAGAGTGTGATAAGCCTGACTCTGTTATGATGTTCGGCTTATTGAGTGGGTGGGAGTCAGGTAATGAAAGATTGATCGGTAGTAGTGAAATTTTAGAAAAAGAAAATGTCCTTTTATTGATAATACTTTTTAAGGTGTTCTACATTTCATGGCCGAATAAGGCTTCTATTGTCCACGTCTTCCAACCAATACGTTCCTGGCATGTTAGCCTTGGTCACTTTATAGGGCCCTTCCCAATTCGAGTTCAGCTTTCCTCTTCCCGATTCTTTCGTGATCTGCTGAGTCTTTCTGAATACCCAGTCTCCCACTTTGAATTCTTGTGGCTTGACTTTCTTGTTGTAGTATTGAGCCATTTTTTGTTGGTAGGCGGCTATTCTGGTAAAAGCATGATTTCTCCTTTCCTCGAGGAGATCTAAATTGATGCATAAAGTTCCGTCATTATCTTCCGGTTTGAATTCCTCTATCCAAAAAGTTTGTATTCTGAGTTCCACCGAGACCATTGCTTCTGACCCATAGGCTAGGAAGAAAGGTGTCAGGTGGGCGTCCTTGTGGTGGTGTGATAAGCCCAGGGTATCCCTGGTAGTGCTGAGACCCATTTTCCTTTTGCCGCGTTGAGTTTCCTTTTGATTGCTTCCAAGATTGTTCTATTGGTGACTTCCACCTAGCCGTTAGCTTGCGGATGCCTTGACGAGCAAAAATGGTGGTTGATGTCGAGGTCTTTGCATAGTTTCTCAACCTTGTTGCCTTCAAATTGGGTTTTGTTATCGCTGACTAGTGTCCTTGGAATACCGAACCTGCAGACGATGGACACTCATATGAATTTCTCAATTTGATCCTAGCCTATCTTGGACAAGGGCTCAACTTCGACCCATTTAGTGAAGTAATCAACTGCTACAAGGAGGAACTTCTAATTGGCTGAGATCGGGAGCGGTTTGACGATGTCCATTCCCCACTGCACAAATGACCATGGGTTGGTCAGCGAAGTCGAGGGTTGAGCGAGCATGTGAGTACACGACGTGAGCCTCTGGCATTTGTCGCACTTGCGAACAATGTCTTTTGCATCCTATTGCATTTGCGGCCAGTAGTACTCCAGAGTTAGGGCCTTATGGGCCAGGGTCCTCCCGCCTGGGTGGTTCCTGCAGATGCCATCATGAATTTCTCTAAGGACACGGTTTGCCTTCAAATAGGTTAGGCGTCTGGGTAGGGGACTCGTGGCTGACCTTTTGTAGAGCTTGTCGTTCACGAAGGGGTATTGCGCTGCCCTATTTTTCAACTTTCTGGCTTTCGTTTTCTTGGCTAGGAAGGCCCCATTCTTGATGTACTCAACAATGGGATTCATCCAGCTTGAGCCTACTTCTATTGCGTAGAAATCATTAAACTCCTCTTCCTCCAGACTTGACTACTTTTGGAATTCGATGAGCTCATTAGCAGTCTCAGCAGTAGCTGAGGCCTGCCTGGCTAGTGCATCGACTCTTTCGTTGTCGTCTCGGGGACACTGCAAAAGTTTGAATCGCCTTAATTGGCCTGCTGCGCTATTGACCTTTTTCGAGTAAGCTATCATCCTCGGGTCTTTGCTGTTGAATTCTCGTTTAACCTAGTTGACTACCAGGCATGAGTCGCAATATGAAGTCAGCTCATTTACCTTGATCTCCTTTGCTAGCTTCATGCCGAACAAAGAGCCTCATATTCTGCTTCGTTGTTCGAGGCCGAGAAATCAAACTTTGATCGCTTTTTCCAATGTGAAGCCGCCGGATAATGGAGTGTGATACCTACCCCGCTTCCTTTTTGTGTGGATGACCCGTCGCAGCGGGATCCACCCTTGTTCGTTCGGTCTTTGCTATGAGTTTTCTAGCTCCAAATCCCCACCTCCGGTAAATTCAGCAATGAAGTCTACCAATGCTTGGGCTTTGATGGTTGTTCTTGGAGCGTAGTTGATGTCAAACTTTCATAGTTCCACTTACCATTTAATCATCCTGCTAGATAATTCTGCCTTGTGCAATACTGTGCGAAGTGGATGTTTTGTCAAGACTGTGATAGAATTGGCTTAAAAGTAAGGCCACAGTTTCTTTGAAGAGACGACCAGTACCAAAGCCAAGGTTTATAGATCCGGATAGTTTGCTTATGCTTCCACGAAAGTTTTGCTAGCATAGTACAATGGTGTTTGTACCCCTTATCATTTCGTATAAGAGCTGAGCTAATGGCATGATTCGATACGACAAGATATAAGTAAAGCGTTTCTCCCGGGGGCTAGTTTCGAGAGTAACTCAGTACTTTCCATATATGCCTTCAAGTTCTGGAATGCTTGTTCGCACTCTTCGACCCAGTTGAAGTTCTTTTTTTAGCTAAGAATCTTGAAGAAAGGGAGGCACTTGTATGATGATTAAGAAATAAACCTGTTGAGTGCTGCTACCTTCCCGGTCAGGCTCTGAACTTCCCTGATGGAGGTCGGTGATTCACTAGCCGGTTATATGTTGCACCTGTGTACTTGAGGCTGAACGCCATTACCTGATAGTAGTATATTCCTTTTTCGGTTATGAAAGAGGTTTTCTTTTGGTCTGGGGGGTGCATCTGTATTTGGTTGTTCTCGGAGTAGGCGTCTAAAACTCAGGAGATCGTGTTTGGAAGTGGCATCTACAATTTGATCGATGCGGGGAAGTGGAAAGTTGTCCTTCGGGCATGCTTTGTTCAAGTCAGTATAGTCCACATAGACTCTCCACTTTCCGTTTTTCCTTTTAACCGGGATGGTGTTTGCTAGCCAATCTAGGTACTGTGTCTCTTTGATCATGTCAGCGTTAAGCAGTCTCTGCACTTTTTTGTTTATGATCTGGTTCCTCTAAGAGGCCACCCATATTTTCTTTTGTCTGACTGGTTTTCGTGTTGGGTCTACAGTCAGCTGATGGGTGATTATGGAGGGGTCTATTCCCACCATGTCCCACATCATCAAGGCGAAAAAATCTTGATTATGTCACAACAGTGTTATCAGGTGTTTTGCGAATTCTTTGCTTAGGCGGAAACCTATCTGAATGGCTCTATTGTCACTAGGGTTGTCCAGATATACAATCATAGGTTCCTCCTCGGTCCTCCAACGTTGGGTCTTCCCCTCGGGCTGATAGGGGCTTTCTCGTCTGAAAGCGAAGAGTCCTCCTCCGACTCTTGACCCAGGCTTGAGGATGCACCAGCCGTAGGCTCAATCTATAACTGATGGCTATCAAGTCACTTTAGTGCCGCATAGTTGCAGTCTCTGGCGACCGACTGATTTTCTCGTATTGTGCATATTGTCTGATTGACGTGGTTCTTGATACATTGGTGTATGGTGGAGACTTCCGTCTCCATCTGGTGAAGCCAAGGCCTTTCTAGGATGATGTTGTGGGTGGACGGTGCATCGACCGCCATGAATTCCTTAAGAATTATTTTTCGAAGTCCTGGTTCTCCCGCCACTAGTGTTATTCCTCACAGGGAAGTATTTTTCCTTACTGAGTCCGACCAGGGGATTTGTTGAGGGGTTTAGGTTTTCTTTCTTCAGTTGCATGTTGCGGAACATGTTGAGGAACAGTATGTTCGAACAACTTCCGATGTCTACTAAAGACCTCCTCACTTCCTAGTTTGCTATGAAGACAGATATCACCAGGGCATTGTTATGTGGACTGCGGACGTCCTTATTTGTGAAAGTCAGGGACAGACTTGGGGTCCTAGTGCGAACGTGCTTTATTCGTTGGTTCTCATAGGCTGACTTGGTCTGTAATTTGCGGAGCAATCTCTTTTAAGACCTGTTGGACCGTTCCGTCTCTGAGCACATTCTGTGCAAGACGTACACTCCGTTGTCATCCCTCCTCTTGTCCCTAAGGACATAGGGTCTTGGGCTCCATTTCCTTTTTGGCGGTCAGCGTCTCGTCTAGAGTGATATATCTCTGGGCATCCTCAGCAAGTCTGCCATATTGATTGGAGGCCCAAGGTAAGGAAGTTATAGAACTTTCCATTCCTCAGACCTTCAGTTAAGGCTACGACGGCTGTTTCGCGCTACAACCGTTGACGAGAGTCAACTCATCATTGAAGTGCGTGATGTATGCCCTTAACGTCTCACTCAGCTTTAGTTTCATGGATTTGAATATCTTCATTGTTCACAATATTTGTTGTATCTAAGTTGACAGTAGATCCACCCTTGGGTCCGCAGTGGCTGCCACCAGTGTGAGGGTTTGAGATGGTTCCTCCCGTGGTGGCGCCGGAGTGAGCGACGTTATGCTGATTTAGTTTTTGAGTTTATTTCGTTCGGGACACAAACTTCATTGTAGTGCTCCTTTCTTTTCTCCTCTTTATCGTCCCTAGGGACAAAGAGTTTCTTATTAGTTTTTGCCTTTTTTGTGGTTAGTTTTTCGTCTAGAACGATGTAGTTTTGTGTTTCCTTCACTAGGTCTGTCATATTAGACGAGGGATCTAAAGTAAGTTATAAAACTTGTCGTTCCTCAGACCTTCAGTGAAGACTACAACAGCTTCATCGTTGCAGCCATTGATGAGGCTCAACTCGTTGTTGACGCGTGCGATGTACTCCCTCAACGTCTCATATATCCGACTTATTTTTTAGGGATTTGAGTCTCTTAACTGTTTGTATGATTTGTAGATCCAATTTTGGGTCTACCGCGGTTGCCATAGGCATGAGGTCTGAGGAGGTTCCTCCCATGGCGATGGAGGAACGGGCGACTCTCTGTCAGTTTGAGCGTTCGAGGGTTCCAAAATATCTCCATTGTTGTGAGACCTTGTTGTCACCATCTTTCTGGTTTCTGGTGAAAGGTGGTACTACTATTTCTTCTGTGGAACTCTTTCGTTCCCCACAGATGGCGCCGAACTAATGTAGTCGATTCCTGCTCTCCTCCCTCGCTGCTTACCCAGACCTGCACAAGTAGCACACTGAGACAAGGACTACCATGTGGCGGTCGATGGCACCCTGATGTTTAAGTTAGACAAGGCTTACGAATGGCTTAAAACTGTAAATTAGGTATTTGTAGCATACCCTAAGTTCATCGAGCTTATCTCCCTTTTATAGTGTGAGAGTTCTTGTTCGGCTAGGCCTTTGGAGGCGTAGTTTAGGTAAATAGATCTTGCCGGAGATCCTTTTCTATTTGGGAGCTGTCCATATGGAATAGTTTCCCTACACGACTTGTGTTCCTAGATCTATGAGAACGGTTTCCCTTTCTGAGTGTTGTCCATGCAAGGAAGTTTCCTTGTTCGATTTATACTCTAGTATATTTTTCCTAGTCAGAACCAACGTATTGCTGGCCTGCCTGTCTTGGGTTAATCCTCCAAATACTTGTCTTATCAGGGCTTACGAGTATTGGGCCTTACCACATGACGTGTGGGCTTATTGGCACATTGCAATTTGGATCCGACCTTCTAGAGCCTGCCAATACTGGGCTTAATGTTGTCTGGGCCTTGCTGAATTGAACATGCTGATCAGGGGATGGTTTGGTGTATCATAGTTTCCCATTGTCAGTGACAATTACTCTTAGGATTCCAAACCTGCATATTATATCCTTCCAGAGAAAATTTTCAATTTGAGCTTCTCCGATCTTTGCCAACGGCTCTACTTCTACCCATTTGGTGAAGTAATCTGTTGCGGATTTTATTAACCTAAATTAATAAGCTAATAAACCTACTTGTAATAACCGCAAGTGCACGGTGTCTAACTGGTAGACAACGGCAAGTACGGGTCGATCCCACGAGGAAAGTGGATGCAATTGAATTTTAGAATTTATCTAAACTAATTTATAGAAAAATGGGGTTACAGTGTTTTTAAAACTAAACTAAAAATAAATTAAAAATAAGAAAAATAAAATAAAAGGAAAAGATGGATTTTGTGAGGTTTGGACTCACCGATGAGTTAGCAAATATATTTAAATCTATATTACTGAACTTATAAACGAGAAACTTTATGCATGATGATCCTTTGCTTATACCGAAGATGTGATCATTAAAATCCAATTCCAATCATATCAAGTTTCTGTCAAACATGAACAATTTATCTCAAGCAAATAAACTTTTACAAAACATTAAGTGTCTTTTTAAGGCACACTTAATCAAAGTCTAAGCTTAATAAATTTTAGCACATGCTTTGAATATTGATAAAATGTGAATCTATCTACCAAACATATCAAGTTTTAATCGAACATGAAAGGTGAAAGCAATTTATCAAATTTCTGAAATAAAATTGTAATTAACAATTAAGCATTTAAGTCAGTAAAATAAATTAAAATAAATTATACTCGGCAGATCAGCAGGTTGCGAACAATGCCAGGTCTAGTGGGGTGGTACATCAGATTTACATGATGTCAATAACGTCAGGCCATGACCACGGGGTGCTCGTATGATTCACTGGGTGCTAGTAGCGCTCCTCCCTATTGTGTGATCGTACACGGTTAAAAGGTGGGGTGCAGATAGCACCCCAACCTTTCCTCCTCGATTTGAATAGAGAGCGAGGCAGGAAACTCCACTGCAGCAGGAGCTCGCGAGAGAGAGAGATAAACCGGAGGATCCGGTGATGGAGGACTTGCTTGGGCGTGCGGGTGTGCGTCCGGAGATGACCGACGTTGGGTGGTGGTCGGTATACGAAGAGAGACCGAGAGAACGGGAAACGCGTGGGAGAACTTCAGGTTGTTGCAGGTGCTGTGCGAGGGCGGTTGAGCGTGCGGCAGGACGTTGGATGGCGGAGGGGAAGACGGTGGGACTGTCCGGCGTGCGTGGTCCTGTGTCGGCCGGCTGCTGCGTTCTGTCCGGTTGCGGTTGAGGGTGGTTGCGTGCTATTTGTCCGGCTGTGCGTACGGTGTGGATGGTGAGGGCGTCTGATGGTGGTGCTCGGTGGTGGTGGTGGCTGTGTGGCGTGATGGAACAGAAAGGGAGTGAGAGATGGATGGTGATGAGATGGGTGTGATGAAAATCACTTTGTGAAGGAACGATGATTTGTTTTTGGCTATTGAGGCTTGATTCCCTTCTCCTCCTTCCCTTTCACATTCATTTTCTATTGTATTTATAGATAATGAACAAAATGAATAGAGATGAGATAAAGGGATGATTCATGCAGTGAATCAAGGTAAAATCAAATCTGGATATGGGATAATTGGAAGCATATTCTTTGGGTTTGATTGGGTTTGGGTTTAAGGGTTTGGTTTTGGGTTTAAGGGTTTGATTTTGGGTTTGATTTTGAGTTTAGGTTATGGGCTTAGGCTATTTTCACCTCCACTTCCTCTGAAGTCACCGTGTGAGATTTATTCATTGCATTTTTCTCTGATTTCTTCATTACAGCTCCACATTCTACAAAAACACAAAATTTTTATAATTAATCTAAAATAAGATAAAAATAAGGATTAACAAAAATATAATAAGAGGTAATAATGTTATAATTATGTGATTATCATAATCCACTGCAACGATGATGAATTTCCTTTTGTCAGATACTGGAAGTAGTCGCACGATGTCCATACCCCACTGTGCTAATGGCTACGAATTACTCATCGAGATTACGTTTTGGTTTGGCATGTGAGTATATGAGGCAAATATTTGGCATTTGTCACAAGTATGAACGAAGACTTCATTTGCATCCGCTTGCATTGTTGGCCAGTAGTATCCCAATGTTAAGGTTTTGTGGGCTAATGTTTTTCCCCTTGGATGGTTCTCGCATATGCTGCAGTGAACTTCTTCTAGAACGTAGTCGATATCATCCAGTGAGAGGCATCTTAGTAGCGGTCCTGTGGCAGACCTTCTGTAGAGTTTTTCATTTAATAGTGTGTATCGTGTTGCTCTGTTTCGTAGTTTATATGCCTCCATCTTATCTGTTGTATGTGTTCCACTCTGTATGTACGTCAGGATTTGAGTCATCTAGTTGCTCTCATGGTCTGTTGTACATGTTTCTTGCACTTGGTTTTCCAATATTGAGCTCTCCTGTATTGTGACGAGCAGATTATCAGTTTCTTCAACTCATGATGTCTCTTTGGCCAATTTATCAGCCCTGTCATTTTCTGCTCTTGCACATCGTTGAATGGTTACAGCTTTGAAGTTTTCGATCAACTCATTTGTCTTATGTGATAGGCTTTTATTTAAGCGTTTGACTTGGAATTCTCTGTTCAGCTGGTTGACCACCAGTTTGGAGTCGGTGAAGACGCTGATTTCTCTTATTCTGAGGTGTTTGGCCAGTTGTAATCCAACTATCATTGCTTCATACTCAGCTTTGTTGTTTGAGGCTTTGAAACTGAATTTTTTCGCCTTTTCCAACGTTATGCCTTCCGAGTTGTACAAGATTATTCCTGCTTCATTCTCCTTCTTGTTGGATGCTCCATCGTAGTGCAGGATCCATTCGTGAACAGTTTGTTCGATGTGCTATTCTTCTTGATTGCTGTTTGGTCGATGTTCATTGATGCCCATGAATTCAGCAATGAAATCTGCTAATGTTTGAGCTTTTATTGAAGTCTTAGGGGCATAACTGATGTCGAACTGATCGAGCTCTGTTTCGGATAGTTCTGGTTTGTGCAACACCGACTAAAGTGGACATTTGGTCATGACAATAATGGGATGAGCTTGGAAGTATGGTCGTAGCTTTATTGAGGATACGACCATAGCTAGTACCAATTTCTCCAATGTCGAGTAAATTTGTTTTGCGCAAATGTCTTACTAACGTAGTATACTGGCTTTTGTGGGCCATTTTCCTCTCGTATCAGTGTTGAGCTGACTGCATGTTCGAACACAAATACGTACAAGTACAACGTTTCTCCTGTGTTTTGCTTTGATAGTAGTTCAATACTTCCTATGTACGCCTTCTGGCTTTGGAAAGCTTTTTCACATTTTTCACTCCACTTGAACATTTTGCTTCCTTTAAAAATTTTGAAAAAGGGAAGACATTTATCTGACAATCTAGAAATGAATATGTTCAAAGCTATTATTCTACCATTAAGTTATTGCACACCCTTGATTTTAGTGGGTGACTGCATGTTGAAGAGTGTTTGTATCTATTTCTGATCATCTTTGATTCCTCTCTGATTGACCATTTACCCAAGGAATTTTTATGATTCTACTCCGAATGTGCACTTTTCTGGATTCAGCTTCATTTTGTATCTTCGGACCTGAGAGAAGGCTTGTTCGAGGTCTTTGATGTGGTCTTTTTTGTGCAAGATTTTGACTAGCATATCATCAATGTACCCCTCCATGGTCTTGTCTATCTGATAGTTGAACATCCTGTTTACAAGATGTTGGTACGTGGCTCTCACACTCTTTAGTCCGAATGACATCACTCAATAGCAGTATGTACCTTTTTTTGTTATGAAAAATGTCTTTTCTTGGTCGGGTGGATGCATTTGTATCTGGTTGTAGCCAGAGTATGCGTCCATGAAGCTAAGGAGTTCATATCCAGCAATGGTGTCCACTATTTGTTCTATTCATGGGAGTGGGAAACTGTTTTTTGGGTAGGTCTTGTTTAGATCCGTGTAATCTACACATACTTTCCAGTTGCCATTCTTTTTCTTGACCAAAACCGTGTTGGCCAGGCAGTCCGGGTAGTGAGATTTTTTTATCATCCCTGTATTCATTAGACGATGCACCTCCTCATTAATTGCTTGGTTGTGTTTTGGGGCAACTGGCATTCTTTTCTAACGGACTGGCTTCTTGTCTGGATTGACTTGCATTCTGTGAGTAATGACCGAGGGGTCAATGTCTACCATGACTTTCATTGTCCAGGTGAAGACGTCTTGATTGTCTTTCAACAATTTGATCGGTTTCTCAATTAGTTTTGGGTGGATATTTGTGCCAATTCGAACTATTTTACTCCCTCTTCACTGTCTAAATAGACTGGTGTTGTTTCTTCTTCTAGTTGTCCATTATTTGGTCAATCACTCAAACTTATTGGAGCTGCATTGTCCCCTGGGAGGTCGGAATCCATTTGAACAAGTTGTTGCAACGACTCCTTTGGTTGTGAAAGTAAGTGCTATCTGTTTGGGGCCTTCATTGTTGTGTAATGGCATTCACGTGCAACTGGCTGATCTTCTTTGATGCCCCCGATGTCGTCATCAGTGTGATACTTCAAACATTGATGCATGGTAGAGGACATTGCACCCATCTTGTGTATCCAAGGTCGTCCGAAAAGCATGTTGTATATGGATGGAGTGACGACAACAAAATAGTCTGTTAATAGGACTCTTTGTCTACCCAATTCTCTTGCTTCGATTGTTCTCTGCTGAAACCTACCATTGGCTGATCGTTGGGTGTGAGCATCTCTTCGCTGAATTGCATCTTGTGAAATGTCGTTAGGTACAAAAGGTTGGTTGAGCTACCCGTGTCGACTAGTACTTTCTTGATCTCCCACCTGGCCATCAATACTAAAATCACCAGGAAGTCATTATGAGGGAAATGAACTCCCATTGCATCCTCTTCGCAAAAAGTCAGAGTTCATTAGGTTGTCTGGCGTATTGTACAAAAGGCTCCAAGTATAGGATCTGGTAAATCTCAGTTGATCACTTCCGTGATCGGTTAGATTGTTTTTCTCTCCAACTATGTCATGTAGGACATATATCAGCTCTCTGGGCTGCTCGTTTGACCCCGTGGTAGCGTCTGCCTTTTCTTTCCCTTTAGATTGTTTATCTTTCAGCCCAACGAATTCTCAAAGTCGTCCTCACTGGATCCAATACTCGTTTTCGTCCTTCAAGTTGTGACAGTCTTCGGTGTCATGTCCATGATCCTTGTGGAAAGAGCAATACTTGTTCTTATCTTGTCCATCTGGATCTCCTCTTATCTTGAATGGCCATATGATGTCCGCCCACTTCGCCATGGAATTTAGAACATTTGAACCAACTTATCGCAGTGGACGCGAGGCTGGTCAGAAAGGTTCGGCACAAAATGGATTCTGTGTTTACTTTCAGTTCCATCAGGTATCTCTGAGAAAGTTTGTCATATTAGGTGGGGGTTCAGGTTGAGAAAGTCATAGAGTTTGCCTCTTCTCAGACTCAAAGTCAAAGTCGTGATGGCGGTGTCATCACTACAGCCACCGATGAGGGTCAGCTCATCATTAAAACGAGTGACGTACTCCCTCAATGTCTCGTTCTGTTTTTGTGCTTTGATGCTTGATCGAGACGGCTTGCCAGTGATCATTATCCAAACATGGGCAATAGAGACTAAACCCGACCAAAGCTTAGTCGATGACGACTGATGACGATAGCTTCCGGTCTGCTTGAAGCCCAGTTTGCAAATAATGGATTGCGACGTCCTAGAAAGTGGGAGTCTAGTCAGCGCTCTCGACGCCTGATTAAGATGGCTTGTCAGGGTCACTACTCATATGCAGACAGTGATCCCCGAACCCCAACCAAAACTTAGTAGCCGCTGATGACGATGGTTTTGGTCTGGTTGAAAACTAGTTCGCTGCACACAGATTTCGACGGCCTAAAAAGTGGGAGCTTAGTCAATGCTCATGTAGCCTGGTGAAGATGGATTGGCAGGGATCATTGGCTAACTACAGACAATGATCGCTGAACCCTCGCCAAAAGTTTAGTCAGAACGATTGACGATGATAACTATTGGCTCACTCCAATTCCTAGTCCGCCACGAATGGATCAAAGTCGGTTGGAAAGTATGACCTTAGTTAGTTCTCATGTAGCCTGATGAAGACGGCTTCCCAGGGACCACCATGGTCGCCGAAACCTGGTTTAGTCTGTCATAACTATCGATAACCCCCGGTTCAATTAAGCCTATTCTATGAATAACAAATAACGACGAGTCAAACATCCTACCAAAGTTCTGAAAGCTCGACCTAGTCGACTCGCAAAGACTATTGTCCAATCATCTACAAGGGTACAAACGCTAGGACCATAGTCTGACTAATACGCTTATAAACAACAACAACAACTACTAGTCCAACAGATAGCCAAGCCGTCAGATAAAGGGTGTATTATACTCCTCGATCTCTACAAAAACGTCTGACTAAAACTTCGCCAACTACTACAGCATAAGAAGTTAGAGCACCCAACAACGAATCAAACATGAGCTACCTAGCCTAGCCAAGTTCCTCGCCTGACAATTAATGTCGAAATAAGACAAAGCAGGTACAAGCTAACAAGAAAAGCAAAGGAAGATAAAAAGTGCAAAATACTATTCATTTGGAAACTCGAGTACATGATTCACCCCTCACTAAGAGGAGAGTCACATACAACAGAAATGGACTTAGCAGGGGAAAAAAAGGAGACACATCTATTGGTGCTGCCTCTCGACCCCCATCATCAGGGCCGTCTTTTTCTTCAGACGAATCGGAGGTCGCTCCAAACTCTGCATATGTAATATCTTTATAATAGGAGAGATCCCAGTCGGGGTGCTCTTCCTTATCAGATGCAACACTCCAACCTTCCATGCACGACTCTCTTGAATTCAAATGTGCCCTGGGCCTTGAGAAATTTCTCTTTGCACCCTCTTGACTCGGCGAGCTCCTACTTCAATTGCTGCAACTCGCCCGATAGGATTTCAATCTTGGACTGCTCAACATCCAACTTATCATTAGCGATGTTCAGCTCACTCTGCGCCAGTTGGAATTGCTCTCCAGTGGTCCACGTACTATTTGCATGAAACTAAGCATTAACCTCCAACTGCTGACACCGGATAGTCCACTCAGACTTCTTCTTGATCCTTTTAGCACGCAGAGCCTGCAATTCAACCTGTACTCCATCCACAAAATCACGGACAAGGTTCAGTACATTCTCGAACCGATCCCTCGCGAACACTACCCCCGCCAATTGGGACTCAAGCACTTCCAAGTGAGCCTTTTGAACCTACGACCCAATGGACCTGGACTCCGCTCCAGTATCTGAGAAAGCTTCGAGTTGCTTCCTCAACAAATCAATCTCGTGAAGAGCATCAGAGTATGACTTCTGCAGGTTTGCAAAGACTCACTCCATGGTGTACACTCTCTCACGAGCAACCTCGACTTCAATTCTAGACGTGACCACTTGGTTCAGATATAACATCCCCAACATGAGGTGTTTCCACCCTTTATCCAAACGCTCTCCTAGCGTCTCTCCCACTAGCTCCGGAGCACAATTTTCAAGCCAGTCATTCACCTGTTGATATGCTTCCTCACAGCGTAAGAGATGTCAACCTCCTGATGCCAAGCTTGGTTGCTCATCCTTATTACATCTGGAGCAAACAAACTGATCCGAGCATTCGGATGAAGGTCATTCGGAACCGAAATCACTCTAGCACCGCCCTTAGCCGTCTTTACCGCAACAGGGCCCTTATCAACGACTTTCTCTTTGCCATCAATAGCCGGCTCTCTCTCACGTGTCGGTTCAGCTTCAGTTGAAGGATAAGAGGGAAGCCAATTATTCCTTGGACCCGTCGTCAGTTGAATATAAAGACAGAAACGAGAGGAACACAATATGGGTGACAAGAATCCGACGACTCTTCAACAGGTTCATGATCTAGAGAAAGGCGGAGCTCGAAGTCTTTTATTGAAAAATGACATTTGTTCGAAGCTTCCATGCCCGTTTGCAGCAACATCTTACTCATAAACTCCACTTTCTTGGTGATCAGTTTTTCTAACATCCTCCGTGCCCACCATTCACAAACTTTTTCTCTCCAAGTCAGGAAGAGTGGCAGGGACCATGACTTGAGCATCACGCCCCTTAGAAACAACAGTCTCACCATGCTCTTGCTTGACAGCGTCACGTTCTTTGGACGAGGCCAGAACGGACGGACCTAGACAAAACACGAGATCTCTTTTGATGCACATGAGAAGGAAACACCTCATCTATTTCTTCCCTCCTTGACGAGCTTGGAACCTTGAGCTTGGGAAGCTTCATCTTCCGCGAAACATACGCTCCTTTAGGCTTTGGCTTCTTCACTCGATACATAGACGGAGCCACGTGCCAATAAGCCCATAGACCGCTGCATTCAACATTAGAAGACTTGACTACATCCTCTATTTCCAAATGAGGCATGTCGCTGAACGCATCCAGAGTTGCTTTATCTCAACAAAAAGAGGCAAAATAGAGAATCTCCCTGCAAAAATCACAACATGTCAATCTAATATGCAATTGACACAAGCAAGACCGGAGATGGAATCAATTTACTCAGTGATCTAAATTCACGCTCGACCGGAGGACCAACAAGCTCAGAGTACCGAGAGTTCGCAGGAGCCATGAAATAATACTTTTTCTGCGATTTAAAATCATCAGGTAGTTTGCCGAAGCAGTCCGGCGACATCATCACATACAAATTTACTCGTTTATCCAAGGAGAATTGGGAAATTGCATCACCCTCGAAGACACTCGGACACCAACGTCCTTAGCCCTAATTAGAATGGCGATCAAAGTCTCATACCCATTCAACTCAAGTTGAACAGGTAGAATGCCGAGGTACACCAGGAACTCCCAGATCTCCTTGATAACAGGAAAGCGGACACCCAATTGTAGCATACCTCGGTGAAGACAGATAAACCCCATTGGAGGGTACAATGCCGTCAGATCGACGCCCAGAGTGTAAAGCACCAGATCATCAGAAATCCGAATGTTTTACGAAGGACTTCCAGGTCAGATTCAAATAGCAATCTCTCCTAAAAACCTTATGGCCCTTGGCTAACAGTTAATCAGAAAGCTGATTCTGGCCCGCCATGAAAGAAAGTACACGCTTTTGAATACAAAGGTTGAACAAAGTCAAAAGCACAATAGACAATACAATAAAGCAGAATCTCTGAGATCAAAAGAGTAAAGGAGTTATACTCCACAGGTAGGAGATGCATATAAAGCTTAGCTCCCGCCTTTCTTGCTTTCAAGCTGGCGCACGCCTAATTAATGCAATTCGCTGCTCGAGGAAATCACTCAGACTCAATCATCATGACTACACAACTGCTTCATGAAAAGACCTAGTGGACCGAAGACGACCGACTAACTCAGGGGAGTAGTTGATGATAGATCAAACCGTCCTCTGATCGTCACTGTATACATGTCATGATAATTTCATCAACAGAATGCGGCAGGCCCGTTTGCACGCTCAATCCAGTGAGGCCCAAACAACCCATCATTGGCAGAATCCTGACAGTCGAGTCCGAGTTGGAAAGAGCCATTAAGCCCACACATCAAGCGGTCAGGCCCAGTACTCATAAGACCTTTAAGGCAAGTATATGAAAGATCTACCCAATATATACATGCCAGCAACACATTGGATCCACTAGAAAACATATATTAGAGTATAATTCGGGCAAAAAAACTTCCTTGCATGGACAATACTCAAAAAGAGAAACTTCTTCCGAAGATCTAGGAGCACGAGTCGTGTAGGGGTGGGCAGGTGGGCACGGTCCGGATCGGTTCCAAATTTGGAGGAACCTAACTCGAACCGTTTAAAAATAATGGATCTGGTCCGATCCGGTCCGGATCCCCTCATTTTGAACATTGGAACCGAACCTAACTCGAACCGTTTGGAACGGTCCGGTTCCTACGGTTCCAAACGGTTTCAATGTTCAAAATCTGGGGATCTTCTTTAAAGAAAGTATATAAACAAATATCTCCCCAAAGAAAGTACCAATGGGGACAAAATGCATTGACAGGTAGACGATACGTCTTTTATGCACTAAAATTCTTGTTTTGAGCATTTGAGGCAAAAAATACCCAAACCAGAAAGCAGAGATTGGTATTCAGATCTCAAAAGATTATAATTAGATTCACTGAATCCAACAAACAGAACAAACCCATGGTCTCAATTTTCTCTCAGAAAATTAAAATGAAAGAAACCAGACAAGGTAGAGCAAAAAAAAAGAAAGGTTTGATCAATTGATTCCTCCAATATTATTACTCCTATTTGAAAAGTTTCTAATACTACCAAAATTATTGAATTGAAAATGGAGGTAGCACTCACCTCTGAACTAAAACCCATTGGTGATAGGTGTAGTTGGCTTAGTTTTTGCTATCTTCTTCATGTTTTACTTCTGCAAAACTCTTAAGAAGTCAATGGTCTAAAGCAGCAGCTTCTTTGAAAGGACGCCAAACTGAAATGCAAGTATTGAACGAAAACAATCCAGATGACCCTTCAATACAATCCCAATCTTTTCGGCTACAGAAAAAAGACGGGAAGATAAGAAGACCAGAGATGAGAGGAGAAGAAGATCACGAATCAGCGAGGAGAGGAAGACGAACCTGATTTAGCGGCTGTTAGCGGAGGATGCGAAAGGGGGAGGCGGCCTGCTGTGCGGGAGGCGGGAGGCGGCCTGCGGGTGCTCAGCTGCTCACTGCTCACTTCTCTTTTCCTCTAAAGACTAAAGAGTCTTAGTTAGACTTGAAGAGTAAAGAGTAAAGACTCTTAGACTCTTAGTTAGTTAGTTTAGTTCCATATTTAGGTTTTTACAACTAATGTAATTTGAAACGGGTCCAACCCGGACCGTTTCATTTTTAAAAATAGGAACCGGGACCGGACCGTTTTATAACGGACCCGGACCGATCCGAACCGTATCTAAAAACTCATAATTAAAATTCGGACCGTTTAGAGCAAAACGGTCTGGTTCGATTTGAACCCGCGGATCGTCGACCCGTTTGCCCACCCCTAAGGGAAACTATCCCACATGGACAGCTCCCAATCAGGAAAGGATTTCCACAACAAGATCACTTTTCCTAAACTATGTCATCAAAGGCCTAGCCGAACGAGGACTCCTTAACTATTAAAGGTAGATAGGTTGATGAACTAAAGGTATGCAATATAACCCAGTTTACAGTTTTAAGCCTCTCCTAAGCCTTATATAACTTAAGCATTGGAGTGCCATCGGCCACCACATGGTGGTCCTTGGCTCACGTTTGCTACCTGTGCAGGTCTAGGTAAGCAGCGATGAAGAAGAGCAAAAATCAACTACATCAGATATAAATATGATTAGTAATTTGATTATGAGCAAAAATATTAGTTGTCACTTATAAAATAGAAAGAAGGGTGAACGTGAAAGCATTGGGAGAAGAGAATGTGAAGATTAAAGTGAGATAATGGTTCAAGTTGGTGAATGAGAGCTCTCCAGCTCCATAATGAATCATTAGTGGCTCCCCATTCAATATGTTTTCCAAAAGAAAAAAAAACAATGCTTCAAGTCCACACACAAACCTTAACTAGCTTATATCCTTGGATCCTTGTCATAACCAATCCAAGGGTCATAATTGTTACCGACGTGAATGACAACTTTTTCACCCAACCCAATTCAATTCAATTTCCAACTTAAATATGGCAGGTTTCATCCCTAGTTGGAAGCATTCTCTCTCGATAAGATAGTTTGTTCCAAAGTCAAATTTGGACACACTCAAGAGTATTGAGTAAAAATCTTGCCTTTTTAATGTTAAACTAAAAATACACAACCTTTTAAATATTTTTTCAAACATGCTTGTGGTATTTTGGTCAGTTCGGTCTTTTCGATTTTATTGAATTCAAAACCGAAAACTGAATTGAACTTATCGATTTTGCAACTTCCTAAACCGAACTGAATCGAAATCACAAAAAAATGAATCAAATTTGTCAGTTTGATTCGATTTGGTCGGTTTGACCAGTTATTTGTTTAACCCTAATCCATTTAACTAACTAACCATTTAATGTCCTTGATTTTCTGTCATTTTATTCTCACCCATATACCATATCTCCATTTCTTTTCTTTGCGATTCTCTCCACTATTATTTTTCTTCTTCTCTAAATCCTCGTTTCTTCTTTCGCTTTTGCTTTCTCTTCACTTTCTGCCATGGTAGCCATGCAATCACAAACACAGTTCACAACCTAAGATATCAAGGAACATGGTGTAAATCGCAACAAGGTTTTGTTGATGGTCAATGTAAAAAACAAATACCACAAATGGGTGTTATGTCAAGAAATTATATACTACAAACGATAGGTGTTGCAAGAAAATGTTATTTCAATAGAACGAAGAAGCCATTCCAAAAAAGAGATTGTAGATGAGGACTTCAACAACAATAGGCACAACCCGAGTGTTATTGAAAATTTTTCGTTTGATGCAATGAACAACCCTTCCAAAGAAAATATTATATTTTTCCTTTGCCGCCATAGAGATAAGAAACAGTAGAATAATTGAATGAGAAGAGATATTAGTATTGATGCAGTCGATTTTTGCTCCTTGCTTTGACTTAGACCTGCTGACCTGCACAAGGAACGCACGTGAGCCACGGTCTATAGTTGTGGTTGGCCGATGACACTCCGATGCTAAAGTCAGACAGAGATCTGAGGAAGGCCTAATGCTGTAAACAAGGAGTTTGTAGCGTACCTTAGCTTACCAACCTCATGTCATATTTATAGTGTTAGAGTCCTAGTTCGACCAGGCCATCAGTGGCATAGTTTAGGGAAAAAGATCTTCGTGAAGATCCTTCTCTAATTAGGAGTTGTGTTGTGAAGGGAAGTTTTCCTGTTAGCCTTGTGCTCCTAGATACGTGGGAGCTAGTTCCCAATCAGAGAGTAGTCAATAGATAGAAGTTTTCATGTACGACGTATATTCTGGTATTTGCTTCCTACTAAAGTGTTGTTGTCTTGCCTGTCCGAAGCTGATCCTCGAGATACTTGCCTTAGCAGGGCTTACGAGTACTGAAGATAGTTGTGAGACGCGTGGGCTTAGCAGGCTGTAATGATTTGGGTCCGTTTGTCGAACTTGGAATCGCTTGAGCCGGATCAGTGTTGGGCTGATGTTTGGGCCTATTATCATCATGACACATGTACAACATAGGAGAGAGACGTTTTGATGTATAATTAGCTATTCCCCCCGAGTTAGTGAGGCGTCTAGTCTGTCCACTGAATCTCTGAAAAGTAATTGTACCGTTGTGATGATTGAACTCGAAGTGTTGTCTCGAGCGTTGCATAGCATTAATGGATACGCGACTGTTCAAGGAAAAGAAGTATGGTTTATATTATCTATAAATAGCCATTGTTTCGAGAAAGATCACTCTTGATCTTTCCTGCGACGTTATTTTATGCGATTGTGCTTCTGTAGAACTCGATTTGCACTTTCTATCAATGGCGGATAATGTTGAACTTACTTCCAAGCAATTGTTGTCTTGTACTTGCCCCAAGATTTTCGAGGATAGCCTCGTTGACGAAATCGAGTTAATCAGGTTTCGGAGCCTGTATCATATTCCAGGGTATTTGGAAATCATTCTTGCATTTGTGACTAGAGCTCCATCTTTACCCCTTCAAGGATACATAGGTGCACCTAGGCATGTTTGAATCTGGGCTTCGGTTCCCAGTGCCAGACGACATTTGGCGCTTCTTTTTTATCTCTGCATGCATCCCGCTCAAATGGCTCCGAGCGGGTTCAAGATTTTGATTGCGATTCTTCTCAGAGCTTACGGTGTTGGCCTTCGTTTAACCACGACGATAGTTCATCATCTGGCCGCCACTCGGTTGAATTTCAGGGGCCTTTGCATACTGAATAACCCCGATTGCTTGCATCTGGTAGCGGATAACATTGAGCACTGGCAGAAATATTGGTTCCTAGCTTCAGTGAATTACTCATACTTCAGGTTCGGAGGTTGTCAAGTCCCCAGATACTTCCAGTTTGACCTTATTAAGTTTCTTCGTTGTTGTCTCATCCTCTTGTTCCCGGATATAGTGTTGATTTGATATGTCGTTTCTTTTTTAGGGAAGTTTGCGGCTCCAATTCTTACTAAGGAGAGAGAACGGATAGAAAGGGAGTTTCTCAAACTCCCATTGATGTATGTTGAGGAGGTCATAATGCCAGGTAATATCGTACGGAGCGGGTTGCTACGATGCTCCCTTGATGTTCTTACTGCGCCCAGTTCACCGACCGAAGAGGTTGGGGATCGTTGTTCGAAGAAAAGGAGCATGACCAAACCTAGTCTGACTAGGTTGGCAGAGCTGGAGGTGAGCGTGCCTCCTGTTGTTATTCCAAAAAGGAGGCAACCCTCTAACCATGTAGTTTCTTCTTCTGAGTCGTTGTAGGAGGTGGATGTTACAAAGCGCGAATTGCCTTCTCTGCTCAAGAGGCCATTTAAGGGGATCGTCATCTCTCGCTTGATATTGTTATCCCCCAGCTGACTCGGAAGGGGAGCACATTGGACCAGGTGTTGACGTTGTGAGTCACCATGGATTCATGGCGGAGGCTCTCACTCTTGAGTCACATGGTTCTGTTGTGCTGCACCCTGATTGTAAAAGAGCAATGACCCCTTGGTGACGCGTCGTCATCAAGCATGAGAGTGCTAACTAGACTCCAACTTTTTTTGCCATCGTCATCCACGCGTAGACGACTCGGGCACCAGAAGCTGTCGTCATCAGTTGCGAACTGACTAAGCTTACCTGATAAGTTCAGCGATCATTGTCTGTAAAAGAGCAATGATCCCTTGGCGAGTCATCGTCATCAGGCTTGAAAACGCTCACTAGACTCCCGCTTCTTCAATCGTCGTCATTCGTGCGCAGCGGACTAGGCGTTGGGCACCAGAAGCCGTCGTTATTAGTCGCGAACTGACTAAGCTTACCTAGTAAGTTCAATAATCATTGTCTGTAGAATAGCAACGATCCCTTGGCGAGTCATCGTCATCAGGCGTGAGGTTGCTAACTAGATTCACACTTCCTTGGCCATCGTCATCCACACGCAGCGCACCAAGCGTTGGGCACTAGAAGTCGTCGTTATCAGTCACGAACTAACTAAGCTTATCTGGTAAGTTTGACAATCATTGTTTGTATAAGAGCAATGATCCCTTGGCAAGTCATCGTCATCAGGCGTGAGAGCGCTGACTAGATTCCCACTTCCTCGCCGTCGTCATCCGTGCGCAGCGGACTAGGTGTTAGGAACTAGAAGTCATCATTATCAGTCATGAACTAACTAAGCTTACCTGGTAAGTTTGGCTATCATTGTCTGTAGAAGAGCAATCATCACTTTGCGAGTCATCGTCATCAAGTGAGAGTGCTGACTAGACTACCACTTCCTCGGCCATCATCATCCGCACGTAGCGGACTAGGCGTTGGGCACCAGAAGCCGTCGTTATCAGTCACGAACTAACTAAGCTTACCTGGTAAGTTTGGCGATCATTGTCTGTAGAAGAGCAATGATCCCTTGGCGAGTCATTGTCATCAGGCGTGAGAGTGTTGACTAGACTCCCACTTCCTCGGCCGTCGTCATCCACACACAGCGGACTAGGCGTTGGGCATAGAAGCTGTCGTTATCAGTCGCAAACTGACTAAGCTTATCTGGTAAGTTTGGCAATCATTGTCTTTTGAAGAGCAATGATCCCTTGGCGAGTCATAGTCATCAGGCGTGAAAATGCTCACTAGACTCTCACTTTTTCGGTCGTCGTCATTCGTGCGCAGCAGACTAGGCATTGGGCACCAGAAGCCGTCGTTATTAGTCGCGAACTGACTAAGCTTACCTTGTAAGTTCAACAATCATTGTCTGTAGAATAGCAACGATCCCTTGGCTAGTCATCGTCATTATGCGTGAGAGTGCTAACTAAATTTCCAGTTCGTTGGCCATCGCCTAGCGCACAAAGCGTTGGGCACCAGAAGCCGTCGTTATCAGTCACAAACTAACTAAGCTTATCTGGTAAGTTCGATGATCATTGTCTGTAGAAGAGCAATGATCCCTTGGCGAGTCATCATCATCAGGCATGAGAGCACTGACTAGATTCCCACTTCCTCGCAGTCGTCATCCGCGCACAACTGACTAGGTGTTGGGAACCAGAAGTCATCGTTATCAGTCAAGAACTGACTAATCTTACCTGGTAAGTTTGGCAATCATTGTCTGTAGAAGAGCAATCATTACTTGGCGAGTCGTCGTCATCAAGTGAGAGTGCTGATTAGACTACCACTTCCTCGGCCATCATCATCCGCACGTAGCGGACTAGGCGTTGGGCACCAGAAGCCGTCGTTATCAGTCACGAACTAACTAAGCTTACCTGGTAAGTTTGGCGATCATTGTCTGTAGAAGAGCAATGATCCCTTGTTGAGTCGTTGTAATCAGGCATGAGAGTGTTGACTAGACTCCCACTTCCTTGGTCGTTGTCATCTGCGCACAACGGACTAGGCGTTGGGCATGATTCTTTGGATCTGGTCATAGCGGGGATGATTTGAGGTCGTGTTGGTTGTAGCGAACAACAGTGGAAGTTTATTAAAAGCAAATATTTTTATTGATAATATTTTTTAAGGTTTTCTACATTCCATGGCCGGTTAGGTCTTCCAACCAGTATGTCCCCGGCTTGTTGACCTTAATCATCCTGTAGGGTCCTTCCCAGTTCGGGTTCAGCTTTCCTGCGCCAGCTTCTTTGGTGCTCTGTTGGATTTTTCTGGGTACCCAGTCTCCCGCTCTAAATTTGCGTGGCTTGACCTTATTGTTGTAGTATTGCGTTATTTGTTGCTAGTAGGCAGTTATCTTGGTGGAGGCTAGATCCTTCTTTTCTTCGACGAGGTCTAGTCCGACGCACAAGGCTTCATTGTTACCGTCTGATCTGAATCTTCCATTCAGAAGGTTTGCACTTCGAGTTCCACCAGAACCATGGCTTCTTACCCATATGCCAGGGCAAAGGGTGTTTCTTCAGTAAGGATTTTTTTAGTTGTTCGATACGCCCTGAGTATTCTTGGTAGCTCGGGAACCCATGTTCTATTGGCCGCGTCAAGCTTCCTTTTGATTGCCTCCAAGATTGTTTGGTTGGTAACCTTCGCTTGGTCATTGGCTTGTGGGTGCCCTGGCGAGGAGAAATGGTGATTGTTGTTCAAACTTTTGCATAGTTTTTTTTAACTTTGATACCTTCGAATTGAGTTCTATTGTCGTTGACCAATACTCCGGGGATGCCAAATATGCAGATGATGGTTGCCCATATGAATTTCTCTATCTGGACCTGCCCTATCTTGGATAGGGGCTCCGCTTCGACCTACTTGGTGAAGTAGTCGACTGCTACAAGAAGGAACTTTTTGCCGACTGATGCTGGGAGCGGTCGGACGATGTCCATTCCTCATTTGCGAATGGCCATGGACTTTTTTTTTGAAACACTAGCAGGGTTTTTTATAGGATCCCAGAACCCATAAAGATGCCGCAAGCTGGGTTTGAACCCATGACCTAGTGGTACCATCTGCCAAGCTCTAACCATTGAGCTGTCATGCCATTGGCAATGGACTTATTATCGGCGTCAGTAGCTGGCAAGCATATGCATGTACGGCGCGAACCTCTGACATTTGTCGCAGTTACAAACAGTTTCTTTGGCGTCTTGTTGCATCGTCGGCCAATAATGTCCTAGGGTTAAAGCTTTGAAGGCAAAGGTTCTCCCACCAGGATGATTTCCACATATCCCATCGTGGATCCTTCCTAGGACCTTATCCGCCTCGGGAGGTGATAGACATCGGAGTAGAGGTCCTGTCATTGATCTCCTGTATAACTTGTTTAGAAGAGTGTATCACGTTGCTCTATTTTTTAGTATTCGGGCCTCGACTTTCTCGGTCGGTAGAGCTCTGCTTGCGATATATTCAAGGATCGGAATCATCCAATTCGGCGATGCTCTTATAGCGCAAACATCACTAGGTTCGTCTTTGTGAAGGCTTGATTGTTCTTGGTATTCGATGAGACCGTTTAAGACTTCGACAGAGGTTGGGGCTTCCCTGGCTAGCTCGTCAGCTCTTTTCTTGTCATCTCGGGGGCATTGTAAGAGTTCACACCTTTTGAACTCGCTCATTACACTGAGTACCTTTTTGCGATAGGCTATCATGTGGGGGTCTTTGCTAATGAAATCTCATTTGACCTTGTTGACTACCAGCCTTGAGTCGCTGTATGTCGTTAGATGATCTATTCCGATCCCCAAGGCTAGCTTCAAGCCAAACATGAGGGCCTCATATTTAGCTTTGTTGTTTGAAGAGAGAAAGCTGAATCTGACGGCTTTATCAAGAGTGAAGCCACTTGGAGAACAAAGTGTGATCTTAGCTCCACTTGATTTTCCTGTTGACGATCCATCGCAACGCAAGGTCCATCCCTAAATGCTTGAATCCAGGGCTTGAAGATGTGTCTTTGAATCTCCCCTCAGTGATTATGGCGATGAAGTCTGCCAGTGCATAGGCTTTGATGGCGGTCCTTGGAGCATAGCTTATGTGAAGTTGCCCGAGTTCTATTGACCATTTCACCATCCTGCCAGATAACTCTGGTTTGTGCAGTATTACGCGGAGCGAGTGCTTGGTTAAAACTTTTATAGAGTTGGCCTGAAAATAAGGCATAAGTTTTCTCGAGGATACAACCAGTGCCAGGGCTAAATTTTCCAGGTTCGGGTAGTGTGCCTATGCTTCCACAAAGGTTTTGCTGTTGTAGTATACTAGTATTTGGATTCCCCGGTCATCTCGTACAAGGGCTGAGCTGAATGTGTGCTTGGAAACGGACAGGTAAAAGTAGTGTGTTTCCCCTGTTTCCAGTTTTGGGAGTAGCTCGAGGCTCCCCATGTATGCTTTCAGGCTCTAAAATGCTTGTTTGCACTCTTCGTCTGATGAGAATCCCTTTGCTTCTTATCTATATTTCAAAGAAATGAAGGAATTTTTTGGATGATTTAAATAAGAACCTATTGATTGCTGCCACCCTTTCAGTCAGGCTCTAAATGTCTCTGATGTTGGCGAGGGCTTTCATGTCGTGAAGGGCCTGAATCTGTTTTGGATCAGCTTCAATTCCCCTCTTATTCACTATGTAGCCTAGGAATTTTTTAGACCCAACTTTGAACGTACACTTTTGTGGATTGAGTTTCATATGATATTTTCTAAGCTGGTTGAATGCTTCGGTGAGGTCTCCTATGTGATCGGGGTTGCGTAGGCTCTTGACCAGCATATCGTCAATGTAGACTTCCATATTCCTACCGATTTGTTCTTTAAACATGTGGTTTACCGGTCGTTTATATGTAGCACTTGCATTTTTCAAACCGAATGACATCACCCTATAACAATATATTCCTTTCTCAACTATGAAAGAGGTATTTTCTTGATCCGAGGGTCCATTAATGTCTGGTTGTACCCTGAGTAGGCATCCATGAAGCTTAGCAGACTGTGCCTAGATGTGGCGTCCATGATTTTATCAATGCAGAGGAGTGGGAAGTTGTCCTTCGGGCAAGATTTGTTCAGGTTTGTGTAGTCTACACATACTCTCCACTTCCCATTTTTCTTTTTCACCAAAACAATGTTTGCCAGCCAGTTTGGGTAATGTGCTTCCTTGATCATGTCCGCGTTGAGTAACCGCTGCACCTCCTCATTTATGATAATATTTCTCTCAGGCACCACATGCCTTTTCTTCTGCCGTATGAATTTCCTCGTGGGGTCCATCTCTAGGCAATGATTGATTATTGACGAGTTGATTCCCACAATGTCTCGCATGGTCCAGGCGAATACGTCTTGGTGGCTGTAGCAGCTCTGTCAGTTGTTCCGCCAATTCTTTGCTCAAGAGGGAACCTATTTGAATAGCCCTACTGTTGAGAGGGTTGTCGGGGTAGATCGTGATGGTTTCTTCCTCATGTTGACCGGCATGGGGTCTGCCCCGGGGGCTTACATGAGCTTCGTCATCTGGGACGGGTTGCTCCATCTCATCTTCACGGGCAAGATTGAAAGACATCTTGGTCACGGGAATAGCTGTTAATTTAGAGTCACCTGGTACAGTGCCGTCATGTACTGGCATTATCTGGCAACTGTCTGGTTGCCTCGTAATGCACTGACTGTTTGTTTTATCGGGTACTTGATGCATTGGTGCAGATTGGCGGCTGTTGCTCCCATTTGGTGTACCCAGAGTTTACTAGGACAACATTATATGTGGAGGGTGCATCGATAACTATGAATTCTTGAAATAAAGTTCTTCGTGCCGGTGTCTCTCCCGTAACTATTATTAGTTGTATTTTCCCATTGGAAAACGTTTTTCGCCGCTAAAATCGATCATCGGACGATTATTAGAGATCAGGGCTTCTTCCTTTAGTTGCATGTTGTTGAACGTGTCAAGAAATAGAATGTTCAACGCACTTCCGGTGTTCACCAAGGACCTCTTCACTTCCCAGGTAGCTAGGGAGATCGCTATCACCAGAGCGTCATTATGTGGGACTTGTACGCCTCGGAGGTCTTTGTTTGTAAAGGCTAGCGGCATGGGACGATCATGTCTTTGGGCATGCGACGTTTGTCACTCGCTGCGTATCGCTTGGACCCTCATATCTATGAGAGCTCTTTTCCTAGGTATGTTTGGTAGTTCGGACTAGGACTGAGTCCGTCCGTGTATTGTGCCTGCTGATTCACCTCTTACCCTTTTGTCGGGAAAATCCTCAGGCTCGGCTCTACTCTCAGTGGTCCGTTCCTTTTCTAGGGCTATGTAATATTGTGCTTCCTTCACCAAATCCGTCATATTTGTTGGTGGGTCCAGAGTTAGGAAATTGTAGAACTTGTCATTTTTTAGACCGTTGGTGAAGGCTGTGACGTTTGTTGCGTCGTTGTAGTCGTTGACGAAAGTTAGATCACTACTGAAGCGCGTGAAGTACGCTCTCAGTGTCTCGTCAAGCTTTTGCTTCATCGAATTGAGCGTCTTCATCGTTAGCAGGATTTGTTGTATATAAGATGATATTAGATCCGTTTCGGGGTTCGTCATCGTTGTTGCTATTACGGGAGCGTGAGTTTGCTACCCATGCATTGTTGGCACCGCTGGAAGCGGTAGAGTAGCGCCAGTCTGAGCGTTTGACGTGTCTCCTTGTTATCCATTGTTGTGTGATCTGGTGGTCACCATCTTCTTGTATACTAAAGAGAGATGATGCTAGTAATTAGTTAGGAACTTTGTCGTCCCTACGGACGGTGCCAAATTGATGCGGTCGATTTTTGCTCTCTGCTTTGACCTTGACCTGCTAACCTACACAAGGAATGCACGAGAGGCACGAACTACCGTTGCGGTGGCCGATGGCACTCCGTTGCTAAAGTCAGACAACTATCTAAGGAAGGCGAAATGTTGTAAATAGAGAATTTGTAGCGTACCTTAGCTTACCAACCTCATGTCTTATTTATAATGCTAGAGTCATGGTTCGACCAGGCCATCGGTGGCATAGTTTAGGGAAGAAGATATTCGTGGAGATCCTTATTAATTAGGAGTTGTGCTGTGAAGGAAATTTTTTCTGTTAGCCTTGTGTTCCTAGATACGTGGTAGATAGTTCCCAATCAGTGAGTAGTCCATAGATAGAAGTTTCCATGTACGACGCATTCTCTGGTATTTGCTTCCTAGTTGGAAGCAAAGTGTTGTTTCTTGCTTGTTCGAAGCTGATCCTCGAGATACTTGCCGTAGCAAGGCTTACGGGAACTGAGGATAACTGTGAGACACGTGGGCTTAGCAGGGTGTAATGATTTGGGTCCGTTTGGCGGACTGCATTATGCGAGCTTGGAACCACTTGGGCCAGATCAGTGTTGGGCTGACGCTTGGGCCTATTATTTCTCGAGATCATTGTGACACGTGTATGGCATAGGAGAGAGGACGTTTCAATGTATCATCAAGTATGTTTGTTAAGGAAACAGAACAGAAAAAGAAAATCAAGGACATTAAAAAATGGAAAATATTTAAGGGGTTAATAACTTATTTTAGTAGATTATTTGTTTTTATCCAACATTCGAGATCGTGAGCTCGAAACCCATATCACGAGCTCTAGCTTGTGATAGTGGGACTCATTTCTTTAAATGGTAATTGATGTTATATAATCCTTTCAGATACTCAAAATCAAGTATATATTGCTTTGTATAGCCGTTTGAACCATCATTTGGCAATAACTTTTTCATACGTATATAATTTACTTAAGATGAAGAGAAGCATGTTTTGATTAGGGCTGCAAGTTGTATTTGAAAATCCTATTCCAACCAATTCCGAACCAAAAGAAAGAAACCTGATTCTCAATTATCCGAGTATCAAATTTCTGATTTTCGACAATTTCGATATTTTTCGGGATGAAATTGGAATCTGTTTGAAATATCTGGTTCCGATTCGAAAATTTGGAACTTGCCTGAAGTGTTTTGATCCAAATTTTTTTGAAAATATTTTATCTGAAAAATTTCAAAGTTTTGTTAAATACATAAGATGTCATTATCATATATTATATTGTAAGTTATAACCATATATTTCATTTATCCTATTGATAAAACTAGGGTATTATCCGTGTCATTGGCATGATAAAAGGTGTTCACGACGTTAGTTCAAACTCATTCAAAATTTTAATCAGTCAGAAAAGAAATCTATATTTTGAAGCAATAGAATTCGGGTTCTTTGTTTGAATGCCCTGAAATGTCCTTCTCATTCCTTTCAAAACTTTGACTTCCCAAAATATGGAGTCTGGGGTCTTTGTTTGAATGTTCTTAAGATGCATGCACCTCTCAATTTTAATAAATATTTTGAAAATACTTACAACATGGAATAGTGAATAATGATGGGATACTTTAGGGTTAGACTCAGTTAAAATTTGATTAGTTGGGAAAATAATTCAAACGTCGAGTGTGAGTTCTCCCAAAACTATGAGTTTGCCAAAACATGAAGTACAAAGTTTTCTGTAAATGTGCATTAAGATGCCCATCTCATTTTTTTCTGGTATGATAGCCCTTTCTCATTTCTTTGAAAAATACTAATGACGTGAAATACATTAGACGTTTTTAATAATAAAATAAATATTTTAAAATTTTATAGTTCCTGTATTGACCATTGGTTTCGATGAAAAGATCTTAAAAAATGTATTAAACAATACCAAGTTTGCCAAAAATTCGACAAATAAGTAAATAGTTATGACAATTTTAATTTTGAGAAAAATATACACAATTTTCTCTCCCTGCCACATGTACATTCCACCAACTTTTGTCACAATTTTTCATTTTCTTTACTCTTCTACATGTTTTATTTTTACAAACATACCATTATAGGAAATGAATCTCAACCCTCAAAATATTTCTCAACTTTCAATCCTAGCCATCTTTTATTTTGAATTTCTTATGAATAGTGAAAAACCTAGCTGATTTATAAGATCAACTAGCATATTACTCGTGCCGTTGGCACGATAAAAAAATTGATCATGCGATTAGGTAAAATTGTACTTCAAAATTATATGTA
This sequence comes from Berberis vulgaris, assembly GCA_963556465.1. NCBI lineage: Eukaryota > Viridiplantae > Streptophyta > Magnoliopsida > Ranunculales > Berberidaceae > Berberis > Berberis vulgaris. The sequence goes on from OY747131.1 coordinate 63,782,431, forward strand.
CAAATTTGAAAATCACCAGAGTGAATTCTCCATGAACTTTGATTTTCCAAAATATGTAGTTCATAGTATTTAGTTTAATGCGCCTTATGCTCGTCTCATAATTTGATTAATATTGAAAATTACGATGTGAAATGCATGTTTTTAAAATTTAGGTGTTTGTATTGATTGTTGGTTTCATTGGAAAGATCTTCAAAAATGCATTCCAAAGATGCCAACATTACCAAAATTTGACAAATAAATAGATAGTTGTGAAAATTTTCATTTCGAGAAAACAAAAAAAAATTGTCACCGCCACATATATATTTCACATACTCATTTCAAGTTTTATGTTTCGTTTCCTTTGCCCTTCTACATGCTTTATATTTATAAACATATAATTAGAGAAAGTGAATCTCAACCCTCAACATCTTCCCAAACTTTAAATTTTACCCATATTTTATCTCTATTTCCTTATGAATAGTGAAAATTTAGCTCATTTATAAGATAGACTAGGGTCTTCTTTGTGCCGTTCGCACTCCAAATACAAATGTTTTTGTTAAATATCATGTATTGAACATCCTTACTACCATCCATACGTCCGTCTTCAATAAGTTTTGAAGTGCAAGCCTTTTCTAAGGTGAAAAATTTAGTAGGGCTAAACATAGTCAACATTTGAATCATTTGGGGGAAAAACACTGAGAGTGAATTCTCCTCCAAACTTTAAATTCACCAAAACATGAATTTCATGGTTTTTGTTTAAATGTGCATCAAGATGCCCATTTCATTTCTTCCGTTTCTATTTTCCTTTTATGTTCAGTCCATCATATTTCTTTGAAAAATATTAAAAATATTAACGACATGAAATGCATTAAACATTTTTAATAATAATAAAATATATTTTATTATTTTTTGTATTTGTGTTGAACATTGGTTTCATAGGAAAGATCTTTGAAACTGCATTACAATGATAGGAAATTTGTCAAAATTCAACAACAAATTAAATAGTTATGACCAATTTAATTTTGAGAAAAAAATACAATTTTCTCTCTCCGCCGCATTGACATTCCACCAAATTTTTAATCTTTTTTTTATTTGCTCTTCTACTTGTTTTATAATCACAAATATGCTATTATAGTAAATGAATATCAACCCTCAATATTTTCTCAACTTTCATTTATAGTTATCTTTTATCTTCAATTCCTTATGAATAGTGAAACACCTAACTGATTCGTCATATAGATAAGATTATATATATAAGTTATAATTATATATTTTCATTTATCATAAAAATCAAACAAATTAGAAATGTTATAATTTACAAGCTATAATTATATGTTTGCCCTAATCCCACCAACAAAGTGAGATCACATACCTAATGAGCCCCAACATGCCCAATACAGTTTGTCTCTTATTTTTTCGAGATTTCAATAAATCATTCTATTTTTGAGTGGTTGGGGAATTCTATATAAAAAAAAAAGTATTAAATCATAAATGTTATATGAAAATTATTAAATTTTTAATTGAAGCTTTCGAAAAGTGATATTCCTATATATATTTTTTTTTTTTAAGTTTACTAGAATTGAGTTATTATATGTAGAGTTTTGAAATTGGAAATGGAAGTTCCAAAAAAATTTCTAGAAACTTCAAAGAAATCCAAATAGTGAAATTCTAAAAATTTAATCGATTCTAACCCATTTTCCATAAATTCATTTCCAATTTTTTTTTTCCAAAAATCCCTCAAAATTCCAAAAAATGAAATTCTGAAGTTTTTTGAAAAATTCAAAATTTGTTATTCCGATTCCTAAATTTTGGAATGGACATCGGAACCTCTATCTGATAAGTCCGAAAAACAACCCTAGTTTTGTTTTGTTTTTTTGTTTTTTTTAATACTTATGCTCTTGGTTGCTTTGTCAATCAAATGTTATTGTGCTTATCAAATAGGATGTGTAGGCGTTAGAGTATAGTTTCTTATTGGCGTTATACATTATACCTTTTTTTTAACTTTATGTTTAAATAACAATTAACCTGGTATTCTTGCAGAGTGCCTTCCAGATCTTGCTTCTTGCTATCCATGAAAGTTGTATTGCAACCCTGGGAACTTCTCATGTATCTGTTGCCGAGAAGCTAAAGAATTCGAAATTATAGATGATCCACTGAAATCGAAAAGTTCATGCTTAAACATATGATTAAGAATGGATTTGATGCAGTTGATTGTTTGCAATTTCTTTCATTAATGTTTAAAAGAAATTAAATAAAAGCTCTTTAATAGTTGTTTTTTGTACCCTGGCTCGAACTTCAAGGAGACCTGTCCCTAACAACAACAACAACAACAACAAGAGTCATAGAACAAAGGCGATGACGAAGAATCAAAAGGATGAGGAAAAGGAATAAATCTCTTTTGATTGTACACTTCACTAAACCAGGTGATTTTAAATGGATGTGTCCTCGGTTCAGAATCCCACTCTTAGAAACACAAAGTAGAAGGAGGATGCTATAAGGTTTCGGAGCTAATTAACATTAGCAAAGATTGTTTTGTGCAGTGCATGCGCAACAATAGAATCCAAGTTATATTCTTTCGGTGGTCAATACGTTGACAAGTATCTCAAGGAAACATAAGGCGTCACCGATTCCGTCCTTGTTTGTGATGCATCTCTACACATTATCTCTTGGAAAAAACTGATATGAAATTGGGTTAAGTGAAAACTGGCGCTAAAGTTGTAACCTTTAAGGATGAAATTATAAATTTGGAGAACAAGGCTTAGATTGTTAAGGTCCAGGGAAACTTGACTATTCTGCAGTTTATGACCATTGTAATGGGTGGAGAATCCAAATCCCCATTCCATCTCTACTAATATTTTCGCACTAGGAAAGAACCCGGGAATATCGTATATAGAAGGTGTTGCAGTTATGGGAATCCCAACTACAGAACCTCAAATTCTTCTTACTGGGTATATGCTCATTCTAGGAATTCATCTCGAGAAAATATTTTAAAAACCTTCTTCTTTATCAAAGCTGACACAAAATGTGGGGGTTGTTGATGGCTGTTGGCGATGGTGGGAAAGAGAAATGAATTAAATAGAAAAGGAAGGAGACAAAGAGAAGAAGAGGCAGGGCGGTTGTCATTCTCGCAGTAAACATATAGAGGGAGCTGAAAAGAAGAAAGAGGCAGGGAGTGGTCATCGGCGTCGCAGAGAACAAAGGGAGAAAGGAAGGGGTGGGGCGGGATGGCGTCGTAGGTGTTGCAGGATCGGCAAGTAAAAAAGAAAATCAAAAGTCAGAGGGAGCAAGTGCCCCCACTTGACCCCGTAGATTTGTGATTGCATTCTAGCGGTCCCACCGTTAAATGTTTTGATTTGTCTAATAAAACCTTGAACGAAAACTCACCCCTTTTTGGACCTCTTAGTGAACATAACCATAAGCTATCCTTTAAAAATGCAATCATAGGAAATTTGTTATTTGCGTGTTTTAGAGGGCGTGTTTTTTGTATTCGACCTAGATACTAACCTTTGCGATGACCATCTACCTTTACGATGACCCCTGCTATCCCTTTACTCCATTCCAAAATTGCACTGGATATTTGGCAGATTAAGGCCCCCACTAGTGTTATATTTCTTCTTTGTAAAGTCTCCTACACTTTATTGCCCACCATGACTAACCTAGCAAGGATTCATGTGCAATTGATGATTGTTTCATCTTCTGTCATCGATACAAAGAAGACGTAACTCATCTTATCTTCCCCTGCGCAGTCATTGGATGCTTTTCGCTCATGTTTTCTCTTCCAATCTATTGGACCGAAGTTACAAACTTCTTGTCTCAAAGTCTTCTTAAATTTATATGGGATATGGCCTCAGCCCACTCAAAACTCAAAGACGAGATTCTTTCCCAATTCTTGGCAGTCATCCATTCCATTTGGCACTGGTGCAATGAAATTATCTTTCAAAAACATAAGTTCTCTCTACAACCTTCCTTCACTCCATCCATCATACCTAGTCAGATTGGTATAAACAATGGTTTCAATCCCTCAATACTAACAGAGGCAATATAGAAACAGTTTCCTTAAATGATGTTTTGGAAATTGCAGTTGTTGATACTCGGCTTCATCAAAACCCTCACACTAAGATCCAGGAACCACCGATACAATCACCTACCCATAGCCAGTCCACTACACTCAATTTGATTCGACTTCAACTCCATGCCATCAAACACCACCACCTTAAATTCCCTTCCAGAAACATCCACCTCATCCCATCCATGTTACCCACAGACATGCTTATGGCAACTTGTGATGTTAGTTTCTACGCCTCTTCTTAGCAGGGTGCTTTCGTCGTTTTTGCGGTTGATGCTTGGGGCACGGTTAGGGAGCGGCTTGCTAGTGCCATCCCAGGCAGGGTGTACGATAGTACTATGGTAGAGTGCGTTGCAGCAGAAGTTGTTATTCTTCTTATCCAGGCACGACATTGGAAAGCTAGGTTTTTACTTGGGGACTCTGGAACTCTACAGACTATCTTGCTAATTGATTTAGAAGATAGCCGGATGGACTTTGGCTGGATATGGCGCCTGATAAATATTAGTTTAAGACTCTTCTCTCTATGCATTCAAATTGGTTTTGTAACTTTATTCCTATAAACCTCAATCAAGAGGCTCATGATTTGGAAACTAAGGTTGGACAAATGTATTGTAATTGTATTTAGTTAATGATATTAGCGATATGCTTTAACAAAAAAAAGGGACCTAGATACTAACCAATGGTACCCTAGACATGTGAGAGGATTAGACCCTATTTATGATGCTTGCTTATAGAAAATGTTTTAGATCAGTGGTCGGATATCTGAGTCTTTGAAGGAACTCACCAATTATTAAAGGAACTTTGACATGTGAAGGGATTAGACCATGTTTAGGATGCTTCCTAATAGCATAGGTATGCTTTGGATGAGTCAGTGGATCCACAGGAGTCTGTGAATGGACTCACCATTCATTTACGGAATCGAAAATTGTGCAACTTTTCACTACGCATTTTGTATTTCTAGACACATCAATTGGCAATCTGATCATTGTGTTACATGTGAACTCTCATATCCAAAAAAAAAACTCTCATATCCATGCTGGACCCAAATGTCAGAAGCTATATTCAAACTAGAATAACATCAACATGTTGTTACTTTGTTCCTGCCCGTGATCTTTATGATGCCATTGCACTTTCTCGTCTGATAGATCAGTTTCCGTTCTCTTTGACCTTGACCTTAGTACCTCAACCTTGTTATCTATTTATCATGTAAGAGTCATTGTTTGGCTATGCTTTGGTGGCGTGGTTTTAAGGAAAGATATCTGTTAGAGATCGTTTCCTTGTTGAGAGTTGTCCATGCAGGAGAGTTTCCATGCACGACTTATACTCTGGTATTCATTTCTTAATAGGAGTCAATGTGTTGCTGGCCTACCTGTCCTAGGTCAAACTCCTAGATACTTGCCTTATTTGTTCTTATGAGTATTGGGCTTGACCATATGACTTATGGGCTTAATAGGACCTTGCTGATTGGGTCCAACCTCCTGGTACCTGCCTTAGTAGGCTTGGGGTAATCTAAGCTTTGTTTCTAACCTTTGGAATGGACTAGGGCAGGCGCTCACTTGGAGGATCGTGCTAGCTTGATCATCATGAAACATGTACGGTGCAGATTAAAATATGGTTCGGTGGATCATTAGCTACTTCCCCCCCTCGAGTTAGTGGGCCAGCTCGTTGCTCCACTAAGTCACGTCACAAGAAAACTGAACAGTCGTGATGATTGAGCCTGAAACGTTTTCCCAAGCGGTACACACCATTAAATGGGTATGTGACCGCACAAAAAAGGCATGAATCCTTACTTCTATTTAAGCTTTCGTATCTAAAGAGTTGAGTTTCTTTACTTCTGTAATTTTTTGGAGACTCTGCTTTGCTGTTTTGCTCATAAGTTTTTGCTTTGCTGAACTTCCGCTTTTGCAAGTGTTAATCGAAGGCTCATACGTTCTTCATTAGCGTATCAGAATCAGTTTCTTGATAAACTAGTCACCAAAGGTTGTGCGTTTTTTTAGGAGAGGATAATTTCATAGGTGGATTTGGTGAATCTTCGCGAGAGGTATCGGATCCCTGACGATCTGGATCTTTTTACATTGGGAGCTAGTCAGACACGCTTGTCTCCTCCAAAAGTTTGTTTTCCTATTCTTGAGGAAATCTAGCACTTCTTAGCATACCTTGGCATTCCACCCGCTTAGCTGGTGCTAAACGGGTACCGAATTGTGATCGCCCTTCTAATCAGGGCGAAGGATGCTGGCATTCAACTATCATCGAGGGCGATCCGACTGCTCACCTCTCATCGATTGAACGAGCACGCTATCTGTGTGTTGAGGTCACCGACTTGTTTGGGCAGTTTGCTTGATCATTTTAAGTTCTGACAGAAGTATTGGTTTATGGCTTCTGCGGACTCAAATTATTTTGAGCTCGACAGTTGTTCGGTCAATCGGAAGTTCAAACAGCTGAGTGAGTGTAATACTTTTCTTGCCCCAAATTGTGTTGATTGCATATTGAACTGTTATTCGTGCTTTTTATAGAAATAATTTCAAAAATGCCTCTTTCTTCAAAAGATAAAGAAGCCTTGGACCAATTTTATGACCTGCCCTTCATGAGGATGGAAGATGGTGTGTAGCCTGACAATATCATGCGCAACAGACTGTGGGACTATTGACATGTGGATCCCACTTTATTCAGAGTATCAAAACCGTAGCCTACTGGCAGACCTCCTTCGAAGAAAATGAAGCTCCGAAGGTTAAGATTCCCAGTTCGTCGAGGAAGGCTGAGTTGGATGCAACACTCCCTTCCTTTCTACTTTCTAAGAAGCCTCGAACTGCGGCTAAGACTGCTTTTGGCCTATTGGCCCCTTCAGGGGAGGGGCTAACTGTTGTGGAACAAGAACTTGATATATCCGTGGGGGTGAAAGTTGTTCCGCCTGAGAAGCAGGATGCTCTGGCTAAAGCATTCATTTCCCTTCCCAACCTAGAAAATGAGTATTTGAAAATGGTGGGGGTGGAAGATGTGACAAAGCTGAGCATTGAGCAAGCAAACATTTTGAACAACTTTCTGCTGCAGGCGAGAATGGTCGCTTCATCTGACGCTGGCCAGACTCGTTTTTTCTCTTTGAAGGACTTCAAATATGACCCATTATTGGATCAAGAGTCCTCTTAGACTGGCGAAGGTCGCCTGACCGTCGTCCTTACAGCGAACTATCCCTTCCTCGTCGTCCATATTGCCCTCCCTCCAGTTCTCACCCTTGGCTTGAGGTCAAGGGCTATCCGAGGAGTAGTTCAATGCCTTCCTCCCCTTCAACTGCTACTGAATTGGTAGGTGAGAGGGAGTCAATTGCTGTGAGTAAAAGGAAAGCGGTGGAGGAGGCCCCAAACGCGGAGAAGACGACAAAAGGTGGTGTTGGCGTGTAGCAGTCCCTAAAGATCTTCTTCCAAATGCGCGGATTAGTCTTTTTGCCCCAGATATGGTAAAGATGAGCAATTAGGCTTGGCATTAGGAGGTGGACATTTCTTATGCTTCCAAGAAGCATATAAGTAGTTGGTATGATTGGCTAGCCAATCGTACTTTGCAACCAGAAAGGGATATTCTAGGCGAGTGTATGGACAAGGGGCAAAAACATCTGACGCTGGGGATGTCGTATCTGAATCAAGTTGTCGTTGCTAGAACGGAGGTAGAAGTCGCTCATGAAGAGTGTACACTATGGAACAAGTTTTTACAAATCTACAGATGTCGTATTTAGATGCTCTTTGCAAGAATGAGCTGATGAAAAAGAAACTTGAAGGTCAGGCTGATCAGGTGGGTGTTGTTTCAAGCCGGAGGCCTGCTGAATCAGAGGTCCATCTGGAGGCCTTACAGACAAAATTGGAGGCTCAGAGGATCTGCTTGGAGTCACTTGAGTTTGATTTGGCTAATGTGACATCTGTAAATACTGGGTTGGAGACAGAGCTGAATTACACCCAACGTGGTCTGAAGCTTGCCATAGAGGCCATGGCCAAGATGTAGCATGGGATTCAAGCTCAGAACGTTGAGAAGAGCATTGGTGAATTTGAATGGGATACCCGACGTCGGCAGCTGGTGGCTAACATTGCTTTCAGTGCCAAGCTTGCAAGGACGACAGAAGAGCAACTCCTCTTGACACAAAATGAGATTAGCTCGATCAAAAATAAGCTAGGTACTGAGTAATCCAGAGCTGATGCATTCGCGGTTGGGTTGGAGTTGGTAGAACGAGAACTTGCGGAGTCAAAAGCTCACAATAAGGGGCTTCTCAAGGCTCAGGGCACGTTCCAATTTAGCAAAGTGGGAAGGGAAGGCTAGAGCTGATGGAAGAGGATCATGCTGATTGGGATCTCTTTTACTACAGAAAGGCGGCTTACGCGGAGTTCGAAGAAGCTTCTGATCAGTCGCAAGAATATGACGACCAAGGTCAGGGTGTTGATGCTGTAGTACGCGCTGATTCGTCCCCTGCTTCTTCTCCAGTTAAGCTCAGCTCTACTGTATCTGAACCTCCTCCTGATAAGGAGTGAATTCTGCATTACGCAAATCATTAATGAAAGAAAGTCTGTTAAGTAACACCTTGTACTTGTACTTTGTAGATTTTTATTGTTGAGCCTTCTCTGTGTTGCCTTGCCATGGTGTTGGTATTTGGACAAGAGATTATGTTGACTCAGGCAATTGTCTAGTTGATTTGTTAATGAGACTGAGGCAATTTTGGCCTACACTCTTACGAGATCCAGAAGTTATCTTGGCCAAACCTTGTAGGATGGCTAAACTCTGTGCAGCGGAGTAAGAATAATCTAGGCAGTAGGGCGGACTAGAAGTCGTCTTCATCAGCTTTCATGGGACGACTAAACTTTGGTCAAGTTCGGTCATCATGGTGGGACAATGATGCCTGACAAGTCCTATTGGTCGAGCTCCATGAGCTTTGACTAGACCTCCACTTTCTAAGCCATCTTCGTCCGCTCTTGGCGTACTAGGCGTTTAGAGCAGACCAAAAGTTTTCTTCATCAGTCTTAATGAACTGACTAAACTTTGGTCAAGTTCAACCATCATTATCTATGATCAGGCAATGGTCTCTAGCAAGTCATTTTGGTCGGGCTCTATGAGCTCTGATTAAACTTCCACTTTCCAAGCCATCTTTGTTCGTTCTTGGCGGACTAGGCGTTAGAGCGGACCAAAAGTTGTCTTCATCAGTTTTAATGAACTGACTAAACTTTGGTCAGGTTTGTCCATCATTGTCTATGGTAAGATAATGATCATTGGCAAGTTGTCTTGATCAGGCTTCATGAGCTCTTACTAGACTCCCACTTTCTAAGTTGTCTTTGTCCGTTTTTGGTGGACTAGAAGTTGTCTTCATTAGTCTTAATGAACTGACTAAACTTTGGTCAAGTTCAGCCATCAATTTCTTTGGTCGAGCAATGATCCCTAGGAAGTCATCTTGGTTGGGCTCTATGAGCTTTGACTAACTTTCACTTTCTAAGCCATCTTTGTCCGTTCTTGGCGGACTAGGCGTTAAAGCGGACCAGATGTTGTCTTCTTCAGTCTTAATTAATGAACTAACTAAACTTTGGTCAGGTTTGGCCATTATTGTCTATGGTCGGACAATGATCTCTGGCAAGCCTCTTGATCAGGCTTCATAAGCTTTGACTAGACTTCCACTTTTTAAGCCATCTTTGTCCGTTCTTGGCGGATTAGGTGTTAGAGCGGACCAGAAGTTTTCTTCATCAGTCCATATGAACTGACTAAACTTTGGTCTAATTCGGCCATCATTGTCTATGGTCGAACAATGCTTCAATGGCCTGGGGTGTATAAGTCTGACTTGGGTGTCCTAACTTATTTAACTCACCTAGTGGTCCGACGTGGAGATCGAACCAGTGGGTTTGATGCTTAAATCAGATTGCAATAAATTGACTGGATACCCAACTAGGTTTAATAAACAACAGTGAAACTTTAGTAAAATCAAATACCTTTTATTGATAACATTTCTTTAGGTGCTCTACATTCCATGTCTGCTTAAGACTTTTGCAGTTCATGTTTTCTAACCAATAAGCACCTGGCCTGTTGACCTTAAGGCTCTCATCCCTCTATTCTTCGAGGAGGTCTAGTCTGACGTGTAAAGCGTTATCATTGCCATCCAGCCTGAACTCCTCGCTCAAATTGTTGGCATTCCCAGCTTTACTAGGATCATTGCCTCCACTCTGTAAGCTAAAACGAATGGTGTTTCCCCAGTAGGGATTAACCTCTCACTGGCTTGCCTGTCTTAGGTCAAACTCCTAGATATTTGCCTTATTGGGCCTTACGGGTTTGACCATTTGACTTGTGGGCTTGATAGGGGCTTGTTGATAGGGTCCACTTTCCAGATATTCACCTCAGTGGGATTGGAGCATACTGAGCTTTGTTCCCTGTCTTTTGGGCTGGATTAGGTTAGGCGCTTATTTGAGCTCGCTCACTTATTTGGGCATGCTCCACTTTGTTGTCGAGATCATCATGCCATGAGTAAAAAGTAGATAGCGAGACAGTTTGGTTTACCATCGATTACTCCCGCTGTCAATGGGACTGCATGCAGTTCCATCAATTCGATGAATGTGGACTGGTGTAGTTGTACTTGGAATTGTTGCCTTTTAATTCCCCATGTAGCATGTAACTGATGTGACTACTGGGTGACCTCCATTTGTGAACCGTCGTGCTTATATATAAGTTGGTTCTTGCAGTTTCTAGCATTGCCATGAACATTATAGAGCATGTTCCCCAAATGAATCTTTCCAAAAAATGCATTTTTGTCACGCTAAGGGACGAAGGAAGATCCCCTTTGGTGGAGTCTTTGAATGTTTTGACATTCGCATCGATGAGTCTTAATAATACCAACTAGTGGATGAAACCACCTGGTTTGAATGAGCGTCCAGTGGTTCCATGTGACCTTTGAATTTCTTCTTACACCATGAAGAAGAAGTATGAACCCCCCCCCCCCCCCGTTAGGGGCCAAGTTTGTCCTTCATCTTGGGAGTTGACTCTGCTACACCCCAGGCATCCCTTTTTTTAGGGATCGCCCCCGCTACCAACTTTGGGTCCTTTTTGCTTTCAATTCCAAATTCTTTTTCTAAAAGCAGATTGGCGGAACAAAGTATCGACGTGTGTACTGGCAACCAACTTTGGGTGGACATTTCTTTTTTCTTGACTTCCAAGTTCTCCTCTGATGGTAAATTGGCGGAGCAAATTATCGACGTGTGTACTGGCGGATCTTTACTCTCACCTTGTTTTGCACCAAGCTTAGATACTTGTAGTGTGTACAAATGTGTACTAGATAGTTGGTCAAGCTTTGTAACAACCTTTTGATAATCAATAAAGTCAGTAACTTTTTTTTTAGAATTCACTTTTCTTGTATGCCCTGAATGATTATGGATCATATTAGCTTATGCTTACAACTCTCTTGGACTGTAAAAAAAATGAGATTTTTACTCATTGTTTAGTTGAGTCATTGTGGTCAGGGATTTGCCTTGGTCCACATGGACTGGAACAATTAGATGCATTGAGTCATCTATATAGACCTCCATGGTTCTGCCAATTTGCTCCTTGAATATCTGGTTTACCAGTTGTTGATACGTCGCTCCCGCACTCTTTAAACCGAATGGCATCACCCGATGGCAGTATATCCCTCTTTCAGTCATACAGGACGTCTTCTCTTGGTCTAGGGTGTGCCTTTGTATCTGGATATATCCGAAATAAGCGTCCATGAAGTTTAGAAGGTTGTGTCCGGGCGTGGCATCCACTATCTGATCAATAAGAGGAAGTGGAAAGTTGTCTTTCGGACAAGCCTTGTTCAAGAATTTGTAATCAACACAGACTATCCACTCACGTTCTTCTTTTTCACCAAGAGGCATCTGCCAACTAGTCTGGGTATCGCGTTTCCTTAATCATGTCAGCGTTAAGTAGCTTTTGTACCTCTTCATTCATGATCTGATTTTGTTCGGGGGCCATGGGTTTTTTTCTACCTGATTGATTTTCATTCAGGGTCAACTTCCAGTCGATGGGTGATTACGGAGGGGTCAATTCATACCTTGTCCCGCATCGTCTAGGCAAAAATGTCTTGATTATCCCTTAACAACTTTAACAGCCATTCCGCCAACTCTTTGCTTAGGTGGTAACCTATTCGAATGACTTTGTTATTGGGATTGTCAAGGTAAATCACGATTGACTCCTCATCTGAATGGCCGACATTAGGTCTTCCTTTCGAACTAACTGGAGTCTCATCATCTGAGCAGGGAGGCTTTTCTCTCTTATCTCAGCTTGGGCTTTGAGAGTCTGACCCATGGACCCAGACTGTGATTGCTAACTGTCCAGCTATGTTAATGCTGCATATATAGTGGCAATTTCTTGCTAACGGTTGGTCTCCTCGAATGTTCCCTTCTGTTTGATTGGTAGAGTACTTGATGCAGTGATGCAAAGTAGAAGCAACCACCTCCATCTGATGAAGCCAAGGCCTTCCCAAGATGATATTGTATGTGGATGGGGCATCAACCACCATGAACTCCTGGAAAAGAACTTTCTGCTGTTATGGCTCTTCCGCCACTATTGTTAGCCTGATATTTTTGACAGGGGGAAACACTTCTCCCTGCTAAACCCAATCATGGGGTGATTAGCAGGCATAAAGTTCTCCTCTTTGAGCTGCATGCTGCAGAACACATTGAGGAACATAATGTTCAAGGAGCTACCTATGTCTACCAAGGATCTCTTTACTTCCCATTTCGCTATGAGGACTAAGATAACTAGGGCGTCATTATGAAGAGAGTAGAAGCCCTAAAGGTTCTTGCCTGTGAATATCAGCGAAGGATCAGGTTCTGAACATGAATGCATTGCACTTTTCAATCCTCATAAGTTGACTGAGTTTGCATCTATCGGAGTGTCCTATTTCAGGATTTGTTGGATTGCTCACCTTCCGAGCATACCCTGTGTAGGACATATATAATGTCATCCGCCTTTTCTTCTATCTCTTTAACAAATTCTTCTATTTCCTTCGGTCGGTCTTGTTTTTTTTTCGGGATCGGGAATTCTATAAGTTTTCCCTTCTTAATCCAGTATTCAATCTCATTTATGAGATTCTGGCAGTTTTCAGTGTTGTGGTCGTTATCATTATGAAAGGAGCAATACTTGCCATTGTCTCACCAGGATCTCCTTGCTGCTTGCCGTTATCATTAATCCAGTTTCTCTCCCTTTCTTGACGGCCCACATATCCTCAAGGATGATGTATTTCTGAGCGCTATTTAGTAAGTCAGTCGGAGGCTCCAAGGTAAGGAAGTTGTAGAGTTGGCTTCCCCTAAGACCCGAGGTGAAGGTCATGATTGAGGTGTCGTCGATGCAACCATCAATCATAGCCAACTCATCATTGAAGCAGGTGACGTACTCCCTCAGTGTCTCATTTGGCTTCTGCTTGAGGCTAAGCAAGTAATGCGGTCCCTTCCTGATCCGTTGGCTATCAACAAAGCGAGTGATAAACGCTTTGACCAGTGTCTAAAATGAGTCAATAGACCTTGGAGGGAGATTATGGAACCAGGTCAGCACTGCTTTTTCAAGCTGGTGGGAAATGTCTAGCACATTACTGTTTTAGATCTCTTTTTTAGTGCCATCTCATCATTGTAATGGCGTACATGGTTAAACGGGTTCGTTGTTTTGTCATAAAACTCTAGCTTTGGGGGATGAACATTTTCGGTAGTGGCGCGTTCATGATCTGATCCGTGAACGAGGGGACGGTGAGGTTGTACAACACATCCGGATTGGTGGCCCCAAGCCAGAGGGGGTTTTGTCAAGTGGGCTTGTCAGCCTTAGACGTTGGGTCTCCATAGACTGCTCCGTTCCTCAGAATCTCACCATTCTTGGTCCCCTGAGAGCCAACGGGGACATAGTGACTCTCCTGAACACGGTCCCTATTGTCCTGCGAAAACATGGTTCTTTTCGCCTCCCTATCTCCTTCTATAGATGGTGGGTTATGTTGGGCGAGAATCACACACACTCGCGCGATTTGTTGCACTTGGGCTAGCAGATGGTCCACCGTAGAGTATGTCATGGTTGTAGCAAGTGCGGGGGCCTGGGGTTGTTTTGTCCGCTTGGCTAGTACCACCGGAGCTGGCAATACTGCGCCAGTTCAAGTATTTGAAGGCTCGCCGATTTCACCATTAGTACGAAAAGGTGTTATCTCTGTTTTCTTAGGAACTTTGTCGTTCCCTACGAATGATGCCAAACTGATAGATCAGTTTTCGTTCTCCTTGACCTTGACCTTAGTTCCTCAACCTTGTTTTCTATTTATCATACAAGAGTCTTTGTTCGAATATGCCTTTGGAGGCACGGTTTAAGGAAAGATATTTCCTTGTTGAGAGTTGTCCATGCAGGAGAGTTTCCATGCACGACTTATACTCTGGTATTCATTTTCTAATAGGAGTCAATGTGTTGCTAGCCTGCCTGTCCTAGGCCAAACTCCTAGATACTTGCCTTATTTGGTCTTACAAGTATTGGGCTTGACCATATGACTTATAGGCTTAATAGAGCCTTGTTGATTGGGTCCAACCTCCCGGTACCCGCCTTAGTAGGCTTGGAGTAATATGGGCTTGTTTCCTGACCTTTGGACCAGACCAGGGCAGGCGTTCACTTGGATGCCCATGCTAGCTTGATCATCATGACATGTGTACGGTGTAGATTAAAGGATGGTTCGGTGTATCATCACGGTCCATTTCCAAGTGAATGCACAGTGTCATATACAAGCTGTGAAAATGCCGCACAACCTGTTAACCAAGGGGAACTCAAATTCCCTCTTGAAGAAAAAGAAAAAAAAATCTATATTACAAATCAGGATAGTGTTTGGGGTTAGAAATAAAATACGGCTGAGATTTACCCAAATATAAGAATCTAACGGATCGTATAGAACTTAAAGCACCAAGAGTGCATAGGTTCGATTCTCATACCCAACATGTTGATATTTATATATTTTTTTAATTGTTGATGGTGGTGATTAAGCATGTAAGTATGAAGAATGAAAACTTAAGTTCGATCATGTTTTGATAAGTTTTAATTTTTTATCGTGCCAACGGCACGGGGAATACCCTAGTATATGTACAGGACACAATCGACGCAAAATAAAATATAATAGGGACTGACTCTCAAGTGATTGGAAATCGATTCAAGACGAGCTTAGATTTATTAGACAAGTCATTCGAGAATGGGAGAGATCAACCACTAGAAGACTTCAAGAAAAGGCGAGACGAGATTTTCAACATATTAACAAAGAAAACTAGAAAATCCAAGCTGCAACACCAGAAATGATCATCTATGTCCGCCTCCAAGTGAATGCATGACGTCTTACACAAGGTGTAAAAATGCCACAAACTGTTAGCCAAGAGAAACTCAAATTCCCTATCGAGGAAAAGGAAAAAAAAAGTCCCAGTTCAAGAAAGGGTCGGCCAGGTAAACTATAAAATGGTATGTCTATTATTCCATCTTCATCCTTTATCTTTGTTTGAAGTGCATGTTGGCGATCCACAATCTTCATCATATTACTAAATCAGGTCAGGATTCAAGGCCTTAATTATTATTTTGGTCTTTCATCAATTGTAATAAAAATGGTTGATCCTCTCATATATTCTGAATAACAAATTTTTGAATAGTTATAATTCTTGTTATAATAAAAAAAATCTGCAATTTAGGGACAAAAAATGTTTTTTTACTAAATCATGATGATCCTTTTAGTTTTCATTGTAATTAATAACACTATTAAATTTAAAAAAATATTTTTTTATTCGTTTGAGCTGAAATTTTCAAGAAAATTACAGATTAACATTTGAAATAACATCCAAAGTTTTAGGAAATATAACTTAATCAAACAAAAATAGATAAAGGAGTTGAGAAACAAGTAAATAATCAAAATTGAACTTATTAAAAATCAATAACTCTAAGATCACTTGTAATCAACCATTAAACATAATAATATGGAGCAAAGATAAAGAATAAACCAAAATCAAACAAAGTTATTCCTACACAAAAAATAGAAAAAAAAATAGGTGTGGAAAGAGTACCTTGGTGTGTTCTGCTATGGTTGTTTGGAATCCATGAAAAAGAGTGTGTCCTAAGAAGATAGTTACTCCAAGCCAGTAGTAGTAGCCAACGGTAGTCTGATTAATTAGCTAAGGCTGTAGTGGTTTCAACCTCATGTCTTGGGTTTGGTACCCACCGGCGGTGCGTTTACTCCAATATATTACTAAATAGCTATAGTCAATATACCCAAATTCGAAATTTATGTCACAAAACTTCAAAAAATCAACTTTTTTTCTAGTTAATTCAAAGCTAAACAAAAAAAACTACCAACATCAAATAACAGAATACATGAAAGAATCAATCCAACAAACACGATCAAAGTTCATCATTTTCGGCATAAATCAAATAGTTCAATGACTGAATTCATAAATTTCCCAACTTTACATCAATTGGGTGAGAGAAAGTACCCAAAGATGTAGGTTTTTTAGCATCGAATTGGCGAGATAAAGTAACCAAAGATGTTGGTTTTGTTGCGTCTCGTGAAATCATAATCAGTGGAACACCAATTAATAGTTGTAATCGAAAGTAATAAATTCAAAGTATAGTCAAGGCAATGTAAAGTAAATGAAAATAAATAAAACATGTACAACACAAGCGATATAATGTACTTCAGCAAGTTTGCCTACATTCACGGGGTAAAGAGAATAGTTTTACTATCAAGATTGAATGGAGAGAGTCTCATTCAATGTTCACATTAAACACATACGTGTCTAAATGAAACCACACATATGCAAGGGTGCGTATATCACTCACTCGCTTTTTCTTATCTCACTTCTCTCTTGCATACAAAAGGAAAGAAAAACTCCAGTGATTCAAAATAATTTTTGGTGACTCACGTCAAGCCCAATCACCCCTGTTTATGAATGAATTGAGGATGTTAGTTGGGTCGATTTGGTTGTTCACGAGCTGGTCATGAGCTGGCTTGTTGAGAATAGACAAATCAAATGTACCATCTCACCATTGTCATTGGCTATGTAGTCGGTGGTCGAGCTTCCACCACCTTCTACTAGCTTCTTCATTCTTCCACTTCCCTCTACTTGTTTTTTGATTAAGAGAAGCTAGCTCATAAGTTCACTTGAGGCGGTGGTGGAAACTTCCACCACTTTGTCTCATTACTTATAACAATTATCTACCCCGGGGAAGATTTTACAAATCTGAGCTGATCACCAAACAAAAGTATCTTAGTTTTTTTGCTTTACACAACCCTTAATGGGATTCAACACACACGAAGGATGTTGATCAAGTCCAAGCAGTGTTTGAACTTGATCCCTAAAATTATCTTCGACAACCTATCTATAGGAATCTTTTTTGTGTCAATCTTCTTCAGTAAGATGTTACTTTCTTCAATGATTTCTCGTTTAAAGTGAAACCAAACATCAATGTACTTCGTACGTGCATGACAAACTTGATTCTTCACCAAGTAAATGTCACTCATATTAGCATAAAAGACATCTAGATGGTCTTATACTATTACACTCAAGTCACCATGCAACCCTTGAATCCAAATTGCTTCCTTAGTGATTTCTGTAACTGGCATATATTTAGCTTCAGTTGTAGACAATGCAATTGTAGACTGTAAAGTAGATCTTTAACTTACTGGTCCTTTAGCAAGAGTAAATACATAACTAGTAGTCAAACTCGCTTATCCAAATCTCCTGCATAATTTGAATCCGCATAGCCAACACAATTCTGACCATTACCAACATCATTCTCAAAGAGTAAAACAACATCTACTATACCCAGGATGTACCATAAAATTCATTTCACCACTTGCTATTGTCCTTTGCTTGGATCATGCATATACCGATTTACCATACTGACTGCCTATGAAATATCGAGCCTCATACACACCATTGTATACATTATGCTTTCCAACGCATTTGCATATGGAACTTGAGATGTATACTCTCGTTCCTCATCCATATTATGAGACATAGAAGCTGAAAGCTTAAAGTGAGGACAAAAGGTGTACTAACTGATTTTGTGTTGTCATTCATCCCAATTCATTGTAACACCTTCCTCAATATGCATGTTGAGACAAGCTTACAGTTCCCTTCACCCAGTCTCTTGGAATTTCCATGCCAATGATCTTCTTAGCTTTACCAAGATCATTCACTTCAAACTGAATCTAGCATTTTCTACTTATCAATCTCATATTTGCTCTTGGAGGCTATAAGCATATCATATACATATAAGAGCAAATAAATAAACGAATCATCATGAATTTTCTAGAAGTAGACACAATGATCATACTAGCTTCGAGCATACTTTTGCCTTAACATAAATTGATCAAACAACTTGTACCATTGTCTTGGAGACTGCTTCACCCGTATAAGGACTTGTTCAGTTTACACACACAATCTTTTTTTTCTACAACCTTAAACCCACTTGGCTGAATCATATAGATCCCATCCTTTAATTCACCATGCAAAAACGTAGTTTCCACATCTAATTGAGCTAACTCAAGATTAATTGTGCAACCAATGCTAGCAAAATTAAAATGGAATAATGTTTCATAGCTAGATAAAAGACTTCATTGTCATCTATATTTTCCTTCTGAGCATAACCTTTGGCAACTAACCTTGCTTTGAAGAGCTCAACATGACTAGGGGATGTTTTTTCTTTATGTATACCCATTTGCACCCAATAGCTTTCTTACCGTTTCGTAAACTACACAATTCTCATGTTTCATTCTTGTGAAGAAATTGCATTTTTTTTTCATCCATAACTTTCCTCCACTATTCACATTCGATGCTTTGAATTGCTTATTTATAAGTAGAAGGCGCTTCATCCTCAACTACTGCAAGTGCATAGGCTACACAGTCACTAAACCTTTGAGGACGTTTTGTATTCATCTTTGGCCTACTTGTTACAATCGACTCTTGAATTGGAGTTTCTAAAACATCATCAATTGTATCTACTACAGTCTTACTATCTGTGTCATCATTTGCACCTACTGTGGAATAATAGGTACTGCATCTATATATACATGACGAACAAGAACACATAGACTAGCATCTATCTCCACCTGCTGCGAAGTCTCTATGGTCGAACTCTCCACCTGCTGAGATTTTTTTTCCTTCAACATAAAAACCTCATAAAAAGTCACATCCCTGCGGATAACTATCTTCCTGAATTCATCTACCCATAATTTATTGCCTTTTACACCATTCACGAAACCCAAAAAATTAATTTTCTTTGATTGGGGATCTAATTTGATTTCTTGAACATGAATGTAAGCAAGACAGCTGCAAGCTATCATATTTATTAGCGTGATTTCCAGACCATACATTAATATGAGTTTTACCATCAATCGCAACCCAAACAAGCATATGCCACAGCCTCAACCCAAAATGCTTTGCCCAATCCAATATTAGGCAATGAACCTTCTTCACTAATGTACAATTCAAGCGTTCTTCCACCCCATTATATTGCGATTTGCGAGTACCTGTAACTATGAAGTATTTGACAATGCCCTCATCTTGATTTACTTGCAAGAACTGATCAACTTTTTATTCACCTCCATTTTTTGAAAGAAGCCTTCTAATCTTTCTAGCAAGCTGAGTTTCATTCATCTTTTTCCACATCGGGAACACATTTAAGACTTCATCTTTATGCTTCATGGTATACACCCACGGCTGTCTTGAATAATAATTTACAAAAGTGACGGGATAACACATACCTCCCAATGATGCTTGCTTGGCAGGTCCCCAAACGTCTGAGTGACATAACATAGAATCCCATGAGTATAGTGGATAGTGGTGTCAAACTCGACTCTCGTCTGCTTGTCCATTACTTCACAATTCTAACTTGCAGGTCTTGGCACCTTTTAACAAACCTTGTTTTCACAAGAGTTTGCATACTCTTCTTACCATAGTGCCCTAAACACATATGTCACAATCAGGTAGTATCACAAGAAACACCTGCATTCTCAGTAACTGCAACATCACCCATTGTACTCACGGTCAAAAAATATAAATTACCACTTTTGATTACATTCATTACCACCGTTGCACCAAACACAACCTAGAATTGTTATCTTGTAACCTTTGGTATCTAGGGAATCTACTGAGATGAAATTATTCTTCAAAGCAAGAACATACCCAACTTCTTTAAAATTTCGAACTATACCATCAAACATCTTGAGTCGAATTGGACCTATGCTTTTTGTTTTGCATACCTGATCATTATCATCAGAACAACTCCACCATACAACTCTAAAGCTAGAAAATCAGTCATGATGGGCACACATATCATAAATGCAACCCGAATCAAGAATTCATTCGTCAGTAGAACACATTGACGCTAATATAGATAAGGCATAAATGTTCATCGGAATCTTCATCACTACCTTCTTGCTTATGTGTAGTGTCATTTAGACACATGTATGTTTAACATCAACAACGTTGTGTAGGAGACTCTCTCCATTTGTATTTTTTTATCTCGATAGTGAATATATTATATTTGCCCTGCGAACGTAGACAAACTTGTCAAACCACATTGAATCGCTTGTGTGGTACATGTTATATTTATTTTCATTTACTTTACATTGCCTTAATTATATTTTGGATTTATTACTTTTTATTGCAACAATCAATTGTGTTATGCATTGGTTACGTTTTCCCAAGGCGCATCAAACTGGTATCAGAGCAGAAGTATTTCCTTTAGTTCATTTGAGGAGGTAAGTTTGGTCAATTTGGGTTGTTAATGGGCTAGTCATAAGCTGACTTGTTAAGAAGAGAAAAATCAAATGAATTCTCACTATTGTCACCAACTGTGTAGTTAGTGGCCACCACCTTTTACTAGCTTATTCATTCTTCCACTTCCCTCCACTTGTTTCTTGATAAAGAAAATAAGTTTCCACCACCTCCTTTCATTACTTACAAAAGGTTTTCAGAGTGATAGTCTTCAATAGACTTGCTACCAGCTTCTGTGTGGAGATCAAAGAAGGGGAAACTTGAAGAGGAATTCATAAGCCTAGATTTCAAGTAGAGATGATGGAACATGAACGAGGATGGGGAATTAGAGAAAAAATAGGTCCGCGTGATGGAATAAAAAAGTATTTGGAACTTTTGAACTCTTGAGAGAGGAACTCAAAACTTCTGAGATGCGCAATGAAATAAGGAGAAACGCAATGTTACATATATTTGAAAGAGTGAATATGAGGAGAACTTGTCTTATGTATGTGCTCCAATGTTACATATATCAATTTGGTAACTATTTTGGATGACAATATTTGACCTTTTATGTTTATTTCAATTTTATAAACATCTTCAATCTGAATATATATAAATATAAGAAGTTTGAGGAATTCATTGGCTTGGCCGGTGTGGGGACACCAAGATCCTTACTCGTGTATTGTCCATAGTCAAATTGGGTATCTCATTCTTAACGAGAATTCACAAAAGCTACAGTGAAGCATGTTAGTCACCTCGCATTTTTATTCCCAAAACGCCGATGTACAACACATCTTCTAATGAATAAGTTTTTCAATAAGGGCAACGTGGTTTGGCTGCTAGAAGAGTCATAGATGACAGCCAAAAGTATGGGGAGTGGGACCCAATGCGAAAATATATATTACAAAGGTACAAAATTTAATCCCTATTCATTTTGGTCTCATTTCCAACTCACTGGCCTTACCAGTAAAGTATCCTTCGCATTGGTCTCCAACCAAATAAAATACACATGTAGCTAAAAGCCTCTTTATTTGTTGATGCATTAAAAAGAAATAAAATATTTATCCATTGTTTGAGACTTACTTTGACTATAAAACACTCTCAAACACTAATCTAATTTTTATTTTTTTTCATTTTATGTAACCAATAAAATAGGGTGCTTTTCTTTTGTTAATCTAATTTAAATTTGAGTCAACATTTAAGCATTATCATTATAACACTCATGGTTTAATATACAGAAATTCTAGGAAGCGAGGGATGGGTGGTTACACCCATCCCCCTCGAGATGCGTGGCATCACTTATCTCGAGGGGGATGGGTGATTACACTCATTCCTCGCCCTTTACC
The DNA here is from genome assembly GCA_963556465.1 of Berberis vulgaris. Classification (NCBI taxonomy): domain Eukaryota; kingdom Viridiplantae; phylum Streptophyta; class Magnoliopsida; order Ranunculales; family Berberidaceae; genus Berberis; species Berberis vulgaris. The sequence continues at coordinate 63,804,555 of OY747131.1, forward strand.
CTCGCTCCCTAGAAGGGCTCTTTAATATAACACATGTTTCATATACATGTAGGCAATTATTCTATCACTTCCAATAACTTTTTCGATTTTTTATATTATATGTTGTCAACCACTACCTTGATTAAATATAGAGATGTATTAGTGTAATCTTGATTTATTTTCATATTTGGTAATTCAATGATTTATTTGGGGAGTGTCAAAGGCACAACCCACACTACAACAATTAAGGCATTTTTTAAGAAAAAATTTTCTTGACAAAAATCAAAATTTTGTTGGAAAAAATTTTTAACAAGGAAAAATTTATTATTGGGTTCGTGGAGGCATCCCCGTAGCTAAAGGTTTTTACCAAGGAATTACATTTTTGTTGGTAAAACAATTGATAAGTCAAGGAAACACGGTGTTGGTAATACTAACAACTACTTAGGAAATTCGTTGATAAAAATCAAATAGTTTTACCAACAAATTATTTTGTTGCAAGAAAACTTTTGTTTACTTATGAATTTTTTTCTCGAAAAAACTTAGAATCTTCAAGGAAAATTGTCGTGGGAAAATGTAACTACCTTTATCAAATAACTTTTTCGTTTGTAAAATGAATGTATATCAATGAAAGTTGTCATAGGTACTATTAACAATTACCAAGGAAATTATTTTTGAAATCGAACTCCTGATCTATAGTCAAATCTGTTGCAATATTTACCAATTGAGCTATTAGAATAATTGTGTCATGTGAAGCAACTTTATAGCTTATTAAATCAAATTACTCATTTTTTGCAATAAAAAAAATCATTGCTACGTATATAATAGAGACCAATATATAATATTTTGTCACTATAAATTAGAACTAAATATTTTCTCGATTATAAGATTTATGTTAAATATCTATCACTTTTAGCAAAAAAAAAATATTCACAATAACACCATTATAATTAGCAACAAAATAGTAATAGCATTTCAATGCTATATGTTATTGAAATTGGTTATATCCCCAATGAAATAAAATAAAAATGTTGTAAATAAGAAAACGAGCATTTTTTTTTTTTTTAATTAAACCTCTAGTAGAGAGGGGCAACTCTGGAATGCCAGACCTTTATTACTTTATCAAAAAAATTGATTTACAATCGATACGGGGGTACATGATGACTTTACCCGAAATAAAACCAAACAAAATAATGGGCCGAAGCCGAAAATAAAACACACCAAAGCAAATAAAAAAACTAGCACCAAGGCTGAAGGAAAACACCTTAAATGTTGTGATCATAGCCCAAAAAACAGAGTGGAAGCAGAGAGGAAAATCTGTTTGGCGCACTTGCAGGTCTTTGTCCTGTTTCGCATACCTGAGAGCCCCTGCAGTCCAAACCAATAGCAGCAAGACACAGCGAGCAACAGGACGCAAAAGTCCCACAATTCGCATCCTCGCCCCAGCTGAATGCCGCAACATGTCAGCAAAACTAATTGTGCTTAGCGCACTTGCAGATCAGCTATGAAAGTCACAGCAGTTGTTACCTGGGCGCCCCTGCAGTCCAAAACAACAGCACAGCGAGTAGTAGGACGCAAACGTCCCACATTCCGCATCCTCTCCCCAGCTGAATGCCCCATGTCTCGCAGTCGGTGTGCTAAATCAGGTAGAGCGGCAAAAAACCCGTAAAAGCTGCCTCTACGCATCCCCATGGCGAATGTACGCCATATGCAATCTGTCAAGCACGATCAAGCCTGCCACTCTCCTAGGAAAATCAGTTCCATCGAAAGAAACAGTCCTATGATCCCGTTGTGCTCTATCCGCTAACGCATCCGCCACCGCATTTGCCTCTCTATAGATATGTTGGCAAGCTAACGTCATTGTCGCTGCCAACAACTTAATGTCTTTCAAAATATTCTCCAAATGCCATGGGATTTTCAAATTATCCTTAAACCAATCACAAACAATTTCCGAGTCCGTTTGGACTACCACCTTTTTGATACCCCAGGCGAGACAAAGGCGGAGGCCCTCAGCTAGAGCCGAAATTTATGCTTTGTTGTTGGATCCTGCACCGAAGAATAGTTGTTTTCTCACAACGCAGAAACCCCGAGAGCCTCTAATAATCACACCGCCGGATGCCTTGTTCTTACGGGAGGATCCATCTACATTAAGCACCACAAAATCTATGGGAGGGGGTGCCAAAAAACAATTCTAACGAACTTCCTTTTAACGGGGAGCACATCCAACCCCAATGCCCGTAAGGGGGCCTTGTTACTGCTAACTTGCTTGGGAATTATAAAATTATTTGCCAATCGCAAATGACGCCTAATGTTCAAAATCGCAAAGGCAGGATTTGGGGAAGCATTTTCATAAACACATTTGCATCTTTGTTTCCAAATTTCCCATAAAATGAGCATAGGAGTAAGAAGGAATAACACACCTGTTTGCGAATTGCGTTTGACTCTCTTGAACCAAATAACTAGCACCGTTGAGATTTCTGCTGGTCGCCTTATATGCACTTCAAAAATCCGGTCAAAGTGACTCCACACCTGCATCGCCAATTCTCCGTCTAGAAAGAGATGATTCAAAGATTCTCGTTTTGGCGAGCTGCAACAACGACATCTAGAAGCCAGGCTCAAACCACATCTGTATAATTCCCCATCCACTGACACCCCTCTACGGAGTAATTTCCAAACAAAAACTGATATTCTGGAAAGAATAATGTCATGCCAAAGCGCTTGACTTAATGCATTGACCTTCCCATGTCTCCATAACAGTTCATAGGCCGACTGAATGGAAAAGAGCCCATTCAGATTTGGAACCCACACACACGTGTCCGCCTCATGGGCCTCACCACGTAATCTATCTGCAAAAAGACCACGCGCCAAGCTTCTGAGATCTGGATGGACCATTTCAAAATTTGTCAAAATCACCTCACTAACTGAAGGCCAAAAACCTTGATTAACCAAAGCCGCCGACCTCCTGAAAGAAGCCACCATGTTCCAATTTTCCTCAAAGAAACTGATATCCCCCATGCCAATACGCCAAAGAGAGTTAGTCGAAAGAAAAGGTCTCCCAAACATGATCTCTTTAAAAAAAGGTGAAGACCCACCTTTCTCAGGTTGACTATTCAACGCAACTCCATGTAACCAGTATTTGCTCCTCATAAAGCCCATAAAGAATCGGAAGTGAGTAGTCTCCAAAGAGCCTTGATTCGAAAGACCTCCATCACAACTGTCAAGTCTCTAACTCCCAAACCTCCTTCCTCCTGTGGAAAACAAATTTTAGCCCATGACGCCCATTTTTTCTTCAGTCGGCCTTCACAATCCCCCCAAAAGAAGTCCGCCAACAAACAATTAATCCGTGATAAAACTTTTCTTGGTACACACATGGTACTAAGAATATAAATTGGAATCGAGCTAAGGACATGTTTAATCAAGATTAATCTTCCTCCCGGAGATAACAATTTTGTTTTCCATCCCTGAATACAAGCTTGAATCTTAGCAAACAGATATTCAAAATATGAAATTTTAACTCTCCCTTGGAACACTGGCCCGCCCAAATATTTCAATGGAGCAACGTGAAATTGGAAACCTGTACAACTTTTCAAAGCCACAATGCGCTCCGCTGCTGCCTTGTCATCCAAAGTAAAAGAACTTTTTCCTTCATTTATTTTCTGCCCCGAGGTCTTACAGTACCGACGCAGGAACTCCATGCATCCCATAACTGAGGACTTTCTGCCATTTAAAAAAATGAGTGTCATCTGCATACAGAAGGTGGCAAATAGGACTGCAGTTCCTGGGAGTATCGTAATACCCAATTTTTCCGTTCTCAAAAGCCGCTTTCAATCCCCTACTCAACACTTTAGAGGCAATAATGAAAAGAAACGGAGAAAGATGATCGCCTTGCCTTAAACCCCTAGTGGATCTGAAATAACCTTTGTAGACTCCCTGAAGCAGAACCGAAAATCCAAAAAAAAAATACAGTTGGAGATGAGGTGGCAGATTCTACCATTAAAGCCAAATTTTTTAAGCATTGCGAGCAAAAAGTTCCATTCCATTCTATCATATGCTTTCTCCATGTCGATTTTCAGCACCACATTGCCTCCAAAAACCTTCCTGTTAATGTCTCTAATCAATTCCTGCGCCAGGCCAATATTTTCACCAATGAACCTGCCTTTGACAAAAGCCCCCTGCTCCTAAGAAATCAACCTTGGCAAGAGATCAATCAGCCTATTGCAAAGGATTTTGCTGAAGATCTTATAAATCACATTACACAGACTGATTGGGCGAAAATCAGAAAAAGAACCTGGATTTTCTATTTTAGGAATCAAAGCCATGAAGTTCGCCGAAAAGGACGGTGGCATCGCCTCCCCTTCAAAAAATTGTATACCTGTCTCCCAAATATCCATACTCAAAACCTCCCAACAAGACTGAAAGAAATCAGCAGTAAAGCCATCTGGTCCTGGCGTTCTATTTTTGGGTATTGTGAAAACAACATCTCTCACTTCCGCCAAAGAAGGTCGTTTGACCAAAATCTCGCATTGCCCAAGTTCCAACAACGTCGGGATACAATTTAACAAATTCGTATCCACCATACAGTCTCCTTGAGAGGACATCAGATTAGCAAAAAACTCATTGGCTTTGTCAAGAATCTCACCAGGTTCCAAAATAATTCGACCGCACGGTAAAGTAATCTGATTGATGACTCGGTGCTTTTGTTTGGACTTGGTGGAAGCAAAAAAGTATTTAGTGCAGGCATCCCCCTCCTTGAACTCTTTTTCACCTGATTTTTGAATCCAGTATAACTCCTCCTGTTTGAGAGCTAATCTGTACTCTGTCTGACATCGATGTAAGTTACAGCAAGCCTGGACATCCCAATTAGCATCAGCATTTAGACCATTATTACTGTTGTTCGCAAAACCCGCCAAAAGTGTTGTTTTCCACTGTTGCATTTCATCTTCTAACGCTCGGATTCTGCTGAAAACATTGCCAAAGACCGTCCTATTCCACTGTATAAGAGCTCGTCGAGTCACTTTAAGTTTTGCATCCACTCTATCAATGGGTCTCATGGTACCCATGTCAGTCAACCACGTCTCCTTGACCAGATCCAGAAAATCAGGATGGGTCGTCTACATATTAAGGAACCGAAAAGGGGCAAAACCGAATTTTGGTTGGGTTGGCATGGAAGCCAACAGCGGAGAATGATCAAAAAAAGTTCTGCTGAGATGCTCCACTTTTGGATTGCCCAAATCTGTCAACCAAGCTGAATTAACAAAGATCCTATCAATTCTGGCCCAAATACGCTCGCTGCCCCGCCTGTTATTACACCAAGTGAGTCGAGGACCCGAGAATCCACAATCAATTAAGCCACAGTTTTCAATACAGTCCGAGAAATGTGACATGCTTGCCAGGGACGGCTCAACCCCCCCCCCCCCTACTTTTTCGCCCGAATGCAAATAGGTGTTAAAATCGCCTCCGACCATCCAAGGAATGTCATGATTTGCAGCAAAATTGGCCATATTCAACCATAGATCCCTTCTTTCATCCACAGAGCATTTAACATATACAAAAGAAATTAAAAAAAATTTTGAAGCAAAGTCCGTTACCTGGCAATGAATAATCTGGTCCGACATGTCCACCACCGAGAGGGCAAGAGAGGTATCCCAAAGAATCCAAATCTTGTCGCTAAACGTGTCGTTCGAGACAAAGCCGCCAAGATGGAGTTTGTTGCCAATCTCCACAAATCTACTAGTATCAATCATAGGCTCCGCAATCATAAGAATTCTGACTTTATGATCCACAACCATATTTTTTAACCTCCTCCTTGTGTCCTTATTAGCGACCCCACGAGCGTTCCAAAACATAAAATTTTCCATCATCTTAAGCGCGGGAGGAAGATTTACCCCTCTTAGTCTTACGACGATTGCCCGGAGGAACCGCCAACTTGACTTTGTTCTGAAGATCCTCGGCGGAGTGTGCCCCCAAAGTTACATCGTTGATAGATTGTGTTTCCGGCCCCAACTCCGATTCCGACGCACCCTCGTCACTATCCTCTGTGGCGCTATCGAGTGTATTATTGTTCATTGTTTTTTCCTTTTTTTGCACAGCACGGCTCTCCTTGAACAGCTGGATGGCGACATCCTGGTTGTTCTCTGCTGCCGCGGCCACGGGTAAATTACCAGTTACCGTGGATTGTGCGCGCTTGGCCAGGACTGCTGTCAACTGTTCCATCACTGTCGGCTTCACCGTGCCAGCCCCTACGTCCTGTGGCATTCCAGAATCCAGGATAGTAGAAGAATCACCAACTGCGATCAAGTCAAGTGTTGCTTGGGGTAACACGTCCCCTGGTATGGGGCCGTGAGCTGGCTGCGGCCGTGGACTGGCCGTGGGTTGAGATCGAGGAATGACCGTGGGCTGGCTAGGGCCGTAAACTGGCCATAGTCTGGCCGTGGACTGGCCGTGTTCTGGCTTGAGCTGTGGTCAGGCTGTGGTCCGGCTGGGTCCGAGGTCGGGCTGGTGCTCTAGTCTGGTTTTGGCCCTGGACAGGCTGGGGCCGTGATCTGGCTGAGCCATGTCCCCTATGTTGGTTGTGGCACTGGGAGCTGGCTGGGGCGATGCAGAGGCTATCACAGTCTCCTCTAAAACAGTTGCTGCTCGTTGCCTGTCTGAGACTTGTTGCCCCACTTGATACACTCTTGTAGAATTACTTGTCTCGCCTTGCGACGTTGCCTCATGGTGATGGTGAGAGGTGCGGTTAATATTGTTCGTATTCATGTCGTCAAAACGACTACTCGTCGCCCCTGAATGTACTTCATCTTTATGTAGTGACGGGTGATCTAGCATACCAGTAACCTTTGCAATCTCCGAAGTTGTATACCCTGCCTATAGGAGACATTCCTCCGTGGATTCTGGAAAGAGCTCGGCATTGTCTTGGACCTTTTTTTCACTTTCATCGGCATCAGACATTTTCGTAAGCGACTCAAATTTGTTTGACAACACCACCTTAACCGGATCCATGGCCACCTTCATTTTCTCCCCAACTTCCTCATTGATATCCTCCCCCTGGCTATTCTTTGCGCCACTCAGACCTACTGCGGGAATGGGAAGCTTAGCTTTTTTGATAATGGGTACATATTGTTGCTTTATAGTGTTGGGTTCAACCTTAGGCTTGGTCACCTTCTCATTACCAAGATTCGAGGCTTTCCTACCGCCCTTAAGACCTTGTTTTTTCCTACAAAACTCCTCTTGGTGCCCGATTAAAGAGCATAAATCACAGTATTTGAAGCCTGGATATTCTATCTTCTGCCAGAAACCCCTATTATTGGCCCTGTCAATCCAAACTCTAGTTGGTAATTTCTCCGCCAAAGTCATCTCCACACAAACACGGGCAAAGCCCAGACGTGACAGTCAACGAGTATGACCATCCATCCGCAAAAAATCACCAAAAGAATTCACAATTGCTTTTAAAATAGGGGGATGAAATAAATGCAAAGATAAGTTAGGCAACTCTACCCATAAAGGTACCGAGATTGGGTCCTCCTTTAAACTGAAACCATCATGCCAACGAAAAGCTTTGAACCGAACTCCCTGAATAAAAAAGGAGTCTCTCGACAGAACTTTCTTAGCTTCCACCTCAGATTGAAGTCGGACTAACACGTGCGGTTGATTTAGTAATACGAGTGAAAAATCGCCTAAAATGCCCCATGTTCTGTGAATTGAATCTCGGATATCTGCCAAAGTTGGTCGGTAACTGGAGAATTTTAGGACGATCACGTGTTTTTCCATGAAAGCTTACCACGTACTTCATCCGTTGCCGTGATTCCGATTGTTGGCACCCCCTCTTTGTGGAAACGGGTTCCTTCGACTGGAGTCTCCGCAGTGTCGTCCACCAAAATTTTACCCAAAATCTGGGCGAAAGAGGGCTTAGAGGGTGCCTCTGTTTCCCCATGACCAGGTCCTGTGGGGGGAGGAGTGGCGGCTGGGGGCGTTGACATCACATCCAGTGGACAGCGTGGAGTCCTGGATCCAGTGTAAAAAATCAGCGCTCAAAACTGTGTGGCGATTCTTGGCTGGAGTGTAACGACTTGTATCGTAACGACGACTTGATTGTGACGGCTGGATCGTAACGGCGGCTGGGTCTTAACGGCAGCGTTTGTGTCGGCGTATTGTAACGGCAGGCGGCTCACCCCGCTATAATCAAAGGTCGGGATTGATTCCCAAAGATGAGGGACGGCTAGGATGAATGGATCAGAAAATTTTTAAAAATTCCCAAACTGCCCTTTCGAAATCGCCTCAGAGCCTCAGAGCCTCAGGCCCCACATTTAACTGTATAGCTGTGGTCAAGAAAACGAGCTTTAATAAGAAAAAAATTTATGAAAATTTTATCAATATTTAGTAACGAAATAAATTGTTACTATTAATATTATAATTAACAGTAAAATAATGTTGAATTGTTAAATAAATTTTATTTGATTTTTCAGATGAAATAATATTAATGCTATTAATAAAAAAAATTCACGAATTGATATTTTTCCACTATAAAGAGGCTAGGAGTTTTAAATATAAATAAATTTCATTATAAGTAACCAAATAAATCGTTGCAATAACATGGTAATTAACTAGAGAAAAATTAGTTTCATTGTTGAAGAGACATGAACAAGTGTTATAGTGCATTTACTAAGAAAATGTTTGTCAATAATATTAATATTTATTAGCAATGAAATAATTTATTGTAAATGACGTCATTATAACTAACAAACTAAAATTTCGTTGAAATAGAAATATTTTGTTGCTAAATAATGTTGGAGGAAAATTGGTTTTGGAATGAATATTTTTCGTCACTTCTTTACAAAGAAAAGTTGCTAACAAAATAAATTTTGATACAAAAAGTGACAACTCTATGGTTTTTTCAATGAAATTTATTTTTGTTAGAAATAGTAACATATTAACAAGGAAAATAAAATTTGTTAGTAAATAAAACATTTTTTTGTAGTGAGTATACCAATTTTCAACAAAATAATGACTTGTTGCTATAAAATAGTTAGTGAGCTTTTATGAGAAACAAATTTTCATGAAAATAATTATCAGCTTTTACCTAGAAAACAATTTGTTACGAACAAGATTATAATTACCAACAAAATCTTATTTCATAGCTACAAAGATTTCATTAAAAAAGATATTATTTCCAACAAAATAAAAAACGTTGCCAATAGTGTAACAATTCTCAATGAAATATTACTTTGTTGCTATAAATTAATAAACGAGCTTTAACAAGAAAAAACCTAATGGAAAAAATTATCAATCATTATCAAAGAACCGAATTATTACTAATAATATGATTATTGTCTAGGAAAACATATTTCCTTACTAAAGAGAGATGAACAAGATTTAATATTCGTTAACAAGGAAAGTGATTTGTTGTTAAAATTAGTCTTCTTTAGCAACAAAATATTTCATTTCAGATGATGACATAATTACCAAGGAACAAGTATTTTGTGGCCATAAAAATAACTTCGTTGTTAAATCAATTTGGCGAGAAATTAGTTTGGAGGGAATGTTTCTCGCCACATATTTAACAAGGAATGTTTCCTACAAAATATATTTTGTTGGAAAACAATAACAAGTTTATGATTTTTTCAAGAAAATTTTTTATTCGTTGACAATGCTACAATATTAACAAGGAAATCAATTTTCGTAACAATAATTTTGTTGGTAAAAGATAGATTTCTTGTGGTGCCAAGAACCAGGTAGTGACATGCCATTGTACCTGTGCCAACGACACAAGTACACATTATGTGAAAAGTGTATGGTTGTTCCGCATGCACGAGTGGTACACTAGTTAGTCATAAACTAAATCATAACACTTTGGGAAGTAAGACCAAGTTCATGTCAAACCCAACTTCATTTTTTGGAATTCTAGTTAAGGTGGTCGAGCTAGATAATAGTTAAGGGGTCACCTTTTCTAGAGGGTGTTTGTATAACAACTTATTCACAGGGGAATGTCTGAAGTAGAATTGGTTTCCTTATGTAGGTGTTTGTTGTAAAACGCTGAACAAGGGAGGGTCTCCTCCTCAACCCCCATTTTTATTGAACATTTTGCACCTCTGGTTTGGATCAGAAATGCATATTATTCCATCAAGTATTTTCACTGGAACTACCATTTTTTATATAAATTAAAGAGCTTTCAAAAAAAAAAAAAAAAAAAAAAAATTGGCATGCAATTCATGCATATAGTCACTCCTCTCGTAGAAAAAAATAATAATTAAAAAACTTATTTATTCGTACAAAAATATGCGATGTGCTAGTCTTACTACTTATAACAAAAATTGAAAGGAGGAATAATGCTTGTGTCCGATATGTTTTCTGATTTCTCGAGAATGCCCCAGCCCAACACACAAAATTCTCACCGTATCTCCCTCCCTCAAATACAGTTCTTAGTTTCATCACAACAATTATGTAAGGTTTTCACCGCCTTCCCCAACCTCAAAGCCCATGGAAAGATCTGGTTTCTTTCTATTTCTCTCACCACCTCACCTGATTGAGATTGATAAAGGAAGGGTGGGTGTTTCATCTTCAACTGAGCAGAATGGTGGCTCGTCAGCCTCGACAGGAAGGCATGTACGACGAGCTATCTTTCTACTTTACCAGTCGTTGTTAGTGTCTAGCTTCTATTGGTCATTCATAATATCATTCATATTCGATAATTTATTGTGATTAATTGATGTTTTGGGATTTCTAATTTGGTTATGCAAACTTGAATTTTAAATAAGAAAGGATTTGGTTGAGTTGTTGATTGGGAAATTGGATTTGTTTTCATTTTGGTTTTTGGGCGAGTTTGAGTTAATAGATTTGCTAATTAGATAGGATTAAACTATGAATTAATTTGGAAAATTTCACTACATCCTTGAAAAATTCACGGAGTCTTCTTTTTATGGTCTTTTCTGCATTTTTAATGGCTTTGAGAAGATGAGAAAAGAAAAGAAGGGGGTGTGAATTGAAGCAAAGTTTTATGCTAAAGTGCTCAGGAAGACGCCTTCGTTTGCAAATTGAAATGAGAAACCTATCGTCCGTCTCATTACATTACTTCTATCCTGTACCATATTTTGACGTCGCTCATAATCCATGGCGTTCACCTTTTGAATATAAGTTAATATTCAATTTTTCAGGGGCGGGAATGAATTCCCGTACCATTTCGGTCCGACCCGGACTGTGATGGTACTATCCTAGTTCCAACTGAGTCCAATTGATTCATGTTATTTTTTTCGATATTGAACCAGTTTGAAGACGGGACCGATTTTCATGATTTTAGTTCCATCCCGACCCGACACAATCCGATTTGTTCTAATTATTGTAGCAATATTATAAATCCAAGCCCAATTCAAAACTATCTATTTCAACATCAAGTTATAATTTAATGTACTTTCTTTCAACACGAAAAAAATGAAACAAATCATTTTGTCCACTCTGTAGGAAACACTCTCTCTCACATTTAATACCACCGACTAACTTTTCCCCATCTCAATTACTCTTTCTCTAATTTAATACCACCAACCATCTTTTCCCCATTTCAATCAAGGGTGGATATCCCATCCTGTTTTCGTCTCGTTTTGAAATTGGATTAAGATTTACAATTCCGTTAGTCTTGTCTAATTTTAAGCTAATTTTTTAATATTTATTATTAGTATTTGATGCACATATTACTAAATTGTCCATTAAAATTAGCACTTGTTAGCACTTATGTGCTGCTGAATCAATGGGCAATGGCAAATAATGTCTGCAATGTATTTACGGTAATAAACAACATCGGAAATGATAGATAACCAGAGATTCTAATCTAATCTATGTTAATGAAGAGAGTCTAATCTATAATAAAAAAAAAGAACAGGAAAATTTTGAATTGAAGTGGAAACCATCAATCATTCCATTTGGTAGGTTATCTATCTCATCTAATGTACTGGATAGTTTTATGTGGTTTTTATTTTGTTTGACCTTTGTGAAAAGTTGGTCTCTCATCCTTCTCATGGTGCCAAGAGGGTTGGCTTTGCTTCCCCCCATCTACTTGAGTGAGCTGTGGTTTCAGGTATGGACCAGTAGCGGGGGTCTTGCTCCCTAACCCAGGGAAGAGCTAAGATGACAGAAGGTTTAATGGAAAAAATTGCTTGTTTTTAGCTTTGCAGATCCATTCACTTGTAAATTCTGATACATTGCAGACATGATGCATGTGCAAATAATAGAAAAAGTGTTCTTAACCTTACATAGGTAAGATCAGGTTATGATGTAAAAGAAACTCTGAACGTTGAAAAAATACAAAATGTGCATCTGACACAATCAGTAAAAGTTATATTGTTCGTCATATCACTACAACAATTAAGGCATTTTTCAAGAAAAAATGTCCTTGACAAAACTCAAAATTTTGTTGAAAACTACTTTTAACAAGGAAAAAATTTGTTAGTGGGTTCCTGGAGGCATCCCCGTAGCTAAAGGTATTTGTCAAGGAATTACAGTTTTTGTTGGTAAAAGGGATGCTAAGTCAAGAAAATATTTTGTTGGTAATATTGACAACTACCAAGGAAATTCGTTGGTAAAAATCAAATATCGTTACCAACAAATTGTTTATTGAAAGAACTATTTTATTTACCTACAAAATTTTTCTCGAAAAATCTTAAAATCATCAAGGAAAATTGTCATTGGTAAAGGTAACAACCTTTATCATAGAACTTTTTCGTTGGTAAAATGCATGAATAACAACGAAAGTTGTCATCGGTATCGTTATCAATTACCAAGGAAATTATTTTCAATAAAAAAATTATATATTAAAGTTGTCTAAGAGACGACCTAATCTAGGTCCCAAACTCTAAGGACACCACCCACTACCTCCCAAACTCTAAGGACACCACGCTTGATGATAAGACCCCACTATAGAATTCCATATATAATATATTTATTTTTAGGCTCAACGGGAATCGAACTTCTGACCTATAGTAAAATCTGTTGCAATAGTTACCAATTGAGCTATTTGAATAATTGTGTTGTGTGAAACAACTTTATAGCTTATTAAATCAAATTACTCATTTTTTGCAATAAAAAAATCATTGCTACGTATATAATAGAGACCAATATATAATATTTCGTCACTATAAATTAGAACTAAATATTTTCACGATTATAAAATTTATGTTAAATATCTACCACTTTTAGCAATGAAAAAATTTCCACAATAACACCGTTATAATTAGCAACAAAATAGTAATAGCATTTCAATGCTATATGTTATTGAAATTGGTTATATCCCCAATGAAAAAAATTAAATTGTTGTAAATAAGAAAATGAGCCTTAATAAGGAAAAAGTTCATGGAAATTTTATCAATATTTAGCAATTAATAAATAGTTACCATTAATATTATAATTAATAGTAAAATAATGTTTTATTGTTAAATAAATTTTATTTGATTTTTCAGATGAAATAATATCAATGCTACTAATAAAAAATTTCAACGAATTGATATTTTTCCACTATAAAGAAGCTAGGAGCTTTAAATATAAAAAAATTCATTATAAGTAACCAAATAAATCGTTGCAATAACGTGGTAATTAACTAGAGAAAATTTAATTTCATTGTTGAAGAGACACGAACAAGTGTTATAGTGCATTTACTACGAAAATGTTTGTCAATAATATTAATATTATTAGCAATGAAATAATTTATTGTAAATGACGTCATTATAACTAACAAACTAAAATTTCATTGAAATAGAAATATTTTGTTGCTAAATAATGTTGGTGGGAAATTGGTTTTGGAATAAATATTTTTCGCCACCTCTTTACAAAGAAAAGTTGCTAACAAAATAGAGTTTGTTACAAAAAGTGGCAACTCTATGTTTTTTTCAATGAAATTTATTTTTGTTAGAAATAGTAACATATTAACAAGGAAAATAAAATTTGTTAGTAAATAAAACATTTTTTTGTAGTGAGTATACCAATATCCAACAAAATAATGACTTGTCGCTATAAAATAGTTAGTGAACTTTAATGAGAAACAAATTTTCATGAAAATAATTATCAGTTTTTACCTAGAAAACAATTTGTTACGAACAATGTTATAATTACCAACAAAATCTTATTTCATAGCTACAAAGATTTCATTAAAAAAAATATTGTTTCCAACAAAATAAAAAACGTTGCCAATAGTGTGACAATTCTCAATGAAATTGTTGCTATAAATTAATAAACGAGCTTTAACAAGAAAAAACCTAATGGAAAAAATTATCAATCATTATCAACGAACCGAATCATTACTAATAATGTGATTATTGTCTAGGAAAACATATTTCCTTACTAAAGAGGGATGAATAAGATTTAATATTCGTTAACAAGGAAAATGATTTGTTGTTAAAATTAGTCTTCTTTAGCAACAAAATATTAAAATATTTCATTCCATAATTACCAAGGAACAAATATTTTGTGGCCATAAAAATAATTTCATTGTTAAATCAATTTAGCGAGAAATTGGGTTTGGAGGGAATGTTTCCCGCAACCTATTTAATAAGGAATGTTTCCTACAAAATATATTTTGTTGGAAAACAGTAACAAGTTTTTGGCTTTTTCAAGGAAATTTTTTATTCGTTGACAATGCTACAATATTAACAAGGAAATCAATTTTCGTAGCAATAATTTTGTTGGTAAAAGATAGATTTCTTGTAGTGTATGCCTTCTATAAGTTCTTAGATCATACTTTTGTGCAATTCCTTATCTGGGATAAAAAACCATGAATGATTTTTTTTTTAAAATCTATGGAGAGTATATATTCTAAGAACATAGGAAAACCTTAAAATATTTATTCTTGCAGTAATTTATAGTTTTATACCTATTAGATTATCAAAAAACTTGATCAACAAATAGAGCACGTTGATCCCGTCTCGATCCTGTATGAATGGGATGAGTCTATCTCATCCCATCCCATCTCGTGCCCACCCCTAATTTCAACTATCCATTACTGAGTTTAAGTATTTTTTTTTTCTTTTCCTCCCCACCTTTTACTTTGTTTGTTTTCTTCCCCGCCTTTTACTTTGTTTCATGTACTTTCCAGAGAAGATCAAGGACGTGAAGAAGAAGAAGAACTCATTGTTGAGTTGACTTTTTTTATTGCAGCCTTATTTCCTTTGTATAGCTCTTGGAATGAAACGACTTCTCCACCAAAGAGGAGTTCTCCCCAGGAAGAAGAGGGGTCGATCTGCGACGAAATTCGAAGAGATTCTTGGGGGGTCAGTTGACAAAAGGAAGGTCGATCCAATGACGGAGGAGGTGGCGGAGCGATCTTTCACAGTGGCGGAATCGTTTGCTTGAGCGAGGGTTTGACGTCGCTGAAATGCAAAGAGAATGACTAAAGCTTAGGTTCCTTCTTGTCGCCGTCTCCTCCGTCTAGTGGAGGAGAAGAAGAGAAGTGGCAAGTAAGCTCTGGTTGTCATAAAAAAATCAATTTAAAAAAGGAATTGAACCAGGATGACATGGTCACAACTCGGGCTCTTGGTTTAAAATGGTCCGGGACCAACAGGGTCTGCCAAATTTTTTTTGCTTTTCCGATCCGTACCGGTCTCATTTCACTGTGCTGGGACCGTGATAAGTCTGATCTCGGACTGTGCCCACCCCTACAATTTTCGGACTTTTCTTGCTTTTGTTCTAAATTGGATGTGAACAATGCAAATTTCTAACAAACACTACTTTTATTTTGTGTAGGGCAAGTAAGAGTCTATCCTCTTCTCCATTTTGCAACTAATGGGTTGCTCCATACACGGTAAAGAATAAATCAGTCTGCATCCAATTTGATTATTTTGTAGGAGACAAGTAAGACTGATCAATCTCTATTTTTGTCTGTATTCTTTTATTGTTTTGTAGTTATATTGAAATGGGTAAATGTTTTGTTATTTTGTAAACCTTGTTATATAGGTTTAATTTTTTAATGATAACCCATACTTTGAAAATGATGAAGGCACAAACCAATGACCAAGAAAGGCATGATACAGTATCCATGCCAACTGTAGATGTACACCTACATGGAAAGTGGTCGTGCCTGACATACTAGTGTATAGTTAATTAATGTTCGGCATTGTTTACACATTAGTGTATAGTTAATTAATAAACGTTAATGCAACGGATATAGAATAGATTTCATGTGTTAGTTATAAACTTTTAATCAAGAATTGTGATTTCGTTTTTTGAGTTATTTCGGTCTCCTGATTTTAAGAAATATTTCGGTGTGTAAAGAAAAAATGTAAAAAATTCGAGGATACATGAAATATATAATAAATTCGAGGGTATATTAAACATGTGAAAAAAATAATATGCAAGTAAATAAATGTATTAAACACATTAAATGAAATCAAAATACCTATAATTAGAAAATTTAGAGGTAGTTTAAAAAATCAATATATAAGTAGAAGAAGTGATAATTAGGAAATTAGAGGGTGATTTTAAAAAGCAATAAATAATTAAAATAAATGATGATTAGAAATAAAATAAAAACTCGAAATTTACGAAAAAAATCCCGAAATTTTTGAAAATGTCCTCGAAAAAATGAAATTTTCAGTAGCTGATTTTTGTATTTTTATGAAATTTACAAAAAAAAAAAAAAAACTCAATTTTCTAAAAACGATCTTGAAAAAATGTAACTTTTTCTTCCTTTTTTCCATTTTTTTTTTTTCGTAATTTCAAGATGTTTCTTTGTATCTATAGGATTTTGTATGATGCATGTAAGATCCTTGTCATTTTTTTAAAGTTTATTTTCAATTATTTTCAGCCACATATCCTCTAGACCTCGATTGGAGATTGATGCCCTTACCTTCAAAAAACTACCCCAGACATGCAAGCTCCACGTATAGGGTCAAACTTTTCTAAAAATAATGCAAAGAGACAACACCATTCACCAACACGTAGAAAACAGAAACCACATGTCAACACCTAAATATACTTGGCAACCGAACTCTTAGTTGTTCATGACTTCATATTTTCCTGCTCAAATTCATCTATTCAATCATCTCTTCACTCTCTTCCTCTGTCTGTTTATATAAAGTCAAATTAATCAACCAAATTGGAATATAATGCTTCACTCACTCAGGATAGCTAGATCTCATCCATACCTATGTTTGTTTCTTCAAACACCTCCTCTTGGCCGCAAAACAGCCTCTCCTATTAGCTTCCAACAAGTCAAGTGCGGATCAACTCAACCAGATCATAATAACCAAGACAAGAAGAAGATGGATCAATCTCAGTCTGTCAACCCCAATGAGAAATCTGGCGGGTAAATTTTTTCTTTCAAATTTCATTTATTACTATGCTATTTTTATTTAATAAAGATTGGTAATAATTTAATTTGTTGGTTATTATGTATAATCAAGAGATGTGATGTCTCATTCATTTGGAGAAGGGTATTCGACCCGATCGGATGAAGAAGGATTTGGAGGTGTTTATGGAGAAAACCAAACACTTAAAAAACTTGATGAGGTCAAGGAAATTCATGAAAATCACCATGGTATGTGTTGTTTTAGATATGTTTGGAGATTACAATTTTTTTTTTTTTTTTTTTGATTTTGTAAATCGATAAATACTTATATGTTTGTAATATGTGAAGCTTATGACAAGAGTCAAGGAAGTGATGTGAAGGAAAAGGAAGAAGCTCGCAACCGACCCAGTGTCACATGAACATGCATGGGGAGAGCGAGGAGAAGTTTGAATAGATAGAGTTGTTACCTGAAGCTCCGGCGCGATGGATGTATATGGCTTCTTTCTTTGGACCTCGATTAGTAGATAAATAAAGGTCTTGTTGTAGTTGTTGTTTCTGTTTATTTATTATTTTATATTTTCTTGTTTGATTTGCTGAAAGCTTGAATGGAAACTCTGTACAAGTTTGTGTTGATTAAAATATACTTGAACACACGCCCGAACCTAATTGGTACTTGCAAGTAAAAGTAAGAGTCTAGCAATCAGTAAATGTAAATAGACAAGATATACGTGGTTTGTCAATGTGCCTATATCCACGGGACAACGACGAGCTTCTTTATTATGAAAGAGTAATCTGAGAAGTACAAACTTTTGAGAACAGTTTCCAGTTCTCTCAACTCTTAATCTGAAAGTAATCCGTTATATTCACGGATTGCACCGTTCTTCCCTACACTTTCGATACAAAGATATACCAGCAGATTCTCCTCAGTTTCTGCCTTGGTAATACTCAAACCTTACCTTGAAAACTGTGATCAATGGCTGCGAATAACTCCTGTTTTCTGTCGATGAAAAAATCAGCCCCAATACTCTGTTTTCGTCGATGAAAAGAACTCAGGAAATAGATAATGTTTTGCCTCAGAAATCCGATAATTTAATCGCTGGAATAGGCTGATATTTATAGCAATCGTTGCTTCCTATTCCGAGTCTTAATAGGACCTGAAAAACCCGTCTGTGTCCGTGTTTGAATACAAAAGAAAACCTGTACGCCTCTTCCGTGTCTGACTTCTGAATAAGAATAGAAATCCCTATAGGGATCCTATTTTATAGGATCTGTATTCTGTCACATATATAGCAATCATATTCCGTTTCAAACTCTACGGATTGAAACTGTGAGCCATGAAATCCCACAATCTCCACCTTGGCGAACAATTTCAGGACACACCTCCATCAGCTCATACATCTCCACCTTGGCATGAAATCCCCAGCCAAGGTAACTTGCTCGTCGTCGTCCTCCCGGCCTAAAGGTCGTCCACCCCTAAGGGCCATGCCCCCGTGGGGCATCAACACTGAGAGAGTCTGATCAAGTTGAGACAGTGCTCCAACTTGACCCCGGGTACTACCTTCGTCAACATATCAGCTGCATTCTCCTTGGTATCAACTTTCTCTAGTATCACGACTCTGTCCTCAATGATATCTCTGATAAAGTGAAACCTGACATGATGAACCTGATTCTTTGCCAAATGGATGGCACTCTGACTATCACAAAGAACTGTAATATCCCTCTGAGTAACACCCAAATCTTTAACCAGACCTCGAAGCCATATAGCCTCTTTCACTGCCTCTGTCACTGCCATATACTCTGCCTCTGTAGTAGACAACGCAACAATTGACTGTAACATAGACCGCCAAGATATAAGACCCCCTGCCAATTTAAAACAGTAACCTGTAGTAGACCGACGCCTGTCCAAATCTCATGCATAATCTGAGTCAACATAACCTGTCACAGCTGAAACGGACGATCTCTCATAGACCAAACCGACATCCAACGTGCCTCGAAGATACCTCAAAATCCACTGACTGCCTGCCAATGGGTTTTGCCTGGATTAGCCATGTACCGACTAACCAAACTCACTGCGTGTGCAATGTCGGGACGTGTGCAAATCATGGCATACATCAAGCTGCCAACCGTACTAGCATAAGGAACCTGTGACATGTATTCCTTCTCTGCTACAGTAGTAGGGGACTGCAAACCAGAAAGCCTGAAGTGAGCTGCCAAGGGAGTACTGACCGACTTGGCCCTATCCATGCCAAATCTACTGACTACCTTCTCAAGATATGGCCTCTGAGACAAAGACAATCTACCAAGCTTCCTGTCCCTCACTATCTCCATCCCGAGTATCCTCTTCGCTGGACCCAAATCCTTCATCTCAAATTCATTGCTCAACCGAACCTTTAGCAGCTCTATCTCACGCTTACTCCTAGCAACAATAAGCATATCATCCACGTAAAGCAATAAATAGATGTAGGAACCATCTCGAAGCCTCCTGAAATAAACACAATGATCATACTGATTTCGTGCGTACTTCTGCTTCAACATAAAAGTATCAAACCTCAAGTACCACTGACGAGAAGACTGTTTCTACCCGTATAGAGATTTTCTTAGTTTGCATACCCTGTTTTTCTTCCCAGCAATAGCATATCCATCTGGCTGAACCATGTAAATATCCTTTTCCAGATCATCGTGCAAGAAAGCAGTCTTGACATCTAGTTGCTCGAGCTCTAAGTCATATTGCGCCACCATAGCTAATAGGACACGGATAGAAGTGTGCTTAACCACCGGAGAGAAGACCTCGTTATAATCCACACCTTCTGTTTGTGCAAATCCTTTTGCTACCAATCTTGCCTTGAATCTTACACCTGTAGAATTCCCTTTGGAATCTGGAATGCCGTCTTTCAGAGTGTACACCCACTTGCATCCTATCGCCCGTTTTTCCTTTGGAAGTGTCACCAGCTCCCATGTATGATTTTTGTGAAGAGACTGTATCTCCTCATCCATAGCCACCTTCCACTCATCCATATGCGAGCTTTTACAAGCTTGCTTATACGTAGTAGGTGCATCATCATACTCCCCGAAAACTGAAAAAACATAGGCTGCCATATCCTCAAATCCATATCTGATGGGTGCTCTAGTATTTCGACGCTCTCTCTGTGCTGCCAAAGACGGCTGAGAAACCTGCTGCTCATGCTCATGTTGTACCTGTGGCTCCTCAACAGGAACCTCCTCATATGTAATAACCTCTGGATCACCCTGTACTGTATCATGAATCCCATCATCATTACCATGACCTGAATCCGAAAAACTGTCCTGTGTACCAGACCTAGGAGCTCCAAGCTCCACCTGCAGAAAATCATCCTCATCATCAAAGCTATCACCTCTCCATACCGGAGATCCATCCTTGCATCTCTTACACTTAGGCCGTAAGAGTGCCTCCTCATGGAACTTTACGTCTCTAGAAATCTCCCACTTGCCCGTTTCAGAGAACCACAATTTGTAGCCTTTGACTGAACCTGGATAACCAAGGAATATAGCCTTCCTTGCCCTTACCCCCAGCTTATCATCCTTCACATGAAAATAAGCAGGACAACCAAAAACTTTCAGATGTGAATAATCCGTAGAAGTGCCAGACCATACCTCCATAGGAGTCTTGAACTCAATCGCTGATGATGGAGACCTGTTTATGAGATAAAACGCCGTAGATACGGCTTCAGCCCACCATATCTTTCCTAATCCTGCATTAGACAACATGCACCGTGCTCTCTCTAGAAGTGTGCGGTTCATCCTTTCTGCCACTCCGTTCTGTTGTGGTGTCTTCTTCACTGTTAAATGCCTGCGAATGCCATGCTCCTAACAATACTCCTTCAAGGGGTCTTCGGTGTACTCTCCACCATTGTCGGATCTGACCACCTTGATAACTCTGCCAGTCTGCTTCTCTACCATCGCCCTCCACTTCTTGAAGGTGTCAGTGACTTCATTATTTCTTTTCATGGTGTAAATCCATACTCTCCGGCTGAAGTCATCAACAAAACTGACGAACCACCTAGAACCACCTTTGGACACTGTCCTGGATGGGCCCCAAACTTCCGTGTGAATGTAATCCACAATACCCGCAGTAGTATGCTCCGCTGAACCAAAACTAACCCGAGTCTGCTTCCCGAAGATGCAGTGCTCACAAAAGTCCAACTTCCCAAGCTTTTCATTGCCAAGCAAGCCTCGCTTGCTCAATGCCTTCAACCCTGCCTCACCCACATGCCCTAAGCGCATGTGCCATAACTGAGTCTGGGCTACGCTCTTGTCATCAAGAACCTCTGAGACCATAGCTCCACCTTCAACTGCGTCTCCTTGAAGATAATACAGATTTCCATGTCTAACTGACGTAAGCATTATCCTGTCACCATTATAGACACAACACATGCCATTCTCACCAACAAATTTGAAGCCCTGAGCCTCAAGCGCACCAAGAGAAATCAGACCTTTCGAAAGATCCGGTACATGACGAACCTCTGTAAGCTTCCTAACTGAACCATCTGCCAAACTGAAACGAACTGTGCCAACACCCTTAGTCTTGCATACTCTGGAGTCTCCCATATAAATTGATCCACCCTTCACCTCACGGTAACTAGTAAACCACTCTCTAATAGGACACATATGAAAAGACGCCCCGGTATCAAGCACCCATCCTCCATACAGATGATCACCATTATATGCCATAAGAGTCTCTGCTAGATCTCCTGTAATCCTGATATCCACATCATCATGTATAGATCCAACCAGATTCGACTCGCCATTTTTCTCTTCCCTGTTGCCATTATCCTTCCTAGTAGGACAATCCCTTTTGAAATGACCCTTCTTGTGACAAGTATAACACTCAACCTTTGACATGTCTCTTCCGCGAGACTGTGAGCGGCCTCTATTCTTTCGACCATTGCCTTGCCTGTTATTGCCCCTGTTATTACCCTGATTCCGGCCTCTGACCATAAGACCATGAACTTGTGCATCATCAGCCATATCCTTCTTGTGAGCAGCTTTCGTAAGCACCCTAGAAACCACATCTGTATAAACTAAACTTTCTGTCTTATTGCTGACCAACATGTCGACCAATACTTCCCACTCAGGTAATAAAGAAGTCAACAACAACAAAGATTTGACGTTATCATCATAGTTTGCACCTAAACCGATGCAATCTGAAAATAAACACTCAAATTCAGTAACATGATCGGTCATGAGTTTACCTGGTTCAATCTTGAACGTGAAGAGCTTTTTCTGAAGTTATAGTAAACTCATCTGATCCTTCCTGAGGTAGGTATTCATCAACTTATCCCAAATTGACTTCGTCGTCTTTTCATCACGGTAGTTATACGCAACTCCAGTATCGAGACATAGCCGGATAGTACTACACGCCTTCCTATCCATTGCCTTGAACTTATCTGCATCCCAACCAGTTGGTTTCACATCTGGTTCACCTTCTACCCTGTCTGCCAGATCATTGTTAATCAGTATATCCATCACCGTTGTCTGCCAACTGCTAAAATTGTTCCTTCCATTGAATCGAAGAACATCGAATCCATGAACCTTTGCATAGACTTCACCTTTCCTTTATGACATATCGTCAAAAACACCTTGTAGACACCAACCCTGGGGCTCTGATACCACTTGTTGATTAAAATATACTCGAACACACGCCCGAACCTAATTGGTACTTGCAAGTAAAAGTAAGAGTCTAGCAATCAGTGACAGTAAATAGACAAGATATACGTGGTTCGGCAATGTGCCTACATCCACGGGACAACGACGAGCTTCTTTATTATGAAAGAGTAATCTGAGAAGTACAAACTCTTGAGAACAATTTCCAGTTCTCTCAACTCTTAATCTGAAAGTAATCTGTTATACTCACAGATTGCACCGTTCTTCCCTACACTTTCGATACAAAGAAATACCAGCAGATTCTCCTCAGTTTTCTGCCTTGGTAATACTCAAACCTTACCTTGAAAACTATGATCAATGGCTGCGAATAACTCCTATTTTTCTGTCGATGAAAAAACCAGCCCCAATACTCTGTTTTCGTCGATGAAAAGAACTCAGGAAATAGATAATGTTTTGCCTCAGAAATCCGATAATTTAATCGCTAGAATAGGCTGATATTTATAACAATCGTTGCTTCCTATTCCGAGTCTTAATAGGACCTGAAAAACTCGTCTGTGTCTGTGTTTGAATACAAAAGAAAACCTGTACGCCTGTTCCATGTCTGACTTCTGAATAAGAATAGAAATCCCTATAGGGATCCTATTTTATAGGATCTGTATTTTGTCACATATATAGCAATCCTATTCCGTTTCAAACTCTACGGATTGAAACTGTGAGCCACAGAATCCCACAGTTTGCATACGCATTAGTCATTGGGATGGACCTGAAATTAATTAGTTAGGCCAGTCTAATAGGAGTGCACCAATGACGCTAGGAATTGTTATTTTGCCCTTAATTGAGAAAAATATAATAGCATACAGATTGTTTCATTCACGTATACAAGCAATCCATTCACGTGAAATCCATTCACATCCTTGCATTGAGATAGGCAAGGCTAGGGAATGGTAGCATGCTCCTCAAACGCAAATTTCACGAACATGCATGCACGGGCTCTAAACATGGCAAGCATGATAATCCAAGATACCAGATGAAAGTAGCTACTGAGTCTTGAGTAGAGGGCATCAACCGTGAGTATCGTCACAGTCTAGAAATTAAAATGCTGAAAGCAAATGAATGAAAAAACAATCATCTACTCTTTACCATCAAAGTCATCAAATTCTGGAGAAGGAGGTGCTGGAGATGTCTCACCTTCTCCAACCCTTACGATCTAGTAATTCACTCTCCAAAATTTAACCATATACTTCAAAGCTTTCTTGATGTCATTGTGTCAGGTTCTTCATCTCTATCTTCATAGCCATAATATCCTCCTGAAATGGATTCTAACATTTCTTTTTCTCACTTCTAAACATCTGATTGATCGTGTCTTGATTGAAAGTACCCTTCGGCTCTGAATCTGGGTTCTTTAGAGGGGTAGAGTCGGGAATCAACTTGTTGATCGTGGCATTGTATAGCAAACCATTCTTAAGAGCCAAGCCTCTAGCGTAAGATCCGCGCCAAGGGAGCCTCAAGAATGTGATGAAGATGAAGAAAATAGATGAAGATGAATAACATAAGAAGAAGAAGAAGAACAGATAAAGAACACAAGAACAAATGAAAAACAAAAGAATAAGAAGAACATATGAAGAAAATAGGATAATGGAGGGTCTTGAAGCTCCCCACATGGGAGGGCAAAGATGTATGGGGTTGGCGTCACTCCAAAAATGCTCCAAAAGGAAGATTGCCAGCATCATTAGAAAATGAATGAAGTTGCGCAGAGAATGACGGATGAAGCACAGGGCAAAGTACGTGAACTAGAGAAATCACAAGAGCGTACTAAGCAAGAGCTAATTGCAGCTCATGAACAAACAAAACAGAAACTGATTGCATTAAATGATGCAACTGCACAAGAGCTTGCGGCTACCAAGAAGAAGCTAGCAGCTAGCCACTGAAGCGAATCTGGAGACAACCAATAAAAAGGTAGAGTTTATGTCCGTTTAACTTAATGCAATTAGAGCATTCATAACAAACTTTCAACCTCTAATGGGATCAGGGACGCAGTCAAGCAGGGTGAGTAATTAAACTTAACCATATGCACCTAAATACATGAAACTAATCCTATATTGCTTTTTTTTTTTTTTTTTTCTTTTTTGTTAAACTTAGGCAAGCTATCTGTTGTTGATACATGAAACTAATCATATACAGTAATTAAACTTAGCCAAGCTATAAATGAAACTAATCCTATATAGTAATTAAACATGTTCTTACATCAGTTGCTATATGCTTATTGAAACATAAAAAAAACTTCGCATTGATCTACTTGATTTATACCTTTTCTACTGTTAGCCCCTCTAAGTTCTTCTCGATGTCTGTCTTGGTTATGGAACTGATTTGGTTGCCATATACGTTGGGATCAAGTTTGCTTGTAGGGGGAAAATCCTGTAGATTGAAATCTCTTCAAATTTCAGAAACATAAATCCTTAAACTATCTTAGGTTTCGAAGTCTCTTAAAAATTTTAAGCTTCAGATTACCTGGAGAAAACGAATGGAAACAGGGTTTACTCCAACAATCATTTTTCTTGCGAATTCTTCATCGGTCCTCCAAGCAAACTTATCCATTGCGGTAGCATTACAAAAACATAAACTGTCATCATACTCTATGTCTTCTTAGCCGTTTGTAAAATTGATCTATGCAGTTCAATGAATGAACCAGATAACTAAACACAATTGTTGTTTAAGAAGTATACCTTTGATCACTTGAGGCATAGGAAGTTTCAGTAGTTATTCCCCGTATGAACGAACAAGTTCCTTGAGCATCTCTAAAGTAATTTTATCCTTTAGTTGGTTCAGTTGAGCAGTGGGTAGTTGGAGTCCTCATTCATAGAGGCTTAAAACGTCTTGGAAGGTGTCGAATTCATTAGGGTGGTATCAAAGAGGGCTTTCAGCTCTGGTACTAGAGATTTCAGAGCATATGCAAGGAAATCTGACATCTTCAGGTGACCAAATCTTTCATCTCTTGGAACGTAAATGTCTAGGCTCGGAAGGAACAATCTTTTCTTTGTTTTAGGATTTGTTCAATGAAGTACATTATATCATAAGTTTGGCTAGACACCTACATCATATTTGCTTATAAAATTTTAAACACCTTTAGGATTATAACTACTGCAAATAAGATGATGTTAGTTCCAGCATTTACCTGTCTTTGTTGGTGGTCGACCTAAACAGTAATTAAATTTGGCCAAGCTATAGATTTGGGACCATTTAATAGATTTAAACTTGAATTTGTCTATTAGGTACATGATTTGTCTGTATTCATGTCTAGGTAGGTTTTGTTTTTCCAAATTGTTCGGTATATGAATTTGTCTGTTAGTTTTAAGTTTCGGGTAGTGATAAATCTGGCCATTAACTTTGTTTTTACAACACACCAGCTTAAGTATTCAAATCTGTGTGTTATTCAACAATACGTTTCTCATGCATTGCTCACTCAAATTTTACAGGTTTAGGTGTTGTTGAATTGATTTTGGTTTTGAAGTGGAAGATATGGAGTTTTGAAGTATAAGAATTAAAGGATACATTGTTGTCTCATCAAAGCACTTAGCATTCATATTTTGAGGTAGAACACATTTTGTGGGATGATCGATATGGTGTGCAAGATCACATGAATTGTTGTATGTCTCGTTTTTGTGCAGGCGGTCACAAATTGATAGGAACATAATTAGGCTATTTTTAGTACCATATTTTTTTTTTTTCTCTCTCTCTCTCTCTCTATATATATATATATATATATATATATATATATATATATATTGTCTATTACTTGTTAATTATGGTACTAATTGTTATTTTTGTGTTTGTGTAGGTTTCCAATTACAAGATTCCAAAATAGAAGTTAAGTGAAAAAAATTGGCAATTTAGAAATACTGATTGCAAAAGGAAACCACGAAAAGAAGGAAATCTAGAAGAAAACAAGTATAAAAAGGGACGATACCTTACTTTGGAGAAATCACCCATCCATATCCTTCACAAAATCATCCATCCTCGCAGCCGCAAGCCATCACAAACCCATCCTCGCAGCCGCAAGCCATCACGAACCCATCCTCACAGATCCCTCGTCACAACAGTCTCTCAACCATCATCCTCTTCGCCTCCTTGCAATCACTGTTTAGAACTCTTCTAATCCATCAGACCGTAATTCCTCCTCCTCGAAACAGCACAACCATTGTCGTCTCCCATCTCAGTCTCAGTTCCTCACCCAACCACCTCCATCACCCCCTTCTCCTTCACAATACCCACACACAACCGTAACCCATCATCGAAATCCATAGTAGCCACAGTCTCCATCTCCACACACCACAATTTCGCAATCAGCTCCCTGTTCTTTGCCTGATCTCCCAGTCACAGTCTCATCACCACCGCAGGCCTCTCTTCATCGCCTTCCTCCTCTCAAGAGCAAAAACCCTTCATCGCAATCCCATTTTCCTTCCCTTTTCATTGATCGCTAGCCCCTATCTTCCACGTTCTCTTCTTTTCACCGGAGCAAATCTCCCAAGCAGTAGATTGAAGAACAAGAGAAGTTTGAAGCAGAGATCGTGAGGAAGGAGGAGACTTTAATCTCTTGTATTCGCGCTATCCGCACCCATGAAGTTATTCTCTACCACCACGCAGCGAAAGCGTTTATTCTTACTCTCTTATTTTTAGTTTGACAATTAATTATGAATTTCTATTCAAAAATAATTAATAGGTCTAGCTAAACTCCTCTTAAGTAGGGGTGGATTCGAAGCCCCGAACATGTGCTTTATGAATTAATTGAATTTAATCTTCCTTGTTCATTAGTGATTGTGTTTTGCTTAATTGTTTTATAGAGAACTTTCTTTTGTATGTTTGTTAAGGTGGCCAACTTAGTAAGCATGCTAGGATTTAGGGCTAGAGTATAAGAGAGTTTCACCTAATTATTATAATCTTGTACTCACAAGAAGTAAATACCAAGGAACATTGGTAAGGTTAAGTAAAAACCTAGGTAAGAAAAAGATGTTGATCATACTTGTAATTGCCTAGTCAGTTCATATTTTCCACAAAACTTAATGATTTTAGATTTTATCTAACTTGCGATTCCTTATTAGATAGCATAATGAGAATAGTTTAAAAGCAACGCTAAGTTTAATTCAACGAACTTGGGAAAATAATAAAATTAATGCAGTACTGATCACGGTTAATCTTGAGCATTGTCTCTTACGAATTAGCAAGTGATTATTGAATATTGATTTATGCGCATATGTTTGGTGTATGGAGATAAACCCTTAGATAATTTCTCATCTTTTCCATCCCTTTAGTTTTATTGTCTTTACAATAATTTTCGTAGTTATTTTCATAGTCTAACTTAGAAAATCTAATCCCCCAATATTTACTTAATTAGGTTGTAGTTGTCTTTTAGTTATTCTTAGTTCTAATTTGCAAGCCTTCTAATTTCCAGTCCAGAACG
Organism: Berberis vulgaris; assembly: GCA_963556465.1. NCBI lineage: Eukaryota > Viridiplantae > Streptophyta > Magnoliopsida > Ranunculales > Berberidaceae > Berberis > Berberis vulgaris. Next base: position 63,832,883 of record OY747131.1, read on the forward strand.
ATCCCTACTTATTCTATAATACAATCACAAAGCAAAGTATTAAGTTGTGTGCTACTAAAATAACGCATCAATTTTTGCGCTATTGCCGGGGATTAGTAAAATTGCTAATTACTTCATTAGTTTTTATTTATTTATTTATTTTTATTGATTTTTTTCTTTCTGTCTTTATCTCATGTACCATTTCATGCGCAATAAGAGATTCAACAAAAACTTATTAGAATACGATTCAGAGCCTGAGAAAGCATTTAGAAAACGAATGAGAGAAATAAAAGAGTCACAAACTTCTAGCTCTGAATCTGAATCTGAAGAGTTCGACATGGGAGACAATAGATCTATTAAAGAACTTTCGGCATCCACCTTGGACAATCTCGCACCCCTGTGCATACAGTATCCAACAGTCGCGCAGGGCAAGACAGAGTCATTCGAGCTGAAATCCAACCTACTTCATCATATTCCGAAGTATCATGGTCTTTCTATGGAGGATCCAAATAAAAATTTAAAGGAATTTGAAGTTGTATGTTATATTATGAAGCCAATAACTGTGGATGAGAATATCCTGAAGCTGAGAGCATTTCCTTTTTTTCTGGTTGATCGGGCTAAAGATTGGCTTTATGAACTACCTTTCGGAACAGTATACTCTTGGGATAGCATGAAGAAGGTGTTTCTAGAGAAATTCTTCCAAACTTTCAAAATAATCTTGTTAAACAAGAAAATCAGTGGTATACAGCAAGTCCAGGAGAATCATATCCAGCTTACTATGAGCGATTCAAGACTCTGATAGCATCATGTCCGCAACATCAGATAAAAGAGGAGCTCTTGATTCAATACTTTTATGAGGGATTGCTTCCTCTTGAGTGGTAGATGTTAGATGCAGTGGCAGGATGGGCATTGTTTGATAAAACTCAAGCAGCAACAAAGACTTTGATTGCAAACTGAGCCTTAAATGACCAACAATATGAAAGAATTGGAGCGCCTTCATGCCAAGTCAATGAGATAAGTACTAATTCTAGTTTGGAATGAAGCTCAAATGGCTAATCTTACTTCACTTGTGACTCAGGCTCTGGGGAAGCCGAATGTGCTAGGAGTTGCACAAGTTTGTGGCGTGTGCACTAAGCCAGGACATCCATCTGATCAATGTCCTCAACTGATTGAGAATGGCGATTGTGAGAATGTTAATGCAGTAGGTTTTCAGGGGCAAAATCACTAAAGGATTAACCCTTATTCGAACACTTACAATGAAGGTTGGAAAAATCACCCCAGCTTTGGATGGAGAAATCCAGAACAACAAACTTCGAATTGGCCACCCTCTGGTTTCATCTAAAGAACGCCAGAACCACCTCAGCACAATTCAAGTATGCCCCTTAATTATGATGAGATTTTGAAATCGTTAACTATTTCTCAGCAAAACCAATCAAAAGATATAGCAAATTTGAAACTAAAAATGGGACAGATAGCTGAGTTTATTGGACGAATTCGTGAGCAAGGAAAACTTTCTAGTTCTACCATTCCAAATCCGAAAGGCGGGTTTGAAATCGCAAAAGCAATTACATTAAGGAGTAGTAGGAAAATTGAGAATGAGCAAATAGTCCCCAAACAAAGCCGAAATATGGAAGCTGAGTTACAGGATGATGATCTAGCCACCGTTGAGACACCAAAACTCCCAGTTAAGAAGGTGAGTGTTCCAAGTTTAGTTCCTGCTAATCCATCTCAACCTCTTTTGCCTTTCCCGTGCAGGTTTGCCCAGACTAAGAAAAATGAACAGGAGAAGGAAATTTTGGAAACCTTCCGGAAATTCCAGGTCAATATTCCGCTTCTTGATGCTATTAAGCAAGTGCCTAAGTATGCAAAATTTTAAAGGAGCTTTGCACAAAAAATATACGATTTCAAAACGGAGAGGTAGGTATGGTGAGTGACAATGTCTCCGCAGTTTTTCAAAGGAAATTGCCTCCGAAGTGTAAGGATCCTGGTAGTTTCACCATCCCTTTTGGTAATACTAAAATTGAAAATGCAATGTTAGACTTAGGTGCTTCAATTAAAGTTATGTCGTATTCTGTTTATCGTTCAAATGCTCGACCAAAAATAGTTGCTCATCAGGAAAAGTCTCAAGAATCGACATGGGCTCTTCATTGCGCACCAAACGGCTCATGTGGTTAGCTACCACGTTTTCACTCCCTTTTTTAATCCCTGATATCCACTTCAAACTCTTTAAGAAGAAGTATCTACCGTATAAGTCTTGGTTTCGTCTCTTTCTTCATAAGCAAGTATTTTAAAGCTGCATGATCAAAGAAATTATAACTTTAGTTCCAATTAAACTAGATCGAGATTTCTCTAAAACAAATACAACAGCTAAAAATTATTTTTCAGTCGTGGAATAATTCAATTGAGCATGATTCAGAGTTCGGGAGGCATAGTAGATGACGTGAAAACGTTTGTCCCTCCTTTGGCCTAGAATTGCTCCTAAGGCATAATCTGATGCATCACACATAAGCTCAAACGGAAGACTCCAATTCGGCGACGCAATGATAGGTGCTGATGTCAACAACTCCTTAAGCATGTCAAATGTTGCTTGACAGTCATTATTGAACTCAAATGGCACATTTTTTGTAGGAGTCGACATAGTGGTCCATAATCTTAGAAATTTTTTTGATAAATCGTTGATAGAATTCTGCATAGCCAAGAAAAGAACGAACCTCTCTCACCGAAGTAGGAGAGGGTAAGTAACGTACAAGATCTATTTTAGCTTTATCAACCTCAATACCCTTAGTTGAAACCACATGGCCTAAAACAATACCTTGATTAACCATAAAGTGACATTTATCTCAATTTAATACAAGGTTAACCTCAATGCATCGCTTTAGAATCAAGGCAAGATTATCCAGACAATGATTAAAAGAATCACCGAAAACACTAAAATCATTCATAACATCTTCAATGATTTTTTAAATAAAGTCTGAAAATATATTTACCATGCATCTCTGAAAGGTAGTCGGGGCATTACACAAACCAAATGGCATTCTTCTATATGCGAAAGTGCCGAATGGACATGTGAATGTTGTCTTTTCTTGATCCCTTGGAGCAATGACAATCTGATTATATCCTGAATAACTATCAAGAAAACAATAAAAAGCACGACCGACCAACCTTTCAAGCAATTGATAAATAAAGGGAAAAGAAAAATGATATTTCCTAATAGTTGCATTCATCTTTCTATAGTCAATACAAACCCGCCACCCAGTTTGCATTCGCGTGGGAGCTAACTCGTTTTCCTCGTTCTTTACCACAGTTATGCAGACTTCTTCGGCACTACTTGCACTGGTGAAACCCATTTGCTATCTGAAATAGGGTAGATCATGCCACAATCAAGGAGTTTAATGATTTCTTTCTTCACAACTTCCATCATATGGGGTTTAGGCGATGCTGAGCTTTTCTAGTTGGTTTCGCACCTTTCTCAAGAAGTATACGGTGCATACAAGTGGTAGGGCTAATACCCTTAATGTCGGCCAATGTCCACCCAATTGCAGTCTTGTATTCCTTTAAAACTCGAATAAGTTTTTCCTCCTCTAAAATTGTGAGTGATGATGATATGATGGCAGACAATGTCTCATCATTTCCCAAATACGCGTACTTCAAGTGATCCGATAACGGTTTAAGCTCAAGTGTAACTGCTAGAATCACAAAAGGTAAAAGTTTATTAGTAGATGAGGGAATAATAATTGGGGGAGGTAACTCACTAACAATTTGTGGTATTGACTCCAAGGCTGCCACAGTCTCAATGATATCCTCCCTCATGTTATCGACCGAGATCTTCTTGTTGTCACAAAGAACTCAATTTCTCTCATATCCGACGACAGTAGTAATGGTGATTTCAAGAAATTTCTGGGACAATATATCAACCACGTCAATTGAAAAACAAGAATGATTATCAAAAAGATACCTTATGGCTTCAAAGATGTTGAAGCCAATCACATCACCATCAAATTCCATGGTTAATTTTCCCGCATGCACATCAATATTTGTCCTTGCGGTTTTCATGAATGGGCGCCCTAAAATAAGAGGCAAAGGTGTTGACAATGCTGAATCTTCCATTTCAAGCACATAGAAAAATCTGCTAGGAAGATCAAATGATTAACCTTCACCAACATATCTTCCAACAAACCTCGAGGATATGCATTAGAACGGTCAGCCAATTGAATAATTACACCATCATTTTTTAGCTCCCTGAGATTCAAAGAATGATAAACAAAATACGCCATAACATTAATTGAAGCACCTAAGTCTAACATTGCATTTTCAATTTTAGTATTACCAATCTTCGAAGGCAATTTCCTTTGAAGAACTGTGGAGACATTCTCACTCACCTTAGCTACCTCTCCGTTTGAAATCGTTTCTTTGTTGTGCAAAGCTCCTTTAAAAAATTTGCATACTTAGGCACTTGCTTAATAGTATCAAGAAACAGAATATTGACCTGGACTTTCCGGAAGGTTTCCAAAATTTCCTTCTCCTATTCATTTTTCTTAGTATTGGCAAACCTATGTGGGAAAGGCAAAAGAGGTGGAGATGGATTAACAGGAACTGAACTTGGAACACTCACCTTCTTAACTAGGGGTTTTGGTGTCTCAATGGTGGCTGGATCATCTTCCTATAACTCAGCTTCCATATTTCGGCTCTGTTTGGAGATTATTGGTTCATTATCAATTTGCCTACCACTCCTCAATGTAATTGTTTTTGCGGTTTCAAACCCGCCTTTCGGATTTGGAATGGTAGAACTACGAAGTTTTCCTTGCTCGCGAATTTGTCCGATAAACTCAGCTATCTATCCCATTTGTAGTTTCAAATCTGCTATATCTTTTGATTGGTTCTGCTGAGAAATAGTTAACGATTTTAAAATCTCATCATAATTATAGGACATACCTGAATTGTGCTGAGGTGGTTCTGGCGGTCTTTGGACGAGACCAGGGAGTGTCCGATTCGAAGTTTGTTGTTGAGGTTGTTATGGATTTCTCCATCCAAAGCTGGGGTGATTTCTCCAACCTTCATTGTAAGTGTTCAAATAAGGGTTATTCCTATAGTGATTTTGCCCCAGAAAACCTACTGCATTAACATTCTCCCAACTGTCTTTCTCAATCAGTTGAGGAAATTGATCAGATGGATGTCCTGGCTTAATGCACACGCCACAAACTTGTGCAACTCCTAGCACATTCGGCTTCCCCAGTGAAGTAAGATTAACCATTTGAGCTTCCAAACTAGAATTAATACTTACCTCATTGACTTGGCGTGAAAGCTCTCCAATTCCTTCATACTGTTGGGAATTTAAGGCTTGGTTTGCAATCAAAGTCTTTGCTTCTGCTGGAGTTTTATCAACCAAAGCTCCTCCTGCCGCTGCATTTAACATCTGTCGCTCAAGAGTAAGCAATCTCTCATAAAAGTATTGAATCAGAAACTCCTCTTTCATCTGATGTTATGAGAGTCCTTAAGCGCTCATAGTAAGCTGTATATGATTCTCCTGGACTTGTTGTATACCACTGTTTTTCTTCCTTAACAAGATAATTTTGGAAGTTGGGAAGAATTTCTTTAGAAACACATTCTTCATGCTATCTCAATACTATATTGTTCTGGAAGGTAGTTCATATAACCAATCTTTAGCCCTATAAGCCAGAAAAAGGGAAAATGCTTTCAGCTTCAGGATGTTCTCATCCACAGTTATTGGCATCATACTGGAGCATACAACTTCAAATTCCTTTAAATGTTTATTTGGATCCTCCATAGAAAGACCATGATACTTCGGAATATGATGAAGTAGGCTGGATTTCAACTCGAATGACTCTGTTTTGCCCTGCGCGGCTGTTGGATACTGAATGCATAGGGGTGTGGCATTGTCCAAGGTTGATGCCGAAAGTTCTTTAATAGATCTATTGTCTCCCATGTCGAATTCTTCAAATTCAGATTCAGAGCTAGACGTTTGTGACTCTTTTGTTTCTCTCTTTTGTCTTTTTAATGTTTTCTCAAACTCTGAATTGTATTCTAATAAGTTTTCGCTGGATCTCCTATTGCGCATGAACTGGTACCTGAGATAAATACAAAAAGAAGAAAAAATCAATAAAAAGAAAAATAAATAAATAAAAACTAATGAAGTAGTTAACAATTTTACTAATCCCCGGCAACGGTGCCAAAAATTGATGCGTTATTTTAGTAGCACACAACTTAATACTCTGCTTTATGATTGTATTATAGAATAAGTAGGGATCGTTCTGGACCGGGAATTAGAGGGCTTGCCAATTAGCACTAAGAATAACTAAAAGACAACTAACAACCAAATTAAGTAAATATTGGGGGATTGGATTTTCTAAGTTAGACTATGAAAAACTACAAAAATTATTGTAAAGATAATAAAACCAAAGGGATGGAAAAGATGAGAAATTAGCTAAGGGTTTATCTCTACACACCAAACATATGCTTATAAATCAATATTCAATAATCACTTGCTAATTTGTGAGAGACAATGCTCAAGATTAACCGTGATCAACACTGCATTAATCTTATTATTTTTCAAGTTCATTGAATTAAACTTAGCGTCGCTTTCAAACTATTCTTATCATGCTATCTAATCAGGAGTCACAAGTTAGAAAATAATCTAAGATCATTAAGTTTTGTGGAAAATATGAATACTGACTAGGCAATTACAAGTATGATCAGCATCTTGTTCTTACCAAGGTTTTTACTTAACATTACCAACGTTCCTTGGTATTTACTACTTGTTAGTACAAAATTATAACGATTAGGTGAAAATCTCTTATACTCTAGCCCCCGATCCTAACATGCTTACTAAGTTGGCCACCATAACAAACATACAAAGAAAAGTTCTCTATAAAACAATTAAGCAAAACACAATCACTAATCAACAAGGAAGATTAAATTCACATAATTCATAAAGTACATGTTCGGGGCTTCGAATTCACCCCTAGCTAAGAGGAGTTTAGCTAGACATATTATGTCTGAATAGCAATGCATAATTAATTATCAAACTATAAATAAGAGAGAGTGAGAATAAACGCTTTCCCCTGCGTCGTGGTAGAGAATAACTCCGTAGGTGCGGATAGCACGAATACAAGAGATTAAGATTTCCTCCTTCCTCACGATCTCTGCTTCAAACTTCTCTTCTTCTTCGATCTGTTGCTTGGGAAATCTGCTCTGGTGAAAAAAAAAGGACGTGGAAGAGAAGGGCTAGCGATCAATAAAGGGGGAATGAAGATGGGATTGATTTGAAGTGTTTTACTTGTTGCGAGGAGGAAGGCGATGAAGAGAGGCATGTGGTGGTGATGAGATTGTGACAGATCAGACAAAGAAAAGGGAGCTGATTGCGAAAGTGTGGTGCGTGGCAATTTAGACTATGTGACTGCGATGGATTTCGATGATGGGTTAGGGTTGTGTGTGGGTGTTGTGAAGGAAAAAGGGATGACAGAGAAGGTTGGGTGGCGAACTAAGACAGAGATGGGGGATGACAATGGTTGTGCTGTTTCGAGGAGGAATTACGGTCTGATAGATGAGAAAAGTTATAAACAGTGATTGCAAGGAGGCGAAGAGGATGACGGTTGAGAGACTGCTGTGACGAGGGATCTGTGAGGATGGGTTCGTGATGACTTGCTGCTACGAGGATGGGTTCATGATGGCTTGCGACTGCGAGGATGGGTGATTTATTGAAGGCTATGGATGGGTGATTTCTCCAAAGCAAGGTATCATCCCTTTTTATACTTGTTTTCTTCTCGGTTTCCTTCTTTGTGTGGTTTCCTTTTGCAATCAGTATTTCTAAATTGCCAATTTGCTTTACATAGCTTCTATTTTGGAATCTTGTTATTGAAAACCTACACAAACACGAAAATAACAATTAGTACCATAATTATCAAGTAATAGCCAAAAATATATATAGAAATATGGTACTAAAAATAGCTTAATTATGCTCCTATCACCAATCCCATATGAAACTATGATTTGTGTAGTTCTTTAATTTTAAGTGAGTTATCATCTCAAATTGAAATTGTATATATATATATAATTTCAATTTGAGTATGATAGAGTATAAAGTTGTTTGGGATTGTGTTTTTTTGTGATTGACAAATTATTGATCATACGAACAAGGTTAGTATATTAGTCGTCATTTACGGTGACAATTAATACAATTGTGTTCAGGTTTGAAATGGGTCTTTTGAATGACAAAAAACAATGGAAATGAGAAATCTGGAAATTTTTTTTTTTGAATTTTCATTGTTTAGTAATTATTTTAGCTACAGCAGGTTAGTGTTAACAACAACAATATTCTAGTTGCTTATTTGAACCGGTTGTTTATACGGCCACGACCAATTGCCATCTCTATTTTGCAATGGCAAATGCAAAAGCTGTCATATTCCTTGCAACTTAGCAACAACCACAAACCGTTGCCAGATAGCCACGAAAAAGTGCATCGTTGCTGTTATACTGGAGCGACGATTCAAATAGCTACGGTATTGCAACGGTTGTTGAGTTGTTGCTGATTCATTGTAGCTACTCTTTTTTATTACTTAGCAACGGTAAAATGTTGTTGTTGAATTTCCTTTTTTTTTTAGTGTCTGGCACGGATCTAACGCTAGAGGTCTGGCTCTTAAGAATTGTTATTGTATATCATAGCAATGCCTCTACTTGTCATTCTTTCTTGAAGATTTTCATACCAGATGCAGAGAAGAGTGTTGATCTTCCTATTGGTCATGATCATCCATATGATATATAGCTGGCTTGTAGTCATAGTAGTCAAACTCCCTTTCTTACCAAACAAACTTGGCACAATCATCCTGCGCGGAACCCTGAAACTAGGAACATGTTGCATTCTGCCAAACATAATCAAGCCACCCACATTTTGAACCTCTTCCTTTTCATCTACCCTGATCACTTTAGGAATGAAGGGGCTATCCAAGAACTCAAAACCCATATGCCTGAGCAATCTCAAGAGGAGTAACAAAAACTCAGCCTGCTCTACGGCTGTATGAAAAATCAAAGCCTCATAATATTGCAGATTTTTGTTGATTAACATTTTATATTTACTTTCATGCATGCATTCATATATACATTAGTTAACCTATTTAATTAGTTAATTTATATTGATTAGTGTATTTTAACGTTTTTGATTTTACTAATTCGTGATATTTGAGTGTTTTAGGCAACTTTGGAGCATCAAAGCTAACTTAAGGAAATTCAACATATTTTTAAGGAAATGAATAAGATTTTGATGATGGTCTATATTGATCAATGAACTTCTCAAATTCGTATATTATAATTCCAAATTGACTTATAAAATATCAAAACGACGACGACGAGATATGTTACATATGACTAAATTCCAAGTTATAACGAGAAAATATATTATCAAAATAACGTGTTTGTCAGAGAGTTGTCTACTAAAGTGGGAAAACACAATTTTTATCAAAATTTTGTTTTCGAACATATTAGCTTGCCTATTTGATGGTTTAGTAATTTAGTGTATTCCTACTAGGTTTAGGACTCTTCACTACACAATAAAAGACAATTTGTTACACATTAGCTTTGTTCCTAAAAAAAATTGTAACACCACAAAAATCTTGCAAATCGGGGCATTACAAATATTAGCAACAATTTAAGGTGTTACAACCTACAAATTTTGTAACAGTTATCCGAGGTTGCTAATGGCATTGTAGCATGTTACAATTTTCAAATATTAGCAACATTCTGACATGTTACAATTTTTTTTTTTACAAAAATCAATTTGTAAAATTTTATTTGTTTTTAATTAAATAAATAAAAATGTATCAACAAATAAATTATATCCAATGAGATTGTAAAACCTAAATATTCAAATATCAATGTTAATACCCAAATATAAGCAAAGAAAGAAGTGAATAACAAATGATTTTAATTGATACAAGATAGTTTGATGTTAGATGTACAAATTATCATGGCAAAACAAATAAATAACAGCCTATGGATTCATCTATTTATTTCTTCACAGAAAAAATGAACAAAAAAGAAAGAAAGAAAAAAATGTAATCTCGAATTTGTTTTGTACACTCACTACAAAAAAAAGCTTTAATAGCTACGGAAACTAGCAACGGTTTATTGATACCGTCGCTAATTATACGATTAGCGACGAAAAAAAACCGTCGCTAATGCTTTCGATATTGTTTCAACCCACATTTATAAAAATCCGTCGCAAACTATTTAGCGACGGCTTAAAACTGTCGCTAATGCTTGTATTAGCGACGGTACCTTAGCCGTTGCTACAATTTACAAATAAAAATAATTAGCTACGGTAGCAGGATTTAAATATATATATATATATATATATATATATATATAAACATTTAGCGACGGCACAAGAGCCGTCGCTAAGTTTTACAAATAAAATTCATTAGCTACGGTAGAATACCGTAGCTAATGGATTTGTTTCTAAATATATATATATATATATATATATATATATAACATTTAGCGACGGCTAATTACCGTTGCTAAGTTTTAGATTATTTTTATTAGAAACGACAAATAACCGTCGCTATTTGTTTTTTTTTTAAAAATTATACACAAAAGCATTTAGCTACGACAAATTACCGTCGCTAGATTTTAGATTTTTTTAGTAGCGACGGCAAAAAACCGTCGCTAATTGGTTTTTTTGAAAAAAAATTTATACACTAAAGAATTTAGCTACGGCACAACACCGTCGCTAACACTACAAAAAAACATTTAGCAATGGCTCTTCTACCATAGCTAAAGCACCGTCGTTAAGTTTGAAAAATATATAAAAACCATTTAGCGACGGCAAAAAAGTCGTCGCTAATTTGTTTTTAAAAAAAAACTTAAAAAACATGTAGCGACGGCAAAACACCGTCGCTAAGTTTTACAAAGAATATTTTATTAGCTACGGCAAAAAACGGTCCCTAATAGAATTTAAAAAAAAAAAAAATTTTTACATAAAAAATAGAACCTCATCGCAACTGTCATTAACACCCAAAAACTTTAGCTCAATCCAACGCACTAAACCAAACCACATCAACAATCCGCGTGATCAATTACCTATCTCTCTATATAAATTTAAATTTTCTCTATATAAATTTAAATTTTACAGAGGAGAAGTTCGCCGTGGCATAGAAGACCCCAGCAGCAGAGAAGAAACCCAAAGCCGGGATAAAACTCTCATTCGACACCCATCCCGGCCGCCTCCCTCTCCCCGCCTTTCCCTAGTTGCAAGAGATCTAAGAGATCAGAGATCTCAGATATTTTCTTTGATATAAGGAGGACGACGGTGGTGTCGTGGTGGTATTATCTGTCCCTTATTCTCTACTCTCTATCGCCTCCGCCCACTCCAACCCCGCCATCTCCTGCGTGCGTCTTCTTCTTCAGGTGAGAGATAAGGTTTGGTAATTCATAACCAAGGCTAACATTTGTCGAATGTTAAAATTGCATACATTTGTCGAATGTTCTCTTTACCTTATATAATGGTGGTTGTTACTTCACTGCGTGACTTAAGTAAATGAGGCTCATTGAGGGGAAATGTTCTTTGTAATAATTTTTTTGAAAGAGAAGGCTTAGTAATTATTTTAGCTACAATTTCTTTGATACGGTATAAGTCGTCCCTGCATCTTACCCATATTCTCTTTGACATTCTTACCGCATTCCAGTCAATTTTTTACTCTTTTTGACTAGGTGAAGTGCCTTCATTTTTATGTTGGGCGAAAGATTGTTTGATATTTATAAAACTTGCAGATGCTCTTCATCGGAGAGATTTCATGGGAGACAACAGAGGAGAAGCTCACGGAGCATTTCAACAATTATCAAGGATTACTAACTCTTTATCATTTTTTTTTTCCTTTGATTGTTGCAGAAGCAACTCCCAAATTAGTCTTTCAACTAATGAATGTGAGAGGACTTAGCATTGCCCATGTTAAAAGCCACTTGCAGGTATGAGAATGCATTTCAGTCATTTTTTTACTCATATGATTTAGAATTTTTTTTTTTTGATCATCTTCTGCATCTTACCCATATCCTCTTTGATATTATTACTGCATTTCAGTCATTTTTTTACTCATATCCTGCATCTTACCCATATCCTTCATCTTACTCATATACTTTTTTTACTCATATCATTTTTTTTATCATCTCCTGCATCTTATCCATATCCTTCATTTTTTTCAGGCCGAAAGATTGTTTCATTTCTCTAAAACTTGAAGAGGCTTTGAATTTGGACGGGAAGAAAAATTTATTAAGATTGAAAATGCATGGACACTCCGAATTTGTCTTTCCAAAATCCTTTTTGTTGTGTTTTTGTTACACCTTGACTCAAAATTGGTAAGTTTTAGTTTGTCCTTGATTGTAAATCCATGTAAGTTTTCTGCTTATGTAGCCCCCTGAATCATATATATAATATCAATTTGAGGTTGATAGAGTATAAATTTGTTTGGGATTTACAAATAACAACACTTTGCTACGCTTTATGCCGTCCACAGTGTTTATTTGAAAAAAATAATATATACAAAAAATTTACTTAGCCACGGTATATTAACCGTAGCTAAGATTTACAAATCTTAGCTACGGTTTTTGCCGTCCCTAATCGATTTAAAAAAAAAATTACACAAAATAAAAACCTTTCGGCGCGAAGAAATTTGGGAAACCCGCATAGAGTTTGAGAGGATGCAGCAGTGAGAGGAAAAGTTTGAGAGGACGAAGCAGGGGAAGAAGCTTTGAGAAGAAGAACCCTATTTTGAGAGGAAGAGGAAGAGTTTGAGAGGACGAAGCAGTGAGAGGAAGAAGCTTCGAGAGGAATAGTTTGAGAGGACGAAGCAGTGGAAGAAAGAATTTTGAGAGGAAGAAGCTTTGGAATAGCGATTTTGAGAGGACGAAGGTTTGACATCCTGCGTCACGATAATTTGAGAGGAAGAACTCACAATTTTCAGAGGAAGAAACTATGAGAGGAAGAAGCGTCGATTTTGAAAGGAAGAACCCTATTTTGAGAGGAAGAACCACGCCGCGTCACCTGCTGAGGGGCCTGGGATCGTACTGCATCCAAGCATTGGGCGCAAATTAGGAAGATCATCTCATTCTTCATCTTCTTCAACTTCAAGGTGGGAGAAATTTGTGGTTTTTGTGCTCTATTAAGGGTTCAAGGTGAGTAAAAATCAAATCTCTCACTTAGGTTTATATTGTTTTGCAAATTTTACCTAATCATATTCTTTGGTTTGTGCAAAAGAACCAACCCCTCTATCCCTGCTTTTGGTCTGAATTCCAATTGGCCCTACTTTGTCAAGAATACTTAAACATCTATACAAAAACTTACAAAAACAATTGATTTGTGTCACATTGTATAAGGTATAGATTGCTCGAAAAGGAAATCAATAAACTTCCGTTAACTCGATCACCTTTTACTTGGTCGGTCAGAATGAATCTGTGAAGGCTATCCTACCACTGCCAAAATCATATGTTTCCCCTAAGGCCTAAGGTAAGTTGCTAGTAGTGCTCATTGCCCCATGCAAGGAGCTTGGAAACTTTGCTAAGCCTGAGGAAAAGTAACCACAAGCCACATGCATGCATTACTATGTTTTCCTACAACAAGAAAGTGTTAAGCAAAACATATAAAAAAAACCATGACCTACAAACTACTAACTGCAACAATACTACAACATCCTCAAGTCCAAGCCATGTGAGTTCATTTCAAATGCCTTTCCTTACATGTTCAAATTTAGCAAAACTTTTTCATGGAGCTCAAGTGGTACTTCATGAATTATTAAATCTTCTTACCATCTATAGCAATAGAAGTGGATGGTAGAATGAAGTCTGACCGTCCACACTTTTGATGTATTTTAAGTGTACCAACCAATAGTGAAATGCTTGATTAGCTTGGTTTTGTTTTTAAGTCAATTGAACTTTTTTTTAGTGGTGATCCGAACTAGTGCGATATACACGATATAGCCAGGGGAACCAATCTATATGTCCACTCGTCTTGACCCGAATAAGCTTTTTCGATCTTGATTGGTTATGTGTAAACAAAATAATGTATCTTGCAAAGGTCTTACAAGGTCTTAAAGCATATACCATGAAGCAACATAGAGGAATATAAACATGGTGATGACCTTTCTTTGATGCTACAAACATACATGCTTTTAACTTTAAACCTTCACTTCCAAATACAAAAGCCTCTTTGTTAGTGAAGGTGGTGAGAATATGGTACCCCTCCTCTCCAGTCACCTAGCCTCCCTTAAAACCTTAACCATTCAATTTGCACTCAAATTCTCTCTTTGCTTTTCATTTTAGTTTAAACAAACAAGGACAAAGGGAAATTGTTAAACAATAACCACAATCAAGATTTTTTTTCCTTTCTTTCCTTTAGGTATCTTGGCTTCAAGAGAAAATCTAAAGTTTTCTTTCATCTCTCACTTTACTTTATGGCATTCTTTATGACTATCATTGAGAAAGATGAAGGAATCTAGTTCATGGCTTACACAAGCATGTTTTCATGATCTATTTGGCTCTATGGCTGCGATAAATTTGATGTTGCTTTTTGAACTTATATTTTTTTTGTATGCATGAATATGTGCAATCTTGAATGTTATAAAAGGTTAAAAAAAATCTAGAGATGAAGCGTCCAACTCAAAGAGGACAGTTGCATTCTCGAAGATCCACCTTTTCACAGCATGCTTCTACTTCAAAAGCTCTATCAAGTCAGGAAAGGTCACAAGCATGTGTCTCAACTATCTCAAACAGATAGTGTAGTCCCTGAGACTATTACTCCCTCTATTACTGGAGAGGGCCAACCTCTATCTGATGATCAACAAGACCTTGGTGACCATGATATGAATGAATTGGAACAACAACTAGAGAGAAGTGCGGATGGACGCCAATCTACAAGGTATAGGGAGGCAGCTGTTTGTATAGGTAATGTTTGCTGACTTATCGCAAGTGTATAATTTTTTATTTCCAAATATGACAGAGTTTGAGCCAATCGAAGTTATTTGTAATATTCATGTGATACAGCTTATTTAACTTTGGTGCTATTGGAATTGCAGTACGACGATATAAGAAACGCAGGGGTACTCATCAATATGATGTCCCAAACCATACAGAATTGATGGTGGTGAAATGCAATGCCTTTGGACAGCCTATCGGCAAGACTGCGGCAAAAGTATCCACTGAAATAGGTATTATCGCACGGGATGGAAGTAAGGTGCCTCTTTTAACTTGCATATGGCCGAAAATTTCACAAAATGTGAAGGAAACTATTTGGAAGATCATATCGGTAATAGTCTTGCAAGTTTAATAATATACGACAGAGCACATTTTTGCAAAAAGTATATCTATATTACTTAATATAGCTTGATAATTATTGGAATCCTACAATTTTGTCACAGGAAAAGTTCTCATTCGAAAACTGTACGGAGAAAACTAAGGTCTTTGTCTATCTTGAGGAGTGATTTTGTTTAAAATTTGATCATTAGTGTTTTTATATATCGTCATGTGATTATATTATACTAAAAAAAACTTGATTTTAAAATTTGATAGAGATGGGTCCAAACTAAAGCTTGCGAATGTTGGAAACAATGGAAGCACTATTTGTTCAAGGAATATCATAGGTATGATCGACCACTTGAGCAACAATATGAGCACACTGATGATGGGGTGGATAAGGCCCAGTGGCGGAAGCTTGTAGAGTATTGGAGGAGTGAAAATTTTAAGGTGTACATGTTAAGTACTGTAGTGTTACTAGTACGATAGTTCATATGATTGAAAGGAATTGTAACTCTAAATTTGTGTTTGCATGCAGAAAGTCAGTGCACAAAATAAAGCAAATCACGCCCGATTGAAGATGATTCATCGATGTGGAACCATGTCATTTGCACGTAAATGGGAGGAAGATGTAGCATTTTTTTCCCCAATGATTGCGATATAAAATGTATGTTATGTGCCATGCAGCTCATATATTACCCCTTAATGCATGAAGATGTAGTAGCTTATGTATATTCTTTTCATGTAAATTGTATTATTCCAGAGAAAAAAAAATCCAAATGGACAAGAACCAGATCGTATGCAAATGTTCAAAGCAACTTACACATTATTTGATGGATTATTCCCTCAGCCTGAAGCAGCAAGGAGATATGTACGTTATATTCTATGGAATTATATGAATGTACCTAGTTAATGTGTTGTTCAAATGTTGTTAACCATCATGATGTGTATTTGATCATTTATGGTTTATGGGTATGCGCATCTGTTTTGATGCAGGAGCAAATGGAACAACTAACACAACCAACAAATGGCCGAGAGGGAATGAATAGGGAGGAGGCGTTTACAGATGTGATGGGGGGGGGGGGGGATGGACATGGGAGGGCCAAGATATATGGGGTTGGCGTCACTCCAAAAATGCTTCGCAATAAAGATTAGCAACATCATGAGCAAATGAATGCGGTCGTTCAGAGAATGGCAGATGAAGCTAATGCCAAAGTACGTGAACTAGTGGAATCACATGAGCGTACTAAGCAACAGCTGGTTGCAGCTCATGATGCAACTGCACAAGAGCTCACAACTACCAAGGAGAAGCTAGCAGCCACTGAAGCAAATCTGGAGACAACCAAAGCAAATCTGGAGACAACCAATCAGAAGGTAGACACGTTGTCCATTGATATTGATGCAATTAGATCATTCATGACAAGCATCCAACCTCTAATGGGATCCGCAACGCAGCCAAGCGGTGTGAGTAATTAAACTTTAACCATACGCACCTAAATACATGAAAATATTCCTATATTGTTTTTTTTTTGTTAAAATTAGGCAACCTATTTGGTGTTGATACATGAAACTAATCCTATACAGTAATTAAACTTAGACAACACATTTTGTCAAATAATGGAACTCGTTTACCTTGTAATCTATTTTAGAGAAAACATTTTGTCAAATAAGCACCCATTTCGATTATAGCAGCTAAAACTAAACCCTTGATATTCCTGCATTGTTTATGGACTCCCTTTTGGTCTTTAAGTTTCATGGCGTAAATGACCCATGACTTTGTTCACATATGCTAAGAAGGCGACTGGTTACATCAGAGGTCTGGCTTTTGCAGGTTGTTAGCTCGACCTTGGGCTTTTGCTAGTTCTTTGGTGTCTTTGTCTGGTTTATGCTAGTTTTATGCTAATTTGAATGTTGAATGCTGCTTTAATGCTAAAATGCTGAAATGCTTGAATGCTGAAATGTATGCTGAATGCTGAATCGTATGCTTGAATGCCTCAAATGTATGTTGAATGCTGCTTGAATGCTAATTTGTATGCTTGGAAAAGTAGTAAAAATTTACTGAATGCATAGGTAAATGAACGTGAGAAAGCAGATGGCTCAGATCAGGGAGCTAGTGGAGCTCCCTCTTAGACACCCCCAGAGAGTCCTTTATTCTGTAGCGTACCTTTATTCATCAACCCTGTGTCCAATTTATCATAAGAGAGTCCTTGTTCGACTAGGCCATTGGTGGGGTATTTTAGGGAAAGATATCTGCCTGGAGATCCTTTCCCTAATAGGAGTCGTCCATGTAGGAAAGTTTCTCTTCTGGAGTGTTGTCCATGCAGGGAAGTTTCCTGGCACGACTTATACTCCGGAATTTGTTTTCTAGTCGGAATCAATGTATTGCTGGCCTGCCCATCCAGATTGATCCCCCAGATACTTGCCTTATTAGGTCTTATGGGTATTGGCCTTGACCATATGGCGTATGTGCTTATTAGGGCGCTGTTGTTTGGGTTCAACCTTGTAGACTTTGCCTCGGTGGGCTTCATGTGGTCTAGGCTTTGCCAGATTGGGTGTGCAATTAGGTTTGCTTTGCTCTATTGACTAGATCATCATGACACGTGTACAACGTGGATTAATGGACGGTTTGGTGTATCATCACAAGCTATTTGGGTAACAAAAAAGTGTTTTTTGAGTGTTTAATATGGAAATACCTTATTGGTGATGGTACTCAAAAAGTGTTTTTTTGAGTGTTTAAGAAGTATTTTAATGTGGGGGCGTTAGGAGTCTAGGGACAAATAGGGTTTTCACTGACCACACAAGACCCATTAGGTTTTTCTTGCAACTTAAGGATAGAACACGTGATGTCCTTATGACCAGCATGTCTTCATCTTCTTCCTTCTTCTTCATCATTCAAAAACAATAGTTCGATTGGTCTTGCTTTTCCTTCATCGACTCCTCCTTCAACACTCTTAAATATTCTCATCTTTCAACTTTTATTCTTCTTTTAGATGAGCAACAACCCCATCTCACCCTCTCTCTCTTTCTTCGATTTCTTTATCTGTGTTTCTCAAGTTGGTAGGAAAAGATGGTAGTCATCTGCTACATTCTCTTAAATTTCTATTTCTGTATCTCTATTTGTCCTTCTCCTGTCAGTATGGAAGGCAATTAGTTTATGCACTTTGGAATGAGTGTCATAGGAGATTTGCATAAGGAATGGTTTAAAATCATTCACAGGGTATGTACCTACATTGAATATATACTGCACCATTTGTATTCAAAATTTAATCCATTATGTTTATTTTTTTATGTTGAAAAGTATTACCAACTAAAGTGAATCTTCAATAAAACAATCAAATTTGGTTATTTGGAATTCATTGTAATGTCTAAAAATTTTTAGGTACCTAAATTTTTTAAACTTTTGGATCAATCCGAGCAAAAACATCTCTGAACAAGGTTTTTGCACCATAACAAATGTGTTCGAAAAATAAGAGCAAAGCAAACAAAGCATGTACAAAAGTAAACCAACCCCTCGGACTACTATGAGAAACACCGATTTCAAATTAGCAAGATCCTAATTGAGCACATCTAGCATATTTTTTTCACAGTTGCAGAATCACTATAATGTACTCCATTAAGTTCGCCACCATATAGCTCAACACTATATTTCAATTCCACCAGCTCATGTACCACTTTAATGGGCGAAGAACCAACCCCTTGGCCTTTTGGCTTAGGGTTAGAAGACTGAAGATTATCAAATGGGTTGGATTGGAGACCAGTTTCAGTGAATGTGGAGTGTTTTATTCTAAAAGGGGTCTTGTGGTGAATTGATAGGAATGGAACACTTGGTTTGTTGGTTTAGGGTTTGGCCTTGATGTGGACATGTATGCTTGATAGGGGAAAAATATGGGTCTGGATAATTAATTGGTTGTATGTGAATAAAATTCTCTAAAAAATTCGATTATAAATAATTCCAATATTTAAAGAGTGGTTTTGGAAGGATTTTTAGAGGATATTTGGGGAAAAAGCTTGTGGAACATTGGGGTATCAAGTGGAAATAAAAATGGTATGTGGATAGGAAAAATACAAAATAAAAATGTTGTTTTGAGCTCAAATATTGGAACGTTTTGGGCTCAAACATTTGAAAGGTCACTGAAGATAATAGGACTGCATTTCTCCACTTGATCCTCGAATCTTGCGCATTATAATGGAATAGCCTCGAATTTCATAATTTTTTTTTTCCATTTTTCAAAAATTATGAAAATAATCAAATTCGAGATAAATAAAGGCATTTGATTAATTTTAAGAACATCTAAGGACTAAACCTATTATTAGTATGGTAGGCAATTAGCGAAAGCACTCTGAATCATTGTGAGCATTCACATAATACAACTGTAATTCATTAAATACCAGAAATATGCACTCTGATATGCATAATTGTTAATGCCTACTGATGCATCCAAAAATCGCCCTCCTGTGAGTTTGACCTGCAAAATCACTGTTAGACTGCAAATGACCACCTTTTTGGTTGCCGAAAGCATTCGATGCTTAAGTCAATAACTCTGTAGGAAGAATGAAGTAAATCTGGACAAAACTCAGTTAAAGTTGCATACCTTTGTCGAATGTTCCATTTACCTTTTATAATGGTTGTAGTTAACTCTTTGCGTGATTTAGCATGTGGGGCGCAACGGAAGGAGATGTTTATGTAACAGTCTCCTCCTTAATGAAGATGTGTTCATTGAAACATAGGTCACTCCACGGCTCTTTATTGGTGCAACATTATTCTTTATGAGAGAACGTATAATGGGCTTGGATTTGGGCTTTGATTCGTCTGGCCTGGATTTGGATCTTGTTTACACTTTCTTAGAGGTGGGACTAGCTTGGGCCTCTATAATTGTCCTCAATCCTTCTGGGCTTTATGAGTTGGTCCAATGGATTGGGCGTTGTATTCTCGTGATGAGGTTTTATGCCACGTGTACTGCCATGATGATCGGTCAATTTTGACGTATCATCAGCTACTCCCCCTAGTTAGTGGGTATGTTTGAGTATCCACTAACTGTGTGGCGGTTTTTCTTTTTGATTATAGCATTACGGCTTGGTTAGTGCCCTTACTATCTGCCACCGTTGTTTCCTCTCCGTTGTTTCATCCGCCTGTTCGTTTTTTGGCGCAATTTTTGGGATTTCATGTGGTTATCACACTCATCACGTTCTCCGAGGGTGGTCCTTTCGTTGTCCATTCCTATGTAAAGGAGGGGCTTTGTGTATGCTCTTCTTCCTTCTGCATCTTCTCATTTTCTGGTTGTTAACCTCTTGATTTTTCTTATCCGTCCTATAGTTATGTCTAACTCTAGAGTAGTCGTGACGGATGTTAGACATATGTTATCCCAAAAATCTAGATATGTCTAACTCTAGAGTAGTCGTGACGGATGTTGTCCAGAGTTATGTCTAACTCTAGAGTCACGTGACGGATTTTTCTTTTCGTGACGGATGTTGTCAAGAGGCAACGAGTACCCCAAGAGCGCGACACACGTGACTCTGGACAACATCCGTCACGACTACTCGTTGCCTGATGATTTGGTGATGAGGACGACATATGTTTCAATGGAACATACCCCAATAACGACAAATAACGCCTCACGCCTCCAAATGCTTCATTGAGACATATGTCACGACTACTCACGCCTCTTGGAGATGTGTTCATTGAAACATGTGTCAAGACCGAGGACGACAAATCAGGTCCTTAATGAAGTTTCCCCCCTTTGAATGATGATGAGAAAAAACTTGTTGCTTCTTATGGTTTGCCGGATTCTTCCGGCCTCTCGATTGATGATTTGCGCCTCATCGAAAATAAAATGCTTTAGATGGGTGTTTGGCTGTCGACTAATCCGAAGGGTACTACATTGCACCTCACATTCTTAAGTCACGCAAAGAGTTAACTACGACCATTATAAAAGGTAAAGGGAACATTCGACAAAGGTATGCAACTTTAATTGAGATTTGTCCATATTTACTTCCTTCTTCCAACAGAGTTACTGACTTAAGCATTGGAGTGCCTTCGGCCACCAAAAAAGTGGTCATTGGCAGTCTAATAGTGGTTTTGCAAGTCAAACTCATAGGAGAACGATTTTTTGACACATCAATTTTAAGCCGTCCGTGGGGAACAACGAGTTTTCCTTTATCTTAAAAATAAGATTTAGTTACAAAGCTCGCGCAACCTGATAGAAGATCAATGGAGTACTCCACAAATCTTTGATCTAACGATAACAAATATGACATGCATCCCAATACTGATCCATAGACAACCATACCTACCGGTAGAGAACTCTAGCAGGTAACAATTCAAACGTCTTTGACATCATGGGGAATCCCCTCGGATCCCCAAGTGGAGATGCTTATGGCTCAGATGGACAGCGTGAAAATGATAGACAGGATCATCCGAAACTTATAAGGCAACAACTTTCAAGAAGAAATCATCTAGCTTAAGAAACATCGGGCTAACCATAGCTCCAAATGCAATCAGGGAACACCCAAATATGAGAAAGCATTATTGGCTTTGACAGCAAGTCAAAGCGAGATTCTCGAAGCAATGGCGAAAAGAGATGTCAAATGGCCACCGAGGATGACAGAAAATTCGGATAAGCGGAACAAGGGCACACACTGTCTCTTCCACGACGACTATGGCCACGATACCGAAGATTGTCGCAGCCTAATAGGCAAAATTGAACGCCATATCAAACAGGGACGATTCAAAGAGTTCACCAAACTCAAGAACGAAATAGTTGTTTCAAAGGAGCAAGCGAAGGAAACAGTTTACGTCTTGCACGACACAGGTGGAGAAAAATAGCAATCCAATCGATCTAGAAAGCGCATAGTCAGGGACTTACGCACAAAGATCATATTTCAGAAACCATCCGCACAGCGTGCAAAGACAATGCAAAGGACTCTAACCTTCTCAAACGAAGATGTTGATGGAGTTTATTTCCCACACAACGACGCTTTAGTGATTTCGGTCATGATAGCAAAATGGGAAATCAAAAGGGTATTGATCAACACCGGCAACTCGACAAACCTTTTATACCTAACAGCTTTTCGAAGAATACAGTTCACCACTGAGATACTCTCACCAAGCGATCAGTCTATGGTAGGATTCAGTGGGGAGCAATGTAACCCACTAGGAATGATCCGACTACCTGTCGAAGCGGGAGAACCAGGAAAGTAGCGAGTACTAATGACATATTTTCTCATCGTCGACGCTCCTACTGCATACAACATGCTACTCGGGAGACCATGGATACACAATATGGGTGCAGTATCCCCCATTTTGCACCAATGCATGAAATATCACACCAACAATGGCATTGGAATAATAAAAGGAGACCAACCAGTAGTCTGAGAATGTCATTTTGCTACTATAAAAACTCCTCATAGATAGCAATTACCGCAACAACTGGAGGAGCCTTCGTAGCAACCCGATGAAACAAGTTTTGGTTCTCCAAATGATAATACGGCTTCTACCAGTCTGCGAGATCGATCCAACATCGGGCAGTCGGAAGAAGAAATGGTCAATATCGATTTAGATAATGAAGCTAAAATGGCAGTTCGAATCGGCACAAAATTCCATCCCGAACTCGCCATGAAGCTGATCCAACTGCTAAAAGATAACCAAAATATTTTTGCATGGACAATGAAAGACATGGTGGGAATAGATATATCCATCATTTCCCACAAATTGCAAGTAAATCTAGATAAGAAACCAGTTAAACAAAAAAGAAGACCGGTGGCCCTAGAGCACAATCAGGCGATAAACGAAGAAGTACACCGATTGCTCAGCACAGGGATGATAAGAGAAGCTCATTATCTGGATTGGCTGGTGAACACGGTACTGGTAAAGAAGAATAACGAAAAGTGGAGGGTGTGCGTGGATTACACCGACTTAAATATAGCTTGTCCCAAAGACAACTTCCCACTTCCACGAATAGACGAAATAATGGATGCAACTACTGAACACAAGATGTCGAGCTTCATGGACGCGTACTCCGGGTATAACTAAATACCAAAAAAACCCCCACCAAGAAAATACATCTTTTATAACGGAAAAGGGGACATACTATTATCGAGAAATGTCGTTCGGGTCGAAGAATGTAGGAGCAACATATCAATGGCTAGTGAACAAGATGTTCATATAACATATCGGCAAAACGATAGAGGTCTACATCGACAATATGCTCGACAAAAGTTCACGCAGAACAGACCATGTTACGGACCTCGAACAGGCTTTTGCCCAGCTTCGGAAATACAAGATGAAGCTAAATCCAAAGAAATGCACCTTTGGAGTGAACTCAAGGAAGTTCCACGGGTATATGGTCAACCAGAAAAGAATTGAAGCCGATCCAAAGTAGATACAAGCGCTTCTCAACATGCAGTCGCCGACAAACATCAAAGGTTTTCAAAGTCTTAACGGCCAGGTCATCAAACAAGTGTTTGCTTTTTTCAAAATCTTGAAGGGGAACAAGACATTTGAATGTGATGACGAATGCGAAAGAGTAGTTCAAAACCTTAAGACATGCATGGGAAGCACGAAGCTGCTAACAAAACCAAACATAGGAGAAACATTGTATCTGTACCTGTCTGTGTCCAATCACGCAGTAAGTTCAGCGCTAATAAGGGAAGAAAAAGGGGTGCAGAAACTGGTGTACTACTTCAGCAAAACACTTACTTATGCCACTAAAATCGCTTCAGAAAAATGGGCAATAGACCGAACAACCACTTCGATCAGTATTACACAAACCAGACTTATCGAGAAGAATGGTAAAATGGGCAATAGAACTTGGACAATTCGACATTACTTATGCCCCTAAAACCGCTGTCAAAGCCCAAGCATTAGCAGATTTCATCACCAAGTTCGCAGGAGGCAACACCCAACCCGGAGATAAGAAAAGCATAACAGAACAGCCCAAAACAATCCCTGAATGATGGATCCTCCGTTGTGATGGGGCATCCAACGAGGCAGGAAGCTGAGCCAAAATAGTGTTATACAACTCGGAAGACATTACACTAGAAAATGAGATAAAATTCAGTTTTGAAGCCTCCAATAATGAAGCCGAGTACGAAGCTGTGATAGCAGGACTACAGTTAGCAAAACACCTCGGAATAAGGGACATTAATGTCTTTACGGACTCCAGGCTGGTGGTCAACCAAATAAACGGTGAGTTCCAAGTGAAAGACGCTCGAATGAAAGCCTACCACCAGAAAACTACAGAACTATTAGAAGGATTCCAAAACGCCACCATCCGACAATGTGCACGAGCAAAAATTAGAAGAGCGAACGAGCTAGCTAAAGAAGCCTCAACTTCAAAGGATAACGACAATCCGTTCGTCATCACGCAAGGTAGCTCCATACTAGAAAATCAATCAAAAAAAGCATGCGCCGTAAATCAAGGTGTCAATTGGATGATTCCAATACTGGCGTACATTTTAAACAGAGAACTCCCAATAGACAAGATGAAAGCCATGAAATTACGGAATCGGGCAGCCATATATACAATGATAAATGAAAAATTATATAGGAGTTCTGCCACAAACCCGTTATTAAGATGCCTAGCACCAGGAGATGCCAAATACGTCCTAGAAGAAATACACCACGGCACATGCAAGAATCACCCAAAATGAAGAACATTGACCCACAAAGTTCTCATGTTAGTGTATTATTGGCCAACGATGTGGGCGGACGCTCAGAAGCTAATTCATAAATGCGAAAAGTGCCAAAGATTCACTCCATACAGTCACATGTCGGGACAAAATCTGACTCCAATGAACAGCCCCTGGCCGTTCGCACAATAGGGAATGGACATCCTAGGGCCACTCCCAGCATTCGACAAAAAGAAATTTTTCCTCGTGCCAGTAGACTACTTCACCAAATGGGTAGAGGTAGAGCCCCTGACAAAGATATGGGAAGCACAAGTCGAGAAATTTCTCTTGAGAAATATCATATGCAGATTTGGGATCTCAAGATTAATCGTTACGGACAATAGGAGGATGTTTGAAGGAAAAAAGGTTAGGGTGTTATGCTAGAGCATGAATATCCAGCAGCACTTCTCCGCACCAGCACATTCACAAGCAAATGGGCAGGCCGAGGTCACTAAAAGAACAATTTTGGAGGCAATTAAAAGAAGACTCGAGGCAGCAAAATGACTATGGACGTCTGAACTAACTGGTGTTCTGTGGGCGTACAGGACAACAAAACAAACTCCCACAGGAGAACACCTTTCGCACTCGCTTATGGGTCAGAAGCGATGGTACCCATGGAGGTCGGAATACCAACATTCCAAACCAAAGATTTCCACGCTGAGGACAACATCGAAGCATTAAGAGTCGGGCTGAATCTCCTCGAAGAAAAATGAGAAACAACCTTGATTAAAACAACATACCAACAATGCATGGCAAGGTACTACAACAAGAAGGTATGGATCTGAAACTTCACTGTCGGAGACTGGGTGTTATGAAAGGTCCAACTAAACACAAAAGAGCCCGCGCGCACGCAAGCTTAACCCAAACTGGGAAGGACCATATTGAGTGACAAAAATCAACAGACCAGGATCATACTGGTTGGAAGACAAAGAGGATGTAGAACACTTGAAAAGATATTATCAATAAAGTCTTTCGCTCTCAATTTCGAAACAAACAAATACGATCAAGACAAAAATTCAGATTAAAAACAGACTCGAAAGAACACTCAGCTTGGCTAGAGTATCGAACAAATAAATATGTTGGACGAACAAGTCAGACAAAAAACTTTTGGCCTGATCAACCACGAAGTAATAAAGTACCAAGACATAAGAGTCGAACTTTTACGTCGACTATAATGTACGACATCGTCATCCAAATGAGAAACAGGATTCCGTAAACCAAAGCTTCCGTACGACTAGAATTTCGAGTATTTAAGGCACCCACGAAAATCCGAACAACAGAAGTCAGAGATTTCCCAGAAATGTCACAAGCTAAACAAGCTGGATATATGGGACACGAAAATGCGAAATAACAAATTTCCATATATCTTCTAAGAAAGGAGATTACAAAAAAAAACAACTAAGAGGAATCACTATCGTGAACAACATCTTCAGGAAGCATAGGGTCAGCAGGCTCCTCGACATCCGGATCACCCATCGAATCTAGAACAACTTCCTCGACATCGTTGAACTCCTGCTTAGAAAGGCTATGGTAGGCGGACATGTTCAAACCCTGCGTTTCCTGAAAATCTTGGCGACCCTCAACCACTCTCTTGAAATCTGCGGCCTCCACTGCCTTCAACTTCTCCTTAACAGTCGACAGCTCGGCTTGGGTAGACGCTAACTCTTTATCGACATTGGAAAGTTTAGTAGTGACTGTCGACATCAAACTTAGAATTCCGCTCAATAATACGGGCGGTAGCAGCCTTAAGCTTGTTAGAACACTCATTGGAGGAGCAAATAGCCTTGTCACATTCGCCCTTTCGATCAAACAACTCTTTCACAGCAACATCCATACAGGAACGCAACTGGCCCAATTCCACCTCGGATGTCTCGAAGTCGGAAGCAAATGTATCACACGTAGCCTCAAGTTCCTTCAGTAGCTCTCGTGCATAATCCACAACCCTCTCATGTTTAGCGCATTGCACCTTTAACAAATCTATTTGATGAAGAACATAGGAGTTAACCAAAATATGTCCCGAAAGCTTCCACTCAACATGAGCAACCTGATCACGAGACGCCTTACTGTCTGACCCTATAACAGCCGCATAAGTAAGATGCATCATCCCATCCATAAGATGTTGAAGGCCATCGTCAATATGATGATGTGGTTGAGGTATGGGCATAGGAGTTTTAATAGCCAACTGCCCGTGACAGCCACCAATAAGGTTGTGAGCACTATCCTGAACATCAATCTCAGAAGGCTAGAAGGTCTCGCCAAGGACAGAAGGAGCAGGGATAGAATCAAAAGGAGCAGGGCGAGAAGCAGGAGTAGCACGAGCTCTCGAAGTACCAGCCACAACAAAAGAAACAACAAGTTTGTGATCTTGAGAACGAGCAACAACTTGATCCTGTACTGACAGATCATAATCAAAATCATCCAAGGTGTAAGGAGACGTTTCTGTAATAGTCTTCTCCTTAATGGAAATGCGTTCGTGGAGGCATAGGTCCCTCCATGGCTCTTTCTTGGTGCAACATTCTTCTTCTTTATGAGAGAACATATAATGGGCTTGGATTTTTGGCTTTGATTCGTTTGGGCCTCTATAATTGTCCTAAATCCTTCTAAACTTATGAGTTGGCCGATTGGATCGGGCGTTGTATTCTCGTGATGAGGTTTTATGCCACGTGTACGGCTGTGATGATCGGTATATTTTGATGTATCATCACCTACCATTCACTTGCAAATATTGGGTTAGTATGGTAGGCAAAAATGTAAAATAACTCGTAGACTATAAATAACATTTGTGAGTAAGGGCCATCGTTATATATGGTTTGGGATAATGGGTGCTTGCCAGCCTCTATCGTGCTCAAGATGGGCCCTCGTTTGCTTCTCTCAATTCGTGATATTAATAGAAAAATCTATTTTATCTCATTTTACGTGTGAACATCTTTAATCTCTTGTTTCTATTTTCAAATAGTATTTTAAGCAAGTATAGTAGGCATGGTAAGCACATGTTTGAAATAACCTGAAACATGGTAGAAAATTAGTGAATACATTTGTAATTTGTTGCCTATTAGAGATATGCAGTCTAAGATTCATAAATAATTAGTACATACCATTCACTTCAAAATATCAAATTGTTTAAAACTTGCACCTACCATACTACCATGATTAGGAAACTTTGAATCCACAAACCATTTAGGTTGTTTAATAAAAACTTGTTCATTGATTACTTCGTTTAGAAAGGAACTTTTAACATCCATTTGGTAAAGCTCGAACTTGAGAAAACAAGATACAACGAATAACATTTTGATCGACTCAATTCTTGCAACGGGAGGGAATGTCTCTTTAAAGTCAATATCCTCAATGTAAGAATATCCTTGAACTTCCTGATAATCTCAAATATTACCACAAGCACACAGTTGTCTATTGAGTTAGAAACCAACAATACAGGTTGAACCCACAAGGAATACTTGAAAGAAGTTGAAAAACTTGTTTTAAAATCAACTTGAAATATTTAACCTAGTAAAGAAAATGTTTGTTCATGAATTTCAAAAGATAAAAATAAGAACAAACTAAGATAAATGAAAGAGTTCAGGGCTTTGGGCTCACCATTATGGATTGATGGCACTCAAAATACTATTCTTAAGTTATTCACTCTATTTCAGGCTAAACTCACCTAAGAGGGATTTTCATCCTCTCATTTGGCGGATGATTTAACTTTAGAATCATTTATTTCAAGCCTTGGAATAATCATGATAATGTGGGATTTTTTAGAACACATGAAGAGAAACTTATCTACTTTATGACTTAAAATGTGGAAACATATCTCTACTTAGGACTTAAATGTGGAAACATAAAGCATGAGATGAATCCAACTAATTGAAACACAATTTATCTAAAAGTTTCATAGAAACGTTGAAGAACCAAATACTAAAGCAATCTAACTACAACATTGCTTCTTAAACTAAATACATAAGAAATAGAAGAAGAATAAGTTAAAAGAGCCATAATGAGGTCATCATCCCATGTAGTTCACCACACTCTAAGTTGGGTTTACCCGCTCATGGTAAACTCTCAAAAACACTACATCTATTGTACAAAATATATTATACAAAGTGTATTTTAAAGTGTGATGAAGTATCTCCAAACATATGGGTATTTATAACTGAAACGGAGTGAGTTTGATACATAGATAAAGTAATGGTGATGTTGTTGGGTAATAGGTGATTTCCATTTTGAGCAAACAAACGAACTTGAGAGGATTATGGGGAGTGATTTATGGTGAAAATAACATCATTAGTATGTGAGATATAAGGAAAATGGTTTGCATGTGAATTGAGAAAATAAGGTTTAAAAAAACAAAATGGGATGGAGGTTGAATTTTGAATTAATACCTTGGGAATTTGTAGAGTTTTTTTTTAATTAATTAATTTATTTATTTTAATGTCGGTCATGGGGAGGTTCAAATCTTAATTTTGACTTCCTCGAGATCCTTAAACTTGTGATTCATGTGGGCTTGATTCCATGGATCTTGGGCTTGCAAATATTTGTGCTTTGTAGGGCTAAAAGTTGGCCTTATTTTGCACTTTGTGTCGAATTTGATGATTTAGTGCTTAATTCCTAGAAAACACACAAAATGCATGTAATGACCTAGCATTTGTATGTTTAGGGGCATACAATATAACATTATATGCATATCAAAACCTACATTTTGCTAATCCTCGAGCAAAAAAGACTAAAATCTGACTCACTTTCGCAGGCATTGTGATTACATCTATTGTATGCAACAAGCCTTTGAACCCTTAGGTTTCCTGATAAGCATATAAATGAGACATTTATGCTCCTAATTATACAATTGCTAAGTCCAGTTATCTACTAAAAATATCTCATTACGTGTACTTGTGTATTTTGTAAAAATTCAACCATTAATCTTAAATCATACACGAAGTGGCACAATAAGGCTAAGCTCAACAACTAGAAATCCCACTGAAAATTCACATATGTATTGTCAAAGATTTTCAAACCACAGACCCATGAATTCAAGCCCACAAAGCACTACCATCTACGTACGTATCTCGAGGAAATCAACATGAAGATTTTGCCATCCACATGGCCAACATTATCATACCCAAAAAATCGTTACAAACTCCAAAAGTGTCAAGTCAAACTCCACTATCCATTCACACGTTTTTATCCATTCCCTTATTTGCATAATTCACAACCAAGTCACTTTTCCTTATTTCACCCCATTAGTTTTACACCTTTTCTTATTTTACTCAATCACTTTTACAATTTTCCATATTTTACTCCACCTTCCACATCCACATTTTTCTATTCTCATTCACAAACAACTTCCCATAATTTTATCAAGCTCATGTGCATACTCAAACTACTAACCTCTCCATTATCCCTACAAATCAAGATCCTATGTAGGTCTGGCTGCCCTGCGACTATTGATAGGGTAATTGTCTCGATTGGGTAGCAGTTTTCTCCATTTAAGCGAACATGGTCTGATTTGAAGGTGTTAGCTCTCCTTCCGTTAGTTACATCTTTAGGAATGCGTTAAGGAATAGTACATTGATGGAACTGCTTGTATCCGCCAGCGACCTTCTCACCTCCCAGTTTGTTATCCTTACTAAGAGGACTATGGCGTTGTTGTAAGGGGAAACAGACTCCCTTCATGTCTCCATTCTGCGAACGTTAAGCTTGAAACTTTTTTTTTGTATGTGTTGGACGAGATGATCTTGGTAATGTGATCTAACTTGTAGTTCTCATACTGATTTATTTAGTGAAGGATGCGAGTGTTGTCTCTTCTTGTTTACCCCGTGAAGGACACGTATGACGTAAGGAGTCATGTTTTCGGTTTTTTGTATGTTCTTTCGCCTTGGGTTGCATGTCCCATGAGCCAATGAACTCCTTCAGTCATCCTTTCTGGATCCAGTATTGGATCTCATCTCTGAGGCTCCTGCAGTATTTTGTATCATGGCATATCTCCTTATGGTAAAAATAGTGTTTGCCTTTATCACTTTTCAAAAAATCCCCATTGAGTTTCGGTGGTCACCCGGTGTCTTCCCATTTTTCCATGGCGGATAAAATATCAGACAAACTGGAGTTATGCGGAGTGTAATATGGGTACCTGGAGCCGCTAGCCTTGTACAGCTTTGCTTGGCTGAGCCCACTCTGGTTCTTGCTATATTTTTTGCTTGGAACTATCTCCCCTTTCATCCTTGTCCTTGGCTCTGGAGGAGTGTTTTAGCTCATTTCCCCCCTTCTTGGCTGCCAAAATTTCCTCCAAGGTGATGTATTTTTAGGCACTTCTTAATAAGCTTGCCATATTTGCTGGGGTTCCAAGGTGAGGAAGTTGTAAAACTGACCTTATCGGAGATCGAAAGTGAAAGAGGTGATGTATGTGTCGACACTACAACCGTCGATCAAGGTCAGATCTTTATTGAAACGAGTGACATACTCCATAAGGGTCTCGCCATGTTTTTGCTTCAGGTTAAGCAAATAGTGGGGCCTTTTCTGGATCCGTTGGCTCCCGACAAAGCTGGTGATGAATGCCTTTGCCAGGATCTGGAATGATTCAATAGATATCGGTTAGAGACTGTGAAACCAACAACCTTCTTCAGGTTGGTGGGAAAAGTTCTGCACATGATGGCTTCTGAACTTTCTTTAAGTGCCATCACATGGTGGTAATGGCACAGATGATCTAACGGATCTAATGTTCCATCATAGAACTCGAGCTTCGGGAGATGAACTTCTTTAGAAGATGGGCACTCATGATCTCTTTCGAGAGTGGAGGGATAGTGAGATCATACAAGACATCAAAATTGATCGCCCCTAGTCGGAGTCGGTTCTTGGTCGTGGCCCTGCCTGTCTTTGAGGCATGGTCCCCATGATCTTCATCTCCTCCTAGGATTCCCTTTCGGCAAGAACTTTTTTCCTCCATGGGGAGGTTTTCGCTTTCCTGGATGCCATTTCGTGCGTCTTCCCGGGTATGGAGGGAGGAGATTAGCTTATGTACTTGAATTGCAGGCTGAACATTAGTTTATGAATAGGTTCACTTGGGCCTGCGTTGAAGCCTTTCTTGTGTTAGGGTTGGCTCATGCCACATCCATGGCTGTGATCGGGTGACTGTTCAATGTCTCATCAGTTTTCATCAATAAATATTTATTTTATTAGGTTCAGTATTTCAAGTTTGATTTTAGAACAAGGTTTCCAACTTCTATTAAGCCTTCACTATGGGATTCGACTTGTGCTTACCGATTTGTAACTCAATAGACAACCGTGCCCTTGTGGCAAGGAGATCAATTACTTTCTCTAGTGGATAAGTAGTCTAGTAAGGGTTTCCAGAAATGGTAGCCACAAATATCGGTGATACTCAAGACTTGAGACTCTTTAAACCATGGTCAATGCAATCATTTCTTTATTTATTCTTGGAAAATTCCTACTCAAATGCATAAGCCCGAGGAAGTATATTCATCAAACCTATCTAGGTAGTATAAAGTCAATAATAGATATTAGTAAGTACTACCCATAAGTTTAGAACTTATTATACGAGTCAACACTAAGATTGTGAATGCTTATTTGTCACAAATTTCCATTTCAAAGTGGACTAATCTCGAGATTGCTTGCTCGAGTATTCGCTTCGACTTCAAATCTCACAAGGTAATATAGTCGTTCAAAATGAATCAATTAGAGATTTCACTTATTCTCTCAATGTATGTGAATATGATGAGATAAAAATTTGAGATACTTCACATACTAAGCAAAAAATAGATAATTTGGAATTTATAAAATATGATCCCTAGAAGGAATATCATTAATTGAGAATATTGACTTCATTCACCATCAATTTTTCTTGAGTTACCCTCCATATTACAGCCATACCTTTCTGAGGATGAAAGTATGATTTTGACTATGTTGTAATGGGGTTTAGGACAAGGGTAAACAATGAAGGATAAGGATAAATAAAGCTTTTGAATAAATTAGATGTCTAAGATAAGTGTAAGGTTGACTTCAAAACTTGACTCAACTCTCTTGTTTTTAAGCATCAAATTTTCTTATTGATAAAGAAGTACTAGTTTTTTTTTTTTTTTTTTTGCAATATAAAATAGCATTGAATCTTGAGGATTTTTTGTAAAAAAAATTTGGTACCATGGATTATAATATTCATTGATGTTTTTTTTTTTGACAACTCATCCCTAACCTTTCTAAAGAAACAAAGGGACATGGTAGACATAATTGGCTAATCAATGGATTGATGTTAGTGGGCTAAGCATGAAGGATAACATAACAGGCTTCAAACCAAGATTCAAACCAAGAGTAAATAACAAACAGAGTATGCTACAAAGCTCAAACAAGACAAGAAAGACATATCTTCATTTCCCTAAATTAATATGGGCTTTACGCCTTAGGTAAACTTTAGAAAGAATTATGGTGATTTTCAACTTTGATTTTGTTCTCAATATCTGACAGATAAACAATAAAGTATAGATATTAGACAATGAGAAAGTGTCAGACTCAAAAAGATAAGAATTATCTTATAATCCTCAGAAAGGAGAAAGACCATAAAGTTCGCAGGTTCAAGCGTCCACTAGTATTCTTTTAAGTTCTCTAGATAATCAATCCACTTTCTAACTTAATAATGAATATCTAACACAACTCTTGAGGCGTGTTTGATTACTTAATGGAATGGGTTTGACCAATGACTATTACAATGGTTTAAGCCATTCCTTTGTTTCGTTGGGTATAAAAATGGCGTAATGGGAATGACTATTACAAATTTTATTGGTAATGGGCATTCCTTCTCAAAACCCTATGAATGCCAATTACAATGGCTATTGTAATGGTCAACACTCCATTTGTCTGATTTTCTCTCCTTAGCTAACATAGATGCCTCCTTAACCACCATAGATCCACAATCCATGGTTGATAATTGAGGGCATAATGAGAAAGACACAAATCATTCTCATTACCATTCTCGGTCTCATTCCATCGAGTAACCAAACATAGTAATATTCCCATTTCCATTCTCATTACCATGCCATTGAGTAACCAAACATGGCCTTGGTGTAACCTAGCATTAAATGTCTAACAAATAGGTACCACATACTCTTAAGTCTTATCAAATATTGACTGAGTACTAAACTTCAAAGTTCGAATCCATACACCTATTGAATACAACTGAGATTTACAAGAACACTTCTAAGCACAATTAAATACTCAAAATACAAAAGTTTTTTTAAAATGATGAAAAAGTTTTGAAAAATTATTCAAATGAGACTCCTCGATTTGTAAAGCCACAACCCCTTTCAACCTAAAATTGTTCTGAATGTTCCTAACTATGACACCATGAGTCGACCATGAATAAAAGAGAGACAATAATAAGTAGACATGGAAAGGATATAATGTTAAACTACATGAATGCTTAAATGACTTGTATCAAGATCCAAAAAAAGTAAGACATGAAATGGATCCGATCAAATCATAGGGTCTGTTTGGTTGGCCATTTTCCATGAGAAATGGAATCTAACTCCCATGTCAAATGGTTTTCCGTTGTTTGGTTATGTATTTAATGATTGGAAAAATATTATGCACTTGACTAATTTTCCCATCTCATGGGATTTCAAAATTTTTCCCCCTCCCTTAGAAGTGGAAAATACTCGAAAACAGTTTCAACTCTCATGTCAAACATATGTATATTGGACAATAAGATGCAATTGATTTGACATGCCTCACAAGAGAATCCAAGAAAATTCTCAAGATGAAATTCTAATTTTGACTTAGAAAATGTTTCCACAAAAGAATGATACAAGTTCAACTTGTCAAAATGAGCAAAATCAAGTTGTTGTTCTAGGAGATGCCATGGGTTAGGTATGGATAGGTTATCAACCACTTTAAGATCATCACAATTTGTTTCATATTTCCCAAAATAATACTTTGAATGATGCAAATCAAGTCTAAGCTCAGGGAACTTCCTAAAACTAGGGAAAATGTTAACAAATTTCTCGGTATCCACCTTTTCATCGAAAATGGATGTTCTAGTCAAAAGAGAAATATAATCACATGAAGACTTAATTGGATCCTCTTTTGTGTCAACCTCTAAAGTGTGTATATGATCAATAATGGGTGGCACAATAACTTCAGTAAACAAGGAGTCATTGAAGAAGTGACTAAAGAAGTCTACAAGTTCGTCATGTTTATCAATGTTATCATCTTGAAAACAACACTCATGATTCATCCACAATCCTTCTTCGTCATACTGTCTCACATGTTTCATCCACTCATCTTATTCTACTTTGGAAGTTTGAGGGTTAATATAGGTATATTAATGTGGCACAATTCATCAACTCTTCACTCTCCACTAATAGACCTTT
Organism: Berberis vulgaris; assembly: GCA_963556465.1. Lineage (NCBI taxonomy): Eukaryota > Viridiplantae > Streptophyta > Magnoliopsida > Ranunculales > Berberidaceae > Berberis > Berberis vulgaris. Next base: position 63,868,180 of record OY747131.1, read on the forward strand.
TTTGACATTCCTCCCTAACACTCATCAGTGCATCATTTTGACGCCTTAAATCCTAAATCTCGGTCAAAATTTGCTTAGTAGCATGCTAACGTTTTGTTGTCTTTTGTATTGACTAACTTAAGGATTGCATATATTGATCTAAACCCTCTTGGAGTGAAGGAGAAATGCTAGTTTTTACCCATAAGTTATAGGGATATAAAGATGACGTGGACTACATATTTTGCATGAACTAACATGGATTGATCTCACTACTAAAAAAATCCCCTTTTGCGACGACTCGTAGCGCGACGAGGGAAGTTTTGTTGCTCAAAATTAACTTGGCGCGACGACGTATTTAATATCGTCACACTATTACAAAAATAGCTAACTATTTAACTCGAGGAACTGTTTCGTCGCGTAAAAATATCTTTCGCGACGAATTTAAAGTCTTCGTCGCATAACTAATATGCGACAACGTGTCGTCGCTTAAAACCAAATGTTTTGTCACCCTAAAATTCCTAGGGCTACGTGTCAACTACTTTCAATGACCAACTTGAACATTATCGGGCGACAAAATTTTTCGTCGCCTAAATATATCTTATGCGACGAACTGGAAGCCTTCGTAGCATAAATAATATGTGACCAAGTATTGTCGCTTAAACCCAAATATTTTGTCGCCCCAAAATACCTATGGCTATGTGGCGACCACTTTGAACGACCAATTTGAACATGCTAGGGCGACAAACTTTGTCGTCGCCTAAATATATTTTACATGACGAACTGAAACCGTCGTCGCATAAAGTATTCACGACAAAGTATCGTCGCTTAAAGCGAGCAGGTTCGTCGCCTAAAACATCCCAGGGCGACGAATGGTGTCGTCGCACAAGCTCTGACCTGTTCATCTTCTCCACAAATTAGAATAATCAGATTTGCATTTTTCACTATTTTCTCCTCTCGTTTTATTCTTTTTCTCTGCACAATTGATTTCTCTCACTATATACTACAAGCTTCCAGTAGTTAATTAGGCTTCGTCCTCTCTCTGCGTCGCCGTCCACACCTCCAATTGTCTCTCTTTTTCACTTGGAGAACATTGAGGAAATTGCTAATTTTTTTTTGAAATTTTATGAAATTAGGTTGCTATCGTGTGGATTTTTTGGAGTGTCTCACATTGCTTTTTGAGTGCATACTAGATATTTATTAATTAATAATATCTACATCGTCCACTTGAAGAATTGTAATTGAGATGCTGCCGAAAATTTTCCACATTGAAACCTAATCGCATTAGTGTCGTTAATTCTCTTGAATTATCATATTTTGTTTATAAACTGAAAACAGGTGTAATGGAAAGACAGTGGATACAAAATCAGGACAAATGTTGTGATGAATATTTAAATGGGATTGAGAGTTTCATTGAGTTTGCAAGGGAACATGTCACTGGTACGACGAATCATATCAAGTGTCTATGTTAATGTTGTAACAATTGTTTGTGGCAGACATTCAATATGGTTCGATATCATTTGGCGAGGTATGGGATGATTCAGAATTATACGAGGTGGATTTATCATGGGGAACAACGAGAATTTGGTTCAACTTCATCGAATTCCCAGCCACTTGTGCCGCACATTGATGAAACGTCCATGAATGATAATGACCAAGTTATGGGTATAATAAATGACGCTTATCCATATGCATCGATGAACGAAGATGACATTGATGATATGGTAGGAGATACTGTACCTCCCAACATGCTGCAAAGTGAAAAGTTAGAAAACTATGAAAGACTGTTGAAACAAGCCCAACAAGCATTATACCCCGGTTGCATAGAGTTCTCCCTGCTTACTGCCATTGTGGAGTTGATGCATTGCAAAGTGAAACATCATATGTCGAATAAGTGTTTTTCTCATTTAATGAAAATTATGAAGCGGATGCTTTCGAAGGAAAATGTTTTGCATGAGGATTATCGTAACGTGCAAAAATTGTTGAATGGTCTCGGTTTGGGGTATAAAAAGATTCATGCTTGCAAATACAACTGTGCATTATTTTATAAGGAAATTGAAGGGATGGATGCATGCCCTGTGTGCAATGAGCCAAGATATAAGCCTAATTCTGGTAATAAAACGAAGAAAATTCCATAAAAGGTTTTGCGTTATCTTCCACTGAAGCCCAAATTGCAGCGATTGTACATGTCGACGCACACTGCGAGTCATATGAGATGGCACAAGGAAGGAAGGGTTGATGATGATTTTTTGAGACATCCTGCTGATGGAGAGGCTTGGAAAGCATTCGATACTATGTATCCCGATTTTGCAGAAGACCCGCGCAATGTCAGATTGGGGCTTGCAACTGATGGATTTAATTCGTTCGGGAATAGGAGCTCTATTCACAGCACCTGGCCCGTTGTTGTTGTTCCTTATAACTTGCCCCCTTGGATGAGTATGAAAAAAGAATTTACAATGATGACTTTATTAATTTCCGGTCATCCCGAAAAGGACATTGATGTTTATTTGCGGACGTTGGTTGATGAGTTAAAAGACTTATGGGAAAATGGTCTACGTACATTTGATAAGTCTACCAACACATTGTTTATGTTGAGAGCAGCAGTGATGTGGACTATACATGATTTTCCCGCTTATGAAAATATTTCAGGTTGGAGTACTCAGGGCTATAAGGCATGTTCGATATGCAACGATGATGTAACGTCTGATTGGCACGCAGGAAAGGTTTGTTATATGGGTCACCATAGATGGTTGCCCTAGGATCACGAGTGGCAAACAAATAAGGTGGACTTTGATGGAAAAATGGAGAACGACACTAGACCTAGAGAATGGTCGGGGGATGACATTTTGGCTATGTTGAATAGCTTGGAATTTGGTCAGATTGGCAAACATCCCGATAATCGTGATACTAATTTGCACAGGTCAGCTACACATCTGAACTGGCAAAAAAGAGTATATTCTTCGAGCTTCCGTACTGGTCGAAATTAAAGATCAGGCACAACCTAGATGTGATGCATATTGAAAAGAATGTGTGTGATAGTGTGGTTGGGACAATTCTTGGCATCGAAAGAAAATCAAAGGACACTGTGAAAGCGAGGCAAGATTGTATGAACATGGGTATAAAGAAACGGTAAAAATAAAAAAGGACATCCCTATTTTGCAGTTAAACCGCCAGTAAAGATAAAAAAAAATTTAAGTTTTTTTCTTCTGTGAAGTTTCCAGATGGGTACGCATCTAATATTGCCCGTTGTATGAAAATGAGTGATGGGAAAATGTCAGGATTGAAGAGCCATGACTGTCATGTACTACTGCAACGTCTTCTTCCGGTTGCTACTCGAGGATTTTTGCCATCGGGTGTTGTTGGCCCTATTACAGATTTGTCGAGATTCTTCCAGCAGCTATGCGCAAAGTCTCTGCGCAAATCGGATATAGAAAGGTTGCAAGACGATATTATTAACATCTTATTCAAATTCGAACAGATATTTCCTCCGGCATTTTTTACTTGCATGATTCACTTGATGATACATTTACTGGGTGAGGCAAAGCTTGGTGGGCCGGTCAATTATCGGTGGATGTACCCAATAGAAAGGTAACTCATATGCTTGTTTCTAACTATTCTTCATTTACTATAACGAGTCTGACATCTTTTATATTTTGCAGAATACTAGGCACATGCAAAAGGTATGTACGCAACAGGGCAAGACCCGAAGGATCCATTGTGGAGGCATATATTGCAAATGAATCACTTACTTATTGTGCAATGTATCTCCATAATGTTGAGACGTCCTTCAACCAAACTCAACGAAATAATGACGGTGGTACTAGAAGTGAGACACTTTCTGTTTTCGCGCAACTCGCACGACTGTTTGGCGAGCCACCAACAAATGATCAGTTTAGCGATAACGACATGAAAGTTGCGCATTGGTTCATACTCAACAATTGTGACGAGGCCTTGCCATTTTTGTAGGAGCATGAAGAACTAGTTAGGCGTAAGTATCCTTCACATTTACGGGTCAAGAAGCACTGTCAATTGTTTCCTGAATGGTTTCGCAAACACGTAAGTTGATAACTATAAGAAAATTTGATAATATTGCATTATTTTTTTTTATAATTGGTATTCAACATATTCTGAATATATATAAATTTTTTTTAATAGATGTTACAATTGAAGGAAGTAAATTTACCTCTTTACGATGATGAATTATCAAAACTGGCGAGAGGTCCTATTCGATCTGAAACATTTTCGGGTTGTTATGTGAATGGTGTTAAGTTCCTGGTTATCGAGCGAGATAACAATTTGAGAACTCAAAATAGCGGCGTATCAATACCTGGGGACGGTGACACCGCCGATGTTGATTTCTATGGTAAACTGACATTTGTAATTCAATTACTGTACAAAGACCGTTGCCAAGTGATTTTATTCAAGTGTCGTTGGTTTGATACAAACCCACATAAATCTGGGAGTATTAAACGAGAATATGGTCTAGTAAGTATGAACACGAACACACTTTGGTACGAGCATGATCCTTTTATTTTGGCAACTATGGCAAAACAAATTTTTTATCTAGATGATCCTAAAGCCGGTGGTGGATGGAAAGCAGTCCAGACGATCCAACATAGAAGTATATGGGACATTCCTGAAAAGGCTTCTGATGACCACAGTGATGACGACACCGCTGATCAAGAGAATTCATCTTCAAGCATTCCCATTATCCAACAACCATTTGAGTTATTTGTCGAATTTCCTCCGATTGATGGCGAATATGATGTTGATGTATCACCTGCAAAATATGGCATTTTTGGAGAATCTGAGGCAACCATGTCAGATGAACATGAAGAAGAAGTCGAAAGTGATTAATCTACTGATTCAGATTAAATACATTTGAAGGATTATAATTTGTTAGATCGTTTACAAGATGTTAATAGTATTATGTATTTTGTTAGTTCATTTAATTAAATTTGTTAATGTACTATGAATTTTTTTACCATAAATTTATTAAATGAATGTCGAAGTTCAATTAATTAATTAATTAATGATATAAAATTTTCTTCCTAAAATAAGCAAATTTGATGTTTGCGCGACGAAATTAGAATATTTCGTCGCACAAAATGCTCTCCCCCTAAAAATCATGGTGCGTGCTTTTGGCGACAATTTTGAAAACTAGCACGAAATTTTGAAAACTAGCGCGACGAATTAACTGGTATATGGCGACGAAATTTTGAAAACTAGCGCAAAACAAAATGGTGTGAAAATTTAAAAACTAGCGCGACGAATTCTCTGAACCGACCCTTTTAATTAGAATCGTTTTTCCATTGCTAGCCCAATCAAAGCCATTTCCTCTCTTATTTCGTTGGAAGAGAAGAAGAGATCTAATTTCCTCTCTTGTTGAAGGTAGTTGGCAGAGAAGAAGAGAAAAGAACAAAAGTTCATGGAGGCTTTCATGAGCAAAGAGTAGAAAGAAGAGGGAAAGGCAAGAAGAGAAGAGGAAACGCAATAAGGGGTCTGCTGCTATGCGATTGAGTCTGTTGCTGTGCGATTTGGTTTGTTGTTCGATTGGGTCTGCTGCTGTGCGATTGGGAAAGGCAAAAAAAATTAGCCCTAAATCTACCCATACTCATAAGAAAAAAGGAAGTGGAAAGGCAAGAAGGAGGTGAATGATATTGGAAAAGTCTTGGAACTTCATACAACCTCTTCTCCACCGTCCAAACGATCTTGCGAAACTGAAACTAGCAGCAGGGTTTGGATCATTTACGTGAGTGAGCGACTCGCACTAACTCAGGTAACTCATCAATCAAATCCCTCTCGATCTCCATTTTTTTCTATATGTATTGTCTTGGATTCAACACGATGCCCTGCTGTTTGATTTCTATGTTAATAACTAGGGCTGAAAACCGAACCGACGGTTCGGTTTTTCACCTAAACCATGAATCGAACCGACTTAGGTCGGTTTTAAAATTTTCAAACCGAAACCGAACCGACCATTAACAAAACTGATCCGAAATCGAACCGATTCTAATTTATGCAAACCATAACCGAACCGAACCGACTAAAATCAAACCAAAACCGAAATAAAACCGAACCGACCGATTATTTTAAACATATTGTATTATTTATATATAAAATATATATTATTTATTATATATATTCGGTCGGTTCAGTTTGGTCGGTTAAAATCACATAGAAACCGAAAATCGAACCGACCACTTCGGTTTTGAATTTTTTAAAACCGAAACTGATCCGAACCGAATTTAAACCGAACCGATTAGTTCGATTCGGTCGGTTTAATCGGTTTGATCGGTTTTTTGTTCAGCCCTATTAATAACAAGAAGAATTCTTTGTTGTTTTTTTTTACCTGAATTCACTACTCTGTTCTTTCTTGGTCTGCTATTGATCATGTTTTCTAGGAATTGATCATGTTATGGTGTTATATTGATGGCTTTTTTTTTTCATGAATTGCTCAAATCTTGTGCCATGGGTTTTTTTTTCAGTATACTTTGATGGGTATTTGACTATTTGTCTTAACGAGTTCTCAAAAAGTGTTAATTTCCTCTAGAATGGAGCTTTTGATTTCTGGAATTAAAAGTGTTAATTTCGTCTAGAATGTCGAGTATTCTTATGCATCGGGGCAAGTGATTTATGGGAGTTGGGATAAAACACTGAAGTGTTGGGATCCAAGAGGCACAAATGGAAAGGAGCACACTCTTATTGGGACATACCCACAACCTGAGCGAGTTTATTCACTTTCCCTCATTGGACATCGAATGGTTGTAGCCACTGCAGGAAGACATGTAAATTTCTATGACCTAAGGTATATGTCAAGACCCGAGAAGTGGAGAGAGTCTTCATTGAAGTACCAAACTAGATGTGTGTTATCCCAATGGCTCAGGTTTTGCTCTTAGTTCTGTAGAAGGTGGGGTTGCAATGGGTTTTATTTGATGATCCTAGGTAACATGCTTACTAATTTTTCGTAAAAATTTTAGGTATTTGTTTTGCTTTTAGTCATGATGGTTTTCAAGAAGTTCAAAGTCATGTCAATGTACTAGAAATATATTTGAATAGCCTGCGTGCCATGAAGCAAAAAAGCATTGATCAACATGTGGTTCATGTTGTGAAGCTAATTGTTCCACACCATGTTCATATCCCGTGAGAGACGCCACTGTTTTGGTCTTAATAAATACTATTCCCATCATTACCTCCAAATGATTCTCATCAACTGACATTATCTTTCCATTATAACTTAATGATCAAGTATAATCTCACTTCACAGCTCATTCTCCTTAATTTCATCAATAAATAAAAACTCTCCGATCCCATTTCTCAAACCAACTGGATTTGTTAGTCATTTTATGATGTAAAAGTTCTGAGAGGTTTCTAGTAATGAAAATGCAACTTTTATTAAAATTATGTCATTTTTTTTTCTTAATTTCATATACGAAAATTATATACCAATTATTGAACCTGGATTATTGTCCTTCGAACTATGCTACATCTATTTTCAAACCTTTGTAAGGACCACGAGGACATTTGTCCCATGGTGTAGATATTTTGGCTTCTACCACATGGAAAGTTTTTGTGGTTAATTTGGCTGCCGTATAAATTAAAGCTAATCAAAATACATGATGGATCCAGTTGTGGGGAGGTTGCAACCTACACCATGGCGTAGTGATCTCAAATTTTTGGTTCCGCCCTTCATGGCACGCCACAGTTATTTCATCTTAAGGAATATTAATGCTTGCATATTGATCCTCAACTGACCTAATGATCCTAGATTATTACCTTCATACCTCCAAATGATCCTTAATGTGATATAATCATCCCATCATAATAATATCTATAATGACAAAGACAATAAGATAGTATTTCAAATGGCTTGAGTTTTCCACTAGGTTTATTCAATTTCACTAATACATTCACCTAGGAAGGAACATTAGTACACAGTTCATCTTTAAGTTTGTATTTATTTAGCAAAACTACAGTTTAGAGCTTTTGCTAAAGCTTGGGTATTTCTCAATAGTATACTTGTTTATGGTGGATGCTTTACATTTTATGTTCTTTGAATTGTTTATGCTGGATGGTTTGTGATAGAGATATAGATTGACTTCTTGCCCCAATTTCAGCACCAAGAGGAGGCATAGATAGAGATTAACTTCTTGCTCCAATAATTGCACTTACTCAGGTACAAGGCAGTGAGTACTTCTATTTTATTCCTTTTTCAATAAAATTGTGTATAATTATGTGTCATATGTGTTTCTGCCTATAGCAACTCGAACTATCCCACAATAGGCACTAGGTTGCTAATATTTCACTTTACTCCTAGGTATGTGATTGATTGATATCAAAAAAATTTATAGCAGGATGATTCTTGGCTTCTTTGATGCTTGCAATTTGTGGGTGATATTGTTAAAGTGAAATTCTATGTGCTGGGATTGGGGTTGGACTAGAAAGAAAGGTTCACAAGGGTAAAATTTATACACCTGTAAAAGAATTAAGTTGTTTTTATTTCATCTATTTGAAGTGCATTCATTATTCCTCATTGTAATTGTTGTGTTGTGTTTTTATTATTTTGGTCCAGATGGCTTATTTGATATCAAGAAAACGTAGGCCCGTAATTGTTGCTGCTAGTAGTTCGGTCGTCGCTCCTCCGCCCAACGTATCTCATTCCGCCATTAATGTTCCCGCTACAAGGGCTACTTATATCAGTACTCCACCAGCACATGAATCAAATGTTCCGATCGTTGATCAATCTTCATCATCTGGATCAGTTCCTCAAGTTCTCACTCGACGGAGCGCCAGATGAACAAACCGTCGATTAGCGGCTCCTGAGATTGCACCCGAGACTGTAACCATGACCGGGGATGTAAACCCCTCCCCCCAAGGAGATGGAGAATTCCCTAGAGGTAATTATAAACTTAAGTTTTCCTCATCATATTCGGCAAATTGATTTTTTTTTTACAACAGCAAAGAAAACGAGAGAGCCCTGTAGACAACTAAAATCCCAAAGGATCACACGAACCACTAACACACGCATTCCCGTAGTGTAGGCTCCTAGTCATCATCACTCGCAATCGGCGAAGATTAATAGTTTGTTGGTGCATGACATTGGTGAAATCATTCGCAACCATTGCCTGATGACATCCTCATCTTGGAGTGAGGTCAAGCCCGAGACGCAAGCCGAGGTGCTGGACGCGCTCACATTAAGTTTTAGCCATTCATCTCAACCTTTAATAATTAAAATCATTATAATGCAGAAAGTTTTGAAGGTTTTGCATGTTTGTGCTTGTAGTTTTACATGATTTGGTATAACTTATCTCTTTGGGCCTTAATATTCTCTAATGAATATTATTTAAAATTTCAGGTTAACTTTGAGTTTGACATGAATGATCCAAACATTCATGAATATATCACCGGTATGTGCGTGGATCGATATAGGAATTGGAAGCATGATTTCCACCGATACTTCAAAACGTTTTTTGATGTGGATAGTGCTAAGGCACAACCCCCAATCAAATTGGAGCATAAGTCTGATGAGTGGTTGTGGTTGTGCGATCAATTTCGAACTCCCACATTTCTAGTAAGCATTAACGTTTTTATTTAATTAAAATAAACATATTTATTTATATATATATGTAACAATGCATATGTTTATTATATATTTTGAATAATTATACAGAAAAGATATGAGGCAAACCGTCGTCAAAGGAAAATTCTACATCATTCTGGTTTATTGCCTTTCTCTTACAGGGTGGAGGAACGACGTCTAGTAAGTGAACTCATATGTTTAATTTCATTATTTTATTTTTAGTCAATACATTCAATTAAATGTTTATATTAGTTGGTTTATTATTTTAACAATGTTTTGTAGGAGGGTTCAAAATTCTCTGAAAGCGACATGTTCAAGGATGTTTATGCATTACCTGGCAATGAGGTGGCTGTGAAGTTGCATGTAAGTTTTATTCTTTGCATTTTTTGCATGTTGTCACTTCTGTTGTTTTAAAAGTTATTAATTTTTAATAATTTTTTTAATCAAGGAAACGATGGTGGAGAGGCGGGATGCCTACATGGAGCGAGTGGCCTCGCAGCATCCTCCGAAAACTCCGTTGGAGCAGCTCACAATGGATGATCCCGATGCAGGATTACATATTTTGACGGAGACATTGGAATTGCTAGGTCCAAGACCCGGAAAGATTGTTTGGGGGATTGGGAAAGCTAAAGTTCGTGAGGTCAACACATCATCTTCAGCTTCACAGCAGTTAGTCGGAACCGTTTCATCATTACAGTCGAAAGTGGAGGAATTACAGGATGAGCTAAATGCTGCAAAATGCTGGAGGCAGAGCGATAGGCCCGAGAGGCGGAATGACAAGCACAAGAGGCAACTAGGTGGAGTATGTTATTAGGGGCTCTCTAGCAGTCGGGGATTAATTTGTCGAGCCTCCCGCTACTGTCGACAAACCATCAGCCACCACATCCCTAAATCATGTACTGATTTGTTTTTTTTAATTTGCAACTGATACAGTACGGTTTAAAAATTTTAATTTGTAATGGATACAGTACGATTTTACATTATTAATTTGTAAATTTAATAGTATTTAACTAAATTCTCTATTCGTGAGACGATTCAATTAATAAATATTTCAAATTTAATTAAAATAAATATTTGAATTAAAAGATTTCAAAATTATTAATCAAAATTTTAAGTGACAAAAATTTTCGTCGCATATGAATAGATCAAGCGTGTCTGGATCGCAGAACCTGTGTGACAACATTAGAGTGATGAATATTGTTGTCGCGTAAAGAATATCTTGCGCGATGAAAGGTTTTTCACCATTGAGTTAAGCCGACAAAGTCTAACGCGACGAAAGTGATCTTCACGATTGAGTTATGCCGAAAAAGCTTAATGCAACGAAATGGTTAATCGCGTAAGTATATTTTGCAGGAAGAACCATTCTATTTCTTGCGACGAAATTAGCGTCGCGCAAAACAATATTACACGACGCACCATTTTGCAACGATCTTTGGTGTCGTCGCGCAAAAGGACTCTGTAGCGACGAAGATTTATTTTCGTCGCACAAACGCTTGCAAGACAGAGCTGTGGCGACAACCTTTGTGCGACAAATATTTTGTCGCCCAATATTTATGGCGACGAAATGTTGTCTATAGCGACAATTTTGACTACGTCCCTAAAGGCCTTTATTTGTAGTGTCTCTACCAAATGCATTATAGGAGAATATAGGTACAACTCATTGCTATGCACATATTGGGAATCAAAGGATGGTGTGTCCTTAAAAGGCTCATGACCCTATATGGGTGGGTGTTGGTTCCAAGGTGTTTAGTTTCCATATCCATTTTGAGATTAAAGATTGGCATGAGCAAAACTTTATTCTAAGGGTTAACCTTGATTTACTAAGGCAAATTAATTTGTCTCGACATTGACGTGATCATCCCAAAGAGTTTTCATAGAATTAGTGACCATTTAAAAATTTTTGATAACCCTGTCTTCCTAATCACAAAAAGATTAGACTTGTATAAACTCCATCGAAATATCACTCTCTAGGAAAAAAGGTAAGAAGTGGTGGTGTAGTCAAACTGGTTTTTACCGACGCATACCAACTGGCAGTAAAGTAGTCTTGCTTCGATAGAATTCGACGCGGTCTATTCTTTTTGTTAGGTCCTATGAACACCATTCTATTTGCTCTAATTATTTGAGTTAATTGTAATTGGTTTGGTCAAGTTGGAATGTTAATTAGTGATGAGGTTGGTGATCAAGTCCCACTCAGTTGCAATTAGCTAGGTCCTCTCTTATGTAGTTTAGCAGAGTTCGGTATCTTGCAAAAATTTAAATACTCAAAAACATTTTAGAAACACTTTATTGTTGAAAATTCGAAGTGGGTTGTGAGAGGTAACCCCCCCCCCCCCCCCCCCCCCCCCCCCCCCACCCCACTCAATGGTGAGGGATGAAACAATTGATGTTAACCCAAGGGAAGTATCTCCTAAACTTTAGTCTTCCAGGGGAGTACCCAGTGCAGAAGCCAAGGGGTTTGATCACCTCATTTGCAATGAAGCTTTGACTACCCTTGACTTTTGGTAATATCATGGATTCTATTTTAATTATTAGATATTAAATTCCATACAACCACTTAAAGAAAAAATAACATGCTAAGTTTTGGTACAAGTATCATCCATTGTTCAATAGTTTCACAAAAGCTCGAATCACTTACTTGGGTATTTCCCTCATTTATAGTAGATTGAATAAGAAGCTCTTTGTCAAGTGTTCCTTTTTGTATAACCTGGAAATTTCACACTGGAGAATAATTAGTAGCCTTTGAACCAAAGCAACTAGTCAAGAACTCAAGTTCACACAAGTTTAGAGAAATCCAAAAAACTTTTAAGAAGGAACACAATGTCTTTGAAATTCCCAACAGAGTTAAGTTTTCTCAAACAAATATTCAAAAATCATTTCACAATCAGAGGCTTGAGAAAATTTGAGGTGAACTCAAACAAGAAATGCATATTCCAGGATTATAAATCTTACATGAACTCAATTTTGAGTTGACCCTTATTCAAATACGAATCCAAAAGATGCTTAAGAAACTAGATTTAGAAAAAAACATTATATGATTTGGAAAAGCTCAAAATAGAATTTTCAAGAAGTAGAAAATAACATTCAAATATCAGTCATCTGCAGTAGTTGAAATTTCAGAACAAGCAACCATACTGTGAAAAATCATATCTCCTACACTACAAATCCAATTAGAAATTCGAAATATTCCTTAATGCTTAGACCATCTATATTTACAAAAAAAGAAATAAAACTAAGTTTAACTTACCATTAAAATTGCATGAATGCACAAATTCTAAATTTATAGACTTGTAACTAACAACTAAATGATGGTTTTTCCCAGCATTAAAAGGTGAATGCTAAAAAAAATAAAATTCCATTGCCTTTCCCAGCAATTGCGCCAAAAACTTGATTGGTGTCAAATCTTACTGTAAATGCACGATTGTCTGTTGAGTTAGAAACCGGCAAGTACGAGTCGAATCCTACAATGAGGGCTTGAAATTTTGTTTGTTAATTTAAAATCACAAATTAGTTAGATGATTAAGATGAAAAATACATGTTTTGTTTTATTAAAGTGTAGTGATGAGACAATAAAATGTTGTTTCTAATCATCTCATCAAAAAATTTCTAACCTGAAAAAAGTGAGATAAATTAGTAAAATGGCAACTAAAGGTGTCAAACCAGTCCAACTAAGTAATCAAAAAGAAAAGATGGAGGAAGAAAAGAAATAAAAATCTTAGAAAAGTAAAAGTAAAAATAAAAATAAAATTTGAAAAATATAAAAGCAAAGAAATAGTGTGGAGGGATGAAAGATATGAATAAAAAGGTGCTTGACTTTTTATTTAAATATATATTTTGCAAGATTTGTAGTTCTTTTTTTTTTTTTTTTTTTTTTTTTTAAATTAACCTCCAGTGGGGAGGGGCAACTATGGAATGCCAGACCGTTATTAAATATCCATAAAAATACAAATCATTGCGGGGGTACATTACGACATTACCCGCGTTAACTCTAAAAACAAGGTTTATAACAAAAATTTGAAAGCAAAATCCCTGGGAAGAAAGAAACAAAAGGAAAAATGAGGAAACAGCCAGGAATAGACTATAAACTCGAGCACACCCAAGACTTCCGAACCAAACAGCATACACCCACAGCCCTGCATCCACGCAGAAAACCTGAAAGAAACAAAACAGCGTCACATCGCTCCGATGCACCCAGCGTCGCAGCCCAAACCTTCCATCCCAATCGCATGCACCCAGCATCACAGCGCTCATTGCTTTGTTGTTCATCTCCGTGATGGCAAACAAACTGAACCAAAAAAAACATGAAAGAAACAATCTGTGAATCTGTCCCTAAACTGTCTCTAATCATCCCCGTGGCGAAGATACGCCGTTTGTAATCTATCCAGCCCCAACAAGCCAGTTATTCGCCTGGGAAAATCTCTCCCATAGAAAAAGCCTGTCCCAAGATCATGGAAAGCTTTAGCGGCTAATGCATCCGCCACTGCGTTTGCCTCCCTATAGATATGTTGACAGTGTAAAGTCATCGTCATTGTCAACACCTTAATTTCTTTCCAAATATTCTCCAAATGCCACGGGATTTTTAAGCTATCTTTAAACCAGCCACAAACCAATGCAGAATCTGTTTGAATAATCACCTTTTTGAAACCCCAAGTGAGGCATAGGCGAATTCCCTCTAAAAGAGCCAAAACTTCCGCCTTGTTGGTAGAACCCAACCCGAAAAACATGTATTTTCCAACAACCCCAACGCCTCGAGAGTCACGAATAACCACTCCACCCGCTGCCATATCCTTGCGAGAAGACCCAACAACATTAAGAGCCACAAAATTTGCAGGGGGGGGATGCCAGTAAACAAGACGAACAGACTTCCTTCTAACAGGGATCACACCCAACCCCAAAGTCTGTAAAAGAGCCTTATTGCTGCTTCCTTGCTTGGGAATAATGAAATTATTTGCTATTTGCAACTGACGCCGAATGTACAGGATCACAAAGGCCGAATTGGGTTGGCCATTGTCAAAAAAACATTTGCATCTTTGTTTCCAAATTTCCCAAAGAATGAACATAGGAGTAAGAAAGAATAACACACCTGTTTGAGTAGTGCGTTTGGCTTTCTTAAACCATATTTCGAGAACCGTAGAAATTTCTGCTGGGCGTCGAGTATGAACGTCAAAGATCCTGTCAAAATGATTCCACACCTGCCTTGCCAATTCTCCGTCTAGAAAGAGATGATTCAACGATTCCTGTTGTGGCGCTATGCAGCAATGACATCTAGATGCTAGGCTCAGACCACACCGGTAAAGTTCACCGTCCACTGGTATGCCACGACGAAGCAATTTCCAAACAAAAACTGATATTCTGGACGGCACAAGGTCGTGCCAAAGGGTTTGACATAAAGCATTAATCGTGCCATGATTCCGTAGCAGCTCGTACACCGACCGGATTGAAAAAAACCCATTCGGATTTGGGGCCCATAGACACGTGTCCTTCTCATGAGGCTCACCACATAGTCTATCTGCATAAAGTTCACAGCGCTAAATTTCTAAGATCATGGTGAACCAACTCAAAATTCGAATAAGATACCTCGCGGATTGAAGGCCATAAATCTTGTTCAACCAATGCTGCCGATCGCTTGAAAGAAGCCACCATGTTCCAATTCTCCTCAAAGAAGCCAATATCCCCAATGCCAATACGCCAAAACGAATTACTCAAAAGGAAGTTTTTCCCGAGCATGATCTCTTTAAAAAATGGAGACGCCCCACTTTTCGCAAATTGACAGGATAATCCAACACCTCGTAGCCAATATTTATTCCTCATGAAAGTAGCCCATAAAGAGTCAGAAGTAAGTAACCTCCATAGAGCCTTTATCCGAAAAGCCTTCATCACAATCGTCAAGTCTCGCACTCCCAAACCGTTCTCCGTCAATGGTAAGTAAATATGTTCCCATGATACCCATTTTTTCTTAAGTCTGCCTTCACAATCCCCCCAGAAAAAATCCGCCAACAATCTATTAATCCGTGCTATGACTGTCCTTGGTACACACATGGTGCTAAGTATATAAATTGGAATGGAGCTAAGAACATGCTTTATCAAGATAAGACGACCACCTGGGGATAATAATTTTGCCTTCCATCCTTGAATACGGCCATGAATCTTAGAAATTAAGTCTTCAAAATAGGAAATTTTGACTCTCCCTTGAAAAACTGGCCCACCCAAATACTTCAAAGGAGCAGTGTGGAATTGAAAATCTGTGCCACTTTTTAAAGCAACGATACGCTCCACTGAACACTGAGCAGCCAAAGTAAAAGAGCTTTTTCCTTCATTTATTTTCTGTCCCGAGGCCTTACAATAACATCGCAGGAACTCCATACATCCTGAAACTGAGGATTTTCTACCATTTAAAAATACCAGAGTATCGTCTGCATATAGAAGATGGGAAATTGGGTTGCAATTCCTGGGAGTATAATAGTACCCAATTTTGCCAGTCGCAAAAGCTGATTTCAAACCTCTGCTCAAAACTTCGGAAGCAATAATGAAAAGAAAAGGAGATAATGGATCTCCTTGCCGAATGCCCCTAGTGGATTTGAAATAACCTCTGTATACACCTTGCAGCAGAACCGAGAATCCACAAAAAGTAATACAGTTAGAAATGATATGACAGATTCGACCCGTGAAGCCAAATTTTTTAAGTACTCTAAACAAAAAGCTCCATTCCAACCGATCATATGCTTTCTCCATATCAATTTTCAGCACCACATTATCTCCAAAGACCTTCCTATTAATGTCTCTGATCATTTCCTGCGCTAGGCCAATATTTTCGCCAATGAACCTGCCTTTAACAAAAGCCCCCTGCTCCTGAGAAATCAACCCTGGCAAGATATCTACCAACCTATTGCACAGTATTTTGCTAAAAATCTTATAAATCACATTACACAGACTGATTGGACGAAAATCAGAAAAAGAACCTGGATTATCAATTTTGGGAATCAAAGCCAAGAAATTCGCCGAGAAAGAAGTCGGCATTGCAACCCCTTCGAAAAACTGAATAGCAGCCTCCCATATATCCATACTTAAAACCTCCCAGCAAAACTGATAAAATCCAGCAGAAAATCCATCCGGACCAGGCGCACTATTTTTGGGTATGTCAAAAACAGCATCTCTGACCTCCTGAAGGGAAGGCCGTTTAACCAGAGTCTCACAATCACCAGGGTCCAACAGAGTCGGGATACAATTTAGCAAATCTACATCTTCCCTAGCCGTACCTTGAGAAGACAACAAATTAAAGAAAAACTCATTAGCCCCATCAAGAATCTCACCAGGATCCGAAATAATTCTACCGCCCGGTAAAGTGATCTGAGTAATAGCGCGTCTCTTTTGTTTGGATTTGGTGGAAGCAAAAAAATACTTAGTGCACGCATCCCCCTCCTTGAATTCCTTTTCACCTGATTTTTGAATCCAGTAAAGCTCCTCCTGTTTGAGAGCCAATCTGTACTCTGCCTGACAACGGTGTAAATTGCAGCAAGCCTGAACATCCCAGTTAGCATTAACATTAAGCCCAGTATTACTGTGATTCGCAAATCCCGCCAAAAGAGTTGTTTCCCACTGCTGCATTTCATCTTCCAAAGCACGAATTCTGCTGAACACATTACCAAAGACCGTCCTATTCCACTGTATCAGAACTCGTCGTGTTATTTTAAGTTTGGCATCCACTCTATCAATAGGTCTCATATTACCCATGTCTGTCGACCATGTGTCCTTGACCAAGTCCAAAAAATCAGAATGTGTCGTCCACATATTAAGGAACCGGAAAGGAACATACCCGATTTTAGAGTTAGTCGGCATGGAGGCCAACAACGGGGAATGATCTGAGAAAGTTCTGCTAAGATGTTCTACTTTTGGACTACCAAAATCTGTTAACCAAACTGAATTAGTAAAGATCCTATCCAATCTGGCCCAAATGCGCTCACTTGCCCCGCCTGTTATTGCACCAGGTGAGACGAGGACCCGAGAAGCCACAATCAATGAGACCACAATTGTCAATACAATCAGAAAACTGAGACATACTTGCCCTGGATGGTTCCAAACCGCCTACTTTCTCTCCAGAGTGAAAATAAGTGTTAAAATCTCCTCCGACCATCCAAGGAATGTCATGGGTAGCAGCAAAATTTGTCATGTTCAACCATAGGTCCTTTCTCTCATCCACAGAACATTTAGCATAAACAAAAGAAATTAAAAAAATTCTTGCATCAGAATCCTTTACCTGGCAATGAATGATCTGGTCCGTCATATCCAGCACCGAAAGAGCAAGGGAAGTATCCCAAAGGATCCATATCTTTCCACCAACCGTATCATTCGAGGCAAAGCCCCCTAGACGAAGTTTGTTGCCAATCTCCATTGATCTACTAACAGGAATCATAGGCTCCGCTATCATAAGAATTCTGATTTTATGCTCCAACACCATATTCTTCAATCTCCGCTTCGTGGCCTGATTACCGACCCCACGAGCATTCCAAAACAAAAAGTTTTCCATCATCTTAAACACGTTGAGAAGATTTGCCCTTCTTAGTCTTGCGACGTTTGCCCGGGAGGACCACTGGTTGGACTATATGCTGTTGTTCCTTATCCGATAGAGACCCCAATGTTAAATCTGTAATAGCTTGAGGTTCCAATCCCATCTCCGAGTCTGACACCGCCTCGTCACTATCATCTGTTGGGCGAATCATGGTATTAGTGGACTTTGAATGGTTCTTGCTTTGCAAAACACGATTCTCCTCAACCAGCTGGACGAAAACTTCATGCAAACTCCCATCCACCTCATTCCTAGCCACCGAAGGCATAGATACATTACCCGTTGCCATGGAACGAGCACGTTTGGCCATAATGTCTGTCAACTGTGTCATCACTGTCGGCTTCGCTAATTCCTTCCCAAACTCCGGAACTCCCCCGTCCCCTTGAACATAAAGAGATTGTGGACCAGGACTGAGCGATGCGGGCGGAAGGGGGCTGACAGGCCGTGTGCATGCAGAGATGGACTGCACCGAACCGACCTTGTTCAGGCTGGACGAACCTGGGTCATGCTCATTCTGAAGCCGAGGAGAATCGAGGTGCGCGACCTGACTGGGATCTGATCCTGGAACTGAGCAGGAAATGTTCTGGAGTGAAGAGCAAGTGCTGTTCGGGAGCAAAACAGGTGCTGTGTGGGGACAAAACAGGTGCTGTTCGGGAGCAGCGCAGCTGCTGTTCGGGAGCGGAGAGCTGGAGAGCGCAAGAGCTGGTGAGCTGGGGAGCGCAAGTGCTGTGCGGGGGCAAATCAGTTGCTGTTCAGGAGCAGAATCGGTGCTGTTCGGGGCCAGAACAGGTGCTGATCGGGGGCAAAACAGGTGCTGTTCGGTAGCAGAACAAGTGCTGTTCGGGGGCAAAACAGGTGCAGTTCGAGGGCAATGCAGTTGCTGTTCGGGGGCAGAGCAAGTGCTGTTCGGGAGCGCAGAACTAGTGAGAGCATGGCCTGAACCTGGAGCACTATCTGGTCCAAAGTGTGGGCTGGAATCCGTCACTGGAGATTTGCATAACTCTATATTCGTCACCTTATTAAGACTTAAACTGGTGATGATTGCGGGATTAGGACCAGCATGAAGTGGACTTGGTTTGTTCACTGGGTTGATCGCATCGCCAGGACTGTTTGCAATGCCTGGGCTGCTGACAACTTGAACGGGGTCATGAGCTAGCTGAGAAGCAAAGCGTGGAACGTCTGGGTTCCCCAACTGCTTGAGTGTAATGTCATCTTGCGTACTCTCCGCAACGAGAGCAGTGGATGCGACATTAAATTGGCCACCCTTGGCCCCGGATTGTGAGTCTACCGAGGATTGATGTGGCTGAGCGGGGAGACCCATAACATTAGCAATCTCCGAGATATTGTACCCCGCCTCTAGTAGGCATTCTTCTGTAGTTTCTGTAACCTTTTCACCACCAGCATGAAGCATTGGTTCACTCTCATCCCCAGCCATGTTCTCATTGAGCAAATCAAATTTATTTGACAACTTCATATTAACCGGAACCTTGGCCGCCGGCCTTGTCTCCCCAATATCCTCAACCAACTCTTCCCCCCTACTGTTCTTAGCGCCGCTCGGGCCGACCGTTGGTCGAGCAAGTTTATCCTGTTTGAGAATGGGTACATATTTTTGTTTAAAGGTTTGGTTCTCAACTGGCGGCCTAACCATCTTCTCTACTTTACCAGATTCGGGATCTCCCACCTTGGCCTTGAGACCCAATTTTTTCCTGCAAAAGGCCTCTTGATGTCCTATCAAAGAACAAAAATCGCAATATTTGAAACCTGGATAATCAATTTTCTGCCAGAAACCCCTGTTATTAGCTCTATCAATCCAAACTCTATTTGGTAATGGTTCAGCTAGAGACATCTCCACACATACACGGGCAAAACCCGGCCGAGTGAGGCAACGGGTATGGTCATCCATCCGCAAATACCCACCAAAAGAATTGACAATAGCCTTTAAAATAGGGGGATGAAATAAATGCAAAGGAAGGTTAGGTAACTCTACCCATAGGGGTACCGAGATTGGGTCCTCCTTCAAACTGAAACCATCATGCCAACGAAAAGCTTTAAAACGAACTCCTCGAATCAGAAATGAGTCCCGCGACAGAACTTTCTTGGCTTCTACCTCCGATTGGAGTCGAACTATCACATGTCTTTGATTCAATAAACCCAATGAGAAGTCTCCCAAAATTCCCCAAGTCCTGTGAATTGAATCGCGAATATCTGTCAAAGTCGGGCGGTAACTAGAGAATTTGAGGACAATGACATGTTTTTCCATGAAAGCTTCCCCACGAACCTCATCTGATGCCGTGAGGCCAATAGCTGGAGCCCCCTCCTTACGGAATCGTGTTCCTTCAACCTGAGTTTCGACAATGTCATCCACCAAAATTTTCCCCAGAATCTGAGCAAAAGAAGGCTTTGAATTACCATCCGTGGTTCCCCCATGACTCGGACCAGTGGGTGTGGGACTGGCAGTTTGCGTGATCATCTCATCCAGCAAATTGTGGATGGAAAGAAATAATCACTGTCGTAACAGATGCCAGATCGGAACAGACCGGAGATCGTAACAGGCCGTAGATCGGAACGGCGGCGTGAACAAAACCCAGGGTCGTAGCAGGCCGTAGATCGTAACAGATCGAAACGATACGAAACAGACACAGGTTCAGAGGATTGCAGAGGTCGATTTCGGCGTGAGAGCAATGGCCCAAAACACCGATCCGATATCCAGAGTCGTCGCACTGTCTGAACCAACCGAAAGGTCGATCGGTATCGGAGTGGAATCCCAAGCGGCAGGAAACCGGCAAGGAGCCGAAACGGCTAGGGTTTGCCCAATCCGAAATAGAAATCAAGGAACCAGATTGATTCCTTAGATCAAGGAACGGCTGGGATTGAAAAAGATGGAAAAAATACCAAAAATTCCCAAAATACCCTCCAGAATCGCCTCAGAGTGTTTTATTTGCGAGTTCACTAGTCAAGATTTGTAGTTCAAATAAATCAATTTGGCAATAAATAACAAAGAAAATAAAACAAGTGAATAGATGAAGATAAATATCAAGGGTCAAGAATCAACTTCCACATTCATTTATAAGCTCATCTAAAAAAATAATGATTTTCATTTAAGATTAAACATGTTCTCTTTTTTATCTAGTAATATTATTAGGAGTCAACCCCACTTTGAGGTCTTAAGTTTGATGAATCTTAAATAGAAAAACAATAACCTCTCTTGTAGTGTGATATTCATGTGGAAGCATCATCTCTCCCCTTGAGGTGGGGAGATTAATTTTCTATAAACAAAACAAATGAACTAGAAAATAAAAGAAATGTAAGAAGAGCATTAAAAAGACTTCACCAAATTCATACATTCTTTATTGTTTCTTCAAATGATAAGTCAAATATATCCTTTGCTCCTCTTTGATTCTCTACAAATGCTTCCAAATGAATAACTCAAACTAAGTAAATATGAAATTCTTCAAAACTAGGGATATTTTCTATGTATGTCTTTCTTTTTTCTATATGGCCACAAAATATAAGAATGTATGAGAAATATTTAGAGGATTAGGTTTGATTGTTTGGCTTAGGTTTAGAAGATTGAAGGTTATCAAATGGGTTGAACGGGAGACCAGGTCCAATGAATATAAGTGAATGTGGAATGTTTTATGCAAAAAGGGTCTTGTAATTTGATTGGAATGGAAGACTTGATTTGTGAGTTTAGGGTTTGGCCTTGACATGGACAAGTATGGGTGGCTTGATAAGGTAAAGATATGGGGTTGGAATAATTAATTGGTTGTATGTGAATAGAATTCTCTTAAAATTTTGAAATTAAATAATTCCAATATTTAAATAGTGGTTTTAGAAGGGTTTTTAGGGAATTATTTGTGGAAAAATCTAGTGGAACAGGTGGGTATCAAGTGGAAATAAAAATAGGATGTGGAAAGGTAAAAAAAAAAAGAAGTTTTGAGCTCAAACAAAAGGCCACCGAAGATAATTGGGTTGCATTTCTCCAAATGCTCCTCGAATCTTGTGCATTATGATGGAATAGTCTCAATTTTCGTATTTTCTCTATTTTTTAAAAAATTATTAAAATAATCAAATTCGAGATAAATAGGGGCAATTGATTAATTTAAAAAACATGTAAGGACTTAACCTATTGTTAATATGGTAACCGATTAATAAATGCACTCTGAATCATTGTAGACATTCACATAATACAATAGTAATTCATTGGCTACTATAGATACACACTCTGATATGCAGACTCAAATGAAAAACTAAAACAATGCAGGTTTCACTTCTTAAACATTTCTAAGTAAAATCATTTTTCAAAATGAAATCAGGTCATATATAGTACGTCGGCAGATTGACATCCTGTCACTCCAGAGGCTTTAATTCCCTTTACAAAAATCTAAAATGTGATTGCTTGAAAAATTATAGAAACAAGACTTAGTGGGGAATCTAGATTGATATGATTCGTCATCTAGATCCACACCATTAATTCGCAGAATCAATTACAAAACAAGGTATTTGCTGAAATTCAACAGAAATAATAAAGTATAAAAGATGGTTTGAACCAAATTCGAGATTCAAAGATTAAAAGCCACATTAATGATCGCTATTGCTGCTAAAAAATTCTCAAATACGATATCAACACTACAATTTAACAATTGATGGATTCAATGTCAAATTCACCATTCAAAACAACTAAATTACTCCATTTTGTTATGCAATTCATGGCAAATATTCAAGAATCTTAGATTAACTCAACTCAGACCTTCAAACCAACAAAGGAAAGCTCAAACACATACATTAGGATCTGAATTCAGGGAAACGTAGACCAACAATCCAAATTATACACATGTAATTCAAGAAACTTATAAAATATGACTTCATGCTAACTTGCAAACTTGATCAAAGAGAAATCTCAGAATATCAGAGTTTATAGAAACCTTAGTCACCTATTCCCAGTTGAAATCCTAAACTTCCCTTGCAAAATTCCACGAAATCGACTCTGATTTTGCTAGAGTTTGCCTCAAAATTGACATGCAATAATTGGAATAGCTCAACACCACCTTGATCACCTATACTTCGAAATCTTGTTCAAGCCCCTTCAAAAATGTGATGATCCCTAAGAAACACCTTCAAAACTTTAGATTCTAGAATGAAGCTTTCCATTCTCTTTAAAACATGAAGAATAAAAATGAGAATGAAGAAGAAAAATGGAGAATGCGAAAAAATAAATACTAGTGGTGCCTAGGGGTGGGCACGGTCCGGATCGGTTCCAAATTTGAAGGAACCTGACTCGAACCGTTTACATTTTGACGGATCCGGTCCGGTCCGGATCCCTTCATTTGGATAATTGGAACCGAACCTAACTCGAACCGTTCTAAACGGTTCGGTTCCACGGTTCCAAACGGTTCCAAACTTCCAATCATATTCATACTACAAATCATACAAAAAATTTATCATTCATATTCATATTTCATACAGATCAAAGAACAGAAAAAATTGCATTCAAAAAAAAAAAACAGAAAAATAAATTTGCTTTTTTTTTTTAATAAGAGAGATTCAGAGAGAGAGGAGATCTGCTTCTTCTCGAGACAGAGACCGAGAGAGAGGAGATCTGCTTCTTGAGGAGATCTGCTTCTTCTCTACTTCTTGAGGAGATCTGCTTCTTCTCTGCTTCTTGAGGAGATCTGCTTCAGAGAGGAGATCTGCTACTTCAGAGAGGAGATGAGAGGGAGATCTTCTCGAGACAGACCGAGAGAGAGATGAGACGGAGATCTTCTCGAGACAGAGACCGAGAGAGAGAGGAGACGGAGATCTCCTGCTGCTTCTTCTCGAGACAGAGACCGAGAGAGAGAGGAGAAGGAGACCTCCTAGCTGTGCTGCTGCTGCTTCTTCTCGGGACAGAGACCGAGAGAGAGGAGAGGGAGATCTCCAATCGTTTCTTCCTTTTCTTCTGCTCCTCTTCTTCTTGGTCTCTCTGGCGACATGTTGGTCTTCTTCTTGCTGGACCGAGAGAGAGGATAGGAAGAGTGCTTCTCTTGCTGGACCGAGAGAGAGGATAGGAAGAGTCTCTGGGCCTCTGGCACTCTGCTGCTGCTACTTATTTTCTCGAGACAGAAAGACACAGAGAGAGAGAGAGGTTGAGAAAGTGAAAGAGAGAGAGAGAGAGGAGGGAAGGACAGAGAGAGAGGAGAGAAAGTGAAAGAGAGAGAGAGAGAGGAGAGAAAGTGAAAGTGAAAGACAGAGAGAGAGAGAGAGAGAGAGGAGAGAAAGTGAAAGACAGAGAGAGACATCTGTCTTCTCTTAGTAAATAGGGTAGGGCCGTAGGGTAGATTTTTTGGTGGTATATTTTTAATAAATGCAATTTGAAACGGGTCCGATCCGGACCGTTTCGTTTTTAAAAATAGGAACCGGGACCGGACCGTTTTATAACGGATCCGGACCGATCCGAACCGTAAGTAAAAATTTATAATTGAAATCCGGACCGTTTAGAGCAAAACGGTCCGGTTCGAGTTGAATCCGCGGATCGACGACCCGTTTGCCCACCCCTAGTGGTGCCTATACAATCCCACGTGGTGTTACTAAGCATATTAGGAAAATAAAGGTCAAATGGGACAAAAAACCAATATGGCAAAAAACTTATACTCTCAAAAAATAAAGAATAATTCTAGGGAGCCCGCCTTGCTGTCCGGACCTTCCCAGGCACGTGCCTGGGAGGGTGGCTTGCACGTGAACCCTTTTCTTTTGCAACTATTGCACCTTCCAGAGGAGAGGAGAGGAGGATTGATGAAGGTTGCATCATCTGGGGTTGCAACCTCCTCAAGCTCTTAACCTCTCCTCTCCTGCGCCGCCTCCTCATCATAGGGGATTGATGAAGCTGATGCTGCAAACCCCCCAGATCCTTGGAGTTGGAATCCATTGTTTGGTTGAGCTTGAAAATCGAATCAATTACCTCCAACCACACCACCACCTCCAAAATTAGCTGCACCATTATTGCCATGAAATCCCGCTAGACCCATCATGGTATTGATGTCATTTCCCCTTTTTCCTTCACCGACATTATGGACATTGTTCATCTTCACTGCCCCCATGTTTTTTTGATCAATAACTGTTGGACCCTTCATGCTTATTTTCTGACTGGGATTTCCTCCAGCCCCATTGTTCCCAACTTGGTTCCCTCCAACACCAATAGTAAAATTTTTCTTAGACATGTTGGCTGAATTTACTTGCTGTCTGAGCAGACCCAATTGATTAGCTTTGGCTCGAATAAATCGCAACTCATCCTCTTCATCATCGTCGTCTTCATCACAGTCATCCTCGTCGTCAGCATTGTCAATAAACGTAGGGAATTTGTTCTGGTTTTTGAAAGCTTCAAGGTCTTTCATTAGACCTTGTTTCTGGTTTTTGTTGTTCTTATCCACAATGCAATTGGGTTGCTGTTGTTTCTTATCCATGTGCCTGGGAGGGTCCGGACAGCAAGGCGGGCTCCCTAGAATTACTCAAAAATAAAATATGACTAATCTAAGTGTACCTACACTCATGGGGTCCACCAAGGTTACTAAAGCTAAAATGGGTCCCACAACCTCAACGAAACATAAAATTACCCGAAAGCTCAGACAATACATCAGGTCTAACAACATGACCAAACTCTAGAATTTAAGTGTCTTGGCTATGTGCCAGAGACACCCTGAGCCTCACACCGAAAACCAAATATCTACCTGCACATCTATAACAAAAATGAACAGTTGACCAAACAAATCAACGATAAACACTGCCAAAGGAGTCATGGTCGAGTGGTTAAGGCCTTGTGGGATTTATCCCCAAGTCCTTGCTTCGAGACCCTCCGGCGGCATAATTTCTTTCGGGGTGATGTTGGCCTATAGGCGGCACCTCGGGGAATAGGTTACGGATCCTATCAAACACCGGCTCACCTTCCAAAAAAAAAAAATCAACGATAAACACTACACCACAACTACCCATTAATAGCACATGACAATAGCACTTGCTATGAAAAGTCCAAAGTTTGTCCCATTTCATGTCTCTTACATTGCTAAAACGCTATCAAATGAGCGGGAGTTAAAATTTTCACAAAGCGCCCAAATGTCCCTCTCGATCGAAAAGAAAGAAGGAAGGAAAAAAAAGAAGAGAATGAAGGAAGGAAAGAAAAGAAAGAAACGAAGGAAGCTCGCTCTGGTCTCACTCTCACTCTCCCTCTCCTCACTGCTCTCGTTCTGCTCACTGCCTGGTCTACTTCTCGGCGTTGTGGTCTCCCTCTCCGCTCCACTCTGATCTCCCTCTCCGCTCCTCTTTGCTCTCCAGCTTCACCTTCAGCTTGTTCGCTTTGGTGGTGCTCCCTACTCGTGATTTGGCTTTGCAGGTTCGTTTATTCAATCGACTTAGCAATCATTTTTCTCTTTTTGGCAATTTTCTTTTTTGCTTTGTGCCATATGTTTGCTGATATTATAATTTATTATTGATTGGTGAAAGAAATAATTATCATTCTATTGTTGCTGATAGTTAATGTGTTCCGAAATAGAACAAGCCCACAACACAAAATCCCAATCAGACAGAAGTGAACACGATCAGTCAAATCTAAGATTTGGGTATATGAAAATGTATTTTATGGTTCACACTGCTCCATTTTGGAACTAACGCAAGAATATTTTTCAGTTATAATGTAGTATCTTAGTTAATTTTGCAATAGTTATCAGAGTTGACCTTGCAATTTCCTCCAAACCAAAGTTGAGTGTAGGAATGAGAGATACAAAGGGTAACTAAACTTCAAAGTTTGAGTCTTTTTGCTTGCTAGATTTCATGTTTAAGTTCGGGTTTGATAAAAGCTAAGGTGATTAATTAGTATGATGGGTTAGCTAGGTTCACCTATTTTTTTTTTTATTAATAAAGGGTGTTATTATGTCAATGTCATTTAATTGTTTTTTCCTTTATTGTTTCTAGCATAGTATAAATTAAAATCTGAGACTACTCATCTTATTGTATTTGTTCATTTACTTTTAACTATTCTGTTGCTAACAAGATATCTGCTATTTGTTTTGCTTCAGGTTAAGGAAGTATTTTCTGCTATTGCCCCTGCAGTTGGTTTGGTTGTTGGTCAAACTTCAATTGCAGATGAGATCTCAGTGCTTATTAAGAGACCTAAGCTTGAGGCAGGTGTTTGTTATGACCCAGAAAGCTGCTACATGGAGTTTCAGAGTGCAGTGGACATATTAGTGGCAACCCCTGGATGACTAATGGACCATATAAATACACAAAAGGGTTCACTCTTGAGCATCTCTGTTATCTAGTATGTACAACAAACAACAACTTGTGCTTTTTGTAAGTATGAAAAACTTTAATTTGTTTCTGTTGCATGTTCAGAATGTACCTGCAAATTGATAATTTGTTTGTAAAACATAAAAGAGTTTCTTTGCAAGTAGGAAAAGAGTTACTCGCTGACAGTCAATTCCTGAGACCATTATTCAATAGTTCATGTTTGCAACGTCAGAAAGATAGAGTTACTTGTTGACAGTCAATTCCAGAGACCATCTGAATAATTTCCCATGTCACCAAAAATATTCAGTGAAAAATGTTTGATTTGTTCTCTTTTATGGATATTTTCTGGACCACGTGTTAATTGTCAGACACTTGGGAACATAGATAGATGCACACACACAAACAATCTCATGCTCATAGTATCATGATTCCTCCAACAAATCTACTAACTAAACATTTAGGGTCACTCAATCAACATGCTACTTTTCTTGTATGAGTACCATTGTACACATGATTTGAGTTGTTATTTATTTATGTATTTATTTCATTTGGGACATTGTTGAATCTTAAATTGAATTTTATAGGTAGTGGATGAAACAAATCATTACTCAGAGAAGCATATCAGTCCTGGTTGCCTACAGTTCTTCAGTTGACAAGCTCAAGTGGTGAAGGAATTTTTCACCATGCTAGTAAATTTGCTCATTTTACTATTGGTTCCTTGAGAACTATAAGGAAGTTG
This sequence comes from Berberis vulgaris, assembly GCA_963556465.1. Lineage (NCBI taxonomy): Eukaryota > Viridiplantae > Streptophyta > Magnoliopsida > Ranunculales > Berberidaceae > Berberis > Berberis vulgaris. The sequence goes on from OY747131.1 coordinate 63,896,290, forward strand.
TATGTTCTATCATTTATCATACTTCAACATCTACCATGTTATGCTTCTTGTTCTCTTGGATGAAAATGTTGTTGAATGCGAAATTTTTTGCAACACCGATGTTCGGATATATAACCATGACTTTCATCTTGGAAAAAAAATTGCACAGAACCATATGATTTTGACTCATCAAAAGGATCTCTTTGATGAAGGTCAATTTGATTGGGCTATCCAGATGTCGATGCTTTCTGCTGTTTTTATTGCTTAGCAGTGTAGTATACCTGGTCTTGTCAAGTTTTATAAACTAGATCATTTGATGCTTTGGCTTTTTGAAGTTTATTTAGAAAATATGTCTGGTTGGACCCATTCATGCTGTGCCCCTAGGTAGACAAAGACAAACCTTCTCATCTTTCCTAGTTTCCAGTTGAACTTAGTTTTTTTTATTGATGAATATGAAAACTAGCTCTGAAATATGTCTCCTATTTGATTTGATACCGTTTTTCTGCTTTTAAATTAAGAAAGGGATGTTGTAGAAGTTATATGAACTCCTAAAAGCTACCTTTTGGTTTCTTGATCTCTGTGTTGTAGTGGCGTTGAAAAAGGATTAAAGGGAAATGCTTATCCAAGGCTTGTGAAGATGGTACTATCTGCTATCTTGACGTTGGATCCGAGCAAGCTTTCCCAGCTTGATCTACATCGTCCTCTATTTTTTACAACTGGGCCTCAACGTTATCAGTTACCTGAAATGCTAGAATCTTACAAGCTGGTAGGTGTCACCTACTTGCTTACATGTATGCACTAATTTACTTAATTTTCTAAGAGTTGTTCATATAAGAAGTCACTTTCTACTCTTGTACAAACGGTTAATCGGAAGATTGAATGACTTCTATAAATATCCAAATATTTCTTTTAATAAGTTGCATAGATGATGCACAAATCTTTGTCTAAGTTAACAAAACTTAAATTTATTTGTGCTAGTTATGAGCTATGTGAGGCCGGCCCTTAAAAATTTGTCAGTTTCGTCGACATATCTCACACACTAATGTCAGCGAACTTGACAAGCTGGCATGATTTCAAAAAATGTTGTACCTTAATTAATTATTACCAGATGTTGATATAAATATAGAGGGTGGAATTGCATGAGTTTTTTTTTCTTCTTTTTTTGTACACTTGTCTTTAGCTATTGTATAATCCTTCTTTGACTACTTTGCAGATTTGTGAATCAAAGCTCAAACCACTATTCTTAGTTTCCCTGCTACTTCATTTAGGAGGGGAAAAGTGTATTGTTTTCACATCGTCCGTAGAATCTACCTACAGGCTGAGCACCCTACTGAAATTGTTTGGTGGATTGAAATTAAAGGTCCAAAAGTATTCAGGGCTGCAACGTCAATCTGTACGAAGGTATATACTAGTACTAGAAGTATTATCAGTGCTTGTGAAACATCCAATGGTTTGGGGAGGAACACTTTTAGTTACAGCCTCCCCTATAGTTGTTTACTTCTTGAAATTAAATTGTATCCTTGATTTCAAGGTATCTAAGATAATTCGGGTGACCATATCACTTTCCACTAGTAGCACGATTAGGGGATATCAAAAAATCTCACATGTTCCAAGGTTGAAGGTTACATTATGGCTTTGGGCTTCTAATTGGGACAGATATAGGGATACTGAGTTTTCTTGTATGTTTAGTTGGCAAAATATTCTTCACTGTTGAGAGGATGCACATTTGTATATCTTTTGTACTGGTTAGTGCTTTGCACTAATCTTTCTGGCCTTTACTGAATACTATGATACTTGTTTTTGTGATTAAAAAAAATATACCTCTCTTGGGTTAGTGTGTATTGTTTCTTGTGCTGAACTTATGATATGAAAATTATGCTGCAGCAAGACTGAGGGCATTTGGAAAAGGAGAAATACAGGTTCTTATTTTGTCAGATGCTATGACGCGTCGAATGGACGTTGAAGGGGTGAGGAATGTCATTAATTACGATTTTCCTCCTTATATTAAGACATACATTCAGTAGGCAGGACAGACTGCGAGAGCTGGGTTGGCTGGGCGTTGTTTCACCTTGCTACGGCGACATGAGGTTTTGGAGATTCCATACGAACTTGGGAAGCTCACCATGCTTTTGGACAACAATTTCTTCTTTTACGCTTCTTTGTGACAACAATTTCTAGGGAAGCATTCCATCTGAACTTGGGAAGCTTACCATGCTTTTGGAGATTCAGTTCGATCCAAACCTCACATTTTCTGCATCAACTGGAATCATCTGTGTACACAGAAAATTTGGACAATGGTAAGAGATTAGGTATTTCTAAATAGCATATATACGATCTTATACATATATTTATCTTTATATTACGGGGTTTTGTAAAAAAAAAAAAAAAAAAAAAGACAAAAAATGCTTTTAGAAAAAATCCAGCCCCCAAAATTTTATTAATAAAACCCCAAACATTTTAGAAAATGGTTTACATGTTCCTCATGGTTCCTTTCAGATTTGGACCGAGACATGTTGCAGATTGAGAGATCCCGTCTGATGTCCCCTAGAAAATTTGGTCATGAAAAAAGTAGGCCCCATTGCTTTTTACAAATGGTATGCTGTAGGTTCCATGCTTTTTCATTGACATGCCTTGTCCTATTTGAATTTGGCAACTTGATTTCTTAGAAACGAACCTCTAAATTTTTACTTCTGGTGTTATCTGGCCTGAAACAATGATCCTCCACCCAAGCATACTGCATATCTAAACTTTAGAGCTTAATCTTGATGATGATTGAGGACTTGTAAATGTTTATTTTTCCAGAGTTCCAGTGACTAGCTCAATCAATTATGCAGTGTGCCATAATGCGTTGATAGGCAGATCCCCACCATATTGTAAGAATCCTTTTTAGGAAATCACATTCCCTGTAGCAGCCTTTCTCTTCAATTTCACGAAGGTTGCTGATGGGGTTATGGTCATGTCTGTTGGAAAAATTGTGGCATTTCCTATTACAGTCAAATAAGAAACTGTTTATATCATTCAGCTCCTCTAAATCTCCCATATAGGTCTCGCTACCACCTCAATTTTTGTTGTGTTCAACCTTTCTTTCCCCTTGTTTAACCTCATTTAAAAGCATCTTTACTTTTAATAGTCCAACCAACCCAATACAATTTACTATTTTGCTATTTTATGTCTGGAGTTTTAATTTTTGATCTTTTATAAATGAAATATATTACATGCTGTCATGGCATGCATTTTTCTGTTCTCGTCTTTTTTTTTTTTTTATTAACTGTTGCGTTCATATATAAACAATGTTACATAGTACGTTTCAATATTGTCTTGTTTTTTACTAATATAATTTTTTTAATTTAGATTAAGAACCAACAATTGACTAAAGAGGGTTGTGGGAAAGATTTGCGCCATTTTGAGTTTGAAGCTCTTTCACAGGTAGGTCTTGAACTTTATTTCATACTCAAGTCGTACTAGTATTTTCTTTAACTAGTCCACTCTCTATATGTTACATATAGTCTCTCTTTTTAGCTTTGTTTAATTGTGAAACCTTCAATACTTTCAGGAAATTACATATAGAGTTGGTGATGTTCTTGAGATTCTCCCTAGACAAGATCCTGATTCAGTGGAGGTGTTCATCCAGCGTTGTAATCTAGACCCTGATTTGTATATCAGTGTAAGCCGCCCCTTTTTCTTGATGGTGTGATTGGTTTTATCAAGGTTTTCATTATTAATTTTTTTTAAAATTATGTTCATTATTATTTTTGTTGTTCACTAGCTTTCGACCGCTCGTACTCATTCGCTTTCCTGGTTTGTTTGTTTCATAATTTATAGCCATCGCTCGTCAAATTTTAATCATACATATCAAATGCAACACCAATCTGATGAAAAATAAAAATGCTCCAAGCAAAAGAAAAATGCCTAAAATGGAAACAAATAAAAATACATTAAAATAGTAGGTTTTCATATATTGGTGGTTTGGTGTTAAAGGATGTGTTGGGACTTCATCCAACCAAACACACCCAAGGGGTTTGCCTTTTTAAGGTGAGTAATGTTTTTGTTAAATTGTACACATCCATGACAGTTTACCAGAGAAGTGTCTTTCCTTTTGGCTATTCTCTGTCTAACCACAAAAATAAACTACAAATACAATGACCACACACTTAAATGCAGAGTGCTTACTTAGATCCTCATACTCCTTGCATTTCCACTTCAGAAAACTTTCACAATTCATTCATCAATCTTCCACCACCATTCCATGTAGATCTATTTGCAGTTCAGGGGCTCTATAGTAGTGTATATTTGTTTATCTACTTCCCCCTTTGTTTTTACATGCCACTTTGCTACTGTATGCACCTTTATTTATTCATTCAAGTTCCATGTGGATGGTTTACTGTGAAAAGTTGACAAAAATGTTAGAGTCCCATACTCCTAATGTCACATGGAAGTTCCGAAATTGGTAGTGGTGTTGCAAGTTGAATGCCAGTTTTCTTTTTAAAAAATGGAATAAAATCACTTTAAATTTAGTTTGTGGGTACTAAACTAAGCCTACTAGGTAATATTGGAAGATATATGTGAGGTTGAAATAACCAAACAAGCCATCTTCTAATGACTGTTGACTTTATTTATTGGTGTGTATGTTTCCACCTTCACGTGCAAAGTAGAATTGCTTTCTTTTCTAGGAACTAACTTTATTTTGTGATGCAGGTGAGGATTTTCCCTCGGTGCAAATGCCATTTGAATGGCTAGTGCAGTTGGTTCCTCCATTAAGAACGAGAGCATTCTCTATTTCATCTTCCCCTTCATCCTAATCAAGTGCACTTAACTGTGAGCGTGGTATCATGGACGACACCTTTCAACAGGAAGCGATCAGGCCTTTGTTCAACGTGGTTGGCAGGACTTCATCCTCAAGAAAGCATGACTGTTATACCCGCGAATAAATAGTTGTTTCCTTGCTTAGTATGGAAATTTAAAATTATTAATGTACAAGAATTACATTGCATAAAATCAACAATGATTGTCATAGTTTTGTGATTTGATCGCAAAACTTATTTTAAGAAAAAAGATGGTGCTATTTAAATAGGACACCTGGGCACCATTTGGGGTAGAACTGTACTGCGTAATCTAAAATTGTGGGGATTTATTAGAATTGGATCTATTTAGTTAGTAAACATGAGTACTAAGTGGGACTGCATCCTTTATATATTTTCTTCTCATTAGTACTCGTTAATGAGAATTCGGGATGTAAGTCGTTTCCTCTCCTTTTTCTGATTACAAGAAGTGATGCAGAATTGCTCCCGATGAAAGTTGCAAAGAAGCTAATTTTATGAAAATTGTAATGCAGGTATTTTTATATGCTAATGGTATGTCTGTTGTCATCAGGTGTCCATATCCCTGTTTGGGTCAACCATGGTTTGCTTCCTCCTCCACCACCATCACTTCCCCTCATTCTCATTGGACCTGGAATAGGTTGTGCACCTTTTCGTGGATTCATAGAAGAACGAGCATTACAAAGCGCTTCTACACCAACTGCTCCGGTTATTTTCTTCTTCGGTTGCAGAACTGAAGATGACATCCTATACAGAAACTTTTGGCTATCTCATTCACAAAACAATGGTGTACTGGCAGAAATAAAGGGCGGGGGTTTCGTTATTGCTTTCTCAAGAAACCAGCCACAGAAGGTGTACATGCAGCATAAGATGGAGGAAGAAAGACAACGGGTGTGGAGTTTGTTAAGCACCGGTGCTGCTATTTACGTTGCAGGATCTTCAACCAATATGCCTGCAGATGTATCGTCTTGCATTGAGACTATAGTATCGAAGGAGAGTGGGGTTCCTAGGGAATCTGCTCTGCAATGGTTGAGAGCACTGGAAAGGGCTGGTAGATACTTTGTTGAAGCCTGGTCATGAATTTGCTTCTTGTAAAATAAATCACTTCCACATTAAGAAGAAAGCATGAAAGAGAATCAACCATGTTGCAGAGTATTGAGGAAAGATAATGAATTGAAGGCAAGATTCTTTGATTTTAGCTCATTTTTCAGATGATTTCAACTGACAGGATATATACATCTTAAACTCATTTGTTTGAAGATATAAGCAGGCGGGATTCTTTGGTTTCAACTGATTTACGAACACTAGTAATCCCTTATTGCGTCTCTGGGGCAACGAGATTTTTCTATTTGTCGTGTACTTGTAAGTCTTTAACGGTGTTATTGATACCCTGAAGATACTCTTAAGATTATTCAATACAATATCTCATTTTTTCTTTCAATATTTTCTTGATACGTTACTTGACTGTGGTTGCTGTAATAGTTTGGTACAATCTTACTTGACTGGAAACTAGATGTTGAAGCTTTGGGGAGCTCAGATATAATGTCATGTGATGCCAGAAGCTGATTAAGTTTCAGAAATGCTATGGTAGAGTATACGATAGCATTTCAGAAACGCTATAAAAGGTCAACTTACAATAGCGTTTTAAAAACGCTATAATAGACCATGTATCTATTATAGCTCCGGCAGACACAGCGTTTTCTAAAACGCTATGGTATCGTACCATAGCGTTTTTGAAACGCTATTAATGGGCATTTTTCTTGTTGTGAAAGAACAAGCAAAAAGACACACGTACATGGGAGGAAAGAACAGGGCTTCAGAATTTTCATATCATTACCACATAAATTACAAACATTATCAATACAAACATGATGAGTTGAAAAGTTATTAAGTAGGGTGAATGTTTATAAGGATTTTCCATATGAAAAATAAAGAAAACATCAAACATTTTGCATGCCAAAAGTTAAAAAGCATTAATGGATTAAATAATTGTTTAAACCTTGAAATCACCTTTTAGACGAACCCCAAAAAATTATGTCTTTCCTTCTAGTAGGACGTAAAGGAATCTTAGAAATTTGATTCACTAGAAAATGATTTAAGTAAGAGTAAATTCCAAGAAACACCATGAGAATTTTCAAAAAAATAGCATCACCCACACGGGAAGGGAAAGAAATTGTTTTTGAAGAGGGGTGTGCCGGTTTGAATTTTAAAAGGTTTTTGCCCACATCTAACCAAGGGTCTAACCAAAAATAAACATCTTTACCATCACCAATTTGCCAAATAAGATGAGGCAGAATATGAGAGATAGTATTACAAGTACCTTTCTAGTTGAATGATCCCAAAAAAAAATTTATTTGGAATAAATAATATTCTTGTAAGTAAAATAGATGGATTTTCAAAGCTGTGGTTTTGGGTCATTCGAACAATCAAGATAATGCCAAAATATTTTGACATAAGAACGAGGTTTTCCTCATATTAGGAATATTAAACCTCCGTTTTGACGAGGAGAGTAATCTTCTGCCATTTGTAGAGATAAAGATAATTACTATTTGCCAACCCATTCCACCAAAAGTGTCGATTCAAATTATCAAAAGAAATAGTAATCGAGATTGGAAGGAGATAAGCAAGCATAGTATAAATAGGAATGGCATTGGCCATGTATATAATCCTGACAATTCTACCCACCTGAGAGAGTGTTCTTGCTTTCCAACTAGCCAAATGACTTGAAACTTTATCAATAAGGATTTGGAACCCCACTTTTTTGAATTTAGAAAAAAGTAACGAAGAGCCTAAGTCATTTGCTTTGAAGCCCAAAGCTTTGAGAATTTGCCTAATCATTTTTTTGAAGTTTGGGATGAGTATTAGAGCTAAAGAAAATGGAAGATCTATCAAAATTAACCTTTTGCCGTGAACTATCACAATAAATTTTAAAAACGTCTTTAAGCTTATGGCAAGCCAAAAGAGAAACTTTAGAAAAAAAAATAAGATCACCACATACAAAAGATGGTTGATAAAAGTGTGGATCTTCTTTAACCTTAATCTCTTCTAAGTCTTTATCATTCTCGGCTTTACGGATGAGCCCTGAAAGAGCTTTAGAAGCAAAAATGAGGAGATAGGGAGAAAACGGGGTTCCTTGGCGAAAAACCATGAGACGGTAAAAGAGAAAGAATAGGAGACCCTTTCAAGAGAATTGAAAGATAACTAGTCAAGATACACTAAGAGGTCATGAAAACCTAGGCATTTGAAAAACTCAATTTTAACTTAATCTCCAGAAGAAAAAGCCATTCATGTCTATCATAGGCTTTAGCCATATCAAGTTTAACAGCCACCCAGGGAAGGCTTTATTTACGCATTATCTTCATTTGATAGAAAGCTTCACGAGCAATACCCACATCATCCAAGATGAATCCATTACTAAGAAAAACTCTTTTATTCAGAGATATAAATTTATCATAATACCTTTATACACCACATTACAAAGACTAATCAGTCTAAATTATCTAGAGATGAAGGATTATCAACTAGGAATAGAGCAATAAAAGTAGCATTCAAAATAGGATTCGTTACCTTTCTATGGAAGAAATTTTACACCATGTTCACCACGTCCTACCCAATAATATTGAGAGAGAAAAAAAAGCATGGAAACCATTAGGGCCAGGGGATTTATGACTGCCCATATCAGGCCCAAGTCATCCAATCACAGACAATCCTAATGAAATATGGCATGAACGGACCAGGCTCAGGCCAGAAGTCCCAGTCAGGCCCAATTCAGCCTATAAGTCAGAAGATCAAGCCAAGATTACTTAAGCCAAATATGGCAAAAATCTAGGAGCTTGGCCTAAGACAGAAAGGCTAGAACGCAGACCCTTGGGCTAGAATATACCCAAAGCTCATTTAGACCACTCATAGTCTAACTAAGGAAAAGGACATTGAGTCCTAAAAGGAAACAAAGACAAAAGAAGATTAAGTTATGGAAGGGAAAGAACCCTACAAGGATATATATGACTTGATAGATGGAGGATCTAAATAAGACTTTCTCCCTTTATTACACAATCAGAGGTAGAGTCAAGGTAGGAGAAAATTCTTTCATTATATAAGGTAGACAAGGGAAAGGACAGAGGTATTCAACCCCTAATTAAATTAGCCTAATTCAACCTTCTAGTTCAGAACCTAACTTTACCATCGGAGTGCCTTTGGTCACCCACATAGTGGCCATTAGTTCAAGGTTGCTCATTTTGCAGGTCAAAGTCAAGGAGGACGAATTTGTGCACATCAGTTTGGCGTCATCCGTGGGGAAAGACAATTTCCTAAAACCCTAAACACAAACACACACCCTGCTAAAACCAAAAGCTCCAAAGCATGGCAACCAACACAAGATCTCGTGCTAACAGCAGGAACACTAAGCCAGCCAATGCTCCTACCAGCGGAATCCCACCATAGGGCCAAACTGCTCCGACAACCTATGCAAGACAACAACAGGGCCTTGCCCTTAGAGCAGTCACGATGGACCCCGTGTAGAACAGATGTTGGCTCGAATGGATCAGCTTACAAAAGTGGTAGAAATACTTGCCTAGGAACATCCTCCACCATTGGAAAATGACAGGGACCCAGACAGGGCTTAGACTCAACAAGAAAATAGGGAGCACATTCAAGAAAGAAAAAACACTCCTACTTGGGACCGAAGGGCCCACCCTGAAGGAAACCAGAGGGACGAGGGAGTTTGAGAAGACCATGCATGAAGGGCTGACAAAATTGTCGTCTGAAATCTACTCCGACTCAGAGCTACGGACCCAGGGGTCTTATACAACCTTACAATCCCTCCATTCTTGGAAAAGATCATGAGCGTGTCTCTGCACAGGAAAGTCATCCCCCCGAAGCTTGAGTTTTAAAATGAATTAAAAAATCCCTCAAACCCCCAGCACCATTACCACCACGTGATGACATTGAAGGAAAGATCTGAGGCCATCATGTGTCGAACCTTCCCCACCGGCCTAAACAAGGCAGCTCTGACTTGGTTCCATAGCCTCCAGCTGATTACGCCCAAACAATACACGCGGTCAATTGCAGTAAAGAATGGGGTGTCGATCCCACGAGGAAAAACGATCTACAAAACAAGGTTAAGGAAAACAAACTATGCGAAACTAAAGTTAAGAAATTCTAACAAATTTAAAATACGAAATTGAATTTAATTTAATGAAAATTAAGTTTGGAAAAAAATCACAAGGTTCCAAGAATCCCTCCTAGACTTCACACGCCAACTAGTATTGATTCGCTATGATAACTCAACTACGTGTTTCACATCCCAAACGACGTAATCGGAAAAATAATCTTTTAATCATTAATATACCCTAATGTAAATGAATTTAAGATTTCACTTCTTCTAAGAAAACACAAAGGTTTGTCATATGTGATATCTTAAAGTTACGATATATCCGGAGAAAATACCGTAATAAATGACGATCACATATAACTAACCTACCGGAATCAATTAATCCTTAAACATTCCACACATAAGAAAAGCGTGACTAAGCTTATATGGAGAAGAAAAGATAATCACCGGAGTAATAAAAATCTACGAAGAAATCTATGAAATCTCTGTCACTAAAATAACATAAATTTCTATATTAAATAAAAGTGAGAATCATTAAACATCATTATTCATCGTGAACACTTAAAGCGAATCAATTACTAATTTAGTGCGTTACATCTAGGAGTTCACCTCTTCACCTTGCGTGGGGTTTAGTGACTCATGGTGGTGGTGGTCACAGCATCAATCGAGGAGGAATCCATCACTTCCTGTACGCGCACGAATCCCGAGAAAAAGAGCTAAATAGGTTCTGTGGTGGCTCTTACAAATTCTCGGGGTGTCAATAGCCAAAACCGTTTTTCAAAACTGAAAAACAGTTTCTTTCTCCCGCGCGAATTCGCCGCAGAGCAGCTCCTTTGTCTTCTCCAGCGCGACGCGTCTGCTCCGCCGCTTCTGCTTCGCTCCTCGCGAGTGTCTTCTCCTCTCGACCGAGTCCTGTACCTGCAAGAACAGAGAGAGAGAGTGAACAGTGGGATAACAACCAAAATCCCGAAGGGGGACGAGGAACAGGGGGCGAACTCCCTGTTTCGCGGTGGTGTTGATTCTGTCACTGTGGTGGTGGTGGTTTGTGTGGTCTGTTTCGGCGGTGGTCGAGAGAGAGAGGATTGGAGGAGGGAGAAACCGTGGAGAAGAGAGAAAGCGGCAAGAGGGCGAGGAACAGGGAGCGAAACAGGGAGGTGCCCTGTTTCGCGGCAATGTTGTGCGCGCGCGGTGGTGATGGTATTCGAGTGATGGTGGCGATGAGAGCGATGGAGGGAGATGGTGGTGGCGGCTGTGTTCTGAACAGAGAGAACGGTGGCCTGTTTCGGTGGCGAGGTGGTGGTTTGTAGCGTGAAACAGGGTGGTTAGTGACGGTGGTGACGACGGTGGCTGGTTAGTGGCGAGAGACACAGGGCTCTGCCTTGGTGGAGGTGGTGATGGTGGCTGTGAGAGAGAAGAGATTGGAAAAGAGAGGAGTGGAGGAGAAGGCAACAGAGAAACCTAAATAGGGTTTCCCTATTTCCTTGTTAGGCTGGGTTTAGGATTATAGCTTTCTGGGCTTGGGCTTGGGCTTGAGCTTGGGTTTGAGCTCGGTTAAAGTAAGCTGGGTTAGGCTTAGATGTGTGAACCACTCTTTTGTACCACCGCTAGAATCGACGAATCAATCATTTTCTCAAATTTGTCGCCTTAATGCACTTTTATCGTTCACACGCGCAGATTCCTACAAAAACATAAAAATTGAAATAATTAGAATAAAATATATTAATTGAAGCACTAACATATATAAATTAAGGGTTATAATTTGTAATAATTACATGTATATCAAATACCCCCAAACCTATATTTTGCTAGTCCTCGAGCAAAACAAAATAAAGAATAAAATCCTAACTCACTTTCGTAGGAATCACGGTTGCACTTACCTTAACGTGCAACAAGGCTTTAAACCTCTAGATTACCTCTAGAGGACGAGTTATAGTCTCGTGAGGGTTTCCAGAAATGCTACCCCCAAACATTACTGACTCAATAAAACAAAATCTATTTTCTAAAAACATAATGCAAAAGTGTGAGCATTCTTCTTTATTTTCTTTAGAGTAATTTTCTAATTGCTTAGCATTCGAGAAAAACAACAAACTAAAACTGTCACAAAGGTATATCAATAGAGTACAATAATTTAATAGTATCTAAAGGTTAAGTGAATTTCATAATCATTCTCAACTCGAAGTGTGTGTGTGAGGAGCCTTATCAACATAACTCTTCATCTCATAGTAAAGATGTGACAAGAAAACCTTTAGAAAAGACGTTTCGACTACAATTCTCTCATGTCGCTCAGAAATGAAACGCTCAGAGATTAGGCACTCAATTTATATGTGAGGAAAAGAATATATTATGGAAAATGCAAACGTCTCACATATAATTATCATGAAAAACGGAATTTTCAAAGAGTGAAATGAATATGATCTCATGGACCGGAATATTGATTACTTTTGAGAATGTTGAACCAAACACCATAGTTCTTGCCTATTCAATCTCCACATCTATTAAGCTAACTTTCACTTAAGATCAATCAGGTCTTTACTAGGTTGTATTGGGGCTTGGATTATGGCAAACAATAAGGGACAAAAGGATACAAAGATTTTCTGAGAATGGATACACCCTTGAACAAAACACATAGGGCATTGAAGAACAAATCAATGTTGTACACCATTAACTTTTTCTTCATTATTTTCTTCTTCAATCGCAATTTTTTTTTTTTTTTTTTTTTTAACATGCTTTTCCCCATTGATACAATCCAACACTTTTACTTAGCAGGTGCATGAAATATCTTTTTTTTTTTTTTTTTTTTTTTTTTTAATTTGCCCATTCCATAAATATATCTCACCGTATCCATTCTTAAAAAATTGGGTAAGGATAAAATAATAAAGGTATTACTCCTTGGTTGGAGTAGGTATTGGGAATGGGGATAACAAAGAAAAGGCTATCTAAAGGCTCAAAGGGCTGCAAATGGATATTTATTATTGGGTAGGCTAAAAGGCTAAAAATGGTTTAAAGAAAGAAATGCCTGTATCACTTCATAAGTTTTAGTTAGTACTAGGACATCTCAACTAAATAAAGCAAGAAGTTCTAGTGGAAAGATTCAATTTTTATGTCATTCTTAAAGCAATCAATAACAAAATCAAGAATAATGAGATCATCAACGAAATAATGCGGACTCAAGAAAAATCAGAATGTAATTAATAACCCTCAAGAAATAAAGAATGGCTCAAAACTCACAAGGGTTAAGTCTCCACTATTATTCTAAGGTTTTCTAGTTCAATATCTCACTAATCAACTTCAAATCATGTGACTTGGCTTATAGTGCATAAATAGTCGAGTTGAAAAGTCTCACGAAATACATCTAACATAAGGATAATATCAAATATCATGTTTTCCACTAATATAACTATGTGACACATGCTAGTATGTGTTTTCTCAAAATTAAAGGCAACAAAATCATTCTCTAAAATTGAAGAGAACTCAAAACCTCTTTTTTTTTTTTTTTTTTTTTTTTTTTTTTTTTTTTTTTATTCACCAAGAGTTCGGATTTCAAATGCATTTTCAAGAAGATTTTACACAATTACCATAGTCATCTAAGTATTCAATGGAGATTGAGTAGAACACAAAAATGACTCGGTTTAATTGTAAAATACGTTTTAAACTCAAAGATTTTTGAAAATTGCACAAAAAAGCCAATAAACCACACCCCCAAACCTAAACCAAACATTGTCCTCAATGTATAAAATAATAATCATGACAAATCAAGGCAAAAGAAAATAGGAGGGTTAGAGTGATATTACCATGGTGAAGCTTTTTACCAATTTCGATGAAATCTTCCACCAATGAACGCGCAGAAACATAAGAATCATGGAGTTTTCATTAGAAATCGATAAAATGCATACTCGACATTAACAAAGAAAACAAAAAAAAAAAGGCAAGTTGTAAGTCAAAACTGTTATGGAGCTAACGAGTATGAGTGAAACACAGCTAAATAGGGTACTCGAAAATCAATCCAAACTAACAGCAAAGACACACAACTAAGGCTAGGCTGCCTCCTAGGAGCGCTTGGTTTAACGTCTTCAGCCCGACATAAATTCTCCTTCATGAAAGGTATACCATGAAGTGATGAGGAAGAACATAGGAAACATTCACTTTCAAACCTAGTCTATGATATAAATGAGTCAAAAAGGTTAAGGAATCGTATACCAACAACCTGAAAAGTTGAGGATCAGTCCACTCAAAAATAGCAACCACCTGATGTTTCCTCTTGATAGTGCATAGATCCTTGATGACCCTCGCATAAGTTGGTACCTGTTTAATGACATGCAGCAAAGGTAAGTTAATTTTAACCTGTTTCAAGTGTTCTAGAATCTCACCATGCATTTTTGATTTCTTTCCAGGAGGTCGTAGTGCTTGAGGAAAAAGAACTAAAACTGGAATGTTCTTATTGGGCTCATCCTCAGGGATGCTCTCCTTTGCACTTGGGGAGGTGCTTATAGTTGTAAACGAGCTTGATCCATCTAAAATCTTATCACTCTGAGTAGTGATGGCATTAATCTCTATGACATTCTGAGAGTCTGAAGTAGAGGTTTGTGCCATAAGTTGGGCCTTCGGATTTGCTTGAGGCTGTGACTGAAATTGGTCCTGAGCTTGTATTGTTAATGAACTTGCCAGCCTTGTTATTTGGCTTTTAATCTCCTTGTTCTCCTCTGCCAACTGTGTTAATGCAACCTCAAATTTTTGATTAGTTTTACCTTGTGCCTCTATAAATGCATGTAATGTGTTTGATAAGGAACTTCTGTTAGATTGTGCATTGTATGGAGGTGCAGGGTATGGCCTAGGTGGTTGTGCCTGTGAGTGTGTAGGTTGGTCGGCCTCAGACCTCCAGCTAAAGTTAGGGTGATCTCTCCAGCCAGAATTGTAAGTGTTAGAGAATGGTGAGTAAGGCTTCTTGTACATCCCTAAGGCGTTACATTGTTCCTCATAAACCCCTCTCATCTCAGTCAAGGTCGGGCAATCCTGTGCTAAGTGTTTAACTCCCCCGCATATAAAACAGGCGTCCTGTAGCTCAACTCTGACAACAGTATGTGCGGGCCTACCATCCTTGGTCTTAAGTGCCTCTAACTCCCTAGTTACTCTATTAAGTTGGGCTCTAAGGCTATGCTCTTCCCTAAGTTGGTAAACTCCAGCTGGGAGTGTTCTATCTGTGCTCTCAGTAGCACTTGGACCAGTCCAAGTGTGGGCCTTTTCAGCTAAGTCATTCAGGTATTCAATGGCCTCATCAGGGTCTTTTTGCAAAAACTCTTCATTACACATCATCTCAACGAACTGACGTTCTCTACTGGTGAGCCCCTCATAAAAATAAATGACTAAGCGCCAACTCTCATACCCATGGTGTGGGCATATATTCAAGAGATCCTTGAACCTTTCCCATGCTTGATATAATGTCTCGCTATTCTTTTGGGTGAAGGTACAAATCTGTCTCTTTAGACCGTTGGTTTTGTGGTGAGGAAAGTATTTATTAAAAAATGTTTGGGTCATCTCCTCCCACGAACCTAAGTGGTCTCTATTCCAACTCACACCCCCAATGTTTTTTTTTTTTTTATAAATTTTTTTTTAATTTTTTAATTTTTTAATTTTTTAATTTTTTAATTTTTTTTTGAAAGTTTTTAAATTTTTTTTTTTTTAGAAATAAAATAAAATTAAAAATTAAGATGGATCTAAAACCTAAAAATAAAATAAAATGAAAAATGAGCAAGAAAGATAATACCCGAAACCTTCTTTGTAGGATGACGCTTGTTCTCCGGCAACGGCGCCAAAATTTGATTACGCCCAAACAATACACGCGGTCAATTGCAGTAAAGAATGGGGTGTCGATCCCACGAGGAAAAACGATCTACAAAACAAGGTTAAGGAAAACAAACTATGCGAAACTAAAGTTAAGAAATTCTAACAAATTTAAAATACGAAATTGAATTTAATTTAATGAAAATTAAGTTTGGAAAAAAATCACAAGGTTCCAAGAATCCCTCCTAGACTTCACACGCCAACTAGTATTGATTCGCTATGATAACTCAACTACGTGTTTCACGTCCCAAACGACGTAATCGGAAAAATAATCTTTTAATCATTAATATACCCTAATGTAAATGAATTTAAGATTTCACTTCTTCTAAGAAAACACAAAGGTTTGTCATATGTGATATCTTAAAGTTACGATATATCCGGAGAAAATACCGTAATAAATGACGATCACATATAACTAACCTACCGGAATCAATTAATCCTTAAACATTCCACACATAAGAAAAGCGTGACTAAGCTTATATGGAGAAGAAAAGATAATCACCGGAGTAATAAAAATCTACGAAGAAATCTATGAAATCTCTGTCACTAAAATAACATAAATTTCTATATTAAATAAAAGTGAGAATCATTAAACATCATTATTCATCGTGAACACTTAAAGCGAATCAATTACTAATTTAGTGCGTTACATCTAGGAGTTCACCTCTTCACCTTGCGTGGGGTTTAGTGACTCATGGTGGTGGTGGTCACAGCATCAATCGAGGAGGAATCCATCACTTCCTGTACGCGCACGAATCCCGAGAAAAAGAGCTAAATAGGTTCTGTGGTGGCTCTTACAAATTCTCGAGGTGTCAATAGCCAAAACCGTTTTTCAAAACTGAAAAACAGTTTCTTTCTCCCGCGCGAATTCGCCGCAGAGCAGCTCCTTTGTCTTCTCCAGCGCGACGCGTCTGCTCCGCCGCTTCTGCTTCGCTCCTCGCGAGTGTCTTCTCCTCTCGACCGAGTCCTGTACCTGCAAGAACAGAGAGAGAGAGTGAACAGTGGGATAACAACCAAAATCCCGAAGGGGGACGAGGAACAGGGGGCGAACTCCCTGTTTCGCGGTGGTGTTGATTCTGTCACTGTGGTGGTGGTGGTTTGTGTGGTCTGTTTCGGCGGTGGTCGAGAGAGAGAGGATTGGAGGAGGGAGAAACCGTGGAGAAGAGAGAAAGCGGCAAGAGGGCGAGGAACAGGGAGCGAAACAGGGAGGTGCCCTGTTTCGCGGCAATGTTGTGCGCGCGCGGTGGCGATGGTATTCGAGTGATGGTGGCGATGAGAGCGATGGAGGGAGATGGTGGTGGCGGCTGTGTTCTGAACAGAGAGAACGGTGGCCTGTTTCGGTGGCGAGGTGGTGGTTTGTAGCGTGAAACAGGGTGGTTAGTGACGGTGGTGACGACGGTGGCTGGTTAGTGGCGAGAGACACAGGGCTCTGCCTTGGTGGAGGTGGTGATGGTGGCTGTGAGAGAGAAGAGATTGGAAAAGAGAGGAGTGGAGGAGAAGGCAACAGAGAAACCTAAATAGGGTTTCCCTATTTCCTTGTTAGGCTGGGTTTAGGATTATAGCTTTCTGGGCTTGGGCTTGGGCTTGAGCTTGGGTTTGAGCTCGGTTAAAGTAAGCTGGGTTAGGCTTAGATGTGTGAACCACTCTTTTGTACCACCGCTAGAATCGACGAATCAATCATTTTCTCAAATTTGTCGCCTTAATGCACTTTTATCGTTCACACGCGCAGATTCCTACAAAAACATAAAAATTGAAATAATTAGAATAAAATATATTAATTGAAGCACTAACATATATAAATTAAGGGTTATAATTTGTAATAATTACATGTATATCACCAGCCAATGTCAATTGATCATTCTAATTGCTGGAAAGGCTTTCATTACTCGATTCGTGGGAAGCCAACAGATCAGAAATGGTCCCCACTATCTACTCAGCCTCAAATAGAGGCCCAACGAGACTCCCAGAGAATACGTGACGCAGTTCAACAAGGAGTTGACCTTGATTGATATCTACAGTGATGACGCATCTGTCACTGACTTCACCTCCCACTACACCAAAATTACCCATTAGCAACGGTTTTAAACTGTGGGGATAACCCATTGTCACGGCTTAGAGCCGTGGGCTGTAGAGGCGTCGCTAAATCCCCAGTAACGGCTAAAAACGGTGGCTAAAATATTAGCAACGGTTTTATCTCGAGGACGGTTGATGATTTAGCCACGGTTATAAACCGTTGCAACAATCTTAGCCACGGTTCTAAGCCGTTGCAATAGTTTTAGCAACGGTTTTAAGCCGTGGCCAGTACTAGCCACGGTTATAAGCCGTGGCAAGGTAGCCACGGTTTTTAGCCGTTGCAATATTTAGCCACGGTTTTAAGCCGTGGCAATTTTTAATTTTTTTTTTAATTTTTTTTTGTCACGGTGTTAAGCCAATGCAGTTCTACTGACAGTGATGCAATACAGGCAATGAAGAGAAATTACAGACTGAAGAACTTGTAATTGTAATTCTGGATTGATGACAGTAAATGGAATGGATTGTATTCAATAAGAAAGCTAATTCGAGATAGCTAATCTCATGTAAAGCAAATGCTCAAGTGTACAATTTTCTTACAAATCAAAAGAATCCCTTTTTCTCTCTTATGCTCTCTTATTTATAGTACTACATTTATTGACAACTAATCTAACATAAATCCTTCCTAAACAACATTACATGTAACAACATAGCACTCTGCAACATATAGCAACCTGCTCCCTTTAGTAACAACACTTGTGTTAGCAGCCTGCATTCCATTCAGCAACAACAGTATTAAAAGAAAGCTAAAAGACTGAGGGGACAAAAACATGAAGTTGATATTCTTGAAAAGGGTGGTGGCACTAGTATCTACATATCTAAGAAAAACATGAAGTTGATATTCTTTAAACCGAACCGAACCGATCCGAAATTCGGTTCAACCGAATTCATCGGTTTACAAATACAAAATTCGGTTTCGGTTTGGGTTTTGGGCAAACCGAATGAAATCAGTTCGAAATCGGTTTGGGGCTCAAAACCGAACCGAACCGACATTGCCCACCCCTAGGTTTTATAGAAATTAGGGTAATTGTGTTTGGTTAACTGCACCCCGTCTCCGCTCGTTAATACCAAATTGCTTATTATCACCTCGAACTCCGCATTAATCCGTTAACGCTCTGAATCCTGAAAAATACAAAATTTAAATAATTAATATAAAATAGATTGTCAAAGTGAATAACAAATATAAATTAGGTAGTATTCTGTGTAATAATTAGGTGAAAATCAATAAGCTGGCCCAAATCAGATTCAGGCTCTTCTTGATATGAGGTCACCTACAATATCAAAGGAGTTCATAACCTGACTGGAAGGGTAGCAGCCTTGAACATGTTCATCTCCAAATCCTCAGATAAGTGTCTTTCTTTTTTCAAAATTTTGAAGGGAATAAGGAATTCTGATGGGTTGAAGGTGGCAGCAGACTTTCTAGAATTTGAAGGTGTACATGGGGAGCACATAGCTACACTCAAAGCCTATTCCGGTAGAACCACTTTATTTGTACCTCTCGGTATTAGAACATGCTGGCAGCTCCGCCCTAATCTGAGGAGACAAAAGCCAATTTGCTATTTCAACAAAACATTTGTTGAAACAAAAGCTAACTACCCCAACTTAGAGAAATTGGCCTTACCACTAGTTACCTCCTCCAGAAAGTTGAGACCCTACTTCGAAACTTACTTAATAACGGTCCTTCCTGAATATTCAACTCCAATCAATATTGCACAAACTAGAGTTGTAGGGAAGGATGGTCAGTTGAGCTTGGACAGTTTGATATCCAATATGCTCCGAGATCGGGCATCAAAGCACAAACATTAGTGGACTTCATTACTGAGTTAAGTGGGGTCGGAAAACCAAACCTAAACAGCCAAGAGGAAGGGAATTGTGAATGAACCCCAAAAGGATGGGATCCTACGATGTGACAGATCATCCAACGAGAAAAGAAGTGGGGTTGGGATCGTTATCTGTTCTTTGGAGGTTTAACTCTTGAGAAAGCCATCAAATTTGGCTTCAGTACCTCCAACACCGAGGCGAAATACGAAGCTCTAAGGACCCCTACATGTTGACTAAACCTAGCTAAAGGAATCAGAATATAAGAAATCATAGTGTACAGTGATTTCCAACTGGTAATTAACTAGGTGAATGGAGAATTCAACCCTAAGGAAAGCAATTAGCATCATGAAGGGATTTAAGAAGGTATTACTCCAACGTTGTTCCAAGATAGACAACCAGAGGGATGACACGTTGGCCAACATGACCTTGTCTGCAAAGGACAATTTCGACAAACCTAGAGAGCTCCAAGAAAAGCCAACTCTAGAAAAAGAAAAACTTCACGAGGCTTGTGCCACAGGTGAAGAAACTGGTTGGATGAGTCCCATAGTCAGGTACATTAAAGATATAATCCTCCCAGTAGAAAATTGGAAGCTCACAAGCTGAAAAACAAGGCGGTGCAGTAACACTTCTCAATGACAAGTTATACATGAGATCAACAACTAGTCCACTACTCATATGCCTTACTCCCAGTGAAGCAGACTATATCCTTAGATAGATTCATAAAGGAATATGCGGGAATAATCCCCGAGGAAGAACATTGGCCTATAAAGTCGTTACTCTAGGGCAGCAGGTGGCTAAGGACCTGGTCTAAAAATGTGATAAATGTCAGAAGTTTGCCTGGTATACAAACATACCTGCTCAAAACATGGTCTCGATGACCAAACTATGGCCCTTTGTGGGGAACAGACATCATAGGCCCAATCCCACTATCTGATAATGAAGAAACTCTGAGAGTCGGACTAGACACTTCAAAGAAAGAAGAGAGAGTTTCCATCAAAATAGCGGCCTACAAGCAGAAAATTGCTTGATACTATAACAAGAAAGTCAAGCCTTGAGACTTTAAAGTTGGAGATTGGGTACTTAGAAAAATCCAATTGAACACGAAAAGACAAGGGGCAGGCAAGCTGAATCCAAACTAGGAAAAACCTTATAAAGTGACAAAGATCAACAAGTCAGGAACCTACTGATTAGAAAGCCTGAGTGGATAAAGTCTAAAGAGACCATGGAATATGGAACATTTGAAGAAATATTATCAATAAAACAAAGTTATATTCTCTAAAAGTCCCTTTTTAGCTCTATGAGAGCATGCAATAATGACTTTAAAAGAAAAAATGGGAAACCTAGTCCGACTAAGGATCAGAATGGCTTAAAATGATGAAGTCTAATAAGATGAAGTCTAATAAGAGCTTATGAAGCCTGATCAAGATGACTCGTCGCCCTTCTATACAACCTATTCCGATTGAGGATTAAAGCGGCCCGCAATATCCAAATCTAGCAAGAACACAAGAGTTATGATCGAGATGACTTCTCAGTAGCCTTGTCCGATTGAGGATTAAGATGGCTCAAAATGACTAAGTCTAGTCAGAGCTTATGAAGCCTGATCAAGATGACTTGAAGCCTGATCAAGATGACTTGTCGCCCTTCTCTACAGCCTAGTCCGATTGAGGATTAAGATGGTGTACGGTGACAAAGTCTAATAAAAGCTTATGAAGCCAGATCAAGATGACCTGTCCGACTTCTCAGTAGCCTAGTTAGGTTGATGATTAAGATGGCGTAAATTGCCAAAGTCTAGTCACTTCTAACTAAGATGAATTCTTTGTAGCCTAGTTCGATTAAGGATTAAAATGGCCTAAATTGTTTAAGTCTAGTCAGAACTTATGAGTTATAATTAAGATGACTTCCATGCAACCTAGTCCAATTAAGGATCAAGATAACCCAAGTTATTTAAATTTAGTCAGAACTTATGAGTTCTGATCAAGATGACTTCCATTCAGGCTAGTCCTATTGAGGAGATGGCTTAAATTATATACGTCTAATCAGAAATTAATAGTTTTGATTAAAATGACTTAACTACATAGCCTAATCTGAACAGAGACTAAGGACTTAGCTAAATTTGTCGTTCGAAGATTCAATCAAGTACACAGATACAAAACAAGTATGAAAAATGAAAACCTAAGCTTTATTGATCAAATAAAGGTTTGTGTACAATAGGCTCAGTTCCGGAAGCAGGATTAGAATTAGTTGTGAAGTAGATATAGGTTTGGAAGCAGACGACGCAGCCAGGAAAGAATATGGAACATACCTTGAATCAACAGTAGCAGACTTTGTGATATCCACGGTAACTTAGGATCATCCAAAGAAGGCAAGATAGCCCAACGTCTTGTAAGTAGAGATGTTCCAGTATTCATGTTCCTATTCAATCAAATCAATCAGCTCATGCCTCCCTTCAATTACCCGGATAAATTTGAGAGTCTCTACCGCCTCATGGAGTTCATTCTCTTGGAATTCCCACTGTAACTTTGAAGTAGTCAGCTCCTTTTTGGCCTAAGCATATCCTTCTTCGCAATCTGCTAGCCTACGGGCAACCTTGTCATTCATGGTCCACTCGGACTCCAGTTGTTCATTCGATAAGCCCAACTCCTGGTTAGAGTAAAATAACTGCACCTCAACATTTTCACAAAAATCCCTCTGATAGGCAACCTCAGTCTGTTCCTTTTCCAGAGCCCTCTGAGCGTCAGCAACAACCTTCTGAATAGACTCCAGCTCATCAACCATTGTAGTCTTCTCAGTAACGACTTTGTCCAAGCTCTCATTGGCTTCCTTCAGCTAAGCCCCCAAATCAGACTGGACAGTTAATTTCCCTTTCTGAGCATCTACCTCAAATAGAGCATCAAAGAGCTTTAATTGTTGCTCAGCAAACACCCTATCCAAACGCATAAACTTTGTTCTGAGTAGCCTGCACCTTAGTTCCTGCCATAACAATGTAGTTCAGGTGGGGCATTTCCTATTCGAAAAAACATGCAAAGTTATCAGCACAAATCATAACAACAATCAGAATAGATGTCAAAAATAGGTTGTTGACTTACCAGCATCATGTACTTATGACTTTGATCAAGTTGATCCCCCACCGTTCTTTCCGGCATTGGAGCACGATTGGCCACCTAGTGGTACCAATTCTTGATATGTTGGTGAGAGCCCTATCAGTAGTCCACTTCATGATGCCAAACATGTTTGCCATCAGTGCCATTGTGGAGAGCCCTAGAAGCAAGAAGACTAACCTGAGCGTCTTTATGAAAAACCTTGGGGTTAGGAATCAAATTTGCCCCAACTCTTGCAATGTTATAAAAGGGAGAACTCAACAATGCCTTTCCCCCTGTCTGCAACGACAAGTAGAGGATTCGGGAGAGACAAGTCCTACGATCGGGATGGAAAGATGGTAATTTGGGCAACCGATTAGTCCGCAGATAAGCCGCCCTTGAGGTAGGGCCCCAAAACTTTGTTTGCGTTCACCAGCCACAGTATCCGCTGACAGATCATAGGTGATGTCTCCTAAAGCAAGCTACTCTGCTTTAGGGTTGGAAGAGCACTTCAAGGCAAGCTAAATAAGCCTATTCGACGCAACCTCAACCTCATCCTCGCTCATTTTACTGGGGACGAACTTTGAAAGCTCGTTTTCCAGGGAGGTCAGCGGAGCACAATTAGCAAGAGAAGCAAGGTCAGCAAAAAACTTCAACATCGGCCAGAGAGGCATATCCGACTCGATCACAACCTTTTTACTTATCCGACTAGGATAATCTATCCTAGCAAATTACACAAGAGCATTTTCCTCAGAGGTCAACAAAGCAGAAAGAGCAGTCGGAGTAGCGCCAAACTTGGCTTTTTTGGCCAAACGGATTGGAGAGGCTAGCCCTTTTAAAGCCTTCCTTTTCAAAGGGCTAGGCATCTTCACCGACCGAAACTTCTTCTTAACCAGTTCTAGATCTCGACCATTGGCCCCTGAAAAGGACAAACCTCCAGGAACAGTTAGAGTCTACTCCGAACCAACAACCTTAGCAGATAACCAGCCACTCCACCTGATGTTATTTGGCTTGACGACATCCAGAATATCCCTTACTAGCAACTTGAGGAAATGAGCCTTCGCCTCCTTCTCTTCAGCATTGAAAGTAAGAGGAGACAAGTCCCCTGATAACAAAACAATGACAAATCAATCAATTAGCAGCTAATGGTTTATTGAAAACAAAAAAAGGAAGAAAGAGAATTAAGAACTTATTCAAATTCCTAAAGGTGTGGAGGACGGTCTGGCCTTCAAAGGAGTACCCAAAAACCATAGAGGCCGACAAGCAGTACTTCTGCTAGTTCTTGAAGTCATCCGAGAGATCATCAAAGCAGGCTTCCTCAAGGCACAAATCCCATTGGGATTCATCCTGATAGAGGTGAATGAGTGCAGCACCTTCATTGACAAATGGAGTCCAGACTCATTTGCCTTGATCAAAATTGCAATCAGGAACCTCCACCCATTTAGCGCTAGTTGGGATGGAGGGATGTCATGGAACGACAAGAACGCCAAATGGCATTCAAGAATAGGGAAGCGAAGGTGAGCCTTGAACATGGCCTCGTAGAGGCAGATAAACCCTTTCCTCAACTAGGTAGGAAATCACCTAGCCCCAAAATGATGAATTCCAGATTAGCATGGATCTGGTATTGTCGTCGAAGTTCAACCAGGTCTGCCTCGGTCATCAATGACTCCCTGAAGAAATCAAGGCAGGTGGACATTCAATCGACGAAAAGAGATCTCTTACCAGACATGCTTAGAAAGAAATGGGAGTTGTTCTGGATTTTAGTTGAAAGCTTGAAGATAGAATACAACAAAGAGCTCTGGAAGTTTTGGGGATGTAAAGAGACCAACCCAAAATAAGATTTATATAGGTTTGACATGTGGACGAAACAACAACCCAACAGTCGCGCCAACATTAAATGTTGCGCAGAGCCCTAAGAGACACCGAAAAAAGGCATCATGACATAGTATAGACCCCCATGTATGATGAGTTAATGGCCCCGCATGCAGACCTGCTAACTAGGGGGAGTAACTGATGAGACATTGAATAGTCATTCCATTATAGTCGTACACATGGCATGGACGAACCGGGTCCAAGCCAGAGGTCCCAGTCAGGCTCAATTAAGCATATATCTCAGGAGATCAAGCCCAAATTACATAGTCCCAATATGGAAAGAATCTAGGAGCTTGACCAAGACAGAAAGACAATAAAACAGACCCTTGGGCTAGAACAAGCCCAACACTCATTTAGACTACTCCTAGTGAATCCTAAAAGGAAACAAAGACTAAAAAAGATTAATTCATGGAAGGGAAAGAACCCTACAAAGGACATAACTTGATAGAGGGAGGATCTGAATAAGACTTTCTCCCTTTATTGTGCAATCAGAGGTAGAGTCAAGAAATGAGATAAATTTTCTCATTATATAAAGTGAACAATGGAAAGGACTAAGTTATGCAACCAAAATTCAATTAGCCGAATTCTATCTTTTTGTTTAGAGCCTAACTTTACCATCGGAGTACCTTTGGCCACCCACACGGTGGTTCTTGGTTCATTGTTGCTCATTTTGCAGGTTAAAGTCAGGGAGGACGAATTTACGTGCATCGCCTTGCTATTGAAGAAATTTTGCACCACATTCACCACGCCCTACCCAACAATATCTCAATAATATTGGTAAGAAAAAAACATGGAAACCATCAGGGCCAGCGGATTTATGACTGCCCATACCATAAAAAAATGATTTAAATTTCCTCTGTAAAAGGAACATATGGAAGAAGAATATCATCCTCATCCAAGACAATAGAGTCAAATAAATTAATAATAGTCGGGAGACCTGACAGTCTTCAGTAGAAAAATGCACTTGAAAATAGTTTCGAAAAATTGTTATGATTTTCTCATGATCATTAGACCACACACTGTTTGGACTTTTGATGTGGTTAATGAGATTGGTTTGTGTCTAAGCAAAACATGAATGTGGAAGAATTTTGTATTCCAATCCCTTTAAAGAGCCTAGGAAAACCCTGCTTTATTTTGCCAAAAAAGTTATCTCCTATAAAGTTCGTCCAGATGTGCCTCCAATTTTTTTTGTTTGTACAGAATTATCCACACCCGGGTTCTCATTTTCTAAAATATCAAAATATGCAAAATTCCTTAATATTTTAGCAATATTCAGAAAATGAAGTATATTCCAATTAGAAAAGCTTTTACTTAATCTATCAGTTTTGGTGGTTAAGTTCTTCAAAGGTGAAGGATGACATGTCGTATTTCAATTGACTTTGATCAACTAAAGACAATGAGGATAACGAGACCACATTTTGAAAGGTTTGAGCCCGGATAGAAAAGGAGAACAAAGCAATAGATGTAAAGCCATGTGATCCAAAGCGAAAGAGTGTAAAGATCGAGCTAAGGGAGATGAGAAAAGATAAAGCCACAAGGTTGATCTAAGACCCTATCTAATTTCTCTTTAATATTACAAGGGCCGATCCTTTTATTAGACCAAGAGAAATTGGAGCCCTTGAACGTAAGATCAATCAAATCATTTACCAATCTTTCAGAAACTTTAACATTTTTAGGATGAGGATAACTATCACTCAATTTGTCATTAGAGTGAGCAATCGCATTAAAATTTCCTATAATCAACCAAGGAAGAGTTTTATCAGAAGCCATATCTTTCCAAAAGTTCTCTTTGATACTGTGATTCGGTTCTCCATAAATAAAAAGAACATTCCAAGATAAAAAGTTTTCACCATTGACAATAGAAAAATATTTGCACAAAGAAATAATTGTTAAATGAATATCTTTATTCCACATAAGACCTAAACCCCAAAGAGACCTTTCGATGCAACAAAAGATCTATGAGATGTAAGGCATTATCAATAAGATTCCATTTTGGCAATAGAGCATCTAGTATTTTAAAATAAAAATAATATCAGATTTGGATTTATGGGAGAGAGCTTTTAGATTTCGCAATGCTCTCGGGGGCCCTAATCATCGAGCATTCCATGAAAGAATTATAAGAGATGAGACGATCCAGAAAGGGGGATCAGCGCAACCGAAAAAAAAAAACCAAGGAGAAAAAAAAAGGAAATTTCAATCCATTTAGCAAGACGATAACAGATTTAACGATAACCAACATTGACTGATAATTTCGATGCAGTGAACACAACAATAGCAAACTCTTTCTTTATTAAGCAATGTTAGATTAAGTTTTCCATGATAAATAGAATGAATAGTAGATACAATTTGACTCCAATAATCATCATCAAAATAAAGGGAGTGTGCAACAAACATTTTTTCTATGGTGGTGATTACATCACACCACTATTTCATCTCTCTCACACCATTCTACTCTCTCACATCACCTTCCTTTTTTTTCACACCACCATACTTTCTCACACCATCTACATAAACAAAAACCATCCATTTTTCCCCTCACCATTCAAATAGATAATGGTTCCTCCCTCCCCCATTCGAAATCTTTTGCAAATCCCTTCCAAATCTCCTCCCTCTCCCTAAAAAACTCTCAAAATCTCCTCAAAGTCGAAACCCTTAAATCCAAAATCAATAAATATGCATAACTTAATATAACAGAGAAACTCAAAACTCAAAACAGAGTAACTTTCGACCAATTTAAACCTTCAATTGAGACCGATTCTCAACCTCATTAAAACAAATATATTATAGTACTCTTACTTATATAATAAACACAACTTGAATTACTTGAAAATGTTTTAAAATTAGCAAATTATGGTAATTTTACTAAAGTCACGCAAATTTGTCTCTCAATGAAAATGGGATAGTGTTCCTGACTTTCAGCCGAATTATGTGCTCGATGGAGACCGATTCGCAAGTTTGACAAAACAAAAATATTGTATTACTCTTAGTTATCTAATAAGTACAACTTGAACCACTTGAAAATGTTTTTAAATGAGCAAGTTAAGAACATTTTACTAAAGTCGCGCAAATTTGTCTCACAAAAAAAACGGGATAGTAATTCTAACTTTCGGCCAACTTATGTGCTTGATCAAAATGGATCCTCAAGTTGATCAAAACATAAAAGTTGTAGTACTCTGAGTTATCTAATCAATACAACTTGAATCACTTAACAATGTTTTGTAATAAGCAAGTTATGGTCATTTAACTAAAGTCGCGCAATCTGTCCGAAAAAATTTATGTTCGCAGAGTGCACTACGGGATATCTCATTGTACAATGCGAACAGGAAAAAAAAAATTATGTTCGCATTATGCAATGTGGGGGATACGGAAAAAAAAATTTATGTTCGCATTGTGCAATGTGGGGTATCCCAAATATCCTGCAGTGCACTCTGCAAACAGAAAATTTTTCGGACAGATTGCGCGACTTTAGTAAAATGACAATAACTTGCCCATTTCAAAACATTTTCAAGTGAATCAAGTTGTATTTATTAGATAACGGATAGTACTACAACTATTGTGTTTCGATTAAATTGAGAATCGGTCTCAATAAAGCACATAAGTTGGCCGAAATCACCAATACTATCCCGTTTTCATTTTTCGGACAGGTTTGCGCGACTTTAGTAAAATGACCATAACTTTCTCATTTCAAAACATTTTTCAAGTGATTCAAGTTGCGTTTATTAGATAACTCAGAGTACTACAACATTAGTATTGATCAACTTGAGAATCGGTCTTGATTGAGCACATAAGTTGACCGAAAGTCAAAGATACTATCCCGTTTTCATTGCAAGACAGATTTGTGCGACTTTAGTAAAATAATCATAACTTGCTCATTTCAAAACATTTTCAAGTGATTCAAGTTGTGTTTATTAGATAAATCATAGTACTGCAACTTTCGTGTTTTGATGAACTTGAGATTCAATCTCAATTGAGGATTTAAATTGATCGAAAGTTACTCTATTTTGCTTCTTTTTTTTCGTTTTGAGTTTGGATTATTTATGGGAGGTGTGAGAAAGTAAAAAACCAAAAAAAAACCAAAAAAAAAAAAACTCGTAGTCATTGCCTTTTTCTATCCATATTATATAGCAATTGGGAAAAAGGTGTTGAATGGCACTATTAGCAAAGAAAAAAGTAAAACATTTTTAATATGAAAGTCAGGGAGTACTATATCACTGCGAATCGAAACATACGAACAGTTCATGATAGAAAAGCTGACACAACTTGCTATTTAGGCAGTAAGAAGTAGCACTCGGTCTTGTAATATATAGAAATTTAACATGTCGCAAAACCTTTCCAAAATAGCAACTAGTAGACAATTTAGGAGTGTGACTTTTAGCAGTTGACAGATTGGAAAATTCATGAGGTGGAATCTAATAAAGAAAGTTTATGTTGTAAATACAATAAATCAAATTAAAAGACACGAACGAGGTTACCAATTGTTCTTAGGTTGAGTCGTGGACTAGGTCGCTCTTTTTAAGACGTTTCGCGGCTCTGCCAAAAGTGTGAAAACAGTCTAGTAGCCCCGCCGTTCCCAGGATAAAACAGCCCAGAATCTTATCTGTCTCGTTCAAACAATTGCACAGTCGATGAACGGAATACTATCCACCCTTAATCTCTTGTTTGCTCGAAATCACCAATACAATGTATAAAATTCAAACAAAAAAGAAAAACTCTGAAATACGAAGAGAAAGAGTTCCTTCTCTGATTGAAATACTAAATGCAAAGTGTTTTGCAAAATGTTTATCTTTTTCTTATTCTCTCAAGGTCTGAATTTGTGTTTGTATTTATAGGGAGAAAAACACATCCGTTGAAATACAACAACCCGGCTAAATGCATTGACAAAACAAAACCAGGCTAGATGCATTGACAAAACAAAAAACTAGACTATATTCATTGACAAAACAAAAGCGTGGAAAACGTGGGGAGAAAATCACGGCTACTGTTGGCGCACCGTATGGAGAACATGGAGGACGCCCTTTGACTCAGTCTCCCTTCTTTGCAGCAATTCAAAATTATTTTCATTTAAATAAATTTTCAGTAAAAAGAATGGGTTGCTCTCTAAATGACCCGACCCGACGGACGGCGGCGCGTGCGAGAGTTTATCTCTCCCCTCCTCACAAAAGTGTGCTACCCCAAGGGGTCCAAACCCAAGTCCCAAACACTCTCCTTATAAACTCTTTCACAATGAGTTGTATAGAAGATGTGGGACTAAAAATAGAGAGAGATCCAGAGATCAAAACCAGGTCTAAACTCATTTTCTTTTATTTTTAAAAAGCCATATTTTCAACAATCCCCCACTTGGGTTTTTAAAAACAATTTTCATCGAGCAATCTAAAAAATATAAGATTGTGCATAAACAAAAGTATCTTTCGACTTGAACTCTTGCGTAGTGTTCATGCTTTAGATTATACTAGAGTAACTCGTAGTTTTGAACTCTATCTCTAACAGACATTACACGCACAACCTTACCAGGGTGAATTCAAAAAAACCCGTGCCTTACGGTCATGCACGTATATCCCAGTATAGTGAAGGCTCTAGGAATTTTGCCTACAAATTCCATAGGAAGCGGCCAAACTTCCACAATCACTTAGGTGAGTCTATCAAGAGTACTCCTGTAGCTAGGTACTCCACTCCACATAGAGTATAGATCTCATTAAGAGTTTTTAACTCATCCTACTATCGCTTCAGGAACTCATGTTTTAATCTAAGAATGAGATTGCTATTCTGTCAGCATGATTCACTTCATATCATTCACGACTTGTTATTACCCATTGAACCTATTTCTTGGGATCTCCAGTCTATAGGTTGGGTTACCGTCATGAATAACTCATCAATCTAAGGGAATTAGTCTCATTCCTTTTGAGGTTTTGAAAACCTTCTCTTTAGCTAATCCTTTCGTCAAAGGATCAGCCAAGTTCGCATCAGTTCGTACATGATCCACTCTCACAGCACCAGTAGACAGGAACTTTCTAACTGTACTGTGCTTACGACGTATTTGTCGCCTCTTGCCGTTATAATAACGGTTCTGTATTTTTGCAATAGCCGCGGTACTATTGCAATGGATCAAGACAGCTGGAATCGGTCTTTCCCATAAAGGGATCTCTGCTAGCAGGTTTCTTAGCCAACCTATTTCTTCACTAGCCATGGCTAGTGCTATTATCTCTGACTCCATTGTGGACTGTGCAAGAATGGTCTGTTTATTTGATTTCCAAAAAACAGCTCCACCAGCTATACTGAAAATATAGCCACTGGTGGCTTTGGAGTCATCTGAGAGGGTGTTCCAATCAGCATCGCTATATCCTTCAAGGACGGTGGGAAACTTCTGGTACCTCATGACCCTTTCAATTGCATGCCAATGATGTATACTAGGTCTACTGGTAAATCTGCATAGTAATCCCACGACATAAGCTATGTCGGGTCTAGTGCAATCGGTAGCGTATCTAAGACTACCAATGATGCTAGCATACTCAGATTGTTAAACACCGTTACCGGTGTTCTTGAACAACTTTACACTAGGATCATAAGGAGTATATACAAGTTACTGTCAGAGTAATTATATTTATTTAGGATCTTCTCTATATAGTGTGATTGATCCAAAGAAATTCCCTTTTTAGACCTAGTAATCTTGATATCAAGGATTACACTTGCTTCTCCAAGGTCTTTCATATCAAAATTTGCACACACTAAAGCTTTCACTTTATTCACGGCATGTATATTAGAACCAAAGATAAGCAAGTCATCCACATATAGACATAAAAATAGTGCAAATGCCATTTTTAGCTTTATAGTAAATGCATTTGTCACTTTCGTTCACTTTAAAGTCATGTGCGATAACAAGATTATCAAATTTTTCATGCCATTGTTTTGAAGCTTGTTTCAAACCGTAAAGTGATTTATCAAGTTTGCAAACTTTATGTTCTTGCCCTGGAATAACAAAACCTTCAGGTTGGTCCATGTAAATTTCTTCTTCCAAATCGCCATTAAGAAACGCAGTCTTAACGTCCATTTAGTGCAATACTAGATTATGTATTGCAGCAAGAGAAATTAACACTCGAATGGATGTAATCCTGGTAACAGGAGAATATGTGTCAAAGAAGTCAACATTTTCTCTCTGTCTAAACCCTTTGGCTACAAGACGAGCCTTACTTTTCAACATTACCATCAGGTTTCAATTTCTTCTTAAATACCCATTTACATCCTATTGTCTTGCAACCTGGTGGTAAATCAACTAAATGTCAGGTTCTATTAGACTCAAGAGAGTCCATTTCATCATCAATAGTCTCTTCCCAAAAATTGGCATCAATAGAGGATAAGGCTTCTTGAAAACTAAGGGGATCCTTCTCGACTGTAAAGACATAGTAATCGGGGCCAAAGTTTTTAGAAGATCGTTTCCGTTTACTTCTCCTAGGTTAAGATTCTATAGCTTTATCGGTTTCATTCATCCTGATCAAAGGCACGTTATTTGAGGATGTACCCCCACTATTCCTCGAAATAAATGGAAATTTATCTTCATAGAAATCAACGTCGTTTGATTTTATAATAACGTGATCTTTAAGATTATAGAATATATAAGCTTTGTTGTTCATGGCATATCCTATGAATACACATTCATATGCCCTACTGGCAAGCTTATTCCTTTTAGGATCAGGAATTCTAACATAAGCTAAACAACCCCAAGTTTTCAAATATGACAAGTTTGGTTGTCTATTTTTCAAAATCTCATAAAGAGAGGTTTTACTTTTAGATTTAGGGACTCTATTTAGCACGTAACAGACCGTCAAAATAATTTCTCCCCACCAGTGCGATGCAGCACCGGAGTTAAG
Organism: Berberis vulgaris; assembly: GCA_963556465.1. Classification (NCBI taxonomy): domain Eukaryota; kingdom Viridiplantae; phylum Streptophyta; class Magnoliopsida; order Ranunculales; family Berberidaceae; genus Berberis; species Berberis vulgaris. Next base: position 63,928,736 of record OY747131.1, read on the forward strand.
TAGAATGACAACTACTAACTCAGTAAGAGTTCTATTTTTTTTTCTTTCAGCTTTGCCATTCATCTCAGAAGAATACGGTGCAGTTGTTTCATGAATAATTCCTTGAGAATTATAAAACTCTATAAAAGTACTGCTGTCATATTCAGTGCCTCTATCACTCCTAAGTCTCTTTATCTTTCTATTATATTGATTTTCAACTTCGGTTAAAATAATTTAAACATGTCAAATGCTTCACTCTTATTTTTCATTAAGTAGACGAAGGTATAATCTGAACAATCATCAATAAACGTAATAAAATAACGTTTTCCATTTCTAGTCAAAACACCATCAAGTTCACATATATCTGAGTGTATCAAATCTAAGGGTTCAGATTTTCTAACAACAGATTTATGTGGTGTTTTGGTTATCTTAGCTTGGCTACAAAAGTTGCACTTTTCAAAATTATTTAAGGACAATTTTGGAATTAGTCCTAAGTTACTCATGTTTTTAATAATACGCTTATTAACATGACAGAGTCTAGCATGCCAAATATTAAAAGTACACATGTAAGCAGAACGAAGTTGGAACAAGTAAACGGCACCTCCTGGTAAGTCTATTTTCACCCAAAATGTGCAGGAAGGATAACCCAAGATAAGGAGGATGTTGTTTGTGGGTGGATCTCTAGACAATTTCTCTACTCTCAAAGACATTATCTCTGTACACTACTACCCAACATGGAAAACCACCATTATAGATAAAGGTATCTGCAGTTGTAAAGCTCTAAATCATTTGGATCTTATTCAATAAATCCAAGTAAATATAACCCTCTTTCCAACCTTTCCAAATGTTACCATGGGGTTGTGTCCTTGCATAGATTCTACAATAACCTATTTATAGAATGAATGATAAATAAATTGAGAAAACTTCTCCCAACCCAATTTCACAACAAGAACTACCACACAAGGTAACAAAGATACATAAAGCAAACAAGACTAAACTCCAATCTTTGGAACAAAGTTTGTTTAGGCTAATGGGTTCCAAAAACATTAAATTGACAGACACATAAAAACAACAACCTAGCTAAAAAGGTTATCCTCACAAACCCAACAGTATTAAATAATCACATACGTACACACACACAATAAATGGTTGAAGAAATTGTTACAGACTTTGAGAAGAAAGCTTGCACAAATCAAACTTCGAATAAGAACATATCAAAACAATGTCAAGTTCTGCAATTGACAAAGGTTGTATCATTTCTACCATCATTTTCATTACTTGTTCTATCTCCTTTCTTTATTTCCGTAAGTTGTATTATGGAGATTACTAAATATCATTGACGGGATCATTTTTTTTTTTCGATCTTATCGAAAATTATGAAGAAGGTTGTAGTCATGGCAGAAATAAATCGTCTTAAAATTGTTGTAAATACAGTAAATCAAATTAAAAGACAGGAACGAGGTTACCAATTGTTCTTGGGTTGAGTCGCGGACTAGGTCGCTCTCTTTAAGACGTTTCGCGGCTCTGTCCAAAAGTGTGCAAGCAGTCTAGTAGCCCCGCCGTCCCTAGGATAAAACAACCCAGAATCTTATCTGTCTCGTTCAAACAATTGCACAGTCGATGAACAGAATACTATCCACCCTTAATCTCTTATTTACTCGGAATCACCAATACAATGTATAAAATTCAAACAAAAAAGAAAAACTCTGAAATACGAAGAGAAAGAGTTCATTCTCTGATTGAAATACTAAACGAAAAGTGTTTTGCAAAATGTTTATCTTTTTCTTATTCTCTCAAGGTCTGAATTTGTGTTTGTATTTATAGGGAGAAAAACACATTCGTTGAAATACAACAACCTGGCTAGATGCATTGACAAAACAAAAACCAGGCTAGATGCATTGGCAAAACAAAAAACTAGACAAGATTCATTGACAAAACAAAAGCGTGGAAAACGTGGGGAGAAAATCACGGCTAGTGTTGGCGCAACGCATGGAGAACATGGAGGACGCCCTCTGACTCAGTTTCCCTTCTTTGCAGCAATTCAAAATTATTTTCATTTAAATAAATTTTTAGTAAAAAGAATGGGTTGCTCTCTAAATGACCCGACCCGACGGACGGCGGTGGCCGCGCGCGCGAGAGTCTATCTCTCCCCTCCTCACAAAAGTGTGCTACCCAAGTCCCAAACACTCTCCTTATAAACTCTTCCACAATGAGTTATATAGAAGATGTGGGACTAAAAATAGAGAGAGATCCAGATATCAAAACCAAGTCTAAGCCCATTTTCTTTTATTTTTAAAAAGCCATATTTTCAACAGTTTCTAACTATCAAAACTACTTCAGACAACATGATAAATATGCTAAAATCTAACATTCTAGTAGTGTGGTACACATACTTATAACAAGACTAACAAATGGTCAAGAAGGAGCTAAGAAGCAATTTGTCACCAGAGAAATATGAATTTAAAAGAAATAAATTCATGTCTGATTCTTCATTTGAGAGGGGAAAATGCGGGGAAGGACCAAAGGAGAAGAAATAGGAACATCAATCCAAGGGGTGGGCATCCCACCCCGCCATCCTGATTCCGTCCCAGTCCCATCCCATCTTATTCTGATTTTTTTTTTAGTCCTTTTGAGATTGATCAAAATCATCCCTATCCCATCTCGATCTAGAGTGGGATGAGATTGGGATGGAGATTTTTTCAATCCCGTCCAACCCCGTCCCAGACTTATTATTTACTATTTATTATTACTTTTAATATTTTGATTTTACAAGCGAAAGAAAAGTCAATTTGATATAAAGTTTGGAATTATTATTCAAACAACAAATAACATAATAACTATAAAATTTGAAGTTATTTACATTTATAGTTATTTATTCCTCACTAGTATGCACATAAAGAACAATCCCCCCAATTGGCTTGCATTATCAAACAATTGATAAGAGTAAGCATTTGGTCAATAATAATATTATGTTATCAATGATAGTTTGTTTTTGTCTCATATAACTAAAATAGGATAGCACATTGTTATATAATTGTGAAAATAAAAGGAAATGTTATTTTTGATTTCGGTATATGATAATAAAATGAATCTGTGGATATTGTGAAACAGGAAACAGAAATATAACTGTTTTGTGAGACAGGAAATTGTATTTTGAACAGGAAACAAATTCAGGAAACAGGAAACTATTTTTTGAACAGGAAACAATTCAGGAAATAGGATACTGTTTTTTGAACAGGAAACAAATTCAGGAAACATGAAACAGATTTTGAACATGAAACAAATTCAGGAAACAGGAAACAAGACGCTATATATACTAGGAACTGTAGCTGTTATTTATATGTAGAAAAACTGTGAAGCACAGGGAATAGAGAAAGATAATTGCTGGATTTGTTTCATCTCTTGTTGAGAGATTGTGTGAGAATTGTCATCTTCTTGTACCTTGTTCTTGAATATATTGGAATCACCTCACCGTGGACGTAGGCGCAATTCGCCGAACCACGTAAACTTTGTGTCTCTTGTGGTAGGTTCTTGGTTTTCTCTAATTACTTTCATTGCTAGTTGCTCTATTTAATTGATTGGATCCTTGTGGTACTTGTGTGCAATTGTTGGTGTCTATCCGCTTTCGCAATAAGTCGCAACAATTGGTATCAGAGCACTAAGGGAAATTGATCTTGAATTGTTCTACTCAAGATTGTGAAGATTCAAAAGTGCTAGGGTTTGTTTGTGCACAATTTTGTTTGGGAAAGATGAACTTACATTTGATGAAACTACCGGTGCACTCTTGTCCAATGAGATTTGGAAGAAAACTTCATCAAGTGGTAGTAGGAAAGATCAAGCTGAAGGGTTGGTTGCTAGAGGAAGGTCTCAAGTAAAATCATCTTCAAAGAATGGGAATTCTAGATCAAAGTCTAGAGGTCCACAATGTCACAAATGTAGAGAGTGGGGGCATATTAGAAAAAATTTCCCAAATCAAGGTAAGAGTAATCATGATAACAGTTGGAAGGGCAAGAAAAAGTAAGATAAGGGTGATACTAGTGAAGCAAGTTATGCATCTAGTACGGAAAAGGATGAAGAATGTTATTTAGTTGCGGGTGAAAACACATAAATCTCTAGGAGATGGATCCTTGACTCTGGGTGTTCTTACCATATGTGCCCAAACAGGGAGTGGTTCACTACCTATGAGCACATTGATGGTGGTACTGTTCTGATGGGTAATGATTACGCTTGCAAGACAGTTGGAATTGGAACAATGAGGATTAAGATGTATGATGGTGTTGTGAGAACCTTAACAGATGTGAGGCATGTCCCAGCCTTGAAAAAGAACCTTATCTCGCTTGGTGTTTTATACTCCAATGGTTGTAAGTTTACAGCAGTAGGTGGAGTTTTAAAGGTTGTCTGTGGGTCTTTGGTTGTCATGAAAGGGATCAAACAAGGTAACTTGTACACCTTGATGGGTAACACGGTAACAAGAAATGTGGCAGTGGGAACTTCTTCATCGGAAAGCACTAGGTTATGGCACATGCGACTTGGGCATATGACAGAAAAAGGACTGTCTCTACTGAGCAAGCAAGGGTTACTGAAGGGTATGCAGAAACCGACTATGGAGTTTTGCGAGCATTGTGTATATGGAAAACAATGCAGGGTAAAATTCAGTACAAGCAAGCACAGGAGCAGAGGTATTCTAGACTATGTGCATATAGATGTGTGGGGCCCAGCGAAGGTCGCCTCTAAGGGAGGTTCCAGGTACTTTGTCTCCTTCATTGATGATTATTCCCGTTACACATGGGTATATTTTTTTAAGTCTAAGAATGAAGTATTTGAGACATTTAAAAGGTGGAAAGCAATGGTTGAGAATAGAACTGAAAGAAAGGTGAAGACTTTGAGGTCTGATAATGGTATCGAGTATACTGAGGGTACTTTCAAACAGTTTTGTGATCAGGAAGGAATTGTTCGACATTGGACTGTTAGAGACACGCCACAACAAAATGGAGTTGCTGAGATATTGAACCGTACTATGCTTGAAAGAGCTAGGTGTATGCGCTCCAATGCTTGTCTTGGCAGAGAATGGTGGGCTGAATCAATAGCCACCGCGTGTTTCTTGATTAATAGATCGCCACATTCTACATTAGACTGCAAAACACCTTATGAGGTGTGGTCAGGTGAACATGCTGATTACAGTATACTGAAAGTTTTCGGTTGTATTGCCTACCACCATGTGAAAGAAAATAAGCTTGATGCTAGGGCTAAGAATGCCATTTTCTTGGGGTATGCAAAAGGCGTGAAGGGTTATCGTCTATGGTGTTTAGAGGATAATACATTTGTGATCAGTCTAGATGTTACATTTGATGAGAATTCCTTGCACTACACCAAAAATACCCATCAGCAACGGTTTGGGACCATGGGGGTAACCTATTGTCACGTTTTAGAGGCCTGGCCATTTGAGGCATCGCCAAATCACCATTGACGGCTATAAACCGAGGCAACACTTATTAGCAACGATTTTATGTTCGAGGACGCTTGATTATTTTCTGCATTTAGCCACGATTTAGCCACGACTACCCGGCATGGCTAGAGGCTCCACGTTCCATAACCGTGGCAACATTTATCAATTATTTTGAATTCCTTTGGTCTCACAGCCGTTGCAAGCATGAAAGACACGGTTTTAAGCCGTTGTAAGCATGAAGGACTACGGGTTTGTTGCGAGGGTTTGAAACACTTGCAAATTAATATAATCGAAAAAAAATTACATTTTTTTGCTGCTGCAGCAAAATCACAGCCCCACACCTGCAAAATCAGTCCTTACTAAGATCGACCAGACACTTGCCATGTGGCGTGTACCCGTGCCTACGACACAACTACCGTGTCATGCCTCCGGCACGAATAGGATTCCACAAACTGTATGCTAGATAAATACAAAATCAACCGTAAAATGGAACCTTGGAATTGCATTCAAATGAAGCCAAGTATCTGTTAAATTCACGTTCTGCACCAACAAGATACAAATATTTTCAAAAAAATAACTTCTTAGGCAATTAAGCCTAGATGTGTATAAGAAGCGAAGCTTTGTGACCACCTAAAAGAATGATAACAATAATGATAATAACTTATTACCTGGAATCATTTTTGAAGATTTTACCAAGACCTGCAAGCAATGCAAGGCAACGAGACTAACATCAGGTATAATTAATTCATAGGGCTACAACAATTCCGACATAGCATGATATTTGTGAAAAGAAGAATAATCAAATTTTGTAGATTGAACTGTCATTCATTTTGAATTCACTCAACTTTGTTTGAACTACACATAAAACATATAAATGCAGCAAATTAAAACTGGGTTCTGTTTTAAATTGTTTATAGGTAGGGTGTTTGCCTGACAAGCTCCGAGCTTATCAATGCTTATCCACTTAATAAGCTGCAACTGCCTAAAAAACTTCCCTTCACGGTCATACAACTGGATGGTAAAAGGTTAAGTGCGATAATGAAATTCAGAAAGTTCATCATGCCTGAGCAGGGTAACTGATGTACTTCAAAGCTTCAATCCCAATGGCTGGACCAATTGTGTTGGTAATGCCAGCACTCCAATAGCTCCACCATGGAGCACCACCACTACTACTTCTCGACCAAAGCTTTAACACTGCTCGAGAAAACAACAAAGTGAAAGAAGATGCTCAGATCAAACATACTACATTTTGTTACTTGTTACCGAAGTGAGAGAAGGTCAAAAGATTCAATAAAGTAGACTTACTTATAAATGACCAGATCAAACAGACTACATTTTGTGCAAGGCTAAAAGATTAAAGATGCTCAAAGCGTTTTCCATCAGCGCCAAATTTCTTGGTTGACCTGGAATATATACGTGTCAGAATACCCACCTATCAATCAATATACACTTCCACACAACTAGCTTACAAAAAAATAATAATAATCTACATCAAAGTCAATGATTTCTCATATTAAGTTCTCTAATTTCTTCCATCAATTGTCGCACTGAGTTATCTAAATTTTTTTTCTTAAGCACTTACTTAAAAGGAAAAAAAAAAATCATGGATAGTAGCATTTTCTTGGCTTTGGACTTCTTTTGTCACTGAAAACTACCATTGTGGATGGCTTCATCCTCTTAGAACTTGATTACTTAGATTGGTGTAGTATATGTGTAGCCTATTAAAAGATACAAATATTTTCAAAAAACAAATATTGTAGTTATAAAACACAAATTAATGATCATCCTATATTACATGTGATGGTATGAACGTACTTTCCATAATAGTTGTAATAAGGTTCACAATGACATCCGTCTCAAATTTAGTTCTGATGAACTTATTGTTGAAGGCAATGCGCATAATAAGGAGCTATTTATCATTTAGGACCATATGCATGAACCAGAATCGTTTAAATTTATCATTTAGGCACGAGCTGAGCTCATCTAAAATAGCTAGCCAATACTGCCTTTTATGGCTAATAAAATAGATTACTATAGAGAGGAAAAAAAAAAAACTATATGGCTGCAATGCACGATTTTTTTTTACGAACATCCCCTAAGGATGGCTTAGCTAACTAGATAAGAATGTCACTACCATGAGGATGAAATTTCAACATCACATCATACTGAAGAAATCACGAAAAACAATTTGGATCTGTACCCCTAGAAGTGTAACCAAGATACGCACTCCACTGCAACCTAGAGGGTGTCCTAAAGATACGGCTCCACCGTGTACATTAATATGATCCTGCAAGCATGACAATGTTGATCCCCATCAGCATCCAATTTAGACAAAGGAAAATTAATGTTTTCCTGAGGATTGTAGACAACTCACAGGATTTATTTCAAGCAGTTTCTGGTTTGCAAGAGCAACGACCTGCAAAGAGAGAGGATTAGAATAAGTCATCACGGAGAATGCATGAAGTTCATCATTCATGAATAAAGCACGAATCTTACAGCAAAGGCTTCATTAATTTCGTAGTAATCAATTTGAGAGGCCTCCAACCCAGCTCTTGAGATGGCTTTTGGAATTGCAAGGGCTGGAGCTGTTGTAAACAATTCAGGTGCCTACACAACCATCTCATTTCAGCACCAATTTGAAATACATGAAAAAAGGTTGAATAAGCAATGTCAACTTCCGAGTAAATCATTGGATTGGACCCAAATTTTGGGTTAGAAAGTTGGAACATTTCTCGAAAATACCTGAGCAGCGTCAGCAAAACCCGTGATTTTGGCAATCACTTGCAAACCAAGCTCAAGTGCCTTTTGTCCACTTACTAACACCAATGCAGCAGCACCATCACTGTTTATGAATGTATGTTTAGTAAACAGGGCAGTCTCATTTACCAAATATACGACAAATGCCTATTTGGCATCTGAAACATAATCCACCAAGGGCAAAATCAATTAACTCAGTAACACAAACCTTGTGAATCAAGGTACAGCGGAATTATCGAGGAAAACGCGAATGATAAAGAGCTTCAAGTTTGAATATAATAGAGTGGGAAATTTTTTATCTGATTGCTTTATAAGAGAGCTAGGCATTTCATTTTGAACTAATAGGCTCACAAGAGAGTTAAACTAGCAAATAAACCATTACAAAACAATGCATTCATAGGAGAGAGTAGACCTTATTCTAGATGCATTTCCAGCAGTAACAGAACCACCAACTTCTTTGAAACTTGGTCTGAGCTTCCTTAATTTTGCAGGATCAAACTGAAGGAAAAAAAAGTGGTGACAGATCAGCATGTGAATCGTGACACATAAAGCAAGTAGATTGAAATCAATAAATCAAATTGACAGGACATACTCCCTGATTGCATCATGGACTATGGACTGAGACTCTCTGTTGAATCTGCAGGGTGTGGGGTAAGGGTAACTATAAAACTGACCTCTACTTCTGTAGTAGATTCAGCTTGAGATTGGTATCTGTTTCTTTTTAATTCTTATTTCATTATTTGACTTTCTAAACTTACTAATTTTACACTTTATTTTTCATTGTTAATAGAAATGTCAACAATTAATTTACAAACAGCAACTTAAACAAACTTCAGAGATGAACCAGATAAGCACAACTGCCCCTATTGAAACAAATAGCATTCAACTTCGCCTCATCGTGTTTTCATGAGACGGATATTAATGAAAACCCTTTTCAACACAAAAATGGCTGCAAATGGATCATCAAAACTAGTTTACATTAAATAAGTAAGAGACGATGCTTGAAAGACAATAAATCGCATAACAAAACTCTTTTTTACCTTTCCTAGTCCTTCATCCTTGTCAACCAAGGTTGGTGGTCTTCCTCTCCCTCCAGAAACCTCAACCTGCAGAGATGACTATGCTAGGCAATGAAAATTTCTCACAATTTATAAGTATGCTTCAACAGAATATGATAGAAGCCTCACCGGAGCTATTTCCCGTGATAAGGCACCAACCATTTTGAGCAGAAATACCACGCTCGAAACTCTGAACAGCATAATCATCCTACAGGATTGGCACAGAAGGAGGTGAAATTTGGAGATTAACGTAAATATCAGAAAATGGCAGAAAATAGGGTAAGGACCCATCAACAGAGGGTTAGATGCTCAAACCAGTTGATTGGATATGATAAGTTTGCATTGACGAAATTGATTTAACAAAGTTAGTTATTGTTGAAGGCAATGCGCATAACAAGGAGCTATTTGGGCGATGGAACATGGATGTATTATATTAAAACAAGCACCCTACAATTTGTCAATGGACAAAGCCACCTATAGGCTGGTACAAGAGCAACTCTGATGGCTCGCTACAAGGAGTCACTGGTGGGTATGGCGCTGTTATAAGGAATGATGCAGGGGATGTTATCGCAGCATGCACGGGGTCTGCAACAGGGCACTCAGTTATCAAACATGAGCTTCAAGGAGTCGAGGCCGGGATTAAACTTGCGCAGAGATACAATATCAAGAAACTAGAAGTTACAACTGACTCGACCACTGTCTTTGATTATCTAACGAAGGCCAAAAGCGTAGCACGGGATCTTAGACACATATTGCGCAGAATTAAATACATGCTTAGCTCACTGGAAAACTATAAAGTCAGTCATGCTTATAGAGAAACTAAGAGAGTTGCGGATCGGTTAGTTCGCTTGCTTCCTAATAATGTTTTTATGGAAGTTATACCAAGTTCCTTTGTCGAGGACTTGAAGAAGATTGTGTATGAAGATAGAATAAGCATGATGTACTTGAGAATGTAACAATCATTTTGTTTTCAGGTTCGGGGATACTAAATAACCCCGCTTGCTTTCCAAAAAAAAAATAAAAAAAATAAAACCTTAATAAACAACTGAACTAGAAAAATATATGTACCTTGTAAAGATGAATCTTTTTCACACTAGCACCTGCTGAGTTTGCTGCATATATATAAGAACCAGATAACCATATCACAATGAAAAAAAAATAATGAAACTTAACACAAAAATTGATAAAGGTAAACATACCCTCATCCCTCCTCCTTTATCCGGGCTTGGGACCGGCAATGTAAAAAATAACTTTTACATTGGCGGAGTTAAAAAAGGTTTGTTATAAATTTAAAAAACATAGGTAAGTATATATATATATATATATATATATATTCAACATGAAAACAACACTACTAAGATTACATATTTGGGACTACCAAATCCAAATTAAAATTACAGATTTGGGACTACCAAAACCAAATCAGCCAGGAGTGTGTAAGTCAAAAAACAAAAATGAACGTATCACTACTAAGTACTACAGTATTGCATGCAAGTCCACAAAAATAGCAAGCATGACGGATATCGTTCAAGGTTGTAACTACCAAGGTAGTTGTAACTACCATGGCAATCGCAAGAGAATCGATGGATAGGATCAACAACCTCTTTTGCTATCACAATGACATTCTTATGCCAATCACAAACTTTGTAAGTCCTTGACACTGAAGGAACATGATTGCTTGGAGAAGGAAACCTCGCAACACCTTGAGAAGATGGTGGTAATGGAGATGGAGGTAATGGATTTTCTGGTTGCATTGTCGATTGTGCACGGGATGAAGGTGTATCTTCAGTTCTTTGTGTCCCTCTTTGTGTTCCCTCTTTGTGTTCCCTCACTTGTTGATGGTCTCACATAAGTTCCATTTTCAAGTCTCTCTTGTATCCATTGAACATTTTCTTCCAATCTATCATATTTTTTGCTCCATTTTTTTACTTCCAATGTTTTATTCAAAAATAATGAACGAGCGAGAAGTGAAGCATCATACTTCCTTTTAGAGACGGTGGTTCCAACACAACGACACGTCCCCTTTCTTCTTAGCCAAACACTTGGCTTAGAGGATCATTATCAATAGTGAGGTCAGTGGTACCCTGGGTTGAAGATTCTTGCAAGGCGGCCTTTTTTGCTTTAACTTGTTCCTTAAAAAGAATGAAAAAATATAATAACACAGGACACAAATAATATTCAAACAACTATAAAGTAAATTAAGAATTGTGTATTAAAGACATCATTGGGCACATACCATATATAGTTCAGCACCATGCGTGGGTTTTCCATCCTTTCCCGTGTGACAAACAATTCATATATCAGTGCGTGTGACTGGTTCCCCATCAGGGTTCTTCTCAACCTATATTCTTGAAAGATTAGTCTCAGCCTATATAGTTAAATGGTTATTATTGTACTAGTAGCTAGAAACTCAATTACCATTTCATACTCCACTTCTGCAGCACTCTTTTGGCCACCCCCCCATACATACTTTGAAGCCTTTTTGTTTTTGGCATTTTGGGCTCTAATTGCCTTCGCTTCAGGGGTGCTCTCATAGCGAACAAACTCCTTCCAATCCTCCTCTCTTACACCATTTGGAACATGCTTCTCTTGTTCCTCAATGGTAGGATACTTATCCAAATAGTCCTTCCTAAGATCTGCCTTGAACCTTCTAAAATATTCTGGCATTTTCAAATGCACACTCCTTTTACATAATTTGGGATGTCGTATTCACGCTGCAAATAAGCCATTGAGATATAAGTTGACAATAAAATAAAACATTATGAAAATCAATGATGTAAAATCTCACCTTGAGGGCATTCCACACATCCTCTTTGTAGTTGTCAGTAACATGGTGCCAACCCTTGAATTTGATGGGCACAAGTGTTTCAACAAGCCTTCCATTGCGTTTATTGAAATTTCTAGCACCAGGTCCAACTGCTAAACCATGGACATTGAACTTTATGGTCTTTTTAACTTCACTGTCATCATTTGTAGATGTAGTGACATCATTGGAGGAGAGATTGCCGCGAGTACTACCCATTTCTATCAATGACATTATAGATATTAATCATTATCAAACAAAAAGAAATAAAAAAACAACTATATACACTACATTTATAGATAGTTTCCTTCCACAACATATCACCACAAATAGATTTTTATAAAGCATTGGAAAAGCCAATGTGAATACTTAGCTACAAAGCTTCCCTTTCCCAACTCAAAAGTCAAAATAAGAAACAAAGACAAAATGATTGGTCTCAACCAAAGAGGATGACTAAAATAGCATTAGAAATGCATCAAAAATTATTGTAGCATAGTCAATTAAAATTCCAGTAAGCTCTTCAGGTTGGGGTTGTCTTTCAAGATGCTTTGATACACAATGGGAGTTTCAATTTTTATCGACATTAGTGTTCAAGCCTCTTTGAGTATGTGGAACTACATGCCACCCGTCATTTGATTGATCTTTCGAATAAAATACCCCACTTGCTTCTTGAGCTAAAATGAATGGATCCTCTTCCACCTTTCTTTTGACTTTTAGCTTCGACAAGTTTACCATCTCATGGTTCCAAATTGGGTCCACATTATATGCATTTTTCTTATCTTCCACTTTGACCCAATCACAATAGAAGATTTTTTCTTTGAAATCTATGTAGTCTAGCACCAGTATGTCTCTAACAACTCCATACCATTTGACTAGTTTATCCTTTGGTCTCTTATCTTTCTTACTAGCAACAAAAGGAGCAATGACATCCATGGAGACACCACTATCTTGTGTCACCAAACATTCATCCGAAGAACTTGTCGCAAATGTGAAGCCATTTACACAATATTTTGGATATCGGGTTGCCAAAAATTGTGGACCATTGGCTAACCTCCAAAGTGTGGTATTTGTTTCCCCAGCCTTCTCCAACTACATTGTAAAACAAATCATCTTAGAACTGAAATCTGAAAAAAAAAATTATATATATATATGAATAAATACACATTATAAAATACCTCATTACACAACCAAGGAATAAAATCAATGGCTTTCTCATTGAATTTCCCTGACCCTTTTTTTTTTTACTTTGTGTAGCCAACTCCATGCAATATTCATTGTATTTTCTGCACAAGTTACCATATTATCATAATTCTAGATTTCTAGTTATTAAAAAAAACTAAAGTATTATATATCTTACTTTTCCCAATAACTCGAATCAGCAAGTGCATTGAAAACCCATCTTCGAGCTTGTTTAAATTGTACATTATTTAGCATATAGTTTTTTCCTTTATCCAATGGCTTTTCATCGGCATACTCATCATCTACATCAAGCCACTCCTCTTGACTGTGTTTGTGAGTTTCGAACCGTGGCTTTGTCATATACTCCATGCAGTATGTAACAGATTCATCTACAAGGTATGATTCTGCTATTGATCCTTCTATGTATCTGAAAATTTTAGCATAGTCTTTGTATCGTTTCATTAACCTATCAATCATAAATAAAATGATAAATTAGTATATAATATAATAAGATAACGTGATGACGTGCACTAAAATTAGAAAAGTTATTTACCGCTCAAAGGGATACATCCATCGATATCGAACTGGACCACCAAGCATCGCTTCCTCGGTTAGATGAACCATGCAATGCACACTTATAACAAAGAATGAAGGCGGAAGCTCCTTTTCAAGGACACAAATTGCCTCAATCACACCTTTGTGTGCCAACTAAAGATCTGTTTTGTTGATTACTTTAACACATAAGATATTGAAGAATAAGTTAATTCTTTGAATAGCAATTCTTAAATCTTTATCCTTCTTGTCACGAAAAACATGTTTAAGCAAAACTGAAAGTAAATGTTGCATAATGACATGGTAGTCATGTGACTTCAGTCCTCTTAGCTCTAGGGGATTGCCAAGAACGCAATTACTCAACTTGGATGAAAATCCACTCGGCAATTTCAACTCTTTTAGTGTATTCATAAATACTTTTTTTTCTTTCTTGGTCAAGGAAAATGATGCTTTTGGCATTGAATTTTTTCCCGTTTCAGTGTCATGGGTCAACCAATATCTCTTATGAGTTCCCATGTCTTCCATATCTTTTCGAGCATTCTCACCATCCTTTGTTTTCTTAGAGACATTCAACAATATGTTCAATAAGTGTTCAATGACATTCTTTTCAGTATGCATCACATCAATATTATGTCGTAGCTCAACAAACTTCCAGTATGGCAAATCAAATAAAATAGACCTTCTAGACCACGGTGGCGCAATGTTATTGGTTGGTTCATCATTGACGTTATCATTATCAACCATATTCTTGCGCTTTTGACCACTAACCCTACCTTCCAAAATTTCCACTATCCTTTGTTCAACTTCTTCGCCAGATAATCGTCGTGGAGCACAACGATGTTCAACATCTTTGTTGAATCCATTGTCATCTCTAAACTTGTGTTTTGTAGGTAAAAAATGTTGATGGCCTCTATAGCATATCTTCCGACTGTTTGAAAGACGTTCAGATTCTACATCATCAACACCAATAGGGCATGCATTACAACCATGAATATTACAACCAGCTAGAGTCCCATAAGCAGGAAAGTCATGGATACCCCAAAACAACATTGCTTTCAACCGAATATTGTTTTTAGTATACACATCCCAAATTGAAACACCATCTGCCCACAATTCCTTCAATTCTTCTACTAATGGCTCCAGGTAAACATCAATATTCTTTTCGGGTGCTTTTGGCCCTGATATTAACAAGGTTAACAAACAAAACTCCTTTTTCATGCATAAAAAATGTGGAAGATTCAAAGGTGCTATTATTACTGGCCAACAACTATAAGCATTACTTAGATTTCCACGTGGGTTAAAACCATCAGTCGATATTGCAAGTCTCAAATTCCTACTATCAGAGGCAAACTCTGGCCATCTCATATTTGTTGAAGCCCATTGTGCTGAATCACATGGATGTCTCATCAAATTCTCATCTGAACAAGCATCCTTGTGCCAAGTCATTGCTTCACCAATCCACGGTATGCTAAAAAATCTTTTCAACCTTGGAATCAGTGGAAAATACTTTACAACCTTTTTAGCTTATTTCCTATATACCTTGCCAGACTCGTTGTCATCGTCATCCACATAAACCTTATACCTACCAGAACCACATTTTGGACAAGTAACCAGACCCTCATATTATTTCCAATAGAGTATGCATCTATTGGCACATGCATGTATTGTCTTACATTCCATCCCCATATCTTTAATTGTGTTTTTCATGTTTGGGTAGTTATCTGGCAAATTACAATCATCCGACAATAAGGTTTTTAGCCATTTTAACAACATCGTCACACTATTACCACTCCAACTAAAACGAGTCTTGAAATTCTGCAATTCAATAATGGTGGACAACGTGGTCTTATCCTTAGGACACCCATTGTACAAAGGCACAGTCGCTTTTTCCTTATACTTTTGATACTTCTTGTTCATAACTGTCTCAAGTTCACAAGAAAGTTTCGGACCACCTTCTGGATTACCGCCAAAACATTCTTCGACGGTGTCATTCAAGTCATTTATCCCATCATCAGCCTCCACAATTTGCATGTTGAGGAATACATCATCAACTAGGTAGCTCATCCTAGGATATTAAAAGGCATCATCAGGTTCAACCACTTGTGTCATAGGTACATCAATCACCTGCTTGTTTATATTCTCTCCATGATGTATCCACGTGACATAATTGGTATCAATGCCATGGCTTAACAAATGAACACCTATGTCATCAACACTAATGTTTCCCCTTGAGTTCCTACATCGAACACATGGGCAAGGAAAAAGACTCTCTCCATTTGCATTATCCTCAACAAACTTTTGGAATTGTCTAACGCCGTATATATACATTGCACTTCCCCGTTTGTTCATCCATGACTTATCTAAAGGAATTGTTGACATTTCTACACACCAAAATTTAAAAGATTAACTTTAGTCAACCACTCATGAAAATTAGGTGACATATATATATATATATACGATTCTAGCAATTAGTAATGCATATATGTTCAGTACTTTTGTTATTACCTCTTCTTGGTAATGTGTGCTTTGTTTGATAAATTTATCAAACTCTTTTGCTTGTTCTTCAAGCTGATTTTTGAGATTTATAAAACCCCCCTCCTTGAAAGTGGGTTTATATAAGTCCTCATGGTCTGTAATGGAATTTGTAAGACCATGTTGTTGGGCAATGTGATCAGTAAGGATTAAATTACATCCTAAGATCTCATTGACATTGTTCAGCATATTGACACACGTCTGAATTCCTGATCCAGTGGCATTATGTCTGTAGTCAACAAATTTTTCTGCTACTACTTTATATTGTTTTTCAATATTACAAAGCTTGCCTTCATAATATATGTGAGGATGTTCTTTGAATGACATCCTAATGAAGTCCTTGAATATCAATTCTTAGACCTTCAATTCTTTGAGACATGCTCTTTAGCATTTCTCTGGATTCTTCCATAAGGTTCTTTTTGGGTTCCTTAGAAGAGCTAGACTCACCGCAGATGAATCTATTGTTCTTAATCATGCTTGTTGGATTTGCTCCAAGCATATGTTTCTTTTTAGAAACGTCTAAAGACCATACTGACTTTAGTGGTTCTATATCTTTGATAGGTATGTCTTGGACACGACTTACATCTGAGAACACATCATCAAGTTCTATGTTCTCAGTTTTTCTATATCCCATACTATGATGAGAATTTGTTAAGGCATATCCTACAAGATAAGTGATGGAGAATGGTTTGTCTCCATTCATCAAGTCGCTTCGTTCAAACTTATGAACAAAACTTAGGATTTCATTTATATTCTTGGTGCTGAGTGGCACACCATACTTAGGGTAAATTGTAAATATCAGTTTGTCATAAGCAAGATTTCCTTGACAGGTACCTAGAATACAACCTTCACGATCATTAATCCTATTATATAGTAAGGCACATAGAATAGGACTATTGATTCCTTGTCTAAATGTAGACTTTATACAGATTTGTACACCACCTATGTGAATGTAATCAATCTTTTTTCTTATGTCAGAAGGTATTTTAGCCATTTTTAGCTTAATATCTTCTTTTGTTATTAGTTGTATATTAATTCTACCAGTGGTATCTTTAATATCCAAAGTAAATTCTTTTGTTGAAACACCAAGATAAACATGATTTTTCCTAGTGATAAAAGATTATGCTATCTTCGTTAAGACTCCTGAAGTTCTGAAGATTTGTTCAGCACTAAGTTTTATATCAAGGTATCTTTGATTCTTATTTTTATTTTCCATGGAAGCCTATAAAAATAGTTTGCAAGGGAGAAAAGCTTTATCCGATGATGTGTGGTGAAAGAACACAACTTTCATATACGCTCATCTCCCTTTCGTTTTCATTTAGACTTTGAAATAAAAACCTTCAGTAAAAAAAATAGTACAAGCAAAGGCCAGAGTGGAATCAAGAACACATAATTTGAAGGTAGAAAATATTTTAAGGGGGTGGACATCATGGAAATTTTTACAACAACATGGTCATCTTCTCTTGTCACTTGTTTTCTATACAATTCTGCTATCTTTGTAATCAAACACAGCCTTAAAAATATAAGGAATCTACCTAGCTAACATGACTGATAAAAGGACATTTGATGCGAAAATTCTGCCACTGGTGATGTGAAGTATATGTCTATGTACTCTGTTGTTCTTCTTTAAAGACTGAAATATATTTCGTGTCGACCACCACCACCACATAGTATATACTTCACTATCCAAGAACTAAGTCATGATAGGTACATGTAAACAAACATATATACAAACAAATACACAATTTACAGAAAATAGTTGTATAGCAAGCAAGATGAACATCATCAATTCATTTGAGAAAATTTATAAGCTAAATAGTTATTCAACATGAGGTGAAAAATAGTTCCATCATAATATAATCCAAGACATGATAGAAATAACAAGTAAATTAACCAAAGCTAGCTGCAAGCAATAACATCAACAACTAATTAACCAGTTATTCTTCTGAATTCATGGCCATCTATCTATGTGCAGCAGCAACAGATTGTTTCCAAGCAACACTATGTGAAACTCTTTTTTATTTTAATTGCATTACATTTGCATCATTATGTTAGGCAAGGCAGCCAGGTTGTACATCACGCTAGGCGGCTGGAAATATGGAATGCCAACTTAGCTCTAGAAATCCAAGGACTATATGAAACTCGTGGTGGCAAGCCTAGCAAAGAGAGACATGGAAATTTGTAAGAGCAATCCACTCTCAACGTTTTTGTAAATGTTAAGTCATTTGCAATCAGTATTCCAAATTCTTTCCACCAAACTCTTGATTAGGAACCCCGCCTAAACAAATGTTATCGTTTCCCCATCTCAATATTCTTTGGTCTATGGTGCTTCCCACAAACTTCATCCCCTCAAAAAAAAAATTTACCATTTAGATTCTCATTATGATAAACCTTGGAGATACAGACCTGTCCTTAAATAACATATTCAATTTTATCACACACAACAAGATAGGTATCCACCCAGAAATGCAACATACCATAGAGATACAGGCATGTCCTTGCATAATATAAACGCTTGCATTAGACACGACAATATGCACACATTAACTTATACACATAGTAACAAAGCTTCTCACAAGTTTGAACCGTCTTGAATTAACCAACCAATCTTATAATCAATTCGACACTCCACTATTCCTTTTATCTCCTCTTCGTTCATCCATTGACTTCCTCACTCCTCTTCTCAACCCTTTCCTCTATACACAATGCAATTACATCCTTTTCAGTTCATCCATCGAATTCTCCACCCATTTTTCTAAATTGAACACTTCTCAAATAAATTACTAAACCACAACTTTGTCAGTATGCTTCAATCGAGCTAGCTTTTTTTATTATGATAAAATCACAATTACACTAAACTATAGTCAAAGGGATCTTCTTAAACCCAATCTAAATTTTAGAAAAACCATATTAAGAGAAAAGAAATCAAAACCTCATTACTGAAATACGCCTTTCGAGCCCGAAATGACTTCAAAGGGATAAAATTTGCGAAGGCTCTCAAGTTTCTAGCCCTAAAAGCCCGAAATGCTTTCTTTCACTTCTTCTTCTTTCTCTTCACACTCTCCTTTGCTCTTCTCTCTCACTCTGATTTGAAATGAAAATGGACCGATTAACAAACCCTAAAATGAAAATGGAAAGACGCAGGAGCGCCAATCTTTTTCGCAAGACCGCGAAAGTGTTTTCGCCCGCGTGAAATGGATGTGAGTTCTCCACACAGGCACGTGCAACACAGGTGCATTTTCTTTTTATAGCCACGATTTTTGGCCCTTGGCCATTATAGCCACGGTTTGTTGGCCGTGGCAAATAAACCAATGGTTTTGAGCCGTGGCCATCTCCGTGTAGCTAATCAAGCCTTTTGGTGTAGTGTTGTTAGCTTGTACTAAAGCTAAGGAGTCGGTTGATAGTGGTGGTGAATCTAGTAACACTCAGAAAGTGGAAGTTGAAGCGTCTGTGGATGCAACAGATGAACAAGTGGTTGAAGCAAGCACACATGATCTGAATTATGAGCCTGAAGACCATGAGGAACATAAACCAGTTGAAGATAATCAATCCCAGCAGCAAACTTTGGCATTAACTAGGTCAAAACGATCGGTTAAGCAAGTTCAAAAATTTGGCTTTGAAGAACCGTTGAAGGACTATGGTCAATTGAATACAGTTGATTTGGTTGCATATGCACTCTCTGTGGAAGATGATGAGCCGACTACTTACAAGTAGGTCGCTCGTCATTCAGACAGTCAGAGTTGGTTAGTAGCTATGCAGGGTGAGATGGAGTCTCTCCAGAAGAACCATACTTGGGATCTAGTGTCGTTGCCTAATGGAAGGAAAGCAATTGGCTGCAAGTGGGTGTTTAAGAAGAAACAAGCTACTCTAGATTCTGGTACTCAGTTCAAGGCAAGATTAGTAGCTAAGGGTTTTGCTCAGAGGGAAGGCGTTGACTACAATGAGATATTTTCGCCTGTGGTAAAACACACTTCTATACGTGTGTTGTTGAGCTTGGTAGCTCATGGTGACCTTGAGCTTGAACAACTTGATGTGAAAACAACTTTTTTGCATGGAGACTTAGAGGAGGAAATTTATATGCATCTGCCGGAAGGTTTTAAGGTTGTTGGAAAAGAAGACCATGTTTGTCATTTGAGGAGATCACTTTATGGGTTAAAGCAGTCACCTAGGCAGTGGTACAAACGGTTTGACACTTTTATGTTGAAACATGGGTTCACACGAAGTAAGTATGATTGTTGTGTTTACTTGAAAAAACTTCGTAGTGGCGATTTTATTTATCTTTTGCTCTATGTTGACGATATGCTCATTGCCTGTAAGAGTATGGTGGAGATAAATAAATTGAAATCTCAACTTGCATCTGAGTTTGAGATGAAGGATATGGGTGTTGCAAGGAAAATACTTGGTATGGAAATAAGAAGAGAAAGGGAGAATAAAAATTTATTTCTTTCACAGAAGGGGTACCTTGAGAAGGTCATATCACGATTTGGCATGGAAAACGCAAAGCCGGTTATTACTCCTTTGGCTTCACATTTTAGATTTCTCGAAAGTTATCTCCAGTCACAGTGGAAGAAAAGGAATACATGTCGCATGTTCCTTATGTTAGTGTAGTTGGCAGTTTAATGTATGCTATGGTGTGTACACGCCCTGACATTTCACAGGTTGTTAGTGTTGTGAGCCGGTATATGGAAAACCCTGGGAAGAAACATTGGGAGGCAGTGAAATGGATGCTTAGGTACTTAAAAGGTACCTTGGATGTGGGTTTGGACTTCGGTGGAGATTCATGTCAGGTTCGTGGGTTTGTTGATTCTGATTATGCTGGTGATCTAGATAGACGAAGATCTACTACTGGTTACGTATTTCAGATATACGGTGCTCCGGTTAGTTGGAGATCTATGCTTCAGGATACAATGGCTCTCTCTACTACAGAGGCAGAGTATATGGCATTGACAGAAGCTGTAAAATAAGCATTGTGGCTTCAAGGTCTTGTAAATGACTTGGGTGTGGAACAAGATAGTGTTGAGATTCTCTGTGACAATTAGAGTGCCATCCACTTGGCTAAAAATCAGGTTCATCACGCAAGGACTAAGCATATTGACGTCTGATATCACTTTGTTCGAGATGTAATTGAGGATGGTGATGTGTCTTTGGTGAAAGTACACACAAAAGGCAACCATGCTGATATGTTGACAAAGGTTGTTCCTGGAGTTAAGTTCCAACATTGTTTGGACTTACTCCACATTGACTCATGTTGATTGATTGCCTGGCGTTGCCCTTCGGGGCGGTTTCGTGAGGTGACAAAGCTATGGTGGAGTGTTGATAAGTTTATTCTTTTGCCTTGTTTCGGCTCATTTTTTCCTTAAAAAAAAATTCGCCGAGGTGGAGAATTGTGAAACAGGAAACAGAAACATAACTGTTTTGTGAAACAAGAAACAAATTCAGAAAACAGGAAACAAGACGCTATATATACTAGGAACTGTAGCTGTTATTTATATGTAGAAAAACTGTGAAGCACAGGGAATAGAGATAGATAATTGCTGGAATTGGTTCATCTCTTGTTGAGAGATTGTGTGAGAATTGTCATCTTCTTGTATCTTGTTCTTGAATATAGTGGAATCACCTCACCGTGGACGTAGGCGCATATCGCCGAACCACGTAAACTTTGTGTCTCTTGTGGTAGGTTCTTGGTTTTCTCTAATTACTTTCATTGCTAGTTTCTCTATTTAATTGATTGGATCCTTGTGGTACTTGTGTGCAATTGTTGGTGTCTATCCGCTTTCACAATAAATCGCAATAGATATTTAGTCGCATTGGAATAAAAAAAATCCTACTGTAATTTTTTTTAGACAAAGTTTTAACAATTTTTTATGGTTTTTGAACCATGCTCATCCCATCCCGTCCCGAATCCGTTTGGGATGGGACGAAGTTGGGATGAGGTCTATCTCGTCCCGAAGATAAAACAACAGGATAGGGATGAGGTCCATCCTGTCCTGTGCCCGCTCCTAATCAATCCAACTAGTTGTTTCAATCGGAACAGAGTCAGCACCAGTAACCTTCAACCTCTATGAACGTGCAATTCTTTCCTATCGATGAGGAGAAATTCTTGTTGTAATCGTCGATGAGTGATAAGCATATAAATGAGACATTTCGTGCCCCTAAATATACAATTGTTAAGTTCAATTATCTAATAAAAATTATCTCAATCTTTTGTTACAATAGAACCAGAAGTGATGTGGATTATTCAAGAATCGAAGTCGATTTGAAATCCAAACATCAATCTCAAATCATATACAAAGTGGCACAATATGGCTAAATTGAACAACTAGAAAGCCCATTAGAAGTTCACATATATATTGTCATAGACAAAATATTTTCAAGCCCAATACCCATGAAGTCAAGCCTACAAAGCACCACAATCTATGGATCTGGGGGATCAACATGAAGATTTGGACATCCACATGGCCAACTTTATCATAGCAAAAAAAATATCTATAAACTCCAAAAGTGTCAAGTCAAAATCCACTATCCATTCTCACCTTTTTACCCATAGCTTTATTTGCATAATTCACATCCAAGTCACTTTTCTTTTTTTACTTCATCACTTACCCTTTTCCATACTTTACTCCCCCTTTCACGTGCACATTTTGCTATTCTCATTTATAAACAACTCCCCATAATTTCATCAAGCCATGTGCATGCTCAAAATACAAACCACCACATTATCCCTACCATCTTCACATTATCCATATAATAGTCTTACCTTTTTCACCTATAAATACCCCATGCTTGGAGCTCATAAAACACACTTGAAACATAATTTGGAGAAAATATTTTGAAGAAATTTTGTAGAGTTTTTGAGACTTTAGATTTGTTTTAGGCCTAAGGTCTACCATGAGTGGTAAGCCCACCTTAGGGTGTGGTGAAACCCATGGGATGATGACCCCATATGCCTTTTTCAAGTTGTTGTTCTTCTATTTCTTAAATAATTTGAGAATCATTTTGTAGTTAGATTGTTTTAGTACTTGGTTTTCAATGTTTCTATGAAGCCTTTAGACGAGTTGTGTTTCAATTTTGGATACATCTCATGCTATATGTTTCTACATTTAAATTCTAGAGTGAATATGTTTTTTTTCATATGTTCTCAACAAGCCTACATTCTTGTGATTATTCTAAGGCATGAAATAAGTGATTTGAAAGTTAAAACATCCACCGAATGAGAGGATACTAGTCACCTAAGGTGTTTAGCATGAAATAGAGTGAATATCTTACGAGTAGTCTTTTGGATGCCACCAAAATCATACTACTCATATTCATGCAAATTATAAAGGGTTTTCTTTTAGTTTGGCCCTCATTACTTTATATATAATTGACTTTAACCCTCAATTTAAATTTTATAGAGTATAACCCTCATTTCCTAACAAATATGTTAGGTCAACGACATTGACTATTCAATATTGTTTTAATGACTAATTTACCCACCCTGAATGCATGTGCTTTGCATGTGAAAACTCAATAAAATTCACCAAAATGCATCCAATGGCTTAAATATTTTATGTAATCTCAAGGTCATCCTCCTCCTACCCAATAAAAGGGATAAAAAAACTTAAATTATTACCCATCTCCGAAAATAAAAGTGGGGCGGAATTGGCAGACTTACCAAGGAAGTCAATGACAAGCCGACCATCGATAGTCGACATGTTGATCTATTGAAGAAAGTCTAACCATAAGGGAGATTGACAGTGCAGCCTAGTCGACCTGTTCAAATCGCCAAAATTGAAGATATGGGGCTTGGTGCAAGCTAAGTGAGTTGAGATAGGGAGTGTGAGTGAGATCAGTAGTAGAAATGTGAGCTTGTTGAGTGCTAGCTGAAGAAGATGATGAGGTGGATGAAGAGTTGATGATGTTTTACTTGTTTCCATTTTTTTTTCTGGGGTCCGCTTACACGAATACAAGGGTGAAATATGGTTTCCCTTTCAAGGGATCTCATTGAACGATTATTGATACTTGGTGTTGTGTGTAATACCGGCACCGCTTCCTTTTTGCGTGGCTGACCCGTCGCAGTGTAGGATCCAACCTTGTTCGTCTGGTCTTTGCTCTGAGTTGTTCGACTCATGTTCCCCAACATTAGTAAATTCGGCGATGAAGTCTGCTAATCTTGGGCTTTGATGGTCGTTATTGGAGCGTAGTTGATATCAAATTGCCCCAATTCCACCGACCATTTAACCATCCTGCCTGATAATTCCGGCTTGTGTAGTACTGTGCATAGTGGGTGCTTGGTAAGAACTGTGATAAAGTGGGCCTGAAATAGGGCCTCAGCATCTTGGAAGAAATGACCAATGCTAAAGCTAGCTTTTCTAGATCTGGATAGTTTGCTTCGGCTTCCACGAAGGTTTTGTTGGCGTAGTACACTAGTTTCTGTATCCCCTTATCATTCCGTAAAAAAACTAAATTGACAGCTTGATCTGAGATGGCTAGATACAAATAAAGTGTCTCACCCGGGGTTGGTTTCGAGAGTAGCTCAATACTTTCCATGTATGAATTTAGGTTCTGGAAGGCCTGCTTGCACTCTTCGTCCCAGGTGAAGGCCTTGCTTCCTCTGAGAATCTTGAAGAAAGGGAGGCACTTGTCTGATGACTTGGAGATAAACTTATTAAGTGTTGTCACCTTCTCGGTTAGGTTCTGAGCTTGCCTGATGAAGGTCGGTGACTTCATATCGAGAAGTGCTTGGATCTGCTTTGGATATGTTTCTATTCCTTTCTAGTTCACTATGTAACCTAGGAACTTGCCCGATTCGACCCCAAACGTGCATTTTTGTGGGTTAAGCTTCATCTGTTACTTGTGGAGTTGGCCAAATGCTTCGGCAAGATTGGATATGTGATCTCGTCTATGGAAGATCTTGACAAGCATGTCGTCTAGATAGACCTCCATGTTTTTCCAATTTGATTTTCAAACATCCGGTTCACTAGCCGTTGGTATGTTGCACCTATGTTCTTGAGCCGAATAGTATCACCCGATAGCAGTATATTCCTTTTTGGTTATGAAAGACGTTTTCTCTTGATCCGAGGGGGGGTGCATCTGTATCTGGTTATATCCGGAATAGGCATCCATGAAGCTTTGGAGGTCGTGTCCAGACGTGGTATCTATAATTTAATCGATGCGGGCAAGCGGAAAGATGTCCTTCGGGCATGTCTTGTTCAAATCGGTGTAGTTTACGTAGACTCTCCACTTTTCATTTTTCTTTTTAACCAGGGCTGTGTTTGCCAGCCAATCTGGGTACCGCGCCTCTTTGATCATGTCGGCATTAAGTAGCATCTGCACTTCTTCATTTATGATTTGGTTCTTCTCAAGGGCCAAAGGTCTTTATTTCTGTCTGACCGATTTTCGTTCTGGGTCTACAATTAGTCGATGGGTGATTATGGAGGGGTTTATTCCAACCATATCCATCATCGTCCAGGCGAAGACGTCTTGATTCTGTCGTAGCATTGTTATCAGTTATTTCACAAATTCTTTGCTTAAGCATAGGCCTATCTGGATGGCTCGGGTGTCACTAGGGCTATCCAGATACACAATCACCGATTCCTCTTTGGGTTGACCGACATTGGATCTTCCCCTCTGGCTGACAGGGGCCTCCTCATCTGGGTGTGGAGAGTCCTTGCTCAACTATGGATCCAAGCTTAAGGGTGTGTCAGTCGTGGTCTCGATCTGCCGTTGACGGCTGTCGAGCCACTTCAGTGCTGCGTAGTGGCAGTCTCAGGTAGTCGACTGATTTCCTCATATTGTGCCTACTGTCTGATTGACAGAGTATTTGACGCACTGGTGTAAAGTGGAGACCGTCACCTCCATCTGGTAAAGCCAGGGCCTCCCCAAGATGATGTTGTAGGTGGACTACACATCGAGCACCATGAGCTCTTAAAGGATTATTATCTGGAGTCGCGATTCTCCCACCACTACTGTTAATTTGATCCTCCCCATAGGATTGTACTTTTCCTCACTGATTCCGACCAGGGGATTTGTCGAGGGGCTTAGGTTTGCTTCCTTCAGTTGCATGTTGCGGAACTTGTTCAGGAACAACTTCTAGTGTCTACTAAAGACCTCATCACTTACCAGTTTGCTATGAGGTCGATATTACTAGGGCATCATTATGCGGAGTGCGCACGCCTTGGAGGTCCCTGTCTATGCAAGTTATGAGTAGGATCAGGGTCTAAGAATGAATGTGTTGCATCCGTTGGTCCTTGATATACACGTAATTATTACGAGATATATCCCTTAATTTATATATGTTAGTGTTTCAATTAATATATTTTATTCTAATTATTTCATTTTTTATGTTTTTGTAGGAATCGGCGCGCGTGAACGATAAAATCGCATTTAAGGCGACAATTTGATAGAATTGTCGATTTATTGATTCTAGTGGTGGTACAAAAGAGTGGTTCACACATCTAAGCCCAAGCCCAGAAAACTAGAAACCTAAGCCCAGCCTAACAAGGAAATAGGGAAACCCTATTTAGGTTTCTCTCTTGCCTTCTCTTGGGAGGATCCTCTCTATTCCACGTTTTCTCTTCTCCCTCTCTTTTCCAGCCACCATCACTAACCTCCACTGGGCAGAGACCGAGCTCTCTCGCCACTAACCGACCACCACCTCGCACCCGTCACTGACCACCACCTCGCACAACACCGTGCGAGACAGGGCACCTCCCTGTTTCGCTCCCTGTTCCACCACCTCGCACAACATCGTTCCACCTCTCTCTCTCTCTGTCTCGCCACCGTCCAGCATCCCTCCTCTTCCCTCTGTCTCGCCGCAACCATCACCCGAGTTCATTGCCACCACCGCGCGTACAGTGAAGCCGCGAAACAGGGAACTCCTCCCTGTTTCTCTCCCTCGCAGCCGCCCTCCTTCCTCTTCCATCTCACTCCACCACCACCGAGACCTCGTCACCACCCTCCTTTGGAGCCACCACTTCCGCGACAGAGTCGCTACCACCCCGCGAGACATCAGCCGCAACAGGGAGTCCCTGTTCTTGTCCTCCTTCGCCGTTTTGGTTGCCCTTGTTTCCTCAACCTCTCTCTCTCTTCTTGCAGGTACAGGAACCGTTCAGGAGGCGAGGAAGGCCGCGAGGAGCTCGCGACGAGCGGCGGATCAGGCACGTCTCGCTGGAGAAGACGAAGAAGTTGCAGAGCGACTTTTCGCGCGGGAAAAAAACCGTTTTTCAATTTGAAAAACGGTTGGAGCTAATTTGCACCCCGGAATTTACTAAGAGC
This sequence comes from Berberis vulgaris, assembly GCA_963556465.1. Taxonomy (NCBI): domain Eukaryota; kingdom Viridiplantae; phylum Streptophyta; class Magnoliopsida; order Ranunculales; family Berberidaceae; genus Berberis; species Berberis vulgaris. The sequence goes on from OY747131.1 coordinate 63,956,298, forward strand.
CACCACAGACAATCTGAGCTCTTTTCCTCGGGATTCGTGCGCGGACAGGAAGTGATGGACTCCTCCATTGATGCTGTGACTACCACCACCATGAGTCACTAAACCCCACGCAAGGTGAAGAGGTGAACTCCTAGATGTAACGCACTAAATTAGTAATTGATTCGCTTTAAGTGTTCACGATGAATAATGATGTTTGATGATTCTCACTTTTATTTAATATAGAAATGTATGTTATTTTAGTGACAGAGATTCCATAGATTTCTTCGTAGATTTTTAGTACTCCGGTGATTATTTTTACTTCTCCATATAAGCTTAGTCACGCTTTTCTTATGTGTGGAATGTTTAAGAATTAATTGATTCCGGTAGGTTGGTTATATGTGATCGTCATTTATTACGGTATCGTCTCCGGATATATCGTAAGTTTAAGATATCACATATGACAAACCTTTGTGTTTTCTTAGAAAAAGTGAAATCTGAACTTCATTTACATTAGGGTTTTCTAATGATTAAAAGATTATTTTTCCGATTACGTCGTTTGGGATGTGAAACACGTAGTTGAGTCATCATAGCGAATCAATATTAATTGGCGTGTGAAGTCTAGGAGGGATCCTTGGAACCTTGTGCTTTTCTCAAACTTAGTTTTCTTTAAATTAAGTTCAATTTCGTATTTTAAATTTGTTAGAATTTATTTTAGTTTCGCATAGTTTGTCTTCCTTAACCTTATTTTGTAGATCGTTTTTCCTCGTGGGATCGACACCCCATTCTTTACTGCAATTGACCGCGTGTATTGTTTGGGCGTAATCAAATTTTGGCGCCGTTGCCGGGGAACAAGCGTCATCCTACAAAGAAGGTTTCGGGTATTATCTTTCTTGCTCATTTTTCATTTTATTTTATTTTTAGGTTTTAGATCCATCTTAATTTTTAATTTTATTTTATTTCTAAAAAAAAAAAAATTTAAAAACTTTCAAAAAAAAATTAAAAAATTAAAAAATTAAAAAATTAAAAAAAAAAATTTATAAAAAAAAAAAAAAAACATTGGGGGTGTGAGTTGGAATAGAGACCACTTAGGTTCGTGGGAGGAGATGACCCAAACATTTTTTAATAAATACTTTCCTCACCACAAAACCAACGGTCTAAAGAGACAGATTTGTACCTTCACCCAAAAGAATAGCGAGACATTATATCAAGCATGGGAAAGGTTCAAGGATCTCTTGAATATATGCCCACACCATGGGTATGAGAGTTGGCGCTTAGTCATTTATTTTTATGAGGGGCTCACCAGTAGAGAACGTCAGTTCGTTGAGATGATGTGTAATGAAGAGTTTTTGCAAAAAGACCCTGATGAGGCCATTGAATACCTGAATGACTTAGCTGAAAAGGCCCACACTTGGACTGGTCCAAGTGCTACTGAGAGCACAGATAGAACACTCCCAGCTGGAGTTTACCAACTTAGGGAAGAGCATAGCCTTAGAGCCCAACTTAATAGAGTAACTAGGGAGTTAGAGGCACTTAAGACCAAGGATGGTAGGCCCGCACATACTGTTGTCAGAGTTGAGCTACAGGACGCCTGTTTTATATGCGGGGGAGTTAAACACTTAGCACAGGATTGCCCGACCTTGACTGAGATGAGAGGGGTTTATGAGGAACAATGTAACGCCTTAGGGATGTATAAGAAGCCTTACTCACCATTCTCTAACACTTACAATTCTGGCTGGAGAGATCACCCTAACTTTAGCTGGAGGTCTGAGGCCGACCAACCTACACACCTACAGGCACAACCACCTAAGTCATACCCTGCACCTCCGTACAATGCGCAATCTAATAAAAGTTCCTTATCAGACACTTTGCATGCATTTATAGAGGCACAAGGTAAAACTAATCACAAAATTGAGGTTGCATTGACACAGTTGGCAGAGGAGAACAAGGAGATCAGAAGCCTAATAACAAGGCTGGCAAGTTCATTAACAATACAAGCTCAGGACCAATTTCAGTCACAGCCTCAAGCAAATCCGAAGGCCCAACTTATGGCACAAACCTCTACTTCAGACTCTCAGAATGTCATAGAGATTAATGCCATCACTACTCAGAGTGATAAGATTTTAGATGGGTCAAGCTCGTTCACAACTATAAGCACCTCCCCAAGTGCAAAGGAGAGCATCCCTGAGGATGAGCCCAATAAGAACATTCCAGTTTTAGTTCCTTTTCCTCAAGCACTACGACCTCTTGGAAAGAAATCAGAAATGCATGGTGAGATTCTAGAACACTTGAAACAGGTTAAAATTAACTTACCTTTGCTGCATGTGATTAAACAGGTACCAACTTATGCGAGGGTCATCAAGGATCTATGCACTATCATGAGGAAACATCAGGTGGTTGCTATTGTTGAGTGGACTGATCCTCAACTTTTCAGGTTGTTGGTATACGATTCATTAACCCTTTTGCCTCGTTTATATCATAGACTAGGTTTGGAGGTGAATGTTCCCTATGTTCTTCCTCATCACTTCATGGTATATCTTTTATGAGGGAGAATATATGTCGGGTTGAAGACGTTAAACCAAGCGCTCCTAGGAGGCAGCCTAGCCTTAGTTGTGTGTCTTTGCTGTTAGTTTGGATTGATTTTCGAGTACCCTATTTAGTTGTGTTTCACTCATACTCGTCAGCTCCATCACAGTTTTGACTTACAGCTTGCCATTTTTTTTTTGTTTTCTTTGTTAATGTCGAGTCTGCATTTTATCAATTTCTAATGAAAACTCCATGATTCTTATGTTTTTGAGCGTTCATTGGTGGAAGATTTCATCGAAATTGGTAACAAGCTTCACCATGGTACAATCACTCTAACCCTCCTCTTTTCTTTTGCCTTAATTTGTCATGATTATTATTTTATACATTGAGGACAATGTTTGGTTTAGGTTTGGGGGTGTGGTTTATTAGATTTTTTTTATGCAATTTTCAAAAGGTATTTTACAATTAAATCGAGTCATTTTTGTGTTCTACTCAATCTCCATTGAATACTTAGATGATTATGGTAATTGTGTAAAATCTTCTTGAAAATGCATTTGAAATCCGAACTCTTGGTGAATAACATAAAATAAAATTAAAAAAAAAAGAGAAAAAAAAAAAAAAAAAAAAAAAGGTTTTGAGTTCTCTTCAATTTTAGAGAATGATTTTGTTGCCTTTAATTTTGAGAAAACACATACTAGCACGTGTCACATAGTTACATTAGTGGAAAGCATGGTATTTGATATTATCCTTATGTTAGATGTATTTCGTGAGACTTTTCAACTCGACTTTTCGCGCACTATGAGCCAAGTCAACATGATTTGAAGTTGATTAGTGAGATATTGAACTAGAAAAACCTTAGAATAATAGTGGAGACTTTAACCCGTGTGAGTGTCGAGCCATTCTTTATTTTTTGAGGGTTATTAATTACATTCTGATTTTTCTTGAGTCCGCATTATTTCGTTGATGATCTCATTATTCTTGATTTTGTTATTGATTGCTTTAAGAATGACATAAAAATTGAATCTTTCCACTAGAACTTCTTGCTTTATTTAGTTGAGATGTCCTAGTACTAACTAAAACTTATGAAGTGATACAGGCATTTCTTTCTTTAAACCATTTTTAGCCTTTTAGCCTACCCAATAATAAATATCCATTTGCAGCCCTTTGAGCCTTTAGATAGCCTTTTCTTTGTTATCCCCATTCCCAATACCTACTCCAACCAAGGAGTAATACCTTTATTATTTTATCCTTACCCAATTTTCTAAGAATGGATACGGTGAGATATATTTATGGAATGGGCAAATAAAAAAAAAAAAAAAAAAAAAAGATATTTCATGCACCTGCTAAGTAAAAGTGTTGGATTGTATCAATGGGGAAAAGCATGTTAAAAAAAAAAAAAAGCGATTGAAGAAGAAAATAATGAAGAAAAAGTTAATGGTGTACAACATTGATTTGTTCTTCAATGCCCTATGTTTTATTCAAGGGTGTATCCATTCTCAGAAAATCTTTGTATCCCTTTTGTCCATTATTGTTTGCCATAATCCAAGCCCCAATACAACCTAGTAAAGACCTGATTGATCTTAAGTGAAAGTTAGCTTAATAGATGTGGAGATTGAATAGGCAAGAACTATGATGTTTGGTTCAACATTCTTAAAAGTAATCAATATTCCGGTCCATGAGATCATATTCATTTCACTCTTTGAAAATTCCGTTTTTCATGATAATTATATGTGAGATGTTTGTATTTTCCATAGTATATTCTTATCCTCACATATAAACTGAGTGCCCAATCTCTGAGCGTTTCATTTCTGAGCGACATGAGAGAATTGTAGTCGAAACGTCTTTTCTAAAGGTTATCTTGTCACATCTTTACTATGAGATGAAGAGTTATGTTGATAAGGCTCCTCACACACACACTTCGAGTTGAGAATGATTATGAAATTCATTTAACCTTTAGATACTGTTAAATTATTGTACTCTATTGATATACTATTGTGACATTATTAGTTTGTTGTTTTTCTTGAATTATAGGCAATCAGAAAAATACTCTAAGGGAAATAAAAGGAAATGTTCATATGATTTGCATTATGTTTTTAGAAAATAGATTTTGTTTTATTGAGTCAGTAATGTTTGGGGGTAGCATTTCTGGAAACCCTCACGAGACTATAACTCGTCCTCTAGAGGTAATCTAGAGGTTTAAAGCCTTGTTGCACGTTAAGGTAAGTGCAACCGTGATTCCTACGAAAGTGAGTTAGGATTTTATTCTTTATTTTGTTTTGCTCGAGGACTAGCAAAATATAGGTTTGGGGGTATTTGATATACACGTAATTATTACGAGATATATCCCTTAATTTATATATGTTAGTGTTTCAATTAATATATTTTATTCTAATTATTTCATTTTTTATGTTTTTGTAGGAATCGGCGCGCGTGAACGATAAAATCGCATTTAAGGCGACAATTTGATAGAATTGTCGATTTATTGATTCTAGTGGTGGTACAAAAGAGTGGTTCACACATCTAAGCCCAAGCCCAGAAAACTAGAAACCTAAGCCCAGCCTAACAAGGAAATAGGGAAACCCTATTTAGGTTTCTCTCTTGCCTTCTCTTGGGAGGATCCTCTCTATTCCACGTTTTCTCTTCTCCCTCTCTTTTCCAGCCACCATCACTAACCTCCACTGGGCAGAGACCGAGCTCTCTCGCCACTAACCGACCACCACCTCGCACCCGTCACTGACCACCACCTCGCACAACACCGTGCGAGACAGGGCACCTCCCTGTTTCGCTCCCTGTTCCACCACCTCGCACAACATCGTTCCACCTCTCTCTCTCTCTGTCTCGCCACCGTCCAGCATCCCTCCTCTTCCCTCTGTCTCGCCGCAACCATCACCCGAGTTCATTGCCACCACCGCGCGTACAGTGAAGCCGCGAAACAGGGAACTCCTCCCTGTTTCTCTCCCTCGCAGCCGCCCTCCTTCCTCTTCCATCTCACTCCACCACCACCGAGACCTCGTCACCACCCTCCTTTGGAGCCACCACTTCCGCGACAGAGTCGCTACCACCCCGCGAGACATCAGCCGCAACAGGGAGTCCCTGTTCTTGTCCTCCTTCGCCGTTTTGGTTGTGAACCTTGTTTCCTCAACCTCTCTCTCTCTTCTTGCAGGTACAGGAACCGTTCAGGAGGCGAGGAAGGCCGCGAGGAGCTCGCGACGAGCGGCGGATCAGGCACGTCTCGCTGGAGAAGACGAAGAAGTTGCAGAGCGACTTTTCGCGCGGGAAAAAAACCGTTTTTCAATTTGAAAAACGGTTGGAGCTAATTTGCACCCCGGAATTTACTAAGAGCCACCACAGACAATCTGAGCTCTTTTCCTCGGGATTCGTGCGCGGACAGGAAGTGATGGACTCCTCCATTGATGCTGTGACTACCACCACCATGAGTCACTAAACCCCACGCAAGGTGAAGAGGTGAACTCCTAGATGTAACGCACTAAATTAGTAATTGATTCGCTTTAAGTGTTCACGATGAATAATGATGTTTGATGATTCTCACTTTTATTTAATATAGAAATGTATGTTATTTTAGTGACAGAGATTCCATAGATTTCTTCGTAGATTTTTAGTACTCCGGTGATTATTTTTACTTCTCCATATAAGCTTAGTCACGCTTTTCTTATGTGTGGAATGTTTAAGAATTAATTGATTCCGGTAGGTTGGTTATATGTGATCGTCATTTATTACGGTATCGTCTCCGGATATATCGTAAGTTTAAGATATCACATATGACAAACCTTTGTGTTTTCTTAGAAAAAGTGAAATCTGAACTTCATTTACATTAGGGTTTTCTAATGATTAAAAGATTATTTTTCCGATTACGTCGTTTGGGATGTGAAACACGTAGTTGAGTCATCATAGCGAATCAATATTAATTGGCGTGTGAAGTCTAGGAGGGATCCTTGGAACCTTGTGCTTTTCTCAAACTTAGTTTTCTTTAAATTAAGTTCAATTTCGTATTTTAAATTTGTTAGAATTTATTTTAGTTTCGCATAGTTTGTCTTCCTTAACCTTATTTTGTAGATCGTTTTTCCTCGTGGGATCGACACCCCATTCTTTACTGCAATTGACCGCGTGTATTGTTTGGGCGTAATCAGTCCTCGTAAGCTGACTTGGTCAGTAGTTCGCTAAGCAACATTTTTGGGACTGGTTGGACTGTTCGGTTTGTGAGTTTAGTAAGTGCAGGACACACACTTCATTGTATTACTCCTTGCTTTTTTCCTCTTTCTCGTCCCTAGGGACAAAGGGTTCTTCTCGGATTCCGCCTTTTTTTGCTGTTAGTTTCTCGTCTAGAACGATGTAGTGTTGTGCTTCCTTCAGCAGATCTGTCATATTCGACGGGGGTCCAAAGTAAGGAAGTTATAAAACTTGCCATTCCTCAGACCTTCAGTAAAGGCTGCAACAACAGCTTCATCGCTACAGCCGTTGATGAGGCTCAACTCATTATTGACGTGTGCGATGTATTCCTTCAACGTCTCATCAAAATTTGGCTTGAAGGATTTGAGTTTCTTCGTTGTTTGTATGATTTGTTGCATCTGGGCTGATAGTAGATCAACCTTTGGGTTTGTTGCAGCTGCCACCGGCGCAGGGGTCTGAGGAGCTTTTTCCCGTGGCGGTGGTGGAATGGGCGGCGCTCTATCGGTTTGAGTGTTCGAGGGTTCTGTAGCATCTCCATTGTTGCGAGACCTCGTTGTCACCATCTCTCTGATTCTCTGGAAAAGGTGGTGTTATTGCTTTCTTCGAGGAACTATGTCGTTCCCCACGGACGGTGCCAAACTGATGTAGTCAATTCATGCTCTCCTTCCTTGTTGCTTATCTAGACTTGCACAAGTAGCACACGTGAGCCAACGACCACCATGTGGCGGTTGATGACACTTCAATGCTTAAGTTAGATAAGGCTTAGAAGAGGCTTAAAGCTGTAAATTGGATTTTTGTAGCATACCTTAAGTTTATCAACCTTATCTCCCTTTTATAGTGTGAGAGTCCTTATTCGACTAGGCCATTTGTGGCGTAGTTTAAGAAAAAGATCTTGTTGGAGATCATTTCCTTATTGGGAGTTGTCCATGTGGGATTATTTTCCTACATGACTCGTGCTCCCAGATCTACGGGAGAGATTTCCCTTTCTGAGTGTTGTCCATACAAAGAAGTTTCTTTGCCCAACTTATACTCTAGTATTTGTTTCCTAGTCGGATCCAATGTGTTGCTGGCCTGTCAGTCTTGGGTAGATCTCTCAGATAATTGCCTTCGAGGTCTTACAAATATTGGGCCTGACCGCGTGACGGCTTAATGGCTCATTGCAACTTGGATCTGACTATCTGGATCCTTCCAATAATGGGCTTAGTGTTGTTTGGGCCTTGCTGGAATTAGCATGCAGTCGGGCCTGTTTTGTTCTGTTGACTAGATTATCATGACAAGTGTACGATGCTGAGAAGATGATGGTTTGGTGTATCATCAATAGTGTTCAAAACCAAAATATGTGGATGAAATAATTCAGATCTAAGGATTTGTGTAACATTTATGAAATGAAACCCTAATTTCAAAACTTGGGTTTGCTGAAGCTTCCCCACATCAAATACCTTTAATCTACAGTGAATAACATTTGAGGAACTCCAATTTCACGGAAAGTTGTGAATACCTTTGCTCAAGCCAACAACTGTTTCCTCTTCCCAATGGATTCTTAACGGCTATTGGATATGTTACGTTATGATTGTCCAAAGTTGTTTCCAATATCAATGGTAAAAAGAGTATGTTTCTTGGCAAAATATTTTTTAAAGGACAAGCTAATTTTGAATCCATTTGCCTTGTGGATCTTATTTAAATGAGAATATGGAAACTGAATTAGTTTACATTTTTTTTACTTAGACAATTTTTCAGATTCCAATATTCTATTCCATTTTGTTTAAATGATTAAAACTATATCCTGTAAGTTAGACAGATGATCCATGTACGTGTGGATATAATAATGCAGAACTAAATATTTTATCAATGTTGTATCAGCTGAGTTGGTAGAGGTGTTGCTTAGTGAACTTTAAATCACGAGTTCAAACCTCGATGGTAGCTTTAATTATCAATTTATGGTTTTCCTGAACTTTGTGATCTTTGGCAGGTCCGTTAGTCCGAATAGAGACCAGTTCGTGGGTTCGCTAGATCGACTGGATGCTAGTCCGAAGGTCTGCTAACTCGAATAGAGACTAGTTCGTAAGTTTGCTAGCCTTACTGGAGGCTAGTCCTACTAGAGACAAGTCTGATTAAAGACTGGTCCACAGGTCCTCAAGGCCAACTAGAGACTGGTCCGCAGGTCGACAAGATCAACTGGAAACTAGTCCGACCAAAGACTGACCCAACAGGAGAAGGACAGACAAGAATCAAGTTCACAGATCCGACAAAAGACAAGTCCGACTTAAGACTAGTCACACTGAATTCATCTGATTTGGACTTACGCAGTTTGATCATAATGACTTCGTCTGGTCCAAACTCAAGTAGTTGACTACGATGATTTGTTAGATGACTTCACCTAGTAACAGACTCAAGCAGTTTGATCATAATGACTCCGTCTGGTCCAGACTCATGCAGCTGCCTACGATGATTTGTTAGATGACTTCACCTAGTAACATACATACGCAAAAGCTGACTACGATGAATCATCACACATACTCTTCACACAGACGACATCTAGTTAGAACTCATGCAGTTCAATTCCAATGATTTCATCCGGTTCGAACTAGATAAAGCCATTATGCTGCTACTTGTTCTCCCACAACTGTCAAGTTAGTAGGCACGCAAGTGAACCACTAACTAGGGGAAGTAGCTGATGATACATCAAATTGTCACGCAATCGTGACCATACACATGGCGCAAACCATCATAACTAGATATAGTCATTACAAATAAAATAAGTCGTGACGGGAATCACTCCCCCAAGATTGCACCTCAATTAAGAGATTACTGTTACAAAGAATTTAACTCATGGTGGGAATCACTCCCCCAAGGACACATCTCAATTATGAGAGGACCGTTATGAAGAAATAATTCATGGCAGAAATAACTCCCCCAATAACACATCTCAATGATGGAGGAGACTGTTATTATAAATGCCCCCTTTCATTGTGCTATTCGAGCTTAACTCATGCACATAGTTGAATGCACTCATTATATAAGGTAAAGGAAAATGTATGTGAAAGAGACAATTCCATCAACTCATTGATCACACAATAAAATTTAACTGAACAATACTTTATCCACATTTGGTTTTCTCTCACAAATTAACTGACTTAATCATCGGAGTGCCTTCGGTCACCAATAAGGTAGTATTTGGCTATCTAACCTTGTTTTGCAGGTCAGATCTCTAGGAGATCGGATTTGAACGCATCTGTGGCCATTTGAAACTAGCTCGTGCCTTGATAGCAAGGCACGTTAACTGCTAGTCTTGTGGGCAAAGTGCAATAGTGATTTATTCTGAGGTGACCTTGTATTAGCTATTTATTATGGAGGCAAACTGCAAATAGCCCAAAACAAAATATATACACATAGGACGCATTCACACACTACACCATTCTTTAACCTTTTTTAATTAAGATAATTAAAAAGTATAAATAATTTTTTATGATGATTTTACTTATATATTTTTAGCTAAATCTCCTGAGATCTTAATTTGTATTTATTGATTTTTTTAATAAAATAAGAAAATACTAAATATACGCATCCACCCCTAATTTGTTGTTTAAAGCAAAACAGTTTGTGGTGCCCCATCTTTTTTTATTTTGTAGGTTATTTTGAATTTGGACTTGATTAGTTTGTGGTGGCCCCTATTTCAAAGCTAATTTGAGTCTGACCTTAAAATTGATGAAGGGAAATTGTGAAGTCAGCAACATTTAATTCTCTTAACTCAATCTATGGCTAAAACACCATCACTCCAACTTCCCCTCTGACGGCCAATTAAGTTTGAAAGACTTATGTTCCATGTGTCACAATCTCTCATTTAAAAAATCCGATTATTGGGGGATGTTTTTAAGTTTGTCGTGGTGTGTATGTATATATATATATATAATTTTTGCAATAAATTTAAATCCAAATAAGATAAGATGAAAAGAGCTAAATCACACAACAAAATCCCCCATCAAAGTAATTGAAAGGGTAGGGGTGGGCAAGAATCCTGCTCTCGACCCCTTTGACCCGGATCGGTATGGTTTTGAACCGGTTGAAATCAAAATCAACTGGTTTTTCTCATTTTTTATTCCGGTACCGAGCCGAATGGAACCGGAACAGAACCAATTTTCGTAATTTTAGTCCAAAATTGTCCCGGTTACTGTAGCATCATCAAACCTTCCACACAGAAATTCCCCTTTTTCTATTCCAATCATCAAACCCTTTCAATTGTCGTTCCAGCTCCCACTGCTTAAAATGAAGTCAACAAAATCCAACTTCTTAAAGATATTAGATCTAATAAATGTAAAGAGAAAAGAGAACCCAAGCCGATGCAAGCTAAGAGTACAATAAGTATTAGCTCTCTAGATTGGACTTATATTTAATTGGTGATGAATCAAATGAACAACAACCTATAGTGATCAAGAAAGTAAACAAGCAGAGAACATGACTCGAGATCTGTAGTCCCATACAGTGAAATAATTAAACATATAAAGAGATAATAACAAGAACAACATGGACAATAACAAAGAACAAGAGTGGTTGATGGATGAGAATTTCTACTGTTTCTTTAATCAATAATGATGTTTCTTTACAGTGGGGAGTGGTTTTGTTTGGATGGAAGTTTGATGGTTTTCAAGAGGATGGATTGTGGTTTTAGTTTATTATCCCTTACTCTCTCTTTCTCTCTCTTTGTTTAGAGTAAGTCTAGGTAGTCAGGGCAATCAGTCATTTTTTTGTCAGAGTTGAACTCTTTTATATTTTTATTCATTCTCTTTAAAACACAACCACAAACATCAATTATAGAAAGGGTATAAATGTAAAGTGCCTCAACCCTGACCAAAAAATGATTGATAGCCCTAACTCTCTAGAATTGGGGCTTTGTTTATTATGTGTTTGTTTATTATATGATTTTTTATTATCTCTTACTCATATATATTTAGCTAGCTTGGTCATAGCTACTCATCACTCACATTCTCACACTACAAAAATTATGGCGTTTCTTGCATGGGGTAGTGTGCACGTGAGCAGGTGGGGTGCATGTCATTTTCCTTCACCTGGACATTATCATCGGGTGCTGAGAAAGTATGGGGAGAACTAAAGATAGAGTTTTAGCTTTTTAGAGTTTCACTTAAAAGTAGAGAGAGATAACGGCGTGTCACTCTTCAGTTGGTCTTTGAAATCACAGATTCCCTTTCACCGTTCTCTTAACACAAAACTCTAAACACAAACACCTCTTTCTCTCTTTACTCGCTCGTCAAACCCCAATCTTCACCCATTTGTCTTTATCTTCTTCACTAGATCAAATCCACTCTACACAAAAATACAACAATTTTCTTTGTCTCTTTGGTGGTTCACAATAAGAAGATGAAGAGTCTTCCTGTGATACTCTTGTGTGGACGGACCTGAGGGGGAGGGTGAGGGAGAAGCCCAAGAGCCCATGGATCTCAAGAGCGTTGCACTACACCACAAGTGACTATTGATAGCGGTTCATTATAGCGTTTTTGCAGTTAGTGCTATGAAAAACCTATTTTTAATTACATTTCAGTATTAAAATGCTACATAAAACAGAAGAGCGGGAGTTAAAAAAATAAACCGCTCGATTCTCCTCAAAATTTTTAGAATACCTTTCACTTTCCTCTTGTTGTTGCCTTATCCCTTGCCCTTTCCCCTCGTGCTTTCCCTCACCCCCTAAAAGGGCTCCTCTCTGGGAGAAAGAGATCGAGGGAGAAAGAGAAATAGAGAGGACTAGGAGGAGCCTTCCTCCACAAGAACAGGACTCTGCAATCTTCATGGATTTGGAGGTTCATTGAAGATGACTTCGAGAAGCTTTGCTTTGGCCTGAGCTAAGATATCATGATATCTTCAATCGGCTTTGATTTTGCGTCTTTGGGGAAGATATTGAGCTGACGAATTAGCTTATCTGCTTGAAAAATTGGAAAGTCGGAGGCGGTGGGAAGGCGGAGATCGTCATGAAGGATGGCGAAAGAAGGAGAAAATGCAGAGAGGAAGATGAGAAAGGCTATAAAGGTGAAACCCTTGAGGTAAAGCTCGATTTTTTTCTCTTTGATTTCGATTTTGGTTTTTGGGGAAGGAGGGTTTTCAAGTGGCATATCAACGCAAGGTGGATAGAGATCCAGCTCGTGTCGTCTGAACAATGTAACCCTCTTGAAGAAGCCTCATTATGAGCCAAGATCCAGCATAACCAGCAGCTCTATTCACCACACTTGGTCCCTTCATCTCTCTATTACTCAGATCTAGCAGATATAACGCATATCCATCAGAGATCCTTTTCTCAGAGGTTAATCGAGGAAGGTGTAAACGTGTCAAGAGATTGAATCAACAAGTTCTATGTAAGAATCAACAAGTTTACTAAACAATTTCTAAAATTTAGGGAAGGTGGGGTTATGGAATCCTTGCTGAAACAAGGTGGAGAAATGGGTATGGTAGTATATGTAGAGTTTGATTTTTTGTAATTGCCAGAAATTACTTGATACTTGTTTCTGTAGGCTAGGATACTTATTGAGGTTTGTTCTTTTTGTGAATTTCAGTGTCCTGAGAACAAAAGGCAAGAAGTTAACTTGGAGAGGTTGATCGAATCCACTCGTCGTTTAAATCCGATAATTTCAGAATCCTACAAAGTAGTTCTTTCTTTGCATTTGCTTATTTTGCTATATATGATTTAGATTGAAATAAATAGAGCCTCTAGTAGAATACATAAATAAAATGTTGTACAAGTACTTTCTAAATCAAGTTGGACTGATTGAGAGGGTAAGCAAGATTCAAGGTTTCAGTTTAATTGAATCAAGAACAAAGTTCACAAGTTTGGAGTCGTGGACAGCTCACATTTGATATGATTTACTCAGTGTTAGAGGAGCTGGCTACTAGGATGAGAGAACTGGGTTATGTCCCTCAGAATTTTGTGTTTCATTGATATTTTCTTCACATGATTATTAAACAATGTAAGTGTAAGAATGATATGACAGCAAAAAATGCAATTTTTAACAAAATGATCACTGAGGAGTTTATATTCTAATTACACTTGTATGTAGTTCAACAGATTCAGTAAAATTGAATTAAGTGTTTATAGGTTGGTTGAATTGGTTTTGATATCTAGATACTTATGTTAGAGTTAGAAGTAAAAGTACTCTTGCAGCTTGGTTTTGGTTAGTGTTCTAAATTACGGGGATGGGGGCTGAATCTAGTAGATGATTGAAATCAGGTTAAACTTGAGGCATTGAAGTGATGAGGATAAAAATCCTAGGCTGTTAATGGGATGAAAAAGTTCTTTCTGTATCAGATAGAGCTCATCGGTAAAAATAGTGATATCTTTAGTCTGTATGTTTCATTTCTCTCCCATATAGTGTTTTCGTATCCATCCTACATACCCCAAATCTCCCAACAATTCAAATTTGAGAAGGACTGGATAAAATGGGGTCAACAACATTTCAGTTTCGATAGATTGCTGGTTGATTTGGACTGGGAATTATTATGGCTTTCATGTTCATCACTTTTCTACCAGGTCTGACTCTTACTCGCATTGTAGTATTGTCTTGCTTAGTTATGCTATGAAATGACCCCATGAAAACTTGCCCTCTCCCATCTTATCAAATAAGTTGAGATTAAATTACTAATGTATTCTGATCTTATTCATGTATGCATCAGTTTAATCGTATATACTCGCACATGTCATTTGGGAAGAAGTATCATCCTAAAGGCAACTACACCGATGATTCTGATTCTTCTCAACTTTTTTTTTTGTTTGTTTTAAATTAATTTTTCTATAAAGTTTGCTCTAAAATACTAATTCTATTAATTTAGTAAGGGAAAGTTTGAGTTTTTGTGAGAAGGTTGTGATATGTTTGTGTAGTTTAGCTAGATATATGATAAAAACATGGCTAAATGGATGATTATGTGATCAAGGTTCGTTTTAGAAGTTTGATGGGTAAATTGAGTTTAGTTTATCATTAAGAGGATAAGTTTGGTTGCACACAATTGAATTCTTAAAGCAATAACTTTTCGCTCTAAGCACTTAACATCTATTCTTGAACATACTAGTCACTCTGCATTCAATTCCTTTCTTTTTATACAAGGAGAATATTAATAGACATGTAGTGTATAGTGGAAAGCTGATTCATGTGGCAATTACAGGTTGCAGTTTGAGAGCAGTTACCATGGTACACTCAGATATGCGGTATTGTTGCTTTGGTGCTACAAAAATTCAAATAAGGAAGGGTCGTACTCTTAATCATGAAGACATTATTGGTAAGATCATTCTTACACATTCAGCCTGAGCATTTTCTTAGATGTACTACAATTAAAAATGAAATTTATGTTATGGTAGTGTATATCCAAATCAAGATTGTTACAGATCGACATTTATCTGCATCTGTTTGTATGGATCAAAATGAAAATAATGGCATTGTCATGTATCATTGAACCTTGTGTTAAATTTGTTTTGGTATATTGGGGACTCTTAGCCAAGTCAAATAAGTGTTACCCCCAGGCCCCAAGACAAATCCTTCTAAAAAAATGAATTTCACTGAGAATTACAAGGAAGTATAGCTCTTTGTATTATGGTATAGAACTTTTAACATTGCATATCGAGATCATCATATAAAACATCAGTCAATAGAGCGCCTCTAAGCTCCAACGGTTGGTTTGGTTAGCTCTCCAGCAAGCAGTGGTTCAAAGAGGACCTCAGAACCATCTATGGAGTTGGCGAATAACACTATAAATGAGGCTGCATGTGGACCTCATAAAAAACAATCGAGAGTTGTCAAGGTATATAAACTAACTATACCCACTCATTTTTCTACAACAAAATTGCATTTTCATGTTATCATTTTCTAATATATTTTAATTTGATGGGGTTGTAGGGGGAGCAAAGAGAAGGCAACAGAAAGGGGCCAACATCAAGCTCTGAACATGAAGGACCCAAGACACCAGACCCCAAGGTTTGTTCTACTTTGATGATTCTCTCCATCGTGATCAGTCATTTATGAGACTGTTAGTGTTGGAACTTTTTGTCGTTGATGTTGCATTTATGTTTTGGGTTTTGGGTAGACATTGAGAAGGCTTGCTCAGAATAGAGAGGCAGCAAGGAAAAACAGACTTAGAAAGAAGGTTTATTTGTAGTAGATCAACTAGCTAGTAGTCAATGATAAACCATTAATTGTTTTATGTTGTACAAAATTGTAGTCTTTGTGATTCTCTGATCAGCATTTATTGGACTTGTCTTCAAGTACTGCTTATATATATATGAAAATTTCAATTACCCCATGAAGATTTAAGTAGTTATTTGTTTGAATTTTAGAATTTGTTGGGCTGAGTACTACAAGAATATATGATGTTGATGTTTATCTATTTGATGATCCATTTAGTGCAGTTGATGCTCATACCGCTACGAGCCTCTTTAATGTAACATTTCCTAACCTCATTGAATCTATGCTCAGCTATTTTCTCCTTGCGAAAGCTAACTTGTTTTATGGCAGGAATATGTAATGGAAGCTCTGACAGACAAGACAGTTTTATTAGTGACCCACCAAGTTGATTTCCACCCTGCGTTCGATTCAGTTTTCCACTTCACCCCCCTGAAATTCTTATGAATATTCTTTTGTGGTGATTTAATTTCTTCGTCACCTATCTAAGTCCGGTTATCTCATCCTCTTATCATAAGAATACATGATGTGTATGTTCTTTGTTGGATCATATAGTTTGTTCTTGTTATTTTAGGTTGTCTATATCCAATACCTTTTAGTTTTCTGATGAAAAGTTGATTATGTAATATAGTTGTAGCTGCCTTCATCTAATTGTCGCAAATTGATTATGAAATATGACTTGTCCATACGTGGACGGTAAACTTGCCTGGTGAATCAATAATGCTATATTGATTAGAATGATTCTTAGGATCGGGTTTCACTTATTTTTGGGTAATGCTATAAAACCTTTATTGGTTAGGAATGATTCTTATTGTCGCGAGTCACTGATTTTTCAATGGTCAGATCACGATAATTTCTCGTTGTAACTAAAAATGACTAGAAGCATATATACACAACAAGAATGAAACTAAATAAATGAATACTTATTTTTGTTTGGTGAACTTGGAGGTTGTCCATGCTAAATGAGCAAAAGAAACAACCATTAAAAGGTGTATTGTTGATTTTACTAATATTTATTTATCATCATTAAAAGAAAGGTTTAGACAGTCATCTCCGACATGATCATTAGGCAAACTATTACTCCAAACAAGCATTTTGATCATGTTTATTTTGTTTACAGTTAATGTCAGATGGGGAAATACTACATGTTGGTCCCTATAATCAGTTATTGTCCTCAAGTCAAGAAATTCAGGTCCTTGTCAATGCACACAAGGAAACTGCTGGTTCTGAAAGACTCTCCCAGGTTGTTTCTTCTCAGAAAGCTGGAAACTCCTGTACAGATATCAACAAGACTTACACAGAAAAACAAACAAAAGTATCCACTGGCGATTAGTTGATTAAGCTAAAAGAAAGAGAAACAGGAGATTCGGGTTTCACGCCTTACATATAATATCTGAATCAGAATAGAGGCTACTTATACTTCTCGTTTGCATTTGTTTGTCATGTTATATTTGTCATTGGCCAAATATTACAGAACTCTTGGATGGCTGCCAACATTGAGAATCCTCGTGTTAGCAAACTGCGACTGATTACAGTGTACTTGATCATTGGACTTGGATCATCTACCTTCTTACTTTCTAGATCTCTCTCTATAGTTGTTTTGGGAATCTAGTCATCGAAGTCTTTATTTTCTCAGATGCTTACCTCTCTATTCCGTGCACCAATATAATTTTATGACTCTACACCCTTGGGAAGGATACTGACTCGGGTAAGACTCTTAACTCAAGTGTCGACTCTAAATTATTTCTGAAAAGTTTTTAAGGCTATTATTTTTGTTTTTCTCATTTGTACAGGTCTCTTCTGATCTAAGTATTGTTGACCTTGATCTTCCATTCACCCTCCTCTTTTCGGTTGCTGCCACCACTAACATGTATGCAAATCTTGGAGTGTTGGCTTTTATTATCTGGCAAGTTTTGTTTGTCTCCATACCAATGGTTTATTTCGCAATACTCTTACAGGTTAAATACGCAATTTGCATAGTTTGTATATAGGTTTTGAAGAAAACCTAGGATAAAACAACAAATCAAGGGTAAGTCCATGTTGGCACATCATCTTTCTTAATCCGTATCTGGAGCTATGACAATTAGAGCTTTCAAGAAGGAAGATCGGTTCTTTGCTCAGAATTTGAAACTCATAGACACAAATGCTAGTCCATTTTTCCACAATTTTGCGGCAAATGAATGGTTGATCCAACATTTGGGAACATTGAGTGTTGCTGTGATTTCCTCCCCAGCACTTGCCATGGTTTTATTTCCCCCTGGAACTTTTACTACTGGTGAGTTATTCACTCTTTTACTTCAGCTGTTATTTTGTATCTTGAATGCCCATATACTTGTATATAATTGATTTTGATACTTGTATAAAATATGAATATCCATATTTCGATTACATGAAAATAAAAAATCAACTATTTCACTACACCAAAAACCCCCATTAGCAACGGTTCTATACCGTGGGCGTAACCCATTGTCACGGCTAAGAGCCGTGGGCTACAGAGGCGTCGCGAAATTCCTTGTAACGGCTATAAACCGTTGCTAAACATTGTAGCAACGGTTTTATGCTTGAATAGGGGTGGTGATTTTCAGCATTTAGCCACGGTTCTAAACCGTTGCAAGAACAATAGCAACGGTTTTTAGCCGTGGCAAAAATAGCCACGGTTTTACGCCGTGATAAAGTATGGATAATAGCAACGGTTTTAAACCGTGTCTAACAAGGTAGCAACGGTTTTAAGCCGTAGCTAACCATGGCCACGGTTTTAAGCCGTGGCTAAACAGTGAGAAATAAACCGTGGCAAACGTGATAGCAACGATTTTTAGCCGTGTCAATTCATGGCCACGGTTTTAAGCCGTAGCAACTGATGAAGAACGCCCACGGTTCCTAGCCGTGGCAAGCTGCAACCACGGTTGTAAGCCGTTGGCAGTTAAAACAAAATTCAAAAAAAAAAATAAATCTGTTTTGTTGCAACGGTTTCAAACCGTTGCAAATTAATATAATCGAAAAAAAAATTTATATTTTTTTTTGCTGCTGCAGCAAAATCACAGCCGTGGCACCTGCAAAATCAGTCCTTACTATGGTTTGTGTCATGCCTCCGGCACGAATAAGATTCCACAAACTATATGCTAGATAAATACAAAATCAACCGTAAAAAGGAACTTGTCAAGTTTTGACGCCAAACAAAAACATGTAAACAAATAGCACTAATGTACAATAACAGGATTAACCTGAACAAATGGAACCTTGTTATATCATGTTTCGCTCGCATCTAAAACAAAAGAATTTCTCTATGTTTTTTCCAACAATACAAATCCACCTAGTTATAATGTAAGAAAATACATTGATGCCCTTAGGAACAAGCCCCATTTCTTTCGGTAGTTGCTTGTTCAATATACTGAAAATGATGAGAATGCAGCACCTGGTAGTTGCTTGTATATGGCACCGGTGATGGTTGATACAACGACACACTTTGCACCTCAGAAACAAGCAATGTATGCGCATTCTCCTGTCCAACATACTGCTGCCCGTACTGGCTCAGACCTTCAGAGCCCTGCAGTATAAAAATTAGTCAGTACTCAATGACAGACAAACATGACCTATAAAGATTGCTAATAAACCAAAGCTGATGATGAAAATGATGAAAACACTGGCAGCTCTTTGGAAAATTTACCATTCTCTGAATCTTGGTAATCAGACAACCTTCCCAGCTTCCAATCAATGAGAACACCATCTCCCCAGTATGAAACAACCACTTGAGCTGAAAAAGAAACAAGGATCACCTGTTTAATTCATTACAAGTGCCAAATCCCACGGAGTGTAAAAATCATGAAAATAGAATATAAAAAGGTAAACCAAAAACCAATCTCAATATATCAACTCTATCAAGTTCAAAGACCTACATGAACTGAATAACGAAACCGCATTGAAGCTAAAGCAGATGAACAATCGCAAACAACGGAAAAAAAGGTGCTGAAGATGCAAAAAACAGTAAAATTTCAGTGAATTAATATGTATGACCAATATGGGAACATGTTGGAGTTGTCAGTGTGTACAAATAGAACTAAAGTGAATTCAATCTGGAGGTTTTTTCATCATAAAACTAAATCATACTTAACCAGATAATCATTTTTTTGCAATGTATTAAATCCTCCAGGCATTCAAAGAGAACATGACTGACCAGGAAGAAATTATGGACATTTTTATCTGTGCTATCTTGAAAACAGGCGGTTTTGAAAGATAGGAGCATCTGGCAAATATAGTACTAACTATACTATTCTATTGAGTTTGCAGATATAATCAGAACCTAGCCAATATTTCATTCTTCCCTAAAACTCAATTTATTCTTAAGCTAGTATTGGTTATTTTCCAACACCAAAGGTAAGGGATACAAACACAGAATGTAAAGGAAAATAATCCAGCAGATGATAATGACAATACTACTGCAGCTACTGCTCGAGCATAGCAATGAACACTGGAGAAAGTCTGTTATATATAGCAAATCAGCAATTCAAGTGTCTAACAATATTGATGGAATTTAGTGTTTTGGATGTATTGATCTAAAACTTTAATTTCAAGTTGTTTTACTGCAGAGCACTTTAGTACATTTTCCTATTTGTGAATGCTAAAACGATTTCTATTGCCATTTCTGTCTTTTCCAGTATCCTATATCCTGAATGTGAAATAAAAACTGAATAGGCTCCCAAATCAAGCATTCTAAAGCACCGTGCTTTAGAAACCATGGATAAATATCTTAAATAAACTATTGATACCATGGACCAGAATCAATATTTTGAGCAATTCCAGCTGATACCTCTAATTGCATCAAGGAAATCAACCACAGAGATACATCCTCTCAACAAAATAAATAAAAGCTTTCGAAGAAAGGAATTACAGTTGATGTCTAAATTTCCAACAACACTATATGAGGACTTTTGGACTATGTCCTACATTCTTCTACATGGATATTTTCTTTTTGAGTGATTCTACACAGCGAGGAAACGGGCGAGGGGAGGGACGTGGCGGGGTGGGGACCGTCCACCCCGCTCGGGATGCGTGCTGACATTTTTGGTGCACGCATCCCGAGCGAGGTGGACGGTCCCCACCCCGCCACGTCCCTTCCCTCGCCCGTTTCCTCGACATTTAGAATTCCCCTTTCTTTTTTGAGTAAAATACACTCTTTTCATCCAAACCTTTGCCAAAGACAAAAATTAACATAAAGTTGCAGGAAGCACCGAATTGGGTTAGAAGTGTACCTTATGAGTAACATTACGAGGCAACCTTTTCTCTTCTCAGCCAATAAACCTATGACTCCCTTACATCCAGCATATCTGATTTGATAGGCACAAGGTGGGTGTGTAGTCAAATCTAACTTATTTGCTACTGCTGCTGCAAGATCTGGTGTTATAATACCAATACCATCTGACAATGTAGACTTGCCGCACACGCTTGTACCGCACAACCACACTGTCACAGATTCCTTCTTTTCTCGGATTCTAAAAATGAGGAAATAAAGTATTTCAGAAGCAAATAGGAAACAAATAAAGCCATTAGAATGGTTTCATGATTTGCAAAAGGGAGTAAAATGAACAGAACATAAAAGAATTCGAACATCAGGCCTTCTATAATGATGAGTTTTATTGTGACATGCATTCTATGAAGAGGCATTTCAACATAAATGCAACTCAATTGTTTGTACTTGGTAAATTTGGGTTTGGGAATATAATTAAGAACTTGAGACAAACCCAAGAGAAACAGTCCTCGTAAGGAATGAATGAACGCATGTGCACTATAATGATAAGTGTAGCACTGCAAGATCTCCTCAAGGAAATATCCTAGAGGCCGAGATAATATGTGAAAATAACACTATTGGGTGTGCAAGATTTGACCAAGGGCGTACGAGGACAGAAAACCACTCTTTCTTTGGCGTTTAGTTACTGAAAATCTTTGCAAAACATTAGAAACAATTTAAAAACCTTTATTACAGTGAAAAAACTAAATATAACTGCAAAAAAAAAGTAAACAATAGCAGGTTTTGGGACTTACTGCAAGGGACGATCTGCTGATGATGCGAGGTACGCACTGCTGCTGCTGCTGCGAGGGAATCACTGCCGCTGCTGCGAGGGATGAACTGCTGCTCTGCGAGGGACGCACTGATGCGAGCTTGCTGCTGGTCGCAAACCAGAGTGCGCTCTGTTTCACTGCAGAGTACCCACTGGCCAAATCATCGAACCACTTGCGCTGATGCCATTTCAGCTGCCATTGTCCTTTTCCATACTTCAACAAATGTAATTTTTCTCTTCAAATGTTCTGCTTATTCAGTGGATCTGGTATTGTTCTTCAATGGCATTGAAATTGCAGTAGTTGCGCCTTTTCATCTTCTTACGGATTGTATAGGAAACCCAGGAAAGCATAATATAGCATGGTGATGGGCAATGACACAATCATTCCAAATATCACTCTGCAAGTCAATATAGATAGATAAAGAATTCACAATATAAACGGATGCTGATAAACAAAATAAACATGAATATATGAGACTTACGCAGTGCTTAATACGTCTGGGTGTAGGTTATACTCCCTTGCAAATACAAAAGGAACTATTCCTTGTGGTAGAGCAGCCTGAATAATCAGAAACAAGTTTAGTATTCAATACAAGAAACAAGTTTAACATCAAATGGAGTTGATGTTTGTCAAAGTAAAGACTCACTTGAACAATGGAGACTTTTTGTATTTGGCCTCTAAGTCCAACTCCAACAGAAGCAACTGCCATTACAGCAGGCCCAGCTACAAACCTCATAAACATCCCATATGCTGCTAAAGTGTTTCCACATGCAATGATCTTTGGTTGCAAAGCCATAAACAGACCTGAATTTAACAACTTCGAAGTCAATTCTTTTTTCTACTGAATTTGCATATCGTAAACACAAGAAGACTACATGAGTTTACTGAATTGTTACCTAGGCTGAACATAGCCATTCCAAGTCCGGCTTTCGACAAAATTGTCACCGAATTCTGTATGATTTGTGGATTCGTGATACCCCACCTACATATGAAATACATTCAGTTGGTTAAAACCAGAGAGATTGTTTTCATGTGTATTTTGATCAATAAAATTGAGTCCAAGAATCGGAATTACCTGCAAGAAGCCAGGGCCGAACTAAAACCAAGCAAACTTGCATATGAGTTTGGATTTCGGATAAGCTTGAACCAAACCATTTTCAAGATCATCCTTAGCATTTCAGAGGTCATTGAAGGAAACCAAGACAAAACGAGTAAGGAGAATACCTCAACCACAGCTCAAAACCAGTGTGCTAACCGCGCACGCTGAAACCCGCTGCGGCCAGAAACAGCACGTACAGCAGACACGCTGAATCGCACTGTCTGGATCAACATCGCACTCAAATAAAACCCTACTAAAAAAAGGGGAACCAGACCCCAATATCATTTCTGTTATTGATATCCAATACTTCATCACTAACCTTTTTTACCCTGACCATGCCCTTTAGCCATGTCTAGAAGCTCCTTTTTATTTTTTCCAATGACATGAGACATATCCTGCAGAACAAATAGAGTATTACATGTAACAAGTAATAATTACAAAACACTTTTTCTGTGAAAGAAATTATTGAAATGAGTCAAAATAAATGTTTTACCGGAAGAGGGAAACAAGGGGAGTTCATGTATGCATTTGTATAATGTTCAATACACTGAGCCTTGCTCTTTGTACCAACATGCTCCGCAACTTCTGTCCAGTTCCCCAATCCGTACATTTCAATTCCCTGGTATAGATGCGAAAAATTAAAAATATAAAAATGAATCCTCAAGGAGTCCAGGAATATGTAACAATCGCAAACAGCCTTTTAGCATATTGTACCTCTGATACAAGACCACCACCTAATATACATCCTAAGCCTTAAGAATTGTGATTTTCTATTATTGAGCGACCTTCAAAACAAAGATGTTGCAATCTGCTTTCCATACACCATTTATAAGGTATTAATTAAAACTACCACGCTATGCTTTGGATATATGGATAATGTCCTATTACCTAGCAGGAGTTAGGGCTTGTCAAGACTCCAGACCTTTGTGTCCATGTCAGACAATGACTTACATGTCTCCCCTTTTTATGAAAACCAAACCTCTTGACAATGATCCAAAACAGTTATATAAAGGAAAACAAAATACCTCCAAAAGTAATATTTCTTCATCAGCATTCCAGTCCGGTCCAATCAGGGGAAATGACAGGTTATCCTGTGAAAGAAATATACACACTATAAATTACCAAATGAATAGCAAGAGAATAATCTGATTGATGCTCTTCAAATTTACTTTTTACAGCTCAGACAAGAAACAGATAACTTTCAAGAGAAATAAAAAAAAACAAATACATAAAGATGATTGCTCAAATCACTTTCAAGAGAGACGATTAAAAGGGCTTATTGCCATGTAAAAGAAGATGAATAAATAGAAATTTACAACAGACATGCTGAACTAGAATTAACAAAACTAAGTAGAAGAAAATCAGACAATGTGAATCAATGGAAAGTATGCAGTGCAATGATCCAGTTCATACTAAAATTAAGAGGAAAATTAAAGTTTAAGAAAATGGCTAAAAAATAATAAACGTACTGAAAATCTCAGTTACCACAGGTAACTCTCTACTTCTCATGCCCATGCTTCATGTCATAAACATCATAGCTAACATATTCAGATGAAGATCTATCAAAGAACCAATTGAAAACTGAAAAGTCTAGATATTTATAATTCTTCCAAAGTAATGCGCAAGTAAACTTTCTGCTAGGCTGGATCTTAAGGGAATTTCACTAATCAGTATATCAAATTTTCAAAACTAATCTCTCCTTCCTGATGAGTTCTGTAATACAGTCTTGTCAGTTTTAATGAAATTACTCAAATGAGCTTTATCTTTTAAAAATATATATGGTAAGTGAATCAACAAAATTAGACTGGGAAAGTCCCAATAATATCTAGCATGAAACATATAAAATCTATATCAGCAAAAATAATCATTTTGTTTCAACATAATTGGCCTCACCTCTTCTTCACGTAATTGGCCTCACCTCTTCTTCACGTAATTGGCCTCACCTCTTCTTCATGAAGTGCTCTGTATGATCACAGTTTCATCATCAGAGACATGTAACAAAAGAGAAATGAACAACAAAGATAAAGAGTTTGAGATGATACCTAAAGAACAATACTTGAACTAGGTTAGATGGCCACCACATGTAAGGAGAATACCTCAACCACAGCTCAAAACCAGTGTGCTAACCGCGCACGCTGAAACCCCCTGCGGCCAGAAACAGCACATACAACAATAAACATTAAAAGAAAGACATCATAATCAAAAAGTAAACATAAATAAACATTAAAAAGTAAATATAGTCAGAAAATTCACCATTAGACTCTCGGTTTTTGGGTGTTTTTGTGTAGAAAATAGAACTCCTGTATAAAGAAAGACATCATAATCAATATCAAAAGCAATAGACATAAATATGAGAACAAAGCAAACTGTAGTATATGCACCATAGCAATCAAAGATGAACTAAGGTCATACCAATTGTTGCGAATGAGAATTCATATAGAAGAAACAATGTTTCAAATGGGATGAGGCAAGCAATAGTCATTTTGTGGTTAAGTCTATAGATACTTGCACTTAAGCTTCAGCTAGTTACCTTAAAATGAACAATCACGTGCCCATAGTGTATTTTACTCAGCTCCTCTTTTGCTGCCACCATTACATTGCTTCCAGCATAGTTGTAACTATCAATCATCAAGTTCCACATGAGTTCTACACCATACGAAGAAATCACCAACGTCCAAATCCCCCATCTTGTCTCCTTTTGGATCACTTTTGTAAAGTTTCACCCCAGTCCTGAATTTGAAGCATAAGGAAAGTCTGATCTCTGTTGCAGGGTTCAATGATCCATGACAAGCGCAAGAGAATTGATGGATAGGATCTACAACCTCTAATGCTATCGCAATGACATTCCTTTCCCAATCACAAACTTTGTATCTCCTTGACACTGAAGGAACAGGATTGCTTGGAGAAGGAAACCTCGCAACACCTTGAGAAGATGATGGTAATGGAGATGGTGGTAATGGATATGGAGGTAATGGAGATGGTGGTAATGGAGATGGAGGTAATGGATTTTCTGGTTGCCTTGTCGATTGTGCACGGGATGACGGTGTATCTTCAGTTCTTTGTGTCCCTCCTTGTATTCTCTCACTTGTTGATGGTCTTACATAAGTTCCACTTTCAAGTCTCTCTCATATCCATCTAACATTTTCTTCCAATCTATCATATTTTTCGCTACATTTTTTTACTTCCAATGTTTTTTCTAAAAGCAATGAACGAGCGGGAAGTGCAGCATCATACTTCCTTTTAGAGACAGTGGTTCCAACACAACGAGTACGTCCCCTCGCTTCTTGGCCAAACACTTGGCTTAGAGGATCATCATCAATAGTGAGGTCAGTGGTACCATATCTTCCGACTGTTTGAAAGACGTTCAGATTCTACATCATCAACACAAATAGGGCATGCATTATAACCATGAACATTACAACCAGCTAGAGTCCCATAAGCAGGAAAGTCATGGATACCCCAAAACAACATTGCTTTCAACCGGAAATTGCTTTTAGTACACACATCCCAAGTTGAAACACCATCTGCCCACAATTCCTTCAACTCTTCTACTAATGGCTCCAGGTAAACATCAATATTCTTTTCGGATGCTTTTGGCCCTGATATTAACAAGGTTAACAAACAAAACTCCTTTTTCATGCATAAAGAAGGTGGAAGATTCAAAGGTGCTATTATTACTGGCCAACAACTATAAGCATTACTTAGATTTCCACGTGGGTTAAAACCATCAGTCGATATTGCAAGTCTCAAATTCCTACTATCAGAGGCAAACTCTGGCCATCTCATATTTGTTAAAGTCCATTGTGCTGAATCACATGGATGTCTCATCAAATTCCCATCTGAACAAGCATCCTTGTGACAAGTCATTGCTTCACCAATCCACGGTATGCTAAAAAATCTTTTCAACCTTGGAATCAATGGAAAATACTTTACAAGCTTTTTAGCTTCTTTCCTGTATACCTTGCCGGAGTCGTTGTCATCGACATCCACACAAACCTTATACCTACCAGAACCACATTTTGGACAACCAACCAGACCCTCATATTCTTTCCAATAGAGTATGCATCCATTGGCACATGCATGTATTGTCTTACATTCCATCCCCATATTTTTAATTGTGTTTTTCATGTTTGGGTAGTTATCTGGCAAATTACAATCATCCGGCAATAAGGTTTTTAGCCATTTTAACAACCTCGTCACACTATTACCACTCCAACTAAGACGAGTCTTGAAATTCTGCAATTCAATAATGGTGGACAACATGGTCTTATCCTTAGGACACCCATAGTACAAAGGCACAGTCGCTTTTTCCTTATACTTTTGATACTTCTTGTTCATAACTGTCTCAGGTTCACGAGAAAGTTCCGGACCACCTTCTGGATTACCGCCAAAACATTCTTCGACGGTGTCATTCAAGTCATTTATCCCATCATCAGCCTCCACAGTTTGCATGTTGAGGAATACATCATCAACTAGCTCGCTCATCCTAGGATATTCACAGACATCATCAGGTTCAACCACTTCTGTCATAGGTACACCAATCACATGCTTGTTTATATTCTCTCCATGATGTATCCACATGACATAATTGGTATCAATGCCATGGCTTAACAAATGAACACCTATGTCGTCAACACTAATGTTTCCCCTCGAGTTCCTACATCGAACACATGGGCAAGGAAAAAGACTCTCTCCACTTGCATTATCCTCAACAAACTGTTGGAATTGTCTAACGCCGTTTATATACATTGCACTTCCCCGTTTATTCATCCATGACTTGTCTAAAGGAATTGTTGACATTTCTACACACAAAAAAATTAAAAGATTAACTTTAGTCATTGACCAAAGGAATCTAAATTGCTAAATTGCTTGAAAATCATTGACCAATCTAATGAACTTCAATTCATCCAATTGTGTTGTTGTATTTGTTATGGTACCCTATACAATGTTTCATTGACCTTCTTTCTACATTCCCAATCCAACTCAATTACTTGAGTTACATTGGATCTCCTATCCAAACTAATTGTTTCTAAAATACCACAATCATGCTTATTGCTGATCTTAGAAAAAACAAAATAAAAATATATAAGGACAAACTGACAAAGTACAAAACTACAACTGATCTTAGATAATGGATTGGAGCAGAGCAGACTATAATCTGATCCAGATGTCTGTTCATCTTATATATGGAGAGCCAACGGTGCAGTCATGTTGGCCATGCAAGCCATTGCTCTCAAACATCATTAGACTAAAGTCATGTGGTTTTATGATCAGTAACATGTAACCAGTGCTGAACATGAGAGCTCTTGTAGCTCATCAACGTAATAAGGATGTTTTGGTTTGACCTCTGATATATAAATATGGTTTGATAACTTTTAAAAAAAAAAAAAAGCGTACGACCGTATCTTTAAAAAAATGCATGCTATAGAAGCTAAATCATGCATTCTTAAACTTCAATGTGGGCAAATAATTGTTGATCTAAGCTGAATCAAATATCAATCGAGGAGGAGTAAATGGCTCATTTTCTCTCTGGCATCATGCCTTGAAGACCCACCCCTTTGAGAAACAAATACAGTTGGAGAAACAAAAATGCATGGTATAGAAGCTAAATCATGCATTCTTGCAACCAAATTTTGCCTCAAGGATTTAAAAGAGGGAAAACAAAATAAAGATTGTAAAGGGGTTTTAGTGACATTGCAGACTATGAGTTCTTCACCATTATCGTACATCTCATCCAGTTTTGGTGTACGTAGGCAACCTTCCAAACCATGTAAGACTTTGGTGTTTCTTGTCAAGTGATTTTCTACTTTGTTCTTCTCACAACACTCTGAATGCATCCAAGGAACTCTTAAGTTAATCAAATCAATATAGACTGGGGTTTAAATGTTGTATAATCTGTTTTTGCACAACTTTTCATGATGAGAAATGAAAACTATCTCCACAACCCAGATAGGTGGGAAGTTCCCTACTAAAGGTAAACAATGCATGGTAAGCAATGGCAATCTGTTGAGCATGGAGATCAGTGTTTTCTTTTCTATAAATGATTTGATGAATAAGTAAGAGTTGATATGAGGATCAGAAGAGCTAGTACAACATAATCAACTTTGTCAGTTAAGTAGCTTTAGATCATACTTAATATCATTACTTTATAATATAGCAATAAAAGAAGAAAAGAATGCAATGTAAAGAACCAAATCAAGAATAATAAGGTTGTCAAACCATAAATCATGCCTTTGAAGAACTCCTTGAATGCAAGTATTATTTTCAGCACAGGACTTGCATGACAAGCTGAATGGAAAAATGTAGCCAAAGACAACTTGCCAACTTCACTTACTGATCCACTCTTCATAGATTCAAAGAAGATTAGAGACGCCCATAAACAGTTGTCGGCAAGTCATCCTTGGCTGCACCATACATTCTGAGCCTACATGCAAGGCCATAGCTGAGAATGACCAAAAAGAAAAGAGAGATGAAATGAAGAACAAAGAGATGAGTGGTTGACTTGAGTATAAGGGTAGGGACAGTCATAATAACATTGCCCTGAACG
Organism: Berberis vulgaris; assembly: GCA_963556465.1. NCBI lineage: Eukaryota > Viridiplantae > Streptophyta > Magnoliopsida > Ranunculales > Berberidaceae > Berberis > Berberis vulgaris. The sequence continues at coordinate 63,985,855 of OY747131.1, forward strand.
CCCATTTAATTAATTACTCGTTCATCAAATTACCCTGCTCATCTCCTAACTCAGTTAATTAAGTTAAGCAACCTAGCTACCAATCTTGAAGAAGAAAATAATAACAATAATAATAATTGAAGATCACACACATCTCCTGATGAGTACAAACCTAGCTAATTACATTCTGTTATGAACTGACCTTTTTGTGATGAAGTTTCTGCAGAATTGGAGAATCAAGCAGTGCACTCAATACCAAGGTCAGAGTGGATGAATTTCTGGATGTTTTGTAACCTGGCAAGACACATTCAAGGCAAGAACAACCAAAGAAATTCGAACAAATCAATGAAGACTGATTCTGCAAACTTGATTATTTGTATTGAATGCTTCTGTAAAAATTACAATGGAAGGATTGAAATGTAAAGGCAGTATTCGAGATTGCCACTCTCCTCAATGAGCAAAGCTCAATTGTACTCAGTTATTACAGAAATGAATGAATGCTATTTCCCTTGCTAGTCTATTATTTATAGCAACAGAACTAACACTAACAGTAAGTATAACAAAGCACTCTGAGTTAACAGAGCACCTAACAGAACTGCTTTACAGACTGCTAACAGCATATAAACTTGCCCAACTTCACTTGTCTGTTTTATACTTCCTCCTTGAATAGGTAAACTTGATAGGAGGCTGAAGCCTAACACATTCACAAGTAACTGATCTCATTAAAAACAAGCTCACCCCAACATTTTAAGTTCTCAATAGCTAAATCACCAAAAATCAACTCTATAACTTAGGTTGGTTTGTTGCCAATGAGATAATGTGTCCAAAGAAGCTAAAAGAAGCAAATTGTACTCTTAACGATGGAACCTCCTATAGCTGTCCTAATTAAATGTTGAGACCAGCTGTGGTTAGGCTTTGGGAATGAATCACGATGTTGTTTAATTTCATTCTTGTACTAGTCATCTTTTTTTATTTATTTATTTATATTCATTCTTTTGATTATATCTATGGAAACTCGTTCATAACCCAGTAAATTATGATTACTACACTGATGACCAAAAACAAAATAAAATTGAGAGAAAATAGGGAATGGCATCTTGCATTTCCTTATAGCTTGGTCGAAGCTAGAGGCAATCTAATGATGATACAATTAAACTGTAAGAAACCACAAAATCCAAAGAGTTGAGTACTCACGAGCAAGAACTTCTGTTTCTTTATCAAGCTTCCTCGTGTTCAAAGTATTGCCACTGGAGGCAGCCTTGTTTGTTCCTGCTGTAGGTGGAAGATAGACAATAAAGCAACATTATCATTAGCATCAACAAAACAGAATTTGTGGACCAACATACATATAAACATTTTGTTTTAAAATGCACATTACAAGTTAAAATTATCCATTAAAGCTTCCTTGTAACTTTTGGTGGATGATATTACTAGTCATGTATTTGAACCCTCCAGAACAAATTATGAATCAGATTGATAAAAATCTTGTATCCATTAAAATAAAAACGATAGAATCAAATGATATGCTTGTATTGAACTCAAACTTTGGATCCCCACCTATGCCTTCACTATTTCTAAATGTTACAAATGCATTGAAAAATTTAGTTGCTTTGTTGTTCTTAATAGATCCTTTGGAGTAACTAAAATAGTTGCCCTAGTAAGACTTTGCCTTATAATGCCAAAATTTTATAATTTCTTATTAATATGATGACATAGAAAAATCTTCCATGTTTCCCAAAATACAAGATTGAATTGTTGAAAACAAAATGTCACTATTATGTCTTCACCCCATTCCCCACCAATTTTTGCTGTATGCTTCCCTCACCCTCTTCTTCATTTTTGTATGGGTTTTGAATATCTTCACCCTCTGTCCCCTCTCTCATTTTTTACTTATTCAGTGAAATGTCAGGTTCTAACTTAGTAGGAATTTGTCCCTCCATGGTACTCCTTCAAAAATAAATATAAATAAGCAAAAAATATATGATATCTTGCAAGCAAAATAAATTAACCTAACATGCAACCTTATAAAATTATACCCTCATTTTCAAAACCCTAAGTTTTTTGTGCAAACCCATTTAACATCATAAGATAACTTACTTTCTCAAAAAGCACCTAAAATTGAACTAGTTAGTATACATTGCCATAAAAAGAAATGGGTCAAGTTCATTTATCAACCAAAACTACATCAATTACATTCTTTTAAGGCATTCTTTTATGAATCTCATATCGATTGGAGATGATCTTAAGAGATGTAGTTGCAGTAGACCATTTAGTATCACCAAACCCCATTAATAAGAGATAATGAGACTTTATTAAAGTTCGAAATCAGATGGAAAATACCATCCAAGGATAGGCCAACATAACCAAACACATGGAAAACTAAAAGAATTGCCTAATGCCATTACTAAGTCACCATTAACAATATCTTCAAACATCTTTTATCATTAGTTTGTTAAGCTCGGCGCACTGCAAAACTAAGCAAGCTGCAGCACTGCAAAGTCTCAGCATGCCAATAACATTTCTAGGACCACCAGTTCTGGCATCACAAACTCCACAGAACAACAAGGTCTTATTGTTTCTAGTGGATCCTAAAGGGACTGGTATGGCCAACAGAGCTCCCAATTCATAACATCTGAATAGAAAGCCAAAGATATTCTCTTAAAAGTTTGATTATCCGGTTCAATTCCATCACAATAAAACCTAATTTTTTCATAAAGCTTTCAAATGAAACCCCACTCAACCCAATTGTATACACTACTTTTAAACTCTATCAGAAATCAACTTGTGCTATTTAGGCCAGCTTCATTATCAATGAGACATATAAACAATTTTATTTTTTGGCATTTTTGATAAGAATAAGAATATTTCCAAAAGGAGATTGATTCCACCTTTTAAGTTTCATGCTAGTTAGGTCAGACATAAATAAAAAAACAATCATCGAACCCTAATTTCATCAAAAATAAAAGAGAGAGAGAGAGAGAGTACCTGTTCGGTTGCAGTGGCTGATCGATTTTGAAGATGCCGAGTACTAAGGAGGGAAGACCAGGGAAGGAGGGGAGGAGGGAAGTCGAGGGAGGAGCAGGGAAGTCGAGGGAGCAGGGAAGGAGGGGAGGAGGGAAGTCGAGGGAGGGAGCAGGGAAGGAGAAGGAGCAGGGAAGTCGAGTCGAGGGAGGGAGCAGGGAAGGAGACGATGTCGATGTCGAGTGGAGGGAGCAGGTTTGTGGAGGGGAGGGAAGGTTTTTGTCGATGGAAGTCGAGTAGAGGGAAGGTCGAGCGCCAAAATAGCCCGCCCAATTTTTTTTTTCAGCTTTTCATGTAGCCACGATTTTGAGCCGTTGCTAGAGCTAGCCACGGTTTAGCACCGTTGCTAAATTTTTTTTTGCAACGGTTTTGGCCGTTGCTAGACCTAGACACGGTTTAGAACCGTTGCTAAATTTTTTTGTTGCAACGGTTTTGAGCCGTTGCGATTAATACCCACGGTTTGGAGCCGTTGCTACTAATAGCCACGATTTTTAGCCGTGCCAAATATACCAACGGTTTTAAGCCGTGGCCAGGTTTTTTTTACCCACGGTTTTAAGCCGTTGGTACTTATAGCTACGGTTTTTGGCCGTGGCAAATCAACCAACGGTTTAGAACCGTGGCCAGCTCGAAGTAGCTAAACTGGCCTTTTGGTGTAGTGTTTATATGAGGTTGGCTAACACGTCTTTGATTGCTAAATCTTTTGATGGAAAAATCCTGAATGTGCAAGTGGAGTGCCACTTACTGGGGGCTTTGGACATTCAAGTAAAGCATATTTGTCTACTATTGATAGGATGTGTGTTTATCCTGATTTTACCTTTATTGAGCTATATGTGGTTGTTGACAGTGAGTTTCGATCATTTAGGCGCTGTGAACTTTCAAATCCCAGACTATGCAGGTCCACTCAGTGTTTGGTTATAATTTTTTGGCCACTTTATTTTCAACTTATCTTAAGGTTTTCATGTTTTGTATTTTTTTTCTTCTAATAGGTTATGGAGCTACCACCAGATTCCCAGATGTTTGCACTGCAGGAATCTTTCCAAACTCCAGGGGCATGTTACTTGATCCTATAGAAATTTCATTATTGCTTTTGTTGGTCTGGTCGTCTCCTTTTATTTATAAGACGACCATTACGCTAATTGGATGCATGAAATATGAAGATAAGTTTTTTAATTTTGATTTCGAAATTAAAAACATCCTTTTGGTTGTTGGTGAATTGATGTCTGATTCACTGCTATGCATATAGGTACCACTAGTATCATTCAGCAATAGTGAACTTTCATAGAAATTATCTGTTTGATGTTAAATAATATTTTGTTGCACCTACATGTATACAAGTGTTGGGAAAGCTATCAAGTCTTACATTTATTTTGTTCTAAAACCGTTAGGTCTGCAGGCTGTTGCTTAGCTCTTGCTTCCAGAATCAAGCGCCTGAGACTCCAAACGTCACATTGGGAGAACCACAAGAAAACATATCAAAAGGAGAGATGAGTTTGGTTGCATTGTAAGTTTTTATTTACCACCTTTATAATGTTAATCCGTTCTATATATAGCATGCTATCATATTGACTAGAATAGCCTTGCAATTGGTAGATGCAGTAGAAGTATGTTCGCGTACATCTTGGTTTGGTTTGATTAATAATATCTAGTATGGTTAAGCATTACTTATTTAATAATTCTTATTTGCTTTGATTGCAAATTTCACTACTTTATTTTATTACAAAGAGCTATTTAACAATTCTGTGAGCTTTCGGTTTCCTGCCGTATCTGATAGATATGAGTATGTCTTGGAATTTACAGAGCATTGAAGAGTTGTCTTGAGGAATTTCATTTACTTTGTGTTTGATGAAGTTGACTCAATTATTATTGATGAAACAAGGACTCCACTCATTATCTCAGGGCCTACAAATAAACCAAGTGATGATCAGTACTATAAAGCTTCAAAAATAGCAGTAGCATTTAAGTAAGATCTGCACTACACTGTAAGCAACACAACTATTGTTGAACAATTTTATTTTCTTACAAAGTAGATCTGTACAGTAGTGCAGACTTTATAAAAAGGTTGAAGGCTTAATAATTAGTTAGACATAGTGGAAGAGTATGCTAACCAGAAAGAGAATTATCCTATTTAACATGAGTTTGAGATGACATTTGAAATTTGAATGCAGGTATTGCTTGCACTTAATGGTACTATGGGTAGATCTATCATATCCTGCTGGTTAAGAAGAAATGGTGTTTACGCTTGGGAGGCCTCTGAATGGAATGAACTAAGTCAAATTCTCTAGGAGGTCTTTACAAGCAACAATAAAATCCCTAACAGTGGCTTCAAGATAGAGTGTTCAACATGGGAATCTTCAAGAGATGGACAAGTAGACACCCGGAAATAAGGAATTTCAAAAATTGTCATTGTACTTGATATATTTGATAGATTTTGTGACTTGATGTAATACATTACCTTATTAATTACATTATTGTGCCTCGCCGTTCATGGAAATGTTCAAGTGTTTGGCACATTTAGGATTTTATTTTCTAGAAATAAAACTTATAAAAAGTCATTTGATAGCACTTGATGAGGGCTATAGAAAAAGGGCCTTGAGAAACGCTATAGAAACTAATACAATAGCATTTGTTAAATGTTACGTGAGGGAAGACAATAGCGTTTCTGAAACGCTATTGGTAACTATACAATAGCATTTCAGAAATGCTATTGGTAACTATACAATAGCGTTTTTTAAGTGTTGTCACAAGCTAAACAATAACACTTTTAAAACTATTGTATAGTATACAATAGCGTTTTAAAAGTGCTATTGTATAGTATACAATAGCATTTCATAAAGCTATTGTATACTATACTATACAATAGCATTTCAGAAACGCTATAAATGGTCTACTTACAATAGCGTTTCTAAAACGCTATAAATAACCCTGTATCTATTATAGATCCGGTCGACGCAACGTTTTCTAAAACGCTATGATATCCTACAATAGCGTTTTTGAAACGCTATTAATGAGAATTTGTGTTGTAGTGTTGGCAAGCTATAAAGGGGAGATCATAGTCCCACGTTGCCTGGGTAAGGGAGGGTGATGTACTATATATGTACGAGTTTGGATCTACAAAGTACTACGCGTCAAAAGGTCGTGCGGACCTTGGGCCCAAAGCGGACAATATAGTACTCTGTGGATCAGGTCGTGACACTTCCCCTATCTGCACTCACTTAAAATCCCCTTCTTAAGAAACCAGAAGAAACCAAAGCAACTAATTGTCCACAGCAAGTTGATTGCCTGTGTCTATCTCTCCTTCACCACACAGCCAATCCAGCTCTCACATACAACCGATCAACCAAAACACACACAAAATCAAATCTCTCTCTCGCCGTCCACCATCCAAAAGATCTCTCTCCACTCCACTCCACCGATCATGCACCATCCAACAAAAGGGGTTGTTTTTCTTTCTAGAAGGGTAAAAAATAAGATATGGAGAAACAAAAATGGGTTTTGATTGGGCTTGGGATGGTGTTGGGCCTTTGACTGATGGAATTAGAATCGGGGTGGCATGGTCCCGTCTCAGACCAACCCGGTTCAAACCGGTTTCGGGACAAATTGGGTCTGCCTAGGAAAATTCGTTATCCCGAACTATTTCTATCCTGTTTCAATGGAACGGAACCGAAACCGGCACAGACCCAATCCCGGACCGACCCATACCGTGCCCACCCCTATGAAAGGGAGTTCTGCACTAAGCTCAATTACACTACATAACCCCCAATCACAGTAACTGAAAGGGAGTTCTTAACATCTCATTGGTGGGGGTTTATGAATTGTTAATTATACAATATCCTCACACTTCTAAACCCAACAACTTATCAAACCCGTCATCTTCTTCCCTAAAATCAAAATCCATCCACTTTTTCATCCTAATCACTTAATAAAGGTCTTATGCGAATAAAATACAATTAAAAAAATTATAATTATATAATATCCTCACACTTAAAAAAGATCTTATGTAAATAAAATTTCCACGTTTAATTACAAAATATCCTCACACTTATAAACCCAATAACATATCAAACCATCATCTTCTTCCCTAAAAACAGAACCCATCCTACTTTTTTCATCCTATCAGTTAAGAAAGGTATTTTGCGAATAAAATATACAATTTGACATCCAAATTCGGTCTCCAAGAGATCTGACCTGCAAAACAAGGTTAGATTGCCAAAGACCACCTTTTCGGTGACTGAAGGCGTTCCGATACTTAAGTCAATTAATCTATGGGAGAGACCAAATGTGGACAGAGTTCAGTTAAATTTTCATTGGGTGATTAATGTGTTGATGGAATTGTCTCTTTTTTCATAACTTTTCATCTACCTTATATAATGACTGCATTCAACTATGTGCATGACTTAACTCAAATGGCGCAATGAAGGGAACGTTTACTATAACGGTGTCCTACTTCATTGAGACGTGTCCTTGAGGGAGTGATTCCCTTCACGACTTATCTCCTTGTAACGGTTCTCTCATAATTGAGATGTGTCATTGGAGATGTGATTCCCGCCATGACTTATATCCTTTGTAATGATCATTTCTTGATTGAAGTGCATCTTTGGGGGAGTGATTCTTTACACGACCTATTTTATTCGTAACGAACATCTCTAGTTATGATGGTTTGCGCCACGTGTATGGCCACGATCGGGTGACAATTTGATGTATCATCAAAATTTAATAAGTTTTACAACTAAAATTAGCTCATTATATCTAGTAAAAAGAAAATCAAACACATCATCAATTGAGATTTTAGGCTTCCACAATGCCGCACAATCAAAAGAATTGAGAAAACAATAAATAAGATTTGGATATAGGTGAAAATGAACCCCATACAATACAGAGAAGATTGATTCATATCACAATCTCGATAAATTGAAACCTATTAAGTGATATGTTCATGAAGTAGAGAGATAAGCGTGGGCGATGGCATCCCCGTGTGTAATGTGTGAGAGAGACAAAGGGTGATGAATCCGTAAACCATGGATACGGGAGAGACCGAGATAAGGCTCCTTGGTATGCGAAATACCAGAAAAGATAAGTAATGTAGAAGCCCTAATCCTTGGAAGAAACGGAGAGCAAGAGACCGATTGTGAGAGATAGAAATCTCTTTGGTTAAAATCAAGGAGATGCAGAGAGAGTGTGCTCTACCTAATCTCTCACAAAGGACTGAGATGATAAAAACATAGAAAATGAGAGTAATGAAATAAAAAAAAATTACTTGGTTTGTGGGTTGTTTCGATACCGTCAGATTGAGGGTGTATGATCGTTAGAATTGAATTGTGTGGGCATTAACACAACTTATACTTGCGGTTAACATTTCTCTTATCCACTTTCGTTAGGAACAATGAAAGGGCATGTTGTTTTATTATTACCCGTGTTGTTGGCACGATCACACACTTTTTTCTCATCTGTGTATTCGTGCCTTCAACATAGTTGCCATGACATGCCTTCAACAAGCCACCTGAGTTGTTGGGTCGTGCCTTCAACACTCCCTAAAATAATAACTATATATGTATTTTTATGTCTTGACTATAATTTAATAACTTTATATATTTTTATGTACTTTGTGTCCTATTTTTATGTCTCCCTAAAAGATGTTCCAATTCTTTTTGGAGGAATTGGATTTCAGCGTGGTCTGAGATTTTCAAAGAGATCGTATCTTCTCCCCTCGTAAGCTTCAACGCGGCTTCAAGGTCTAACCTTTGATCCTCGAAATACTGATAAAAATCAGTAAAAGTAGCGTTGACGCCGAGAAGGATGAGTTCCTTCTCAAAATTTTGAACACATGCGTGACGCAACTCTCGGATCGAAAGATCCTTGGATTCGAAGTCAAGAATACTTGCATATTCAATGGGAATTTCAACCCCTTCAAAAAGGGCTTTGATGTCTCGCCAATATTGCTCGTTTTCCTTGGATAAAAGGAATATGGAATGTTTTCTCTCCAGAGTTCTGATTTTCCCCTAGATAGAAGATTCCAAACTCAAATTGTGGGTCGGTTTCCAGCGCACTAAGGCCCATGGGCAGGAGTTGCTTAGCTGAGAGTTCCTATCTATCAAGGTGCTAGTTTGCAAACTAATAGGACACAAAGCGTACCGACCCAATAGAGCAGACCAAAAGAACAAAGGAATGGATAACTAGAATGCAAATTCAAACGAACTCCCTTCTTGTGGAAAATTTTTTCTCGAGGGTGTATGAAAAGCCTTGGAGTTTGAAACCTCGGTGGGATCATATTGGCTAGTCAAAGGTAAGGAGTTGAATATAACGCACATATTCAGATAAGAAAACTCTATTACCGATCACTACACCAAAAGGCCTGTTTAGCTACACGGAGATGGCCACGGCTCTAAACCGTTGGTTTATTTGCCACGGCCAAAAACCGTGGCTATAATGGCCAACGGCCTAAAACCGTGGCTAAAAAATAAAAATGGTGGCTATAATCACTACACCAAAAGGCTTGGCCACGGTTTGAAACCGTTGGTTTGAAACCGTTGGTTTGTTTGCCATGACCAAAAATCGTGGCTATAATGGCCAACGGCTTAAAACCGTTGCTATAAAATGAAAATGCACGTGTGTTGCACGTGGATGTGTGGAGAAGTCGAGTCGATTTCTCGCGGGCGAAATAAATTTCGCGGTTGCAAAAGAAATTTGCATTCCCGCTCCATCTCCCCCCAACTCTGCACTTTTCAACCCTTTGTTTCAAACCCTAACATTACAGATCTCCCGAAAGCACACACTGATATCCCGAAACCCTAAAATTCCGTGGTTGCGAAAAAAATTTGCGTCCCTCCTCCGGTTCTTGAAGGAGAGTTCGTCGGTGCCTCCATTGCTGAGTTTGGTGAGAAGAAGAAGAAGAAGAAGAACACACTGATCATTTCGTCCCTCCTTCGGTTCAAATCTCCTTCCAGGTAAGATCCTTCTTCTTCTTAGATCTCCTCTTCTTCTTCTTTGGATCTGTTTCAGATTAAAAAAAAAAATTTCTTTCAGCAAAGCAGATCTTTCCTCTCCAACCCATTTCAGCAAAACACAGCAGCGATCAAAGCGTGGGATCCCCATTTCTTCAAGTCTTCATCAGGTACCCATCTCTATCTCTCTCTTTAAGTTCATAATCTCCAATTACTGTGTCTTTGCTTATCTGTCAAACAAGGGGGTTCCTTTGAAATTTTCGTACTTTATAAGCAATCAAAGATTCAAACTTTATACTTACCCAGATCGTCTTTAGTTTGATTGTGATGATTGCAATGTGGAATGGTGGATTTGTGAACTGATTTCAGTGTCTGTTTGGGGTAGTGGTTTTAGATGTACTTTGTTGAATGCGTAAAAATTAGGTCTTTGGGATGTGTTAGATGATAAATTGGACTGGAAGTAGTGATGATCATGGATACCCGGTAAAAGGCGTGAATTTACTGAGAAAAGGGTATCCTGGAAAAATTTAATGGGTGTTTCAAATTTCGACAATTTCGTAAAGGTACAATGTACTCTGTAGTAGTGCCAATGGCAGGGGTATTACAATAGTTTCAGATCAGAGTGAGAGAGAGGAGCAGAGGAGAGAGAACGGTTTGTCTTGATACGAAAAATCTTTTTGGTTGGAAAATGTTTTATTGTCTTCAGTCTTCACCATTATCTTGTTTCACTTCACCCATTTCTGTGCAATTTATTTGTTTGCCCCCTAAAACTAAAATAGATTCATTTTCCTGTTGTAGGATAATTGCCTTGCGAAAATCAGAGAAGGAGGAAGAGAGAAAAGCAAGGGAAAAAATCCGTCAGAAACTCGAAAAGGATAAGGTATATGTTTAATTCTCAACTTATCTTTTATTGAGGTATGATTGAAGAATAATTTGTTTAAGTTCATACTTCATAAACACATTTAATTAGGCTGAGAATTCTTATTTTATGTTGAATTCCTATTATTGTTATTACTAATATTATTATTATTATCATTATTATTTTAAGTGGCCTTCTTTTACTTGAGCATATATCTAGTATGGACTGTATAATAGACCTTATACATGACAATTTTTCTGTTTTTCAAAAACTCCCTTGAGATTGGTCTGCTAAAATAGTAAGCAACTTTACATTAAACTTAAATCCTAGAAAAAATTAAGCTATGAAGCATGTAACCCTTTGAACATTGCCCTGTAATATTGAAACCTAACTTGTCGAACCAATCTCACGCAATCTTCAAGGAGCAAAAATTGCAATTACATAGCTGGACTCCTCAGGATATTAAATCTCTGATGAACTGAAACTAATTGGAAAGATGGAGGTAGTGTCAATAAAAGCATATCTTTATTTCTATTTATTTTCTCAAAACAATTCTAAGAAGAAATCTTGGATGAACACCTCGTTATACTAGCGGTAACCTAGTATCGGCACCGTTCTCTTGAACTGTTCAAAGAATTATCTTCAAATGATTATTGTTATTCTTGTCTATTTTTATCTGTGTGTTTTACTATTTCTGTATGTTCTTTCTCATGTGTTCAACTATCTGTTCTAGACTGTAAGTTTAGTTTGCTTTCTGAAACCTAGTAGTCCTGGGTGCAAAATTGGTATCAGATGAACTGAAACTGATTGGAAAGATGGAGGTAGTGTCAATAAAAGCATGTCTTTATTTCTATTTGTTTTCTCAAAACAATTCTAAGAAAAATTCTTGGATGAACACCTCGTTATACTAGCGGTAACCTAGTATCGGCACCGTTATCTTGAACTGTTCAAAGAATTATCTTCAAATGATTATTGTTATTTTTGTCTATTTTTATCTGTGTGTTTTACTATTTCTGTATGTTCTTTCTCCTGTGTTCAAATATCTATTATAGACTGTAAGTTTAGTTTGCTTTCTGAAACCTAGTAGTCCTGGGTGCAAAATTGGTATCAGGTGAACTGAAACTGATTGGAAAAATGGAGGTAGTGTCAATAAAAGCATATCTTTATTTCTATTTGTTTTCTCAAAACAATCCTAAGAACAATTCTTGGATGAACACCTCGTTATACTAGCGGTAACCTAGTATCGGCACCGTTCTCTTGAATTGTTCAAAGAATTATCTTCAAATGATTATTGTTATTCTTGTCTATTTTTATCTGAGGGTTTTACTATTTCTGTATGTTCTTTCTCCTGTGTTCAAATATCTATTCTAGACTGTAAGTTTAGTTTACTTTCTGAAACCTAGTAGTCCTGGGTGCAAAATTGGTATCAGATGAACTGAAACTGATTGGAAAGATGGAGGTAGTGTCAATAAAAGCATATCTTTATTTCTATTTGTTTTCTCAAAACAATTCTTGGATGAACACCTCGTTATACTAGCAGTAACCTAGTATCGGCACCGTTCTCTTGAACTGTTCAAAGAATTATCTTAAAATGATTATTGTTATTCTTGTCTATTTTTATCTGTGTGTTTTACTATTTCTGTATGTTATTTCTCCCGTGTTCAACTATTTGTTCTAGACTGTAAGTTTAGTTTGCTTTCTGAAACCTAATAGTCCTGGGTGCAAAATTGGTATCAGATGAACTGAAACTGATTGTAAAGATGGAGGTAGTAGGGTACTCCCATGTATTCCATGTCTATTGAATACTAGTTGATTAAGCAGACACTCTTAGATATTATTCTAGTAAACTAATTTGCTTCTTATGCCAATTCAAGGGCCTCAAAGGGAGATGATTAAGGGGAAGATAGCCTCCTCATGGTATGGTTCCTATGGAGGTTATCCTCGTAAAAGTGTCACTCTCTATCTTTTAATTTTCATGAGTGTTTGACTAAAGTTAATCTTTTAATTTTTTGTGTGTAGAAATGTCAATAATTCCTTTAGATAAGTCATGGATGAACAAACAGGGAAGTGCAATGTATATAAACGGCGTTAGACAATTCCAAAAGTTTGTTGAGGATAATGCAAAAGGAAACTATCTATAAATGTAGTGTATATAGTTGTTTCTTATTTCTTTTTGTTTGATAATGGTTAATATTTATAATGTCATTGATAGAAATGGGTAGTACTCGCGGCAATCTCTCCACCAATGATGTCACTACATCTACAAATGATGACAGTGAAGTTAAAAAGACCATACAGTTCAATGTCCATGGTTTAGCAGTTGGACCTGGTGCTAGAAATTTCAATAAACACATTGGAAAGCTTGTTGAAACCCTTGTGCGCATCAAATTCAAGGGTTGGCACCATGTTACTGACAACTACAAAGAGGATGTGTGGAATGGCCTCAAGGTGAGATTTTACATCATTGATTTTCATATTGTCTTATTTTATTGTCAACTTATATCTCAATGGCTTATTTGCAGCGTGAATATGACATCCCAAATTATGTGAAAAGAAGTGTGCATTTGAAAATGCCAGAATATTTCAGAAGGTTCAAGGCAGATCTTAGGAAGGATTATTTGGATAAGTATTCTACCATTGAGGAACAAGATAAGCATGTTCCAAATGGTGTAAAAGAGGAGGATTGGAAGGAGTTTGTTCGCTATTAGAGCACCCCTGAAGCGAAGGCAATTAGAGCCCAAAATTCCAAAAACAAAAAGGGTTCAAAGTATGTATGGGGGGGGGGGGGTGGTGGCCAAAAGAGTGCTGCAGAAGTGGAGTATGAAATGGTAATTAAGTTTCTAGCTACTAGTACAATAATAACCATTTAACTATATAGGCTGAGACTAATCTTTCAAGTATATAGGTTGAGAAGAACCCTGATGGGGAACCAGTCACACGCACTGATATATGGATTGCTTGTCACACGGGAAAGGATGGAAAACCCACGCATGGTACTGAACTATATATGGTATGTGCCCAATGATGTCTTTTATACACAATTCTTAATTTACTTTGTAGTTGTTTGAATATTATTTGTGTCCTGATTTATTTTATTTTTTCATTCTTTTGAAGGAACAAGTTAAAGCAAAAAAGGCCGCCTTGCAAGAATCTTCAACCTAGGGTACCACTGACCTCACTATTGATAATGATCCTCTAAGCCAAGTGTTTGGCCAAGAAGAAAGGGGACGTGTTCGTTGTGTTGGAACCACCGTCTCTAAAAGGAAGTATGATGCTTCACTTCCCGCTCGTTCATTGCTTTTGGATAAAACATTGGAAGTAAAAAAATTTAGCGAAAAATATGATAGATTGGAAGAAAATGTTCAATGGATACGAGAGAGACTTGAAAATGGAACTTATGTGAGACCATCAACAAGTGAGGGAACACAAGGAGGGACACAAAGAATTGAAGATACACCTTCATCCCGTGCACAATCGACAAGGCAACCAGAAAATCCATTACCTCCATCTCCATTACCACCATCTCCATTACCACCATCTTCTCAAGGTGTTGCGAGGTTTCCTTCTCCAAGCAATCATGTTCCTTCAGTGTCAAGGACTTACAAAGTTTGTGATTGGCATAAGAATGTCATTGCGATAGCAAAAGATGTTGCAGATCCTATCCATCGATTCTCTTGCGATTGCTATGGATCATTGAACCCTGCAACAGAGATCAGACTTTCCTTATGCTTCAAATATTTGACTGAGGTGAAACTTTACAAGAGTGATCCAAAAGGAGACATGATGGGGGATTTGGACGTTGGTGATTTCTTCGTATGGTGTAAAAATCATGTGGAACTTGATGATTGTTAGTTACAACTTTTGTTTACCTTTATCAATTGATGAGGGTATGTTTACCTTTATCAATTTTTGTGTTAAGTTTCATTATATTTTTTTCATTGTGATATGGTTATCTGGTTCTTATATATATATATATATATTAAATTTTCTGATGTGCAGGTGGCTATTTTCATCGTCTCAATGATCTATCTTATGGAGTCGACTTGCAATATATTTGGTGGATAGGTATACTGCAGGTACGTGTTGTTTACTGCTTACAAAAAGGGCACTTTTACTGCTTCACAGTTTACTGCTTCATATGGAATGGTGTTGAATCTCCTTGCTGTATGTGCTTGCAGTCATCTATCGTAAGCTTTTTTTTCCTTTTTGTTCCCCTAAGCTTTTAGTTGTGGAATTTTCTTTTCCTGATTATTCAATTGATAATGTCTTGCTTATAAATCTGTTGCTTCTACATATTTGGCATATAACTAAAATCTTTGTCATGGCATTCTATTGGGTACATTGCTGGCAAACACACAACTCCATTTAGTTCGAGTAAACTTCTGCTAGATAATGAATGTTTATTAGCTGATAGCTTATGCTTGGTCTGTATTTGACTGATGGGTTAAGCTAAATAATCCCAATTTGTATTCACATTATGGTGTAGGCACCTAGGACTTCTCGTGCAAGTTTAGTGACAGGATCACACTCACAAGCAAATGCGGTGGCTCAACAAGCTTTGATAGCTCACTGGCAAAGCATTGTCAAAATCCTGAACAATTATTTAAAGACACTGAGAGACAATTATGTGAGTTATGAAATTCTAAAAATAATGAAAATGTGGTGATACTCATTTTTACTGAGAATGCTATCATTTTACTTCTTACAGGTTACCCCATTCTTAGTCTGCAAGGTGTTTACGCAGATATTCTCATTCGTTAATGTTCAGCTATTCAACAGGTTTCTGTTCTTGAATCTCCAATACATCAAATTGTAACATAATTTATTGTAATGAAATAGACTATTGATTCAGTAATTCTATTCCTATTACCATTTCGCAGCCTTCTTTTGCGTCGTGAGTGTTGTTCATTCAGCAACGGAGAGTATGTAAAAGCATGGTTATCTGAGTTGGAGCAATGGTGTATTACTGCCATTGAAGAGGTCAGTTTGAATCCAGACCCTACTTTTTCAGCAATTATTTTGCAAACTTCTAACGTCAAAATATGTATAGTATGCAGGCTCAACTTGGGAGGAATTAAGGCATATCAGACAAGCAGTTGGTTTCCTGGTGCGATTTAGACAAGCATGTTTTCTGTTTCAGTAGTGCATTATTTTCATTTTAGTATTAGCCTAATCCTCTGTTTAATTTCTGGGACTTTAGATCATACATCAGAAGCCCAAAAAGACCTTGAATGAAATAACAAAAGAACTCTGCCCGGTGGGTGACTCCACTATAAACTCCAAATCTTAAAACAATATTATTTTGCTTCTTCCAGGATGACCTTTCCTCTTTATCCCCTGCCTTTTCAAGTACTCAGCATACAACAATTGTATAGGATCAGCACAATGTACTGGGATGACAAATATGGCACTCACCCTTTACTGACAGAGCAATCAACAGATTGCTCCCCATGCAAGACGAACAATCGAAAAAGCTAAAAAGTTGGTTGAGCAAAGCTTTGGGAACTATGTTGGAAGCAATGTAATGGTGGCAGCAAAAGAGGAGCTGAGTAAAATACACTACGGGCACGTGATTGTTCATTTTAAGGTAAATTGCCCCCTTCTTTCATGTTGTCTACGCTCTGAATAAAAAAAAAAGGAAAAAGCTTATGAATTAATTCATTTGATCGTATATGCAGGATCACAAGGACAAAATCTTGCACTGGATGATCCCTTCGTTCTGCCTTGTAGTCACAGGCTTCATCTTGGATTTTTTCGGTGAGGAAGCATTTGTTTTTAAATTCGCGTATCATCTCTAACTCTCGAAATCTGTGATCTTCTGGATTGGAATTTATTCTACTGCTCTGGTTGCTTACTACTGCTACTTATACTACTACTTTTGTTGATAGCAGAGATAAAAAGAACTTAATGTTTATCAGTTATCAATGTCTGATTTCATTTGCAGTCTGGTTTAGTAAATGGATTGACATTTTGATTGAAAGTGTTTCTTCATTCAATTAAAAAAACTAACTTATTGTTTATTGCAATCTGAAATCATATCCCTGCACTGAAAATGGAATGAATTGTTAGTGATCATGGTGAAGGTGACCACATTGTTTAATGATTTGTTTACAACCTGCAAAGATGAAACTTTCTTGTTAGGTTTAAGGTTCTTCACAACCCACTGTGGGGAGCATGTGTAATATGTAGGTTACTGATAGGCCTCCTATCAAGTTCACATACACAAGGAGAAAGCGGGGATGATTGCAGGGTGTGCAGGCTGGAAGTGGTTGGTTACAAAGTCTATTAAGTGTTACAAAGTTTGTTAGGTGTTCTGTTAGGTGTTACAAAGTCTGTTAGGTGCTATATACAAAGTCTGTTAGATACATTGTAGTGTTGTGTTAGCAATGTCTATAAATAAGAAGAGTAATATGAGAAACATGCATTCATTCATTTTGTACATTGAGCTCTGCTCATAGGGAGACTGAACATCTCAAATTGTCTACAATTTCTATCAATACAATCTGTTCTTATTTCTTCTATCAATTCTGCTTGATCTAGTGGCAATTCAACATTCTTTCTTGACCATTCTCTAATCTACATTGCTAATTCCTATCAGGTCAGTCTCAATTATGCATTGATCCTTGTCAGAATAACTGCAACAGGTGATTCAATCCTGCAGAACAACATACACTTAGGTCAGATCGTATCAGTTACCTCATTATCTGTGCAATATATTCATTGATTTTGGATAAGTCTTTTAAGTACAATTATTTGAAGAACAACCTTACCATGAACTGATATGAATTATCTGTTCTTAGCCTTCTCTATAATTGCTTGAACCTTGCACTTTGCAGTGAAGTGAGTGGAGATAGGGAGGTTCAGAGAACTCTTAGCCTTCATTTGGTCAATGGAGCAATTTCATTACATAGACTAAATGACTTTTAGTATTATACTTTGGTACTCCCTTTAAGTTGATAATATGTTGTTAAATTTCAATAACATGCAACTTGAAGTGTACAGAGACCCACCCATAGGCTGTTTGTACGTTGAGCATTATGTTTGTGTTGCTTTTTTTACATTATGCACTGACATCTTAGGAGATAAGTGAACTGTAATTTTAATCTCCTGGGTAATCATTATGAAAAGTGAAATATTCTTTGGTCTGCATAATTGATCAAAGTGAACTATCAAAGAATAAGTTGATTCATAAGGGGACAAGAAGATTAAAGTCACTAGGAGAAAAATAGTATATGCAGAGTTTATCTTTTGTTGCACATGTTGACTCAGTTATGTTATTATGGTTTTTTTGCAGGTGATCACAAAAGAATCTCTTTTAGCAGCTCAGGTGAACCCTCACACTCTATTTTCATTCCTTTGTTAAGTCATAGTTCTGTTTGCTGGATGTAATTTCATTAACATAGAAGTCTTAACTCATGCAGAGGGAAGACTGTTGAAGATTAGCTATATATCTGCGGACTGTAATAACAGTCATCTGTTCTAAACTTTTCATTGTCAAACACGGTTTAGAATCTTTCTTATGATGTAAATTATGAGATGTTGAACCACTTTAACTATACTCATCTTTCTAAACAGGGATGCAAAATGAGAAACTAAAGCTCCAACAGGTTCAACTGATGGAAGAGAACAGTGGATTGCGTGTGCAGAATCAAAAGTTGGTTGAAGCTGCTTCTTCTGCAGCTGTTGAGTTGAAAAATTTTGCAAATGTGGTCACGAAGCTTTCAGAACAGAATGAAAGACAAGCAAAGGATTTGCTGGCTGCTCAAGATATCGCTCGCAAATTCTAGAGGTGGTAACTTGCAAAATAGTTATGGTGCGGGCCGCAAGATTGACGAGGTAAGCTTTGACACAGGTAATATATTTCATGAACACAGGAGTAACTCAGAATTTGTATACCGGTTAGAAATTCTCCGCCTACAAATTTTTGGTATACTTTATTAGAACTATTTTTTAATTAGCACTGCTTACTAGTATGCAAGACAATAACTTAAATGGATTAGGCTCTAGAAATATTTACTAGACAGCATGTGATGCAATGTTACTCTAAACTATCTGCATTCTGCCCTTAAGCTTATTGTGGCAAAAGTACATGAGAATCTTTATATTCTTCGACAATTGAAGGGCTTTCATCCATGAGCTTATGATGTGTTAGGCTTGGCTAACTGAAAGCATTCTAGAGTTTTCTCTTCATATTTGATATTCACCAGTGAAACTCGTGGTACATTTATTTATGACAATATGCTTATGTTCCTCTTTCTCTCGGTGTGATTTATTTTCTTTTATTGCATTTCCTTGAATTCAGGCCAGAATGCAAGAGATGAAAGAAAAACAGCATGAAACTCTTGCCAATGGAGATGCAAATTCTCATGTATGTAAACTTTGCTTTGAAGCACCAACAACAACCCTTTTCCTCCCATGTCGGCATTTTTGCTGTAAGTAATCTTAATTTATCTCATTCACATATGGATTTCATGAAGGTTTTTTTTTTTTCCAATTAGAGAATACTTTTGCATTTTAAGATGGTTGATTGTACCACTTTATCCACCTTCATGTAAGCTAGGCATTCTAAAATTTATAAACACAAAGGTGGTGGATGTGATGTGGGTGAACACGGGCATGTTCCCCCATTGAAATTCGGTTGATTGGCTGCATAAACATCCGAATATAATTTTACTGCTGAAAGTTACATGTGCATCTTTTTGTGCAGTGTGCAAACCTTGTTCGCTTGCATGTTTAGAGTGTCCATTTTGTCGCACAAAGATTGAAGATAGGATCTTTGCTTTTCCTTCCTGATAATATCATTATTGTTATGCAAGCCTCCCAAAAGTGGTAAAGAATTCAGCTACTAATATCATCTCTAACGTTATAATGTCTGACAGATTTTTTACAGTTTATCTTCAGCTGAATTAAGTTTCAAATGCATGCTTTTGCTATTTTTCTTCAGGGTGCCTATCATTCAACTGTTCATTATTCTTGATTATGATATCAAATGCAATTCTTTTATTAATTGCATTGTATTTAGCGATCGTAAATGTATGCCATGTCTCCCTAATGGGCTGAAAAATAAAAATAAAAAGTAAAACGGAAATGAAAAAGTAAAGGTAAAAATGAATTGCATCGATATCAGATGCAATTCATTTTTATTCAATTCCTAGTCAGAATGATAATGACATCCAGTTTTTCCTTTAGAGTTGTTTTTTTTTTTTTTTTTTTGTATTGTAGGACATTAAAATCCTTGTTTGTTTGCTTTATATGTAGCCTGAGAGTTGTATAATTTGTTTCTTTTTATGGTATGTACCAAAATTCACAACTTTTGCCCTATTACCAGGTACTGGTTATGTATGCAATGCATATCTTCCAGCTTAATAGTTGCTGTTCCAGATCAGGATGCTTGGAGCATCGTTAAAGCGCTTCTACCTCTTCTATCATATTCAACACCATTTGCTATTAATCATCAATATCTTCAGGTGAGTTCTGTCATATTCAGCACCATTTGCTGGAGAATTTGGTGTAATAAGCAACATAACTTGAGGGTACTTGGGGAAGGTGGCGATGGTGAGGTCCTCCCTTGGGCTCAAGACTTTGATTCTTGGCTCACCGAGTCTCTGGTGAATGGAAGGTAAATTCACATTTCACATGCGATTTATTTCATTATTTTGTATGAGAATTATATAAAGGTTGTTAGATAAAGAAGTGATTGTGAAAATGCAGGCATAGCCATGTGAATAACTTTTACCAGAAGGCGCCTTCTGCCAAAATGGCTCACCCATGGCCAGACCATTTTTACCCGTTGCATGTAGCACTTGGTGCTGCAGGGGAAACTGCGAAGGCTGAATTGATCCATACTAGCTGGAGCCTTGGTGCACTTTCATACTCCTCTTATCGTTTCAAGACTGACTGATCTCTGATCTCCTATGTGAATGCTTTGAACATATTATGCATTTAGTATGTTATGAAAACATGACAATAATATTGAATTTTAGATGATGAATGCAAATGGTTTATGTATAAAGTTATGTTATGAACTTAGTATTTGTAAGTTTTCTTTTTATTTTTTGCATTATTTTAGGATCATAATCTAATGTTATTATTTAGTTCAAGGTTAAAGCATATCTTAATGTGGCAATCCGTTGGCTCTTACAAAGCAAACCCAATGCCTAGTTTCTACCATGAAGGACTTCCACTTAAGGTTGAGCATAAAAAGGTTAATCCTGTTATTGTACATTAGTGCGCTATTTGTTTACATGTTTTTGTTTGGCGTCAAAACTTGACAAGGTTCCATTTTACGGTTGATTTTGTATTTATCTAGCATATAGTTTGTGGAATCCTATTTGTGCCGGAGGCACGGGTACACGCCACATGGCAAGTGTCTGGTCGATCTTAGTAAGGACTGATTTTGCAGGTGTGGGGCTGTGATTTTGCTGCACCAGCAAAAAAAATGTAATTTTTTTCAATTATATTAATTTGCAACGGTTTCAAACCCTCGCAATAAACCATATTTCTTTTTTTTTTGAATTTTGTTTTGACTGGCGACGACTTAAAACCGTGGTACTTAATTATTGCCACGGCTTAAAACCGTGGTCGTCACGCTTGCAACGGCTTAATTAAACCGTGCTCATCATCATTGCCATGGCTTATAACCATGGCCATCAGGATTGCCACGGCTCAAAACCGTGGCCACATTGCAACGGCTAATAACAGTGGCCATGTTGCAACGGCTTATAACCGTGGCCACTATTATTGCCACGGCTTAAAATCGTGGTCGACACACTTGCAACGGCTTAATTAAACTGTGGTTATCATGATTGCCACGGCTTAAAACCGTGGCCATATTGCAATGGCTTATAACCGTGGCCATGTTGCAACGGCTTATAACCGTGGCTAAATGCAGAAAATCTTCACGCCTCCTCGAGCATAAAACCGTTGCTAAAATGTTTTGCCACGGTTTATAGCCGTGAATTATGATTTCGCGACGCCTCTACTACCCACGCCTCTAAGCCGTGACAATGGGTTACCCCCACGGTCCCAAACCGTTGCTGATGGGTATTGTTGGTGTAGTGACCTTCTAGCTACCAAGGCAAGAATTGGTAAACACTCAGGTGTGTATGGCTCGTCGTATCCAGCTTGCATCAAGGCTATCATTCATTTGGAGAAAGAAGGAATTCCCTATATTCATTTTAGATCAAGTTAGGATGAACAAAAGAAAAGAAAGCGTTAAAGAGAGGGACGATGGAGAAGGAGAAGAGAAGAATGGGAATCTGCTAATAACACAGCCAAGATTGGTTATAGTGTTCTTTGTGATTCTCAGGCAAGTATTCTTCATGCTTTACTATATTTCCCTTTAGAGTTAAAATATTTAAAATTTTCAGATTTAATACTATGGTGTAATAGCCTGCTTGATGTAAATGTCAATTGTTACAATATGTCAATTGTTTGAAGAGTGAGGGGAAACAAAGAGATGTCCTAGCTCTATAACTTTCTATTGGCCTAGAAGCACTAGTCAGTTAGCTACTTACCTCAGGGTTTTCTATCTATTAATTAGGTGCGACCTTATTCTCCTTAGCAGGTAGGAAGGAAAGAGCGAATTGTGGATATATCGCTTGCCTTGACGCTACAGTTCCCACTGCATAGCTTCCTAATAGGAATGCCAAATACAAAAAAACTACCTAGCTACTAGAAAGGAAAAGGCCTTACTATTCCCGACGAGAGGAAAAAACAAAGAATAAAATGGGGATGACTTAATCAACTAAGAGGGAATCCAGGAGGCGAGGCTACAAACTAAACCTAAGAGAGAGAATTGTTGTATGTATGCCCTTAGCTACAGGAACAAGTAGGTTGGGAGAGGGCTAAGTCTTCCTGGCTGTAAATCAATATAATAGCAAATCAAAGCGGGAACAAAATAATCTCAATTTTACGACAAATCCAGTCCGATGGCTGTTCTCCACTAGCCACAAGGATATAGGGACTCTATATTTTATCTTCAATGCCATTGCTGGAATGATGGGCACATTCTTCTCAGTACCGATTCGTATGGAATGAGCACGACCCGACGATCAATTCTTGGTGGGAATCATCAACTTTATAATGTTTTAATAATGGCTCATGCTCCTTTAATGATCTTTTTTATGATTATGCCGGCGACGATAGGTGGATCTGGTAATTGGTCTGTTCTGATTCTGATAAGTGCACCAGACATGGCATTTCCATGATTAAATAATATTTCATTCTGCATGTTGCCACCAAGTCTCTTATTCTTATTAAGCTTAGCCTTGGTAAAAGTGGGTAGCGGCACTAGGTGGACGGTCTATCCGCCCTTAAGTGGTATTACCAGCCATTATGGAGGAGCAGTTGATTCAACAATTTCTAGTCCTCATCTATTTGGTGTTTCATCCACTTTAGGTTCTGTCAATTCTATAACAACTATCTCCAACATGCGTGGACCTGAAATGACTATGCATAAATCACCCCTATTTGTGTGGTTCGTTCCAATGACAACATTCCCACTTTTATTATCACTTTCGATACTAGCAAGGGCAATTACCATGTAACATTTTGAAAAAAAAAAACATTTTCAAACTGCTGAAGTGAGTTCTCCCAAACTTTGACTTCGTAAAAAATATTGGAAATACTTATGGCGTGAAATGTATTTAACATTTAACTAACGTAAAATATATGTTTAAAAAACTTAAGCGTTTGTATTGATCATTGATTTCATTTCATTGGGAGGATCGTTAAAAATGCATTCCAACGATACCAATTTTACCAAAATTCAATAACTACGTAGATAATTAGGACATTTTTCACATGTACATTCCAATCATTTATAGTTTTATGTTCCTTTTATTTTGCCCTTTTACATACTTTATATTTACAAATATGTCATTATACAAAGTGAATCTCAACCCTCAACATCTTCTTCACATCTCAATCCCATCCCCCTTTTATCTTCAAATTCTTGTGAATAGTAAAACACCTAGCTGATTTGTAAAATAGATTTTATGTCATTCCTAATTATGTAAATATTATGAGTATTTTAAATTTTTCCCTATATGGAAAAAATAGATAAATATGATAACATTATTAAATAAATTTACCTAAGGACTTATTAATCTATATACTATACTATACTAGTAAAGCATAAACTAAACATATTTCCCCTATGAGGGTAACTCTATGAAGAGAAAATGCCACATAAGCCAATGAAGCCACATCAACCTTTTTCCTCTCTCATTTATATTCCCCACTAATTTCCCTACTTAGAGCGTTTCCAATGGCCTCTTTACAAGGAGCTCCTTGTTTAGGCGACAAGATTTAGCTAGTGACAAGGATTAAAACCTGCTCCAAGAGACCCCTATCCTAGGTGCCATAGGGAGTCTCCAAGGGGTTTTACTTCACTTGTTAAATGTAGCTAGCCATTTTGGCTATCTAATTTTTTTTTTTTAATGTTATATTTTGTGGGTTACAGAAACCTTTTACATTTGAAGTATTTTATGCTATGGACTCCGCACACTAAAAGATGAAGAAACAAAATATAGAATAATATAAATTTAAGGAGTGGGTTTGGGGAGTCTCATGAAGAACAAATGCCGAAATTCGAAAGTCAGTAAGGAGCTCCTTAGTTTATATTATTTTACTAAATTTAGACATTCTCCATAGGGGATGTTATTGGAGATGTTCTGCTATCTAACAGTCTTTTTATTTGATTAAAATAATATATTTTAAGGAGCTCCTTAGACACAAAGTGGATGTACTTGTATGTCTATTCCAGCGCCCCCTATAAAAGCTCCTGAATTCTATATTTCTCTCTCTCCTTTAACTACTTCATTTTTATTTTCATATTATCATTTCTAACATATCCGACATTTTTCTTTTTTACATTTTCCACTTTTTTTCTACCAAAATTTTGTTTCCAAAAATTTAAATTTTTTTCTCATTTAATTATTTTTCTCTATTATGTAAGGAATTTAATTAAGATTCTATTTAGATTCTCGTAGAAATTTTAGATGAGAGTTATTATTTGGAAGAAACTAAAGATTCTATTTTTTATAATAGGTGAATTCCATATGTGAAAAATAATTACAAATATGCAATCTTTTTTTATAATCTCCAGCCAAAATTCAATAGTTGTTCATTCAGATTGTCGGTTAAGAGAGAATGTTCATGCATTTATAAATAAAATTACATGAGACGATCTGTGCAAAATCATCTTAACTATGGTGCAAATAGCAATTGCATAGTGTTAATTGAAAATTAATTCTAAGTTTTTTTTTTCTTTTTTTCTTTTCAGCATTCCTCTTCATGTCATTTTAAGGTTGACAAATCTAATTACGCGCCACTTGAAATTAAATTTCTAAAGTGATTTAGGGATTTTGGTTAAAAAAATATAAAACATGTGTATTATAAATTCTAACATCATATCAAGTTTTGTACACTACTTACCATCAAATTTTGACCACGACATTCACATGTTCTTTAAATAAATTTCTTACACACCATTTCATATAAAATGAATAGTAAGTTTCGCAAATTCAACACTCTCACTTTCTTCAATGCCTATAAAGGTACCTGGTCTTCTTGGCACAAGTAATGGTTTGCCCAACACCAGTTGAGTGGTCTTGACAGAGCCCAGTCTAATACCAACAATCAAAATTTGGCTTCTCTCTTCCAAATCCTTGAAACTGTTGTCAGTGATAAATCCGTTAGACTTGATTTCGACCAGTTGTCCCCAATTGTTTCCTTTGGTCCGCGTTCAGAAGCAGAAATTACCAGAATTGACACTACTCAAAATCAACTTCAGTCAGCTAGATACCACAAACTCAACATTCATTTTATGAGAAAACGACATCTCCCTGCTGCATGTGTTGTATCGAGGGATGATTATTGTTACTTATGATGCTAGTTTTTTTTTCTTCTTCAAAACATGGAACTTTTGATAATTTGGCAGTTAAAGCTGATGGTACGGTGCTAGCTCGCGTTGCTGATCTCATATTGAGGAAAGTTTATGATAGCACTATGGTTGAGTGCTATGTTGCAGAGGCCGCCCTTCTGCTTATTAAGACTCTTCATTGGAAGACTGGCATCCTGTTTGGGACTCGGGGAATCTGCAAATTGTCTTGCACGGGCCAAATTGTGACACGACTTTGAGATGTGTTGGATGTGGCCCCCGCTAATTTGCAACATTCAACAACTTCTATCTAGTCATAATGCATGGTTTTGTAACTATATTCCTCATGAACTAAATTATGAGACACACAATTTGACAACTTTTGTTGCAAACTTGTAGTGTAACCATATCTTTTGATTTATATATGCTAGTAGCTTTAACAAAAAAAATAATTAAATAAAATCTGACTATGCACAAACATAAAAAGCAAATTTTTAAAAATTATATAAGGATTTTTGTTTTAACGAAAACACTCTTAAAAATTAGTATTACATTCTGACATCATATCAAGTTTCGTACACTACTTACCATCAAATACAGCTGACTGCATTCAAATATTAATTATACTTATTTTTTTAATTAATTTCTCCACACCTCATTTCATATAATTATCGTATAACTTATCCAATGTCTTCAAATATGAAGTATAAAATAATAAATTAAATTTTTGAACATGAAATTTTGGGAAAAAGAACCCCACCAAACAACATAAGCTACATGACAAACATAGTTTAAGCAAAAAAAAAACATCTCTTTTAAAAGTTAAAAAAATATCTCTATATCATGTCATATCTTATTGCAAGATAATGGAATTTTTGAAAGTAATATATATATATATATATATATATATATATATATATATATATATTCTCTTTTAAAAAATGATAAATTAGAAGTAAAGGCAATAGAAAGCCCATAATGAAATACAATAAACATGAAAACCTTCAAAAAGAAAAAAGAGATCAAATCTTAAAATCAAGTAAAACTTCATTAAAATAAATCAAGAACATTACAGAAAACGTAGAAAACAACTAATATCGCTTCCTAAAAACAAATATCGATATTATAGCTTAATTACAACAATGACATTAATAATACGACATGTATAAAGAATAAATATGAAGAAAAAAATATGAGACCAAATAGTGAAAGTGGTAGATGAAATATGAAAAAAAACTTGTTTGATCAATAAACGGTCTTATTTGAATACAATATAAATAGGAAAAAAGAAAAAAGAAAATCAAGCTAAGGTTGGTTAACCTAACTATGTCGAAGAAAAGTTTAAAAGAAAAAATGGAAAAAAAAGGGTTGTGGATGTTGTAGTTGAATTATAAGTATTGAAAAAAAAAACTCTATAAAAATTAAAGAAAAATATCAATAAAATCAAACTTTGGTAAAAATTCATAATCAATATAACTAAGGGGGTGTATTCAATTAAGAATTTTAATGGATGGTGAAGGATTTCAAATCTCATGGAATTTAAGGGGGTGTATTCAATTAAAGATTGTGAATGATTGTGAAAGACTTTAAAATTCTGGGATATTCAATTAAGTATTTGAAAGAATCCATATAAATCCAGGAGTATTCAATATGAATTTAAAATGATTGTTTTAAAATCTATCAAAATCAGGGATATTCAATTCATGTTTTTCAAAAGTTCACGAAAATCAGGGGGTATTAAAAAAATAGTGGATATTGATGGATTTGTAAAGTTGTGGATTTTAAAGGATTTGTAAGTGGAAAGTATAAATAACAAGAGTCATTTCAAATCCAACCTCTCCCTCTCATATTTCAAAGGATTTGTATTTTCTATCTCATTTCCCTCTCTCTCATTCCTTTCTCTTTCTCTCTTTTCTTCTAGGGTTCATGTTCTTCGTGACGAAAATCAACAAACTCCCCAAACTCAATTGAACACATCATTCACTTTGTGCGATTCTACCCCTCCTACCAAACTCAATGTCAGCGCCAAATAACTTTGAATTGATTGCAAGCAAAAGTACACAAGTAAGGAAGAAGACTAGGAAGAGAATGAGTAAAAGTTTCTTTTCACATACATAACTCTTTCAGTTAAAGGTGAAAAAAAGAACAAATACTACAGTTGAATATCTAAACAGCTAGTGCACCTATTATTTCCACCATGCATCCTCGTCACAGTCAGAATCATTAACATCCATACAGGCACACAACTACTACTGCATAACACATAACATTTCAATGGGGTTTTCATATTTGTGTTTTTGATGCCCTTTTCATCTTTTGTCTGTGTTCTTTTGCTATGGTGTAGTTAAAACACGCCATTTGTTTGATGAAATGCCTCACAAAAATATTGGTTCTATCAACACATTGATTTCTGGTTATGATGTAAATACCACCACTATGAAGAATATTGTCATTCAAATTCATGCCCATATTGTTAAATTGGGTGATGGATCAACACTTGCCATTTACAACACTTTGGTTGTTTCTTGCTGTAAATGTCACTGGCTTCAATTAGCTTATCAAGTTTTCGGTTTCGATAATAATTAATTCTCATTCTCTAGCATCCTAAGCATTACTGCAATAATGAAGTATGAGAATAATACTAAAGCTTTTCGTGAAAATTCAGTATCGTTTTTTGCTCCAAATCCATTGGATTGCTAACATTCCTATTAAAAATAAAAAAGATTACAAAGAGACTCATTATCTTGTAATCATAATTGGGACAAAGTTGAATGAGTTGCAAGCATGAAATGTGGAAATGGGAGGAAGGGTTGCAAGGTTACTCTTTGAGCTTGAACCCCAAATGGAATCGACTTATATATTGCTATCCAATAATTATGCTGCTAAAGAGATGTGGGAATATGTTACTAAGGTCAGGGAAATAATGTCTAGTAAAGGTATAAAAAGAGCTTGAGTGTAGTTGGGTAAAGGTTGATGTAAGAGTTCATGTTTTCCTCTCTAGAAATAGATCTCATCCAAAGGCCGTAGAGATCTATTAAAAATTTGATGAATTCTGTGAGGAACTAATTTCAGCAGGGCATGTCCCGAGCAATGATTTTAGTAGGTGGTGTTCTTTCA
This sequence comes from Berberis vulgaris, assembly GCA_963556465.1. Classification (NCBI taxonomy): domain Eukaryota; kingdom Viridiplantae; phylum Streptophyta; class Magnoliopsida; order Ranunculales; family Berberidaceae; genus Berberis; species Berberis vulgaris. Next base: position 64,014,653 of record OY747131.1, read on the forward strand.
TGGCTTACTATGACAAATAACATATTCATAATAATCCATAAAAATCTGTAAGAATCCTTTAAAATTCATCAAAATCCAACTCTTTAAAATCCCTCAAAATCCATGTGGATTTCATAAAATCCATTAAAATCGTTAGAAAATTTTTAAAATCCATGAGTTTAAAATCCTTAATTGAATACACCCCCCTTAAAGAATTTTGAAGGAGTTTAATGGATTTTAAATGATTGGATTTTGATGGTATTGAAATGATTTTTATGAATTTGTTATTAGTTGTAGGAAGTCACAAAAGAACATCACATACATTGTTCTCCATGCCCAAACAAAACATAAAACATTCCTCGAAACATCAATTAAACAACCATTTGTGTGCTACTAGAATTTTACTTCAAAGTAAATACAAGAGTTCATAATAGCTTTGCAAGCAAACCTACTCATATACCCACTCCAAGGCAAATTCCAAGTCAAATTCCAACACCAGTAACTCAATAATCAAAAGCATTAATCACAATAACTCAATTTGTAGATGCAAATTTCCACCGGATAGCATGTTGATCACGCGGAGCAATCTGCATAAGATAGAAATTAATTCTTGACACCGGTGTGGTGCTTGCCACGGGGACTCCAATGCCAAAGTTAGAACAATGTCTTTAAGAAAGGATTGTAAGTCAGGAAAGTGTTACCTACAGAAGGCTTTGTGTTTGGCTATTTATAGAGGCTAAAGAGACAATTGTTGGCTGATAAGTGAGACATGTGGCTTATGAGTGAGACGCGTGGTAGATGAGTGAGATGTGTGGAAGATGAGTGAGTTGTTTGTTTGCCACTTTCCTTAGGTAGTTGTAACTTATGTGGTTGATTGTAACCTCTCGTTAGTAGTTGTAACTTACTGTTTGGAAACACCTCTCCTACAAGCTCGTGTGCTCAACTGAGTATGGTAGTTGGCACTGAACACTACTCCCCTTATGAGAAAATAGTGTTCTACTGAGTTTGTATTGAGCCCAGGCTTGGGCCTTTTATACTTGTAGCTTTCGTGGGTAATTTTTGGGCTTTTCTGGAATGACCCAAATCTTTGGGCTTCTTTATCTAGTTGGGCTAAATGTTATTTTTGGCTCCCACAAATGCCCCTCATCTCCTTTGCTTTTGACCAAATAATATAAAGGAGATGTGCCTAAGGAGTCATGCCAAAAATGGAACTCTTTCTATATTGAGACATCTTCACTGAAGAGTTCTATCTGAATTAGAAGTTCTTTGTACTTAAATACCTTCACTGAGGAGTTTTATTAGAACTAGAAGTCTAGCTTGAGATAAACTCTCATTTTCAAATCTTGGAAAGTTATTTTAATCCCCATTTATGAATTTACTGATCTTTTTTTTTTTATTCCGCACAAAAAAGAAATTCTTCCTCCATATCTGTAGATGGTTCAAAACAGAAGCTTGCACTTCTTATTCTTTTTTCTCAGTTTGTTGAAATATAATCACCAAGTAGTAGGGTTGGGAGGAGTTCTTTGTAGGCTATTTACAGCTGGGAAGGAAGAAAATAGTTTATTTGACTCTTCTCCTTTTTCGGCGATGCGCAGTGATGACGTGTGGTGATCGTCAACCGTTGACGGTTGTGGAGCATTTCTTTCTTATCAAACTGAAAACTCTTATTTGATATGGATTTAAATTCAAATTGAATTTCATCAAACTTTGATTCACTGTAGGGTCGGATTATATCCAAACATGGCTCCATTATGACCCTGTAAGCTTATTGGTGGTGTTTATCAATTAGAGAAGAAGGTGCACACTTGCAAAGAAAGAAGTTTGTGTGCAAAGGCAGCCGCCATTTTTGTTATGTACCACCGTCACTTTTTGATTTTTTTTGTCTTATCCAAATACATTTGGGCTGCCCTTTTAATTGTATTATTTGTTTTTGTTATCTGATGTTGGGATTTTCTCTAACTTTCTTCCGTATCTGGATCTTATGGGCTCAAAAAATAAATTTGGTAATAGTTATTTCTCTTATGATGAGGAACCTAACCGGATGATTATGTTTTTTTTTTCTTCTATTTGTTTCTAATTCAAAACCGAACATGAAACTTTTATTTCATTTGGCTCCTTCCTTTGTGCCGCTAAGGAGGTTCCATTTCTCATTTTGGAAGATTCGTTCATAGCTTGCCTAACTTGAAGAACATGGAGGCCTTTTCGAAATGGATTGAGGTTAATCGCTCAGCCTTTCCTGAAGGAGTGCATGTAAGATTGGTTGACCCAAGTAGTGGCAAAGAACTTTGCATTGATCCTGATAATAGAACCATCAAATTTCACCCCTCCATTATCTCTTTGAGCTTCAATTTCCCATGCCTAGGTTTTTCAAAGAAGTGTTTTGTGAAATGAGATGTGCCCTTGATCAATGTTTCCCAAATGTATATAGAGCAATCATGTATTTCTCCAATCTAAATAATTTTTTTGGGCTTGACTTGATCGAAGAATAATTTTTCTTCTGTTTTGAGGTGAATAGGCATGGTGATTATGTTCATCTTAAAGTAAAAAATGTCAAACTTTTTTATGAGCTCAGCCCTGGTGACCATGACTGGAAGAGGGATACTTTGGAGATCAGTTCCTGGGAAGGTGACACGGCAGATGGCCTTCTTTTGCCTATCCTATTCTAGCCATGTATGCATTTTTTGACCCCTTTTATCCACAGTTGCATATACTTTACATATGCATGCACTTTTGTATTCTGCACAAATTGCTTAGTCACTTTCATTGCAGATGAAGAGATAGTAAAGAAAATCTCTGCCAATCCTGACACGGAGAAGATTCGAAGAGCATTTGGCATACCATCTGAATATTGCGAGTGGAGGTGGTTGTTGAGCCCATTGACAAATGAAAAGAAGGGTTTTCCTCTTGCCGAAGACATAGAAAGTTTGAAAAAGAATGCCCCTGGTCAAGGAATGTGATTTCTCAAAAAAAATGTCAAAATTTCACGATATATTTCCTGTTTTGTAGTTACCGAAATCTCTTTTGAAATCTGAAATATGTCAAAACTTTTCTGAGAAAAGAAATAAATATTTTAATCTTCGTATGTTTTAACATGGTATAATGTTATTTTAGTATCAAAAGTTTAATATATGAGTGATTATTATGTAATATATAGTCTGTATGACATTATGAGTCGTGTGAGATTTTTTATTTAGTATTTAAGTGTTTAAAATGCATAACTTATATTGTTAAATTCGAAATCACAATAGGATTTTTTACGTTTTTCTACATAACATGAAATATTTCACGAAATATTTCTTAAAAATTGAGACTCGAAAAATGAAATCACAATCCTTGCCCCTGATCTTACTGCCTTATCGATTTCTACTAGTGAGGCTCCTTCTGAGAGTTCTTCAAAGAGAAAGAAGAATCCCTCGGAATCTGCTAGGATTGAGGTCGACTCCTCTATTGAGGAGGAAATATCTCTTAAATTTCCCAAAAAGAAAAAAAAAACTTATATACTATCTCCCTTGGTTGCAAAGGGACCATCTGCGAGATCCAAAGTTTCTTCTGAAAATATTGTTTCCAAAAATAACATTTTGAAGAATGCAGCGTCTTTTCATTCTGGTCGACCTCCTCTTCCAAAGACCAACACTGTCCAATACTATTCTGCCTCGACCAAGAGATTTTCTAGCCATAAAGTTACATTCTCTCTTCCTCGAAAGGTTTACTCTACCCAACATTGTTCTGCCACGATTGAGAGATATGCTAGTCGAAAAGATGTTTTTCCTTCTCCATCAGCCATGAAGTTTATTCCTTCCCTTGGTGCATCAAAATCTCAAGTAACTGAAGATCGAGTCGCAAGGTTTAACTCGGACTCCTCTTAAGGCTAGGCTCAAGCTGATCTCTAGAAAGTTTAATATCTTGAAGCGAAACAAAGTTGACACTCTTGATATGAAATTGAAAAGTCTTAACTCCGATATACCTTCAATGGACATTCCTTCTAAGTTAAAGATTGTTTCAGGACCCTTTTCTATACAAGACTTTGCCGAATCTCCCCCTACGCTGAAAGCTAGGGAACAACTCCTATCTATGCAGAACATTACAATTGAGGCCTTCACCTTCAAGGTATTGATGACTTTTTTGTTTTCTGTAATAATTTTTTTTGTTTTCTGCCCATTGACTGCCTTCGTTGATATGCAGGTCATGCTTTCACCATTTGAACCGATGTTGATTGACATTGAGGATTAATCCAGTTCGGCAGATATTGTTCCCTTGGCTTACCTATTGAAAAAAGATCTTCTAGCCGACAAATTCGGGTGTACTAACTTGGGTGAACGTGAAGATGAAATATCTACTAGGATTGAGGCATTCTTCTTTCTTTTGAGAGGTGTCATTATGGCTTAAAAGTCTATGAGACATTTTTCTTATGTGTCTGAGTCTTTTACTGTTACTGCCCCCATTGCTGATTAGCTGGAAAAGTTGAAGGAAGATAATGAGAAGTTGAAGGCTGGCCTTGAAGGTATTGAGAGGGTTCTTGAAGCTAAGTAAAAGTCACACCGAGAAAAGAGTATCCAGATACTCAAATTGGAAAAAAAAAAGTGTGTTGATTTGCAAGCTTCTCTGTCTAGTAAAAATTCTGAGCTGGTCTATCTGAATCTCGAGTTTCATAATCTTAGCCAGAAAAATAAAACTATGAAACTGGACATGGAAGAGTGTGAAACCTAAAAAGGTACAACCATGAATTACTTGAAAAGGAATGCAACGAATTCAAGTTAAAGGCAATTCAAGCAGTTGAAAAGCGTGCAAAGGCTGAAAAAGACTCCTACAGACTTGGTTACGTTGAGAGTAAAGGAGGATGTGCACATTTTTTTACAATAACTGATGAAGATGTTGATTTTCACCTACAAGTTATGAAACTTTCATCTACTCCCCCCGAGCAGATCACTCATGCCTCCCTTGCCGTGGTTGCTGGTTCATCTACTCATGGTGAGCAAGGAGATGTTGCAGCTGCTAATGACTTCGGCCCTTCAACTCTTTCTAAGAACATGTAGTCTTCAGAATGTTTTTATTTATCAGTTTTGTTTTTTGTGAGACATTGCCTTTATTTTTAGTACCAACTTTCTTTTGTTTATTCATGTATTTGAATTGTGGTCTACTGACTGACTTTAGTTGTTATGGATCCCTTGGTTTTAGTATATTCAACTATAGTCTTCCATACCAAAAACAATGCATGAGTAATAAACTTAGCAAAATATCTTCACAAAAAATTTATCATATATGCATGGATGTACCTTTCACCTATTGAGAAGAGAACGTGCCCTTCGGTTGAAGAGGGGATACATCCTTTCATCTGCCAAGGAGTGGTATTTTACCCTTCACTTACTGAGGAGAGATTGATCCCATGCACCTACTAAGGAGGATTTACCTTTCCTCTGTTGAGGAGAGGTCTACTATTATTTGCTTATAAGGAGAGGTGTCCTGCTTTCTATTTATACGAAAGAATAGTTTTTCCATACATTGTTGTACAAGAAAGGACTTCAAATTTGAGTCTTGATCTACCATTTTCCCTTCTGCCAAATAGAGAACCTGGGTAGAATCGTGAATGAGAATTCAGTCTTGAGTTGTATTGTACATACTCTCATCTGCTGAAGAGAGATATGTTTTTTATTTGAAAAAAATACAAGTACAACCTTTATAGGACTTTTACATTCCTAGACTAAAAAAAGAAAAATGTAGCACTTACACATTCCAATAGGTACGTTCCTCTACTGGAAAGGGTAAATACAATCAAGTCTTTCTCGTATGTACATTGCATTTTATTTTCTGAAAAAATAACATACTATAATTTACTTGATATGTAGTCTGCTGACGACAAAATGATATGCTTGTAGATTCCTCTGCTGAAGATGAGTTGCACATAGCATTTCCTGAGGTTGTTGGCATTCCATTGTCTAGTCTTTTTCCTTCAAGAATTTCCAACGTATAGCTTCCCCGACCACCAACTCTACTCACTACATACGGTCCTTCCCAATTAGGATCTAACTTTTTTGACCCTTTTACCTTCTTGGTGGCGAAGGCCTTTCTTAAGACTAAATCCCCAGGTTGGAATTGTCTAATTTTGACCCGCTTATTGTAATATGACACAAGTTGCTGATGATAAGCGACAACTCTTGTGATAATTTTTTCTCGATTCTCTTCTACTAGATCCAAGTTAGTCGTCATTTCATTGGCATTTGCTGCTAAGTTGGATACTTTTGTTTGCATGGAGGGGACTACTATGTTGGGTGGGATGATAGCTTCGGTTTTGAAGGCCAAGGAAAATAGTGTCCAGTAAGTCTCCTTTTGGTTGTGCGATAAGCCCATAGTACTCTAGGTAACTCCTCAACCCATTTGCCTTTGGCTTTATCTATTTTTTTTTATGCAATCTAGAATAGTTTTGTTGAATGCTTCAGCCTGACCATTTCCTTGTGGATATTCCTAGGAGCTGAATTATGTTGCTTGATGTCGTGCTTCTCAAAGAAGAGTGTAATTTCCGTTCCCACAAATTGAAGACCATTGTTGGTCACAATGGAATGCGGACTACCAAATTGGCAGATTATGTTCTGCCAAATCATTGTTTTTACATCTGCTTCCTTCGTAGAGGCAAGGGCTTCAGCTTCAATCCACTTTGTAAAATAGTCGGTTGCTACATTATCAAATTCTTCTGCCTTGGAGTCATTGGCATTGGCCCTACAAGGTCAATTGCCCATTGCATGAAAGACCAAGGACTGATCTGCGGATTCAATTATTCTATGGGCAGAGTAGAAATTGGTTTGAACCCTTGGCATTTGTCACATCTTTGTACGAAGTCTCTCGCATCTTGATGCATGGCTGGCCAATAGTAACCAGCACTCAAAGCTTTTTGTGCTAGTGATCTGCCCCCATAATGATTTCAACAAGATCCTTCATGAATGCTACTAAAAAATTCAAGAACTGTTGGATAACTAATACAGTTGAACTCTTTCTTCACATAATATCTTGTAGCCTTCTGTTGGAGTTTCTTGGTTTGTACCTTGTCTGCTACCAAATTACCATTCAGTAGAAAATCAATAATAGAATCTTATCAAGTAGGACTAGCATCGATCATCATCATCTCGGCTTCTTCTTCTTTAATACTTGGTGTTTCCAGGTGCTCTACTGGGATGGAGTGCTTGAATTGATAATCTAGAATCATAATGTCAATCGTTACTGATGTAGCCCCATTGAAAGCAGCCAAAACTTTTGTCTTTTTGGTGATAAGTGATTCTAAATTCATCTGTTTGACAACCGAAAGTTGAAGCATATTGGCTGCACTTCCCTCATCTACATGAATTCTATCAATCATTGCATGGGTGATCTGAATGATGATGACGACTGCGTCTTCATGTTGTAGATCAAGGCCCTGCATGTCACTTTTAGTGTAGTCGATCATCTGATTTTTGGTTGAGGAGTTAGTTGTGGGGCCATCGACTAAGGACGTGATTAGCACCTGAGCAACCGAAGTTGCTTGTTTGATCTATCGCTCCTTTTCAGTATCTGTGAAACCAAAGAGCTCAAATTCAAAAAAAATTCCATTGATTCTTATGACTTTCTTTGGGGGTTCCTTGGCTGCATTTATTTTCTCAATTTGTTGAATGGCTTTTTTTGCTACATATTCTGTGCAATGCCCTGCTTCGACTAACTCCTCAAGGTGGTCCTTCCATGCTCGACATTCTTTTGTCAAATGACCAGTGGCTTCATGGCATGCACAATATTTATTCGGATATCTTTTTGCAGGATCTCCCTTCATTGGTGGCGATCTCTTCAACCAAGGTTGGTTATTTATCGCGTGGAGAATTTGATTGATTGGAAGTGAGAACTCTGTGTATGTTCTCCATTTGATCTGCATTCTTTTGTGTAGGTTGGCTATCCTTCTTGAACCGTCAGATACCTTAGCACTAATTTTTCATCATCCCACAATGCGTAGTGTTCTGCCATGGCGAATACTTGTGCAAGAGTTTTGCCTAGTTTTATTGTCAGCTCGCCATTCAATGGGTGATATGCAGGCAGACACTTCTTGAAAGCTTATGACGCAATTTGGTCATTACACCCAACTATGATCAATTTTCTGTCTTGAATCTTTTAATGAAGTCTCTGAGTTATTCATTTGACTTATTCTTCTTGTTGAAGAGGTGGTCAGCATGTTTTTTAATGGTTAGACAAGATGACTATTCTTTTGTGAAGACAAGGGATGTCACGCCCCGATTTTTGGAAGAAAACGTAAATCCCAAAATCCACATAGGATTATCCGTTTCCCCAAAACTCGGGACATGAATTGTCATTTACTAAAAGTAACAGTTGGCATCTACGAGAAATAATCAATTGCACAATTTACTAAACTAAAGACAAGTAAAACAACTGATCTAAAAGCCCATCAAAAGGAAAAAAAACTTAAAGTTCGTAGAGCCAACGCTAACAAGTTCAACAAATCACTTTGTATCTCTCCCAGGAAATAATCAATAAACTCCAATTTTTTTTTAACACAAAATTGAAACTGTCATCTACAAATAAAAATGACCTAATCTCTCGAACAGCGCGCAACTCCCAAAAATGCTCGTCACGTACAAACAAACTGCTATAAGCTCACCCGAGAGTACTAAATCCTGAAAAATAAGCTAGTCGGCTACATTCCCGAAGGAATGTACCCAAGAAGCAAAAGCCCACTTGTGTCAGCACTAATGCTGGTGTGAAATTCTTTGTTCCCCAAAATAACCAATAAAGAACTATCATGTCATGACAGAACAATATAATGAGACAAAATAACCAAAACAAATAGATAGTTCCTCCATGAGGCCATTATGTAAACCTACTAGGTAAAAGTGCATTTACTTACACTTACTCTGTAGGAGTTGACTATGGCAAGTCTGTCCTGCAGAAATATTAGTGGACTTGCCATCCTGCATGAAAAAGGGTTAGAAACAATATTCACATAATTTACTTATTTTTATTTAAATTATGATTCATCTTTTAACGGATTGATCACTTAGACGATACCACATTCGCACTACCTCCGTGCCGAACATACATGCCCGTATGCCTCTCTCATATAAAGGAGGACTTTTCCGTCATCCATGCCCAAGTGGAGACATCACATACAGGCATGCATCACGGATACTTCTAACTATATGAGTACCAAAAGCCAATCTTGGGCTATCAATGCGCATAAACTCACGCCACATTTTTTACGGATAAATATCAAAACCTATTTTTGGCATACGAATTCACCTCATTTCCGCAAGACTAACCCGAGGGTTATTTTAGTTTCTCTAGTAGGAAATAGGCACCCCACCTCCGCAAGACAACCCACAGGTTATTTAGTTTCTCTAGTAAGAGAGGGGAAATAATGAACCAAAGAGGTGTGGTAGTTCTAAGTGATACAATTCCAGGTGATTTAAATTTTCGGGAACCAAGGTTTATCCATATCCTTTATTGTGATATCTCACTTTTCTTTCACAATGACATTTTGTCATTTATCCATCCCGTTCTTTCGGGGAAACATAGCATATTCATAAATCATACTTTATATCAACATGGGGATCAAACCCCTAGAAATTTATAGTACTATGTGCATGGAGAAATCATACTTCCAATAGTAGTTCCTTATTGAGCCTAATACAATCCATCAAGAAATGTATTTTTATGTTAAGTATCGTTAACATGTAAAAGCCAACACATATATGTATATAAACCCATATTCAATTTCTCATTATTGTACAACAATAATAACTCCAAATCTCATTATTGCACATTACCACATGAATACCCTTTACATAATAACAAATTGGATGTAAAAATATTTGTATCCAATAAATATCACTCCATGATATAAAAAATACCATTACCCTTACTTCTGTTTGTGTCTATGTTCTATCTTAAACCAATAATTGTGGCTAAACTTTATGATAAGTGTTGACTATTTCATGACATGATATTTGTGATATGACCTCAGGTTGTTCTGATAACTACCCTCACAAAACTAAGCAGTATGGGCCTACAAATTAACTATGAGGCCTATTCATGTCCAGTTCAAAGGTTGGTTTTAGTAACTATAGCTATAACAAAAATAAAAATTGGGGTCGAACTAACAGCAGGAGCGGCTTGACACTGTTTCTTTTAGTAAGCATGAAAGCATGCTTGCATGATAAAGTTTTCTTCTGACACATACTCCTTTTTTTTTTACCAATTCATGCCATGCTTTTGACTTTAACAATGCTAGTCTTTGTACCAATGGATTCCCTAAATTTGGTCACATCATATTCAATAGGAAGAAATATAAGTCATACTATTTTATATTTTCTCTACAAGTTGACAGAAATAACAACTTTTCCTGGCATTAAAGATATGACAAAAGCATGTCAGGAAGTATGAAAAAATAGGACAAAAAGTTATGTCAGACATAGAGTTTCCATCGACTTCAACACAAAAAAACAAAAACACGTAGAAAGAGAAGAAAGAATTCACCTTTTTGGCTTTAATCTCCCTCTTCTTTTCTTTTGTTCTTTCTCCCTTCTTGCTCCTTCTCTTCTTCTTCCTCTCCTTTTTTTTCTTCCTAAGCGGCGAGAGAAACAAAAACTCCAAATCTCTATGTAATCCACTAGAGACAAACCCTACAAGGTTAGGGTTTTGCTCAGGGTTAGTGACACCCTTTTTTTGTTATTACTTGACTTAGCCTCAAATTTAATAAAGACTACCCAAAGATAAATAATAATTATAATGTGTTAAATTAGGGTCGTTACAAGGGAGAGATTTCCGAAGTTGTTGATCGATTGGGGGGGTCAAAGTGTGGAACCAATCTTGTGCTACTCCCTGTAAAGTCATAGAAAATACTTTGCACATAAGCGGGCCATCATTTTTGTGCAGAGTCATGACGCTGAGAAAATGTTTCAAGTGTTTCTCTGGATCAGAATCTCCTTTGAAAGGCGTAGAGTTTGGTGTGGTAAATCTTGCCAATGGAGGCGCCCCTTCGATGTTATTTGTAAAAAAGGTGAAGTGTTCACCATGGCTACCTCTCTGTGCAGAGCATCATCTGGATTTCCCATAACTTGTAAGTTTCTCAGCTGGTTTTTGACCATTCGTGCCACATCATCTGCCCTAGTGGCCTTGGATTATTCTGTTGATCGGTTATATGGTGGTTTCGGTTTTGATTATCTACGATAGATGACTCCTCATATTCCTAGTTTGATTATGACTTACCTGCATGTGAATGAGGTAGAGTCTCAACGGGATTCGTCTGAAAGCTCCTCTGGATTTGACGAGCTTCTGAATGTGGTACGTGTCACAAATTAGTATAGTGATCCAGATCTGGTCCTCTACATTGTTCGCGTCCATCGAGGTTCTATCTTCTGCGCCGACCACTTATATCTGGCGTCGTCGGCGGCCCCATCTTTGAATGCACAGTTTCTTGGGAGCCCAACCTTGAGAAGACTCACGTTTGAAGCCTGAGCAAAGAGTGCACATTTACTCGTGGCCCAAATCTCGAATGAATGCTTCCAGAGGGATTATTTCCCTTTCATGGATGACTACTTCCACTCCCATGCACATGATCGGCTAGTAGATAGCAATGTGTCATTTGCCTTGGTTGTTCATTCACCAATTGCTCTACCACCCAGGTTTGTTCCTCCAGTATTTTAGTCTAACTGGCGATCTGACCTACAAGATTTTCTTGTTGTGTCATTTCCATTTGGATTGGTTGTTGGGAATAAGGTTGCAGTTGATGATCAAAGGGCAGTGGCTGACCTACTACCAGTGGTTGTCCGACTGGTAAAGGTTGAACTCGTGGTGATGATGGTGGCCTAGTACGAGTAGAGGATTGTGTCACATTCTGTTTGGTAGTTTGTTTTCAAGTTCCTACCATTGTATTGAAAAAACTTTGAAAATAAAAGTGTTTGTGAAAGGAAATTTAAAGTGAATGAATGAAGTTTTTATGAATGGAAAAGAACATGCAATGAGTTTGTATCAAGCTCTCATTGAAAGCACCAATTTATGGATGCAAATTTTTACTAGATCACATGTTGATCACGCGGAGCAATATGCATAAGATAGAAATTAATTATTGACACGGATGTGGTGCCTGCCACGAGGACTTTGATGCCAAAGTTAAAACTATGTCTTTAGAAAAGTGTTCATATCTTTGTTTTTTAAGAGATGATTGTAAGTCAGGAAAATGTTACCTCTAGAGGGCTTTGTGTTTTGCTATTTATAGAGGCTGAAAGAGTCAATTGTTGGCTGATGAGTGAGACACGTGGCAGATAAGCGACTCATATGTTTGCAGGCGGTTGCAACTTTCCTTAGGTTGTTGTAACTTTTGTGGTTGGTTTTAACCTCCCATCGGTGGTTGTAACTTCATGTTTGGACAGACCTCTCCTGCAAGCCCGTGTGCTCAGCTGAGCATGGTGGTTGGCGCCAAACATTACTCCCCTGTTGATAAAATAGTGTTCTGTTAAGTTTGTATTGGGCCCAGGCTTGGGCCTTCTATACTTGTAGCTTTCGTGGATAATTTTCAGGCTACTTGGAAACGACTCAAATCTTTGGGCTTCTTTATCCAGTCGAACTAAAGGTTTTTTTTTGCTCCCACACAATTCTTAAAGAGTTCACAATTAGTTGTATGTATATATAGAATCACTTCATCCATGGGCCACAATGTGGAGCAGGCCTTGAGACTGCCAGTTATGATAAGCTTGTACAGTTTGGCTTGCAGGTATGATCTATGAATTCTCTGACATACTTTTACTTTCAATGGGAAACACAGAGTGAGAGGAAAACAACATTATGAGTCTATGACTATTGAGAATAGTGGAAAATTAGATAAATAATAATCCTTTCATTGTTGTTATTGTGGATGCAAATTTCCAAGGATCACGTGCTGATCACGCAAAGCAATCTACATAAGATGAAGATTAATTCTTGACACCGGTGTGGTGCCTGCCACAGGGACTTCGATGCCAAAGTTAGAACAATGTCTTTAGGAAAGTATTTATTTATCTGTATTTGAAGAGAGAATTGTGAATCAAGATAAAAGTTACCTCCAAATGGCTTTGTGTTTGGTTATTTATAGAGGCGAAATGAGTAAACTGCTGGCAGATGAGTGAGACACGTGGCAGATGAGTGAGTCATCTGCTTGCAGGCGGTTGTAACTTCTCTTAGGTAGTTGTAACTTTCGTAGATAGTTGTAACCTCCCGTTGGTGGTTGTAACTTCCTGTTTGGAGACGTCTCTCCTGCAAGCTTGTGTGCTCAATTGAGCATGGTGGTCAGCGCCGAACACTACTCCTCTGTTGATAAAGAAATGTTCTGTTGAGTTGCATTGAGCCCAAACTTGGGCTTTCTCTACTTGTAACTTTCATGGGTAATATTCGAGCTTTTCGAGAACATTCGAAATCGTTGGGCTTCCTTATCCTAGGCGATGTGAGACTATAATACCTAGGCAGTCTGCCAGCCTTTGCCCGCCTACTCAAGGTAGTCTGTTAGCCTACTCAAGGTAGTATGTCAGCCTCTGCTCGCCCACACAAGATAGCCAACCAGCTTTACAGCCCATCAACAAAAAGGGTATTAAAGTGTATTTAGTTCAATACTGCTTTTAGGTACAATAATTGTTTTATATATACTAATATATTTGTACAATATAAATATTTAGGAAAAGAAAAAAATGTATGAATATGTTTTTAGGTCCAATAATTTTTTTTATATACACTAATATATTTGTACAATATACATATATTAGAATACAAAACAAATGTATGAATGTGGACTCAATACATGATACTATGTGCAGTAATCTTATTTGTTGATAGTTAGAAGGTATTTTAGAAAGCATCAACTCTTTAATAAGTGAATGACCCAATAAAAGAATAAAAATACTTCTGAAATGACTCAAGTACCATCGTTTTGGATTTCATATTCTCCTCTTTATTCCGTCTCCTTTGTTTTCTTCTTAACCAAATGGGTTATTGAAATCCATCGATCTGGGTTGCGAATTAGTATGCACGACCCAGTTCAAAGTTCACAGGGGGTTGAGCGATTAAGATTTTTTTATTTTTTATTTTATTAAACCTCCAGTATGGAGGGGCACCTCTGGAATGCCAGACCTTTATTACTTATCAAAAAAATTGATTTACAATCAATACGGGGGTACATGACGACTTTACCCGTGATATAACCAAAACAAAAAATTGGGCCGCATCTGAAAACCAAAATACATAAAGCCAACATATCACCAATGCTGGCAATGAAAGATTATGACTCTATGATCCATCATCTTAAGCACGGGAGGAAGATTTACCCCTCTTAGTCTTACGACGCTTGCCCGGAAGGACCGCCGGTTTGACTTTGTTCTATAGATCCTTATCGGAGTGCGCCCCCAAATTTATATCATTAATAGCATGTGATTCCGGCCCCAACTCCGATTCTGACGCAGCCTCGTCACCATCATCTGTGGCGCTATCAAGTGTATTAGTGGTCATAGATTGTTTCTTTAGTCGCAAAACACGGTTCTCCTCAAATAGCTGGATGGCGACTTCAAACAAGCTCTCGTCCTCGTCGTTCCTGGCTGCCGCTGGCACTGAAAAATTACCAGTTACCGTGGATTGAGCGCGCTTGGCCATAACCTCTGTCAAACGTTCAATCACTGTCGGCTTTACCGTGGCAGCCTCTACTTCCTGTATCATTCCACTCGATTTTGTTTGCGTCACTAAAGAATCACCAACGGCGAGCAAGACGCGTGCTGTCTGAGGTAGCACGTCCCCTGGGTTGGGGCCGTGGAGAGGCTGGGGTCGTGGACTGGGAGGCCGTGGGCAGGCCGTGCTCGGACGTGGGTTGAGGTCTGACTGTTGTCCTGCTCGAGTCATGGATGGGCTGGGGACGTGATCAGGCTGGACCCGAGGAGTGCCCAGAGTCGTGGTCTGGCTGAGACCGTGATCTGACGCAGGGCTTTGACTGGTGGTGAGCGCATTCTGTTTTGGGCCGTGAGCTGGTTGGGGCGAAGCCACTCCTAATTCCCCTGCTAATGCAGCTCGTGTCTCTGATCCAGGATGTCCCAATTGAGCATCCCCAAAGTCATCGTGCGACCTTGCCACAATGTGATGTTCCGGGCGGATATTGTCATTTAGCATGTCGTCGAAAAGACCACTCTTGGCCCCCGAAGTTGTATATCCCGCCTCTAGGAGGCATTCTTCCGTAGTTTCTGTAACCTGCTCAGCACTAACATGAACCATGTTCTCACTCTCCTCTGCATCAATGTTTGCAGTGAGCGACTCAAATTTGTTTGACAACACCACCTTACCCGGATCCATGGCCACTGACCTCTTCTCCCCAACTTCCTCATTAATCTCCTCCCCCTGACTATTCGTTAAGCTACTCGGACCTGCTGCAGGATTGAGAGGCTTATCTGTTTTGATAACGGGGACATATTGTTGCTTGACAGTGTTGGGTTCAACCTTTGGCTTGGTCAACTTCTCATTACCAAAATCCGAGGCTTTCCCTCCGCCCTTAAGACCCAATTTTTTCCTACAAAACTCCTCTTGGTGCCCTATCAGAGAACAAAAATCACAGTATTTGAAACCAGGGTATTCTATCTTCTGCCAGAAACCCCTATTGTTGACCCTGTCAATCCAAACTCGGGTAGGTAATTTCTCCGCCAAAGTCATCTCCACGCAAACACGGGCAAAGCCCGGGCATGACAGGCAACGAGTATGATCATCCATCCGCAAAAAACCACCAAAAGAGTTCACAATTGCTTTTAAAATAGGGGGATGAAATAAATGTAAAGGTAAATTAGGCAACTCTACCCATAACGGCACCGAGATCGGGTCCTCCTTCAAAATGAAACCATCATGCCATCGAAAAGCTTTGAACCGAACTCCACGAATAAAAAAGGAGTCTCTCGACAGTACTTTCTTTGCTTCCTCCTCAGATTGAAGGCGGACTAACACGTGTTGTTGATTTAGTAAACCGAGTGAGAAATCGCCTAAAATGCCCCAAGTTCTGTTAATCGAATCTCGAATATCTGCCAAAGTTGGTCGGTAACTGGAGAATTTTAGGACAATCACGTGTTTTTCCATGAAAGCTTCTCCACGGACTTCATCCGTGGCCGTGATTCCGATTGCTTAGGCCCCCTCTTTGCGGAAACGGGTTCCTTTGACCGGAGTCTCCTCAGCGTCGACCACCAAAATTTTTCCCAAAATTTGGGCGAAAGAGGGCTTAGAATCCCCATGACCCGGTCCCGTGGGGGGAGGGGTGGAGGCTGGGGCCGTGCCCATCACATCTAGATGTCAGTCCGTAACGGCTGGCGGATGGCTGCTGTCCTGTCGGCTCACCTCGTACCTATCTCCCGTGCGCCAAAGCCGTCGGGACCAGGCAGAGAGAGACGTTGGTGAAAGAAGGTCGATCTCTCGGCCGTGAAGCGCAAGCGGCGGCTGGTCGATCTCCAGGCAGAGACTTGGAGAAAGCCGGTCTATCTCGCGGCCTTGAAGCCGATCGATCTCGAGGCCTTGAAGCGTCCAAGCGGTGGCCTTGAAACGTCCAAGCGGCGGTCGGTCGATCTAGCGGCCTGGATTGGTGGCGGCGGCTGTTGGTTCCTCAGAGATCGGTCGCAAATCGCTTTCGCCTTCGTTGCTCAAGCCGTCACAGGCCGGTCGGTCTCGCGAAGCGACGCCCAGGCGGCTGTCGGTCCTAGCGGCCTGGATGGCGGCGGCTGTTGGTTCCCAACCCTAGCAGAGCCCCTCGCGTTATGATTTTCGGTTGAGCGATTAAGATAACTATGCTCATGTCTGCATTGTTGTTGCTGGACAACTTCTGAATAGCCACATGAAATACAGCAGATCAACCAAAGTCGCCTCTTAATTAAGTTTGGCAAGTGGCTAACAACATTACAAACTGCATTTGTTATTCTTTTTTATGAATGGAATCACAAACCAAATGTAAATGATCAGTCTATACCCCTTTTGTATTCCTTTTCTAAAGGAAGTTATTCAAATCGTAAGTCCAATTTTAGATTTGATCTTTGGTTTGATCTAATGCTTGAAAGAGTGTTTACCCATTGACCATGAAATTCAGATCTACCCCAAACTTGAATCTACGAAGTTCTCATGAAGTAATTCATGTTAAGCCGAATTATAATTAACTAGTGTATGCCGTTAGCACATCTACACACTTTCCTTCGTAGCGCGTATGCATGCCTGCATCACTGCTATTGTGCCATGCATTCGACATTCCACCTTGATCATTGGGTCATACCCTTGGCATTCCCCAAAAGGTTGTGTTGCTATAACATGGATCGTCATGGTCTTGGATGAACACATTGTGGTTTGTTAAATAAAAAAATTGAAGGAGTTTACTTTAGGTCATATCGTTGACACGACTATCTACTTGTATTCACCCCTGTGATATAATAATAATAATAATAATAATAATAATAATAATAATAATAATAATAATAATAATAATAATAATAAATAAATAAATAAGTAAGTAAATCAGTAAATAAAGGTGAAAAAGCAAGAATTTGGGTCTTCCGCAACCTATGCCATCAATAGCAATAACATTGAAAACCTACTGTGGCATGGCCTAATTGAACTCCTACTTCCATTGAAAACCTACTGTGGCATGGCCTAATAACACATAGAAATAGCAACATTGAATTTAAACCAGTAAGTTTAAGTCTAATCAATTTACTACTTCCATTGCACAATTGATAGATAAAAAAAAAAAAAATCATGATTTGGGCAAGTTTGTCAACTGAGCATAGCAGGTTCAAGCTACTTCATTGTGCTCGTCTCATCTCCATTATCAAGGATTATCCATGATAAAATTGCAATGTAAGCCATTGGGAAACAAAGTAGCATCCAATGTATCCCATGGCTTCCATATTTTAAAGTAGAATTTTGCATCCAAGGTATCTTATTATCGAACAACTTTCTTCGAAAACTCAATGGATTTTTGTGGGCAAGTTCAATAGCCAAATTTGAGCTTTAGCAGTTTCATGCTCCAATGGAATACTTTTGAGATTTCAGGTCAAACAATTGCCTGAAAAGGGTATGAGCTGAATGGATTTGGGGGGAGCCAAACACATAAAATAGTCTTGCACATGCAAGATTGTTCGGCTTGTCTAATGTGTGTGTGTAACTTTTTAACCTGGTGTGTGTTTGTCAACAGAGCATAGCAGGTTCAAGCTACTTCACAGTGTTCGTCTCATCTCCATCATCAAGGATTATCCATGATAAAATTGCAATGTAATCCATTGGGAAACAAAGTAGCCAATGTATCCCATGGCTTCCATATTTTAAAGTAGAATTTTGCTGCCAAGGTATCTTATTATCAAACAACTTTCTTCGAAAGCTCAATGGATTTTGTGGGCAAGTTCAATAGCCAAATTTGAGCTTTAGCAGTTTCATGCTCCAATGGAATACTTTTGAGATTTCAGGTCAAACAATTGCCTGGAAAGGGCATGAGCTGAATGGATTTTGGGGGAGCCAAACACATAAAATAGCCTTGTTCGGCTTATCTAGTCCAAATGTTGTGTGCGTGTGTGTGTGCGTGGATGGGAAATGATCAATACCATAGTAGTGAAAACTACTTTTCATTTGTATATGAGAAACAAGTTTAACGAAGATGGTCATTTTAGAAAGTTTTCTTTCTTTAATTAGAGCATCTCCAGCAGTCTTCTTAGAAGTAATTCCTGGTCTATGTGGCGACATTTAGCTGGGGGGCATGAAAAAAAATGCATCAAGAGACTGCCAATGACAAACTCCTATCCTAGATGGCATGAGAAGCCTCCTAGGAACTTCTCTTTACTAATTAAATGTAGCTAGCTATTTTGGCTCCCACGATCTTTGTTTAGCATCTTGTAGGCTACACCAACTTTTTGACATTTCAAAACACTTTAAGCAATAGACCACGCCCACTTTAAATATGAAGAAACAGAAAATAATAGTAAATAGATACATTTAAGAAGTGGGTTTGGAGAGCAAATACAAAAATAGCCAAAGAATGGGCAAATAGTTCCTTATTTTATATTACATTATCAAATTTAGATAGCCTCCAAGGGAGGCCGTTAAAGATGTTTTTAGGCAATTCCAGTTTGTTCAGAAAGTTCCTCAAATTAATTAAACTGAATCGAGTCTTCCTCAAACAATTAGGAGAAGCAATGTAAGGTAAAATGGTTGGTGAAAGTAAGGTAAAATTAAATGACTAGAAAACTTTTTAAATCGACACAATTACCCTTTATAATGTTAGATATACTCTTTTTGCAATGTTGCACCACGTGTCTTTCTCAATAGAGAGAATGCCATGTAAAAAAGATAGCATGAGATAATTGTGTAACATATTTGCTCAAGCATTAAAAGAGGTATGGTAATCAACTAATCAATTAATTACATTTTATACATGACGTTGTTAGCCTGTTATTTATGCAACTATCTTGAGATAGCTTAAAACATTTTGTGGATTATCTCTTAAGCATATTACACAACTTTGACTGATTCTAATCCTTTTGCCTAATAAAATATACTTTACAAGTTGAACCATTATAGACTATACATTTTCATAGTAAAATTTAATATCAAATTTGAACCGCAATGAACAAATCCCCAGGTTAGTATCTTATTTTGAATCCAATTTCTTTCATTCGAATCCTTAAGTGTGGTATAGGATGATAAGGGGGATAATGTGGGAGATATTGACATGGGTTTTCCATCTCATCAACATCGATCCATTGGGGTTCTAGTTCGAAATGGGGTAAGAGCCCAAGTTCTGGTTCAACAAGGAATCCACCTAGGTCGTTGTGTTACATACTGCTGGTGCTACGTACTGTTGAGACTTGTCACCGTTACGATATGGGTAAAGGTGTCTGGTTATGAGATGCCTTCCGCTCTAATTGAGCCTTGTGATTTACGTAGTTCTTGAAGCCAAGCACAAGCATTGCACCTAAATGTCCTCAGCAGTTAATGTTTGTCGAGCGGCATTATTAGTGTGATGAGTCGCTTTTCTAGTAACCACATTTATAAAATGCGAAACAACTCTAAAATGGATTCACGCTCCTCGTCCACAATTATATAATCTTCATGCACTACAAAAAAAAGCTCCAACAGCTACAAATACTAGAGACAGAATTAAAAAACCGTCTCTAATTAAAAGATTTGCAACGGAAAAAAACCGTCACTAATTCTTTTGGTAGCTGATGAAAGCCATAATTATAAAAACTGTGCTTATGACGGGAAAACCGTGGCTAAATTCAGAATAAACCGTAAGTAATTAAACATTTGCGATGGCATATTAGTTGTGGCTAAGTTTTACAAATAAACTGTGCTTGTGACGGGAAAACCGTGGCTAAATTCAGAACAAGGTGTAGCTAATTAAAGCATTAGCGACGGTATATTAGTTGTCGCTAAGTTTTACAAATAAAAATTGGTAGCTACGGTATAAGCCGTCCCGAATGCATTTTTTGAAAAAAAATATATATATATAAAAAAAAACATTTAGCCATGGTATATTAGCTGTCGCTAAGTTTTACACATAAAATTTGGTAGCTACGGTATAAGCCGTCCCTAATGGATTTTTTTGAAAAAAAAATATATACAAAAAAACATTTAGCCACGGTATATTAGCTGTCGCTAAGTTTTACAAATAAAAATTGGTAGCTACGATATAAGCCGTCCCTAATGGATTTTTTTGAAAAAAAAAATATATACACAAAAACATTTAGCCACGGTATATTAGTTGTCGCTAAGTTTTACAAATAAAAATTGGTAGCTACGGTATAAACCGTCCCTTATAAATGTTTTTGAAAAAAAAATATATTAAAAAAATATTTAGCCACGGTATATTAGTTGTCGCTAAGTTTTACAAATAAAAATTGGTAGCTATGGTATAAGCCGTCCCTAATAGATTTTTTGAAAAAAAATATATATATATATACAGAAAAAACATTTAGCCACGGTATATTAGCTGTCGCTAAGTTAGTGCAACTCATTTGTTTGCAAGGCAATTATCAAGGAAGGATATATGTAGTCTTATCCTAGATAGTTTTATAATTTGTTAAAATTTTTCCTCTATTATTTTGTGTTCTATGAATTTGAACAACCTGTTTTTGCTCATTTTTTGTTTTGTTTCCTCCAATAATTTCCAAGAAGATGTGAAGATAATGAAGAAAATGAATGTGGATACTTACAGGTTTTCCGTTTCTTGGTCAAGAATTATACCAAGTGAATAGTAGCATAAGCATAATTTTGATGTGGATGAATTGCTAATAGGGCAATTTCGAAAAGTTAAAATTGTCCTTGAAGACTTGGTTACTATTCTGAAGGGCTTCAATTTGTACGATTATAAGGTTAAGAACAATAATTAGTTGTGATAATTGTTTTTTGGCTTTAGATGGGAAGAGAAAGGGATGGAGTGAACCAAGAAGGCATAAATTATTACAAGATTATGCAGAGGTTTGTTTCAAGGAGTTTGGTGACAGAGTGAAGCATTGGATCATCTTAAACGAACCATGGACCTTTGCGAGTTGTGCTTACAACCTGGGGATCCATGCACCTGCTAGTTGTTCTAAATTCATCGGAAACTGTACTGCTTGGGACTCTGCAACAAAGGGCTACTTCAGTAAGGCAGTATATTCAATCAAAGTTGCTTAGACTATGTTGGACTCCTGATCTTCATATCACTTTTGTTCATGCTGTTGAAAGGCTTGGTGGACAAGAAAGTAAGTTTTAGAATTTCTTTCATGAACATCTGCAATATTTTGATATCCATATACATCAAAGTTTCGGTATTTTTACTTAAAAGAAGAAAACATATCAGTCATGCATTAATGGTAGAGAATAAAGGATAAATAGGATTACTAACTCTTTATCATTTTTTTTCCTTTGATTGTTGCAGAAGCAACTCCCAAATTAGTCCTTTAACTAATGAATGTGAGAGGACTTAGCATTGCCCATGTTAAAAGCCACTTGCAGGTATGAGAATGATTTAGAAATTTTTTTTTAATCATCTTCTGCATCTTACCAATATCCTCTTTGATATTCTTACTGTCTTCCAGTCATTGTTTTTACTCTTTCTAACTAGTTGAAGTGCCTTCGCTTTTTTGCAGGCCGAAAGATTGTTTGATTTCTATGAAACTTGCAGACGCTTTGAATCTGGATGGGGAGAAAATTTTATTAAGATTGAAAAGGCATGGACACTCCGGATTTGTCTTTCCAAAATCTTTTTTGTTGTTTTTTGTTAAACCTTGATTCAAAATTGGTCAGTTTTAGTCGGTCTTTGATTGTAAATCCATGTAAGTTTTCTGCTTATGTAGCCCCCTGAGTCATATATATATATATAATTTCAATTTGAGGTTGATAGAGTATAAAGTTGTTTGGGATTGTATTTTTTGTGATGGAAAAGTTATTGATTATATGAACAAGGTTATTGTATTAGTCATCATTTATGGTGAAAATTAATATAATTGTTTTCAAGTTTGAAATGTTTCTTCTGAATGACAAAAAAAAAGGCAATGAGAAATCTGAAAATTAATAGAAAGAACTAATTCTATTAAAAAATGAATTTTCATTAGTAATTTTTGTAGCTACAGCAAATTAGTATTAGCAACGGCAAATGCCATTGCTAAATTTGCAACTTAGCAACGGCATATTAGCCGTCGCTAAGTTTTACAAATAAAAACTTAAATTGCTACGGTATAAGCCGTCCCTAATTGACAAAAAATATATACACAAAAAAAACAAAGCTTTGGGCGCGAAGAAATCGCTCCCATCCTTGGGGTTTTGTGAGAGATTTGGGGTTTTTGTGGGAGAGAAGAAATCGCTGAGTTGTGAGAGAGAAGAAATCGAAGACAAGAAAACTCATCCTTATTTATATTCTTCATCTCTGTCTCCTCTCCCCATTTTTTTTTCGCTCTCCGTGGCTCTTCTTTGCGTATTCTTCTTTCTTCAGAGTCAGATAAGGAAACCCAAAACCCATCATGGATTCAAATCAGGGAAAGCTCTTCATCAGAGGGATTTCATGGGAGACAACAGAGGAGAAGCTCATGAAGCATTTCGGCAACTACAATTTGCAATTCAGGTCACATTTCAAAACCCTAACTCTTCAAATTTTAGGGGTTTTTTTAGTAATTTTTGAACTGTTCTAATAATCTTGTTTGAGATTGAATTGTGAAGTGATTATGTTTGAATTACTGATGAGTTTCTTGTTGTTGTTTGATGTTGATGCATGAATGTGTACTTACATGTTTGACGGATGGATTGTAGTATAAGATTGAAAAGTTAAGTATTAATTGGGGAATTAGAGCTTAATTGATGCTTCAATGTAGTTGATAGGCGAACACTTGTCGGGGCTTTGTAAAGCTGAATACCCATTACTAGTGAAGTATTGTTTATGGTTGTTAGCAGGGGTGGCTGTCATTGCTGCCAATATCCCCGAAGGTATATTATCTTTAATTTATCGTTAAGTATTATATATTTATTTATCATAAATAATTGCAATTTCTAGTGGTCTAAAGTAGAAGAAAACTTATGTTGTTTTTCAAATTTTTTTTGATTATTTTTCTTGCAGTGATAGGGACTGCTTTTGCACTCAATATACTCTTTAACATCCCAGTATGGGCTGGGGTTCTCTTAACTGGCTTTAGTACTCTTTTACTCCTTGGTCTGCAAAGATATGGGGTAAGTTTTGGAATCTATATTTAACTGGCTTTAGTACTCATTTACTCTTTTTCAAGTTTGAAATGTTTTTTCTGAATGCAAAAAAAGCCAATCAGAAATCTGAAAATTAATAGAAAGAACTAATTCCATTAAAAAAATAAATTTTCATTAGTAATTTTTTTAGCTACAGTAAATTAGTATTAGCAACGGCAAATGCCATCGCTAAATTTGCAACTTAGCAACGGTTTGAAGCCGTCGTTAAATTTGCAACTTAGCAACTGTTTGATGTTGTCGTTAAATTTGAAACTTAGCAACGGCATATTAGCCGTCGCTAAGTTTTACAAATAAAAACTGAAACCTGCTCCCTCGACTTCCACCTTCCCTGCTCCCTCCACTCGACTTCCATGCTCCTCCCTCGACTTCCCTCCTTCCCTACTCTTCCCTCCGTGATTTGATCTTCCCTCGTTTCTGACTTCCCTCTCTAAAACCCTACTCACTGTGACTGACTTGACCTTGCTCGGCGTCTTCAACCTCCAAACCATTTTGCAAAATCGATCAGCGACTGGAGATTCTCTCGTACAGGTACTTTCTCTCTCTCTCTGCTTTCTTTGTAATTGCTCTTTTGGGTTCTCTAAGATCGTAAATTTACGCTAATTAGGGTTTATATGTGTTCCTAAAAGTACCCATTTTTTTCAAATCGGGTACAGTTTGATCCTTTATTAACAAAGTCGATGGATTGTTACTAAAAATCACTCTTTTATGTAAATTTTGTACTAATTAAATGAAAAAGTATCCAAGAACATTCAAGATTAAGAGAACTGCAAATGTTTTCCAACTATATTGTAATTTCTTTTTCTAGGTTGCAAATGTTCATTTTATTTTATTTCCTAAAGATTGTGGCATTGACGCCAACTTTGGTTGTTCATGCCTTGAAAATGCACCAAATGGTGCCTCGTTGTTATCAATTAACACAACGATGGTAGCAAGGTCACATTGTAGAGTTTCCTTTATTAGCCCATTGGAACGTTTGAATCATAAGGATTGGTTGTCCCCCCAATGAGATCCTTGACATTTTCGAGCCCGTGAGGGATTCTGAAACTATGCTCCATATGTTTGAGAAATTTTCCAAACGGAAGGATTATAAGCCAACTGAGGCGCTATATATACTCATAATTTTGAAACACTCATGAAGAAAGAAGTTTGATGTTATTTGTGGCATTATGGTGAGAGTTAAAAATGAAATAAATTGTGTGGTCTCGGATGAGTTCTTCCATTTGGTGATGAAAGCGTATGGTAATGTACGTCATATTAATCGAGCGATTCAGACCCTTTTTGGTATGCCAGAGTACAATTGTTGGCCTACAATAAGAACCTTCAATGTATTGAAACAGTGCCATGGACTTCTCTAATTCAGTATGAAATGAACTATTTTCAAAATGTACATATATGAACTTCAGACCAGGTGTTCTTACAGCACTAATGGGTGTCAGTGGTGCTGGTAAGACAACCATTGTAATGTTTTTTATTACTACCTTTCTTTTCTAGTTATTTGACTTGACAATAGTAAACATCAGTTTTCCCATTGCAATTTCTAATTTCCTCAAGGGAAGAAAATAGAAGATATTGAAAATTTTGTTAATGATGGTGTTTACCTAGAGCTAGTTGGCCCTCTCTTTCCTGTATCAAACATCAAATTGAAGAATTTTATCACAAGTAATAATGTGATAAGTGCACATTTCAGGCTACTGTACATGATTTTTACAACAAAGTTTGTACACATCTTGAGCTAGATCAAAGGGAGGTAGGTGTTACTACTTTTTTTTCCCTACTTTCACTTTTTTTTCATGATTTTTTTTCATTGTTATAGTTCATTCACTTATGTAAAATTTATTCATTGATTTACAGGTTCGTATCTGGGATTACATCGTTGGGGAAAACGTTCACTTACTGGATGTTTGTGATCGAAATCTGGAAGACTACAAGTTTGCCATGAATCATCGAGTAAGCTCTTTGAATAATATGTTTCTTTTAGATTCACCAATGCGAACAATGACATTGCTTTCTTAATAATAAGTGGACATTTGATAAGATCTGTGACATGACCAATTCTAAGAAAACTATGGATCATCATATTTGCTCCTATATGTTTGCTCCTACACACATTGAAGATGCCACTCCCATGCATCAAAGACGTTACACACTCTTCTCTATTTTCAACTAGAAGACTCTTCTTCAGTCTGAAGATGTTCTCCAAGTAGAAGAACTCTTCAACTACACAAAGGCTTGTTCGATAAGTAGTAGAATTGTGGGCTACAAGATATGATTAATAGCAGGAGAAGTTGAAAGGGATAACAACCAGACTTTGCATTTCTCTGATTAATCCACTATATTAGAGACTCATTTCTACTAAGTAGCTTTCTCTAGAGAGCCTAGACACGTCCGCAACTAACACACTGACACTTAATGACCACAGAGACATACAACTAAGCACCTACATGTTACAATAGAACAAGGTCCTAGAGACACACACACAACCAACATGACAATAATGACAAGTTTCAGCTGTAAGTTCTAACATTGAAAAGTGAAAACAGAGGACAACACATTACTTCAACAGGGATCCCACATATTCTCCGAGGTTTTGTTCTTGAATTTGGATGCTTAAGCCCTTCATGAAGGATATATTAAAGGCATTTTGTGGTTGGTTGAATTAATATGTTAATTGGGTGGAAACAGGAAAATAGGTTCAAGGAAACTTAAAGATATAACATAAAATACATTGAGATATTACATATGCTAGTCTTACTCATAGCTTCAATTATACTTAGACAATTTTTATGTTTCATACTTTCTTGAGCAATAATACATTTCAGTTGCTAAAAAATCAATTGGTTAGATCTTGTTGCAACTTCCAATCTTTTGATGCTCTAGTGTGATTTTTTGGATTTTTCATTATCATCTACTAGAGACACAGAAGTGGATTTGGTGTCCCCAAATGCTAAGCCTGAATTTGGTTTTGCTTTGAAGACCATTAATAGTAAAAAATACGGTGTTGAGCTGGTTTGCTTCACTTCTTATCCAACAACAGTTTTGTACTTCTCAAAAAATGGATGGGATGGTATGTTATTATCATTATGAGGTATTTGTGAATTTAATACATGTGAATCTATTTAGTTATTTCATTAACTAGACAGAATCTCTACGGCTTCTTTCCTTGCATGATTACAAGTACTTACACTACTTCAAAGGCCATCACGACAAGTCTGACCCTGCACCCTAAGTGAATAGAAAAACATAATTCTCAATAATATCTTTTCTTATAGACACTGTTTGTCTATGCTAGGGTTGTCTCATTGAGCATGTGTTCTCGGAAAGAATGTTTTATCTCTGGCTCTCTTAATCAGACTATTTTACTTTGGGATCAGAGAGTTGAGAAGTGTAAGTTATAACCCTCTATCCTTCTATCACTCATAAATAAATGAAAAATGAGATCCTTCAACATAGATCTCTGATTATTTTTTATCGAATACAGGCAATTTTACGTGTACAAGGAAGACCTATTGTTTCTTTCAATGATCAGGGGTCGGTCTTTTCGATTGCATTTGGAGGATTTATAAGAATGTTTGATGCTCGCAAATATGAGAACGTCTGTAGTTGACTTATGAGATTGGTTCATCAGTAGACTATCGGAAACTGACTTTGGTAAATATGTGTTTTTAACCCTTTTGAATGTGTGAAGTCTATTTCTTCTTTTCCTTGTTATTCTATAATTTTATTTTTTTCGCGTTCACTTGTTTTGCACGAAGGGCAAGGTTTTTATTTCATTGGAGAAAGAGAAAAGTTATCAGGCATTCTTAAGCAAAAGTTTCAATAATTAATTGGCGAAAGTGTTGCCCATCCACAAGAGGTAGAAGTTGTTATGGGAAGGAGATTGCAGGTTCATAATCTCACAACTTGGTTTAGGATACAGTACTACAGTATCACTACAACACAATTGGTGATCGATAGCACATGACAATAGTGTTTTTTTTTATAAAGTACTATGAAATGGCAGACTTTGCTCAACTTGTATCATTTATCTCACATTGTGAAATGCTATCAAAGGTTTGGCGGGAGTAATTCGCTGGGCGCCAAAGTGCCCGCTCGATCCAAACAAAAAAAAAACAAAACAAAGAAAGAAGGAAGGAAGCAGAAGCCGAAGCCGAAGTCTCATCTCCCTCTCCGTTCTGCTCTCCCTCTTCGATCGCTCTCCCTCTCCGATTGATCTCCTTCTAGCTGTCAACGCCCAACCTGTTTCGCCGTGCTCTTCCTCTCCAACGTGCTCTACTTCTTGCCGTGTTCTCCCTCTTTGTTTTAAGTCTCGCATTCTCAACACACTCACTATCTATTGCTTTGCTTTCACCGCAAACCCTAACAATTTTTATTTTTTTTTGTATCAGTTTTTGAAGTAATGGATGTTATGGATTGGTAGATTGAAGGCTTTGAAGGATCAATTTTTTCAGATAGGTAATTGTCAATGTTTTTAGGGGAGAGGAATTGTAATTTTTTCTTTTTTCCTCTTTGATTTCCTTATGAATTGCATTTTTGATGTTTGAGGCATTTTTGTTGTTTTTATTAATCTTAGAAAATGAGTTACTTTTGAGTTGGGGATTTACATGGTTACCAAGGACTGCATTCGTAATTTGCTTGATGCATTTTGCTTCGGTTGGAAGATGATGGGAACTTTTATATTTGATGTTTGATATCTATGATCTTGAGTTTGTAATAGCTTGATGAACAAAACAAAGATATGGTCTTCATGTTTCAACACATATCAGGCAGTGTTTATGAATGTCATCATAACACACGTACTGGGGCTATAGGTTCTCATAATCCAATCCTTGCTTTCTATTTTATGCAGCTGAAGGATATCTATAAAGTCTGATAGTTCTGTTGTACATTCTCATAATCAGTGAATAGTTTAGATTCTAGGCTTACATTCTCTAATCAGTGCCTATTAGTTGATAGTTGATAGCCTATTAGTTTATATGTACAATCAGTGCAACATTCTCTAATCCACTGAATGTTGATAGTTAGATTTTAGGTTCTCATAATCCAAATGTATGGCCTAGTTGGGCATAGTCTTTTTGGTTGTCAGACAGAGTTTTAGCAATTAAAGTAGAAAAGAATTCAGAAAGACGTGTGTAAAAAACAAAGACAACAATGACAATCTGGGGATGTAAGCTGGATGGCTATAATTTTTGTTAATAAACTCGGCCTGCATCTATGATCATCACTAAGTTGAAAATTTATGTCTGGCCATCCCGACTGTGGGTGGTAATTAACTGGTGATGATGTTGAGTTCGGACCCAAGGAGTTTGAAAAGTTTTGACCAAAATTTGCTTGCAAAAATAATTGGATGTTATCAACATCCATGTAGGGTGTTTTCTTGGAACATAGAAAGACCTTTTAAGCTCATTAACAAGTCCTTGTTTTTGGCGTAATCTAAATAGACCATAGAATGATTTTGCATTTGAATTTGATAAGTATCTTGAACGTGCTCATTGAATTCGATGATTTTGAACAAATTATGAAGTTTGTTTAGATCCATTAGTAGTGTTAAGCTAGTATAAGGTGCTTATAAGTGTGCCATGTATGATTTCAATAAAACAGTGTTACGATGATCAAGGTAGAGTTTTTGTACAACAATAAAGCTGAAGAAATGCTCGTTTTTCTTCATGCATTGCTTTCTACTGATAAAATCCACTTTAATATACATAACCATATAATCTCTCTTTCAAATGGATCTTTGCATGTAGTTGTCTTCTTCAATGCCTGAGTTTCTTTATAAAGAAAGCGTGCTTATGATGTCGTTTTCTTTCTTATCAGGTATCCAAGTGATGCAGATAAGCATCTGTTGGCTAGACAGACTGATATATCAAGGAATCGGGTTCTTCTCTCTTCTTTTCTTCTCATTCTATCAATACTATTTTTCTCACTCCATCTTTTTTTTGTTCCATCAAAACTGGCCAACAACCAGTTTCAGAGTATCGCATGATTTAGGATTTCCTATATACTCCTGTGTTCGCCTTTTGCTTGAAAATGCTCAAAACTTTTCCTCCTTTATTCATCCATGAAAAAATACAAAACATTTTATAATCTATAGTTTTATCTTGAATTTTTTTTCCACCTTCCTCCCATACATAAGAAGATACTCTTAAAGTATATATCGTCATGTTTTTCAAAGACGGTGACTTTGATTTTTATGTTTAGTCAATGAAAAAGATTTTGTAATTAAAGTGAATTTTCTGCAGATGATTATTATTACATAGAAAATACTCTTCTAAACTTAATAAGATTGTTTGCTTCTTCTCTTGAGAGATTTTCTTTCGTTTTCAAGTATTGTTTCCTTGTTAGTTTTCTCTATATACATACAAGAAACTTGAACTTTCAATCGTCAATAATGATTTCTAATGTATAACTTCTTTCCCAATTCACACTTTTCTTAGAAGCATCATCTTCCTTCTTATTTGTATATACTTATCAACTATACAGCGCCCCCCCCCCCCCCCCTTCTTAGAAAATCTCAAATAATCCAAGATAATCTCAAACTTGTGCTGATGTGATCTTTCTTCCACTAACCTTCTTAGATTTTGATTCCTATATAAGATTTATTTATAATGTGTTAGTAATGAAAAATGTAGATTGCCATAAAATAAACGGCACTAGAAAGCAAAATAAAAAAATATATTATTACTCGAGGCGGAGGGTCTTATGGCTCCCAGAACAATAATATGTCATCAAAGTTTGTTGTTTTCAGAGCAATCTTACATACATTCCAATAGATCAATGATTACATCATGTCTGTTATTCCACAAAACCTCCAATAATAATGTGAACTTCGAATGAGAAATCGTATGGTATCTGAGCTGTAGTAATTTAATTTTCATAATTATTAAAGAGGATATCCTGAAAGCCTAGCCTAGCTCATGGCTGCAATGAACAAACCTTTCTTTTCCTCTTTGAACATGTTACTTTAAAGCTAGCTCATGAGTACTCCATCAATTCACAAATTATTTTATGTGCATACAAACATCATAATACAGAAAATGTGTGCAATGGTTTCTATTGCGACTGGGACAAGCCTAACAAGCCCTATAAGCCCTTCTTGTGGACTGAAAACTGGAATTTGCTAAGTGATATTCATGTTTTTTGATAAATGAGTTACTTACTGCTGCTTCATTTTACTAAGTGATATTCATGCTTTTGGAATTTGCTTGCAGGTTTGATAAAAGAATCATTGCTTTTGCTGAAGAGAAGTTCCAAAGAGATGGTATTGATGTCAAATTAGGCAATATGGTTGTAAAAGTAACTGATAAGGACATCTGTACCAAAGAGAGAACAAATGGTGGACAAATTACTGAACATCCATATGGGATGATCGTTTGGTCAACTGGTATTGAAAGTCGTCCGGTGATATCAGAATTTATGAAGCAAATTGGTCAGGTTGGTCATCCTGGACCTTTGAATTTCTCTGATATTTGTTCTTTGATTAGTTTTGGTTAGAATTCTTGTACATCAAGACTAATGTTTTTCCTATTATCTGGCTATAGATTGAGAATTTCTTCATATAAGTGTACTGTTGATTTTTAACTTCTATTCAGAAAATGTATTTTCTGATGCCATGCAGGCTAATAGACGTGTTTTGGCAACTGATGAATGCCTACGTATTGATGGGTGTGACGGAATATAGGCACTAGGTGATTGTGCTACTATTAATCAACGCATGGTCATGGTAAGTGTTTGCTGGAGTGATCGGCAATCCCTATCCTGCAATTGAAATTATGCTAGCTTTTCTATGTTCTGTTTGCTTAGGTGTGTTATTTTACTAATTTGATTTTTGGATTGTCCTTATATGAAGACATTGCAGTGATATTTAAGAAAGCGGACAAAGATAATTCGGGAACACTGAGTGTTAAAGAGCTCCAAGTTGTTGTGAAGGACATCTATGAAAGATACCCTCAGTTGGAATTCCATCTGAAGAATAACGGATGAAAAATATTGTTGGTCTTTTGAAGCAAGCTGAAGGAAATGAATACAAGGAATCCACCGAACTGGATATTGAGAAGTTCAAGGTGGCACTGTCCCAAGTGGATTCACAAATGAAGAATCTTCCTGCCACTACTCCATTCACACTTATGTTCTTGCAGTGAATTGGTTTTTCATCGCTGGTTTTGATTCATATTTATGGTTTAAGAATTTTGTTTTACTATGCAGCCCAACACTTATGCGCATTGCTTATGTTTTGTTCTTCTATGAATTGGGCATGTCCGGGATCAGTAGCGTGTTACTGGTAATCATTTGTCTTAAAAAAAATTTGTTTAAGTGATTGCTAGACGCTAAATCAAATGATGAGTCTCTTGTTACCATAAAGACATCTGAATTCCTGAATACAATGACTTGCTCTGCTGAGTAGTTTCAATTGATGTTTTCTTGCATTGCAGTATTACTTGAAATCATCTTTTGGTGTCAACAAGAACCAGTTTTCAAAAATTCTAATGCTCGTGGGAGTAGGTTCTATTTTTTATCAAGTACTACTCTACCCAGTCTCATCCTTTTCTCCATCGATTTAAACAAATGTGAGTGTGACATAGCTTTCTATAGAAACCAGAGGATTTATGGGTCAATAATTCGAAAACAAAGTATGTTTAGTCTGGAAAATTCTCGGTCTGCCACCAAAGTATGTCTTCTTCTTCAGTCATTCGTTGAAGTTCTCAGTTTTAATTCATCCATGATCTAACTGAAGGTTGTTGAATTTAATGGATGTCCTGTATTTGTGTGATGAAAAAATGATATAGTGTCTTCATGTGATAGAAAACTAGGTTTGTATGTATGACTTGACTTTCAGCAATATTCAATCACTTCCATCATGAAGAAGAAATGTTTAGTGGGAAGCTTATAGTAGAAGGGTAATAGCTAGGAGTGAAACATAAATAAGAAAATGGAAAATGACCAAAATGTAGCATCTAGGATTGAAACATCAATAAGAAAATGGAAAATGGTCTTCTAGGGAGTGTTCATTGTTCATTTTGAATACCACTCACTGATTTAATTTATTATTTTTATATGCAGTAACTTGTGTTCAATTCAACCCCATAGATGACAATTTCTTTGTCAGTGGTTCAATTGATGGAAAAGTTCGAATCAGGACAATTACTGATTGTCAAGTAGTTGATTGGACTGATGTAACGAAAATTGTTATTGTTGTATGTTATCGTACCGATGGTCAGGTCTGGTGATTCTCACTCATGTTATTTTTGAAATGATAATTTTTGCTTCATACATCAGTCATTTTATTTTTTATTTTTAATATAGGTTTTTTTTTTCTTGATATGACGCGACTACTTGAGTATTTATTGTGAAATTTCCTTTCGCTTAATTTATGCAAGGAGAAGTAATTGGCTCCATGACTGGCAATTGCTACTTCTTTGATGCATTGGGTAAGAATCGTTGTTTAAGAATACCAATGGAACTAGTTGCTGCACTACTTGAATGAATTTTCACTGAATATCAAATGAGTTGATTTTTTCATGTTAAAGAATGCAAATGGGATTGTTCTAAAAGACGTGCTTCCAGACTAAAAGTTTTGTATATAATCAGAATGTCACCCATACAATGAAACTTTAGAAGACAACTTCGTGTTTTGTGGACCTCAGCAAAGCTTACATGCATCACGGCTGCCTCTGTTTTTGTTATCACTTATTCTTCTTGTGGTACTGCAATAAAATAGTAGAAAAACCATTTTTAGCTGATTCATTGACCCTGCTGTGATTGAACTTTGGTGCAAGTGTCAATTTATAGAACAAAACTAGCCTTTCCCTAAGCCCATAAAGTTTACTTCTGCTACTTAGAAAATAAATAAATAAATAAAATTAAAGAGCAAGGCATAAGTGCAAAACTAGTAGATTCTGTTGTGCAATATCAGTTGCTGCTTCTGCAACCGCTGAGTTCAGATTTGCCAAAACTTTGGAGAGTTCCTTCAAAAAATTAATTTAATGGGTGAACATTTCAAGAGGAACTTATGAGCTTCTTTTTTATGCCAGAGTTTAGGTTGATTTCATCTTTTGAGAAATATAAGATTTGCTTGCTGGTCACCAACTGATATTTGGCTCCCATAAAACAGATAATCATCTGCAGTTGGGTACTCAGATATGCTTGCAAGGTAAAAAGAAGTTCCCTGGGAAGAGGATAACTGGCTTTCAGGTAGTCATCTTTCTCTATCTTAATTTGTTTTTTCTTGCATTTATATATTAACACAAAAGTAGTTGCGGACTTGCAGCAACACCACTCATAAAAGAAGGCATGTTCTCAGGCTTCCCCTTCTTCTGCAAATACAGTTGTGAACAACAACAGCTCTCAGAAAAGGTACTCTCCCTTTTCTTTCTTTAGTTTTCAAGGCTCTCTCAGCTTTCTCTTTATTTGTGTTCCTGATTTCTTTTAGGCAGCAATAACCCAACCCCCTTTCACTGTTGTGGTATTAAATGTTACTGTTTTTTCATTTCATTCTCAATGGCTTTGATTTGGTAATTTGAGTTTTCCTTGTTTATAGCTTTCCCTTATATGGAATGCTATCTCCCCGTGCTTATCATCTCATGTTGAACCCATTTTTATGAAAAATTTTCTGTTCCATGTAAAGCTCTCCTCTTATCCACCACCTTCACATTTGCATTTGTTACAGATGAATGCACCTGAGTGGAAGAGAGCTTTGTTGGGGTGCCTAGGAGCAGCTGGTTTCAGAGCAGTTCAACCCACACATGCATTATCTTCTCAGGCAAGAATATTACACCTATTTGAAGCAACACTAAAAGGCCCTCAGCGTGAGAACATCAGATAGTCCTGGTTCACAGGTGTTGGCTTGTTCAGCTCCCAGTTTGTTACCACAGCCTCCATAGCTTTGACTTATTGGTATGGAGGGAAACTGATAAATCAGAATTTGATAATTCCCAAGCAACTATTTCAAGCTTTCCTCATCTTGATGAGCACAGGTAAGAATATTGCAGATGCAAGAAGCATGACTTCAGATTTAGCACAGGGTGGAGATGCCATAAGATTAGTTTTTGCAATTCTAGACAGGAAAAGTAAGATCGAGCCAGATGATCCAAAAGGAATTAAGCCAAAAGGACAATCAAGGGTCTTGTCGAGCTTAAAAATGTTTTATTTTCTTACCCAGCAAGGCCAGACCAGATGATCTTCAGGGGTTTGAGTATAACGATTGAAGCAGGAAAGACGATGGCGGCATTCGTCTGTCCGAGTGGCTCAGGCAAATCAACTATCATTGGACTGATTGAGAGATTATATAATCCACTTAAAGGGTCAGTAGAGATAGATGGGCAGAACATCAAGAGCTACAACTTGAGACTCTTAAGGTCACATATTGCACTAGTTAGTCAGGAACCCACTCTTTTCGCTTGAATCATCCGGGAAAATATTACCTATGGGCAAGACAATGTGACAAGGTGAAATACAGAATGCTACAAGTCTTGACAATGCACACGGTTTCATAAGGTAAGATCTATCAATGCCTCACCTATTCTCTTGAATCATAAACTTAATATTTCTTCAAGAGTCTAAGAGTATTTACATTTTCACACTGCAGCTCCATGAAGAGTGGATATGAAACCTACTGTGGAGAAAGAGGATTCCAACTATCAGGAGGTTAGAAATAAAGGATAGCACTTGCTCAAGCAATACTGAAAAACTCGGCAATCCTGCTATTTGATGAGGCAACAAGTGCTCTTGACAGTGTATAAGAACATCTAGCTCAAGAAGCACTTGACAAGATGATGGTTGGGAGGACTTATATAATTGTAGCTCACCGACTCTTGACAATACAAAAATCGAACTCCATAGCAGTGATTAAGAATGGGAAAGTCGTGTAACAAGCGGATTTAGATTTTGTGACTCGATGTAATACATTATTTTATTAATTACATTACTTTGCCTCCTTTCATTGAAATGTTTAAGTTTGGCACATTTTTATTTTCTAGAAATAAAACTTATAAGATGTTATAAAACGTCATTTGATAGCAAAAAAAAAAAAATTTGCTATAAATAGTATACTTACAATAGCGTTTTTAAAACGCTATAATAGACTTTCTATAGCGTTTCAGAAACGCTATAAATAGTGAACTTACAATAGCGT
The DNA here is from genome assembly GCA_963556465.1 of Berberis vulgaris. Lineage (NCBI taxonomy): Eukaryota > Viridiplantae > Streptophyta > Magnoliopsida > Ranunculales > Berberidaceae > Berberis > Berberis vulgaris. The sequence continues at coordinate 64,050,477 of OY747131.1, forward strand.
TTTTAAAACGCTATAATAGACTTACTATAGCGTTTCAGAAATGCTATAAATAATGTTACTATAGCGTTTGCATTTTAGTAGTCAAATTACAATAGCGTTTTAAAAACGCTATAATAGAACTACCATAGCGTTTCTGAAACGGTATCGTAGTCAACTTACAATAGTGTTTTTAAAATGCTATAATAGACTCTGTGTCTATTATAGCTTCGGCAGACACAACGTTTGCTAAAATGCTATGGTAGCCTACCATAGCGTTTTTGAAACGCTATTAATGACATTATTTCTTGTAGTGTATAATAATCCTAAATTTGTTTTTTTACCTAATAAGTATATTTTTTTTTTCCAGGTTCCACTGGGAGCTAATGGATGTGCTTACTTCTCTTTTGAAGAACTGTGTGACAGACCCCTTGGAGCTGCTGACTATTTTGGATTGTGTAGTAAGTCATTTCTATCCTTTGTGTAGTTGGTAAGGTAGAACTTCATCATACAATGATAATTTCTAAACACGCTCGATCAAAAGTAATTGTACTTTGGAACAAGTTGATAATGTCACCATCAGTTGCATTGCAAAATAAATAACTCTACTTCAAAGTTTGAAAAAGTAGCAAACTTGGGAGTAATCTCAATATGGTGGGTGGCAAATGATTCAGTTGCTTGGGTGCTTCACATCTCTATCCTAAATGTGTCATGTTCCTGAGGATAGTTAACTTTGTCATTTGGATTAGTGTTACAGTTTTCCATGTGAAAATTACATTATTAAGGTGTCAAGATAGTATGTAAAGAGGTCGGAGGGAGTGATGAAACTGTCTAACGGGCTAAACCCATTAACACACCCAATCCATCAACACACCCATAGGATGCCACGGGTCCTTCAAAAAATACATGGACTCACCATTCCCGATTAAGAGAAGCACCAATGTGGAAGCCTTTGGTCTGCAATCCAATATCCGTCGCCAACACCATGAAGCCTCACGTGGAGTAGGCATAAGCCAGAAGTCACGTTGCTTTATGAGGTGTTTCCATATCCATCGAACCCATAGAGTATCTTGCTTGGAAACAAGATTCCAAATATGTTTCATACAAGAGACTTCATTCCTAATAGCGTTTTGCGTACCCCCAAGTCCACCCTCACAAGGAGGATGAAAATTTGTGTCCCGACTCACCTTAGATTTTTTCAATGGTGTGTCTCCTCCTGACCATAAAAAGTTACGTAATATAGCATTGATACAGTCAATAGTTTTCTTGGGGAGGCCGTAGCAAGATGTCCAGTATATGTGCATGCTAGTAAGCACTGATTTGATCAACACCAACCTCTCTGCATAGGATAGAACCTTGTTTTTCCATGAGTTAACCCTCTTTCTTATTCTCTCTAGAATAGGGGAGCACTAAAGATGGGAAAGAGTACATGATATCATAGGCAGTCCAAGATACTTTACAAGGAGAGATTCTACGTTAAATTGGAGATGGTTGCCAATACGTTCCTTCTCATCATTAGGGACCCCAGCCAGGAAGAGAGAACTTTTATTGTTGTTCACATCCAGACCAGTACAAATTTTAAATTCCCGCAAAGCGTCAGATAGGGCCTTTGCAGAGTTGCCATCCTCATGAAACAATGCAATAAGGTCGTCGGCAAACCCAAGATGAGTGATGAGAGGGTCATTACATCTGTGGTGCAGTTTGTATTGTGTTTGAATGCCAGTATGTTGTTTGAATTTATTACAGCATTTATTTCAGTGTTTATTTCACCGTTTCAGCATTTATTTCAGCGTTTAAATTTCAGCATTGTAGCATTTAAATTTATTTATTTCACCTTGTTAATATGTTTCGCTTACCTTTGTCGATCCTACAAATGCGCCAACTCAAAAAAGAAAAGAATATTTTGTTCTATCTAATAAGATGTTGATTAGTAATGTAAAAAGGCATCTTAGTTGTAATTAACTTAGAGTCTCCATTTGAATGTGCAACTTTATGAGATTTGTATTACATAGCTTAAGCATTCAATACGTTTCTCATGCACCGCTCTTTCAAATTTTACAGGTTTAGGTGTTGCTGAATTGATATTGGTTTTGAAGTAGAAGATATGAAATTTTGAAGTAGAAAACATTTTGTGGGATGATCGATATTGTGTGCAAGATCACATGAATTGTTGTATGTATCGTTTTTGTTGTATGTCCCATAAACGATCACTATGATTTATTAAGTTATTTAAGTTTAAGTGAGTTATATCTCAAATTAAAATTATATATATATATATATATATATAATTTCAATTTGAGGTTGATAGAGTATAAAGTTGTTTGGGATTGTATTTTTTTGTAATGGACAAGTTATTGATTATACGAAAATTAATATAGTTGTGTTCAGGTTTGAAATGTTTCTTCTGAATGTAAAAAAAAAAGCAATGAGAAAACTTAAAATTAATAGAAAGAACCAATTTCATTACAAAAAATGAATTGTCATTAGTAATTTTTTAGCTACAGCAAGTTAATGTTAGCAACGGCAAATGCCGTCTCTATTTTGACAATTTGATTTGCAACTTAGCAACGGTTTGAAGCCGTTGCCAACTAGCCACGGCAAATGCCGTCCCTTTTTTGTTAAATTGATTTACAACTTAGCAACGGTTTGAAATAGTCGCTAAATAGCCACAAAAAATTCCGTCCCTCTTTTGTTAATTTGGTTTGCAACTTAGCAACGGTTTGAAGCCGTCGCTAAATAGCCACGGAAAATGTCGTCCCTGTTATGTTAAATTGATTTGCAACTTAGCAACGGTTTGAGACCGTCGCTAAATAGCCACGGCAAAAATCGTCTCTATTTTGTCAATTTGCGACAGCCTTAGCCATCTCAAACATTTTAAAATTCGTCGCTATTGTTGTTGTCTCAAATAAATCGACGGAATTTTTGCAAATAAAACGACGGAATCAGCAACGAAACTTTTGCAACTTAGCGACTGTTTTTAGCCGTTGCCAATTAGCTACAGAAAATTTTACCGTTGTTGATTCAAATAGCTACGGTATTGCGACGGTCGTTGAGCTGTTGCTGATTCATTTTAGCTACGGTTTTTTGATAATTAGCAACGGTAAAACGCCGTTGTTGAATTGACTTTTTTTTGTAGTGAGGGTTGTTGTTCCTCGGATTTCTCCTTGCTAAGTGAGTTTGAGATCCCTGCAATAATTGTACAACTTTGAATGTAATTAAAAAGAGAACGTCTCGCAGGTAACATTTGAAATAATAGCATTAAAATAAGAGATTAATAAATAATTTTTTTAATGTCATCTATTATATTACTCTTAAAACTAAAAGATATGGCATCAAACTTCCTTCACATTAGTTCTTTTGGGATTAATAATTGAAAGAAATTTTGAAACTGATATTCACATAATTATTACATAATATATCCCTTAATCTATATATGTTAGTGTTTCGATTATTATATTTTATAGTAATTAATTTGTTTTCATGTCTTTGTAGGAATTTGAGCGTGAACGATGAAATCGTATTAAGGCGACAATTTAAGGAATGACAATTGGTCGATTCTAGCGGTGGTACAAAGTAGAGGGTCACATATCTAAACCCTTAAACCCAAAACCAAGCTCGTAAACCCAAACCCAATGCCAGACCCAAGCAAACCCAAAGAATATTCTCCCAATTATCCCATATTTAGTTTTGATTTTTTTCCTTAAATCACTCATTGAATCCTCCCCTTAACTTGTCCATATTCATTTTTTCCTAATTCTCTATAAATACAAAAATTCAATGGATGAGAAAGAGAAGGAATAGAAGGGAAGAAAAAAATCAGTAGAAAATCAAATCCTCTTTCCTTCAGAGAGTGATTCTCATCACCACCCCAACCAAGCAAATCTAGGTTTTCTCTCCTTCATCCCTCACCTGTCTTGCTTCACCTCGCCACCACCAAGCTCCGCCACCACCATCACTTCCCTGTTCCTCGCTAGCAACCACGTTCCTCACCACCTCCCTGTCCCTCACCCTCTCCGCCACCTTCCCTGTTAACGTCATAACCACCACCACCTCCGGACAGCACAACCTCCATCCACCATCATCCAAACACCGCCACCAGAGCAAGCGCCTTCTCCGCCATCACCCGAGCACCACCACCATCCACTGTCTCCCTCTCTTCGCCAACAGCAGCCACCACTAGCAGCCGCGCAGCATAAACAGGGAGCATCGCCTGATTCAGTCACCCGCTCTCGGCCTCTCTTCGTCTCGGCCCTCCATCCTGTCTCCCTCTCTCACGGTCACCATCGCAAGCATCATCACCCGAGCACCACCACTGCCATAGGAGCAGAAACAGGGGAGTCCGCTTCAATCTCTCTCTCTGTTTTTTTTTGTGTTTTTATCACATCTCTCTCTGTTCTTCCATTCCTCTCTCTTTTACAGGTTCCGGAGTATCTTGGAGGACTAAGGAGCATGGAGGAAGAAGGAGCAGCGACACTGCTCACTGGAGACGACGACCAGAGGAGCGCGAGCGACTGGAAGGAAATAATTTTTTTTCAAACAGTTATGTTATTTGCACCCCGGCTTCTCTTTGAGCAGCCACAGAGCTTTTGTAGTTCATTTTCTTGGGATTCGTGTCATAAATCAAGTTGACACTACTGGCACCCACTGGGATCTGTTGAGCCACACTGGACCTGTTCTTGTTTGCACCCTGCTGAATGCTCTGTAACACCACATTGAATTAAGTCTCAAACTCTAGAATTAATTTCATTTTGCTTTATTATTCCATGATTAATATTAATTGATTCGCGATTTATAATATTTTACTTTCACCTAATATGTCATGTCTTAGGTTGTTAGAAAAAAATTATGTTATAAATCAAGCATGTTTAATTGAATAATTAAACTTGTGATTAATTGTGCCCTAAAAAGACAATTAATGCTAGGAGTTTATACATTTTTTTTAATAAGAATACTAGGCTTTTTATTACTTGAAAAAATATTTTACATCAGTCGAGAGTACATGACGACTTTACCCGATAAAAAGAACCAGAGGACTTACATCATAGCAAACCCAAAATAAATAGTGACCAAACCCCTAGATCAATGTCTATACTTGCTGTTACTTTTCTTCATTCTAGATGATCGACGAGGATATACCTTGATGTCTCTGAAGTCCGTCGCATGAAATCTTTTCGATATTCGAATTTGGTCTGTCTTTAAACCTGACACTACTCTTGACCTAATGGTGTATTCATCCAAATCTTCTTCTTCTGAACTGATTGTATCCGAAATGTCGGTATCGGTCTCCATTTCGGTTTTGCTGTTAGCGTTACGAACCAAATAGTTAATATGTTTTATATTCGGTGCTTCAAGTACTATTGCATCCACTAAAGTTTCGTCATCTTGTACAATACCCGCATCTGCTGGAAACCCTACCTTCCGGTCATGCACCTTGTCACCACTTTGAACGCGAGTCTGAGCACCAACGTGAGCTCCACTGCCAGAGCCATAGACAAACCCACTGTCAACATGATCATCCTCAGCTACTGCGTCCTCCTTTGTTGGCCCGGAGTTGCTGCCTGGAATCATTGCATTTATCTGTAGAGAAGCATTCTCACTGCTCGTCTTTTTCCCTGGGCTAGAGATTCCGACATCCCCGCCTACAGCCTTGGTCGAAACCCCCTGCGCCCTCCCTGGTTCAAATTGGTGAACATACTCGTACGCTCTCTGCTGCGGCCTTGAGCTGCTACCTGAAGCATTATCACATTCTTGCATGAAAGCTTGGTCATCATTCGCATTTTTCCTAGGGATCAACTTCTTTGGATCATCATCTATAGCATTTGATGTTCTGTTCACCAAACCAACTATTGGTGACGCGACTTGCTCTGATGAAGCAAACTCTGTTATTGGCAGAACACGCTCTGGCTGGGACGAAGCAAGCCCTGAAATTGTCTCTCCTTGTTTTTGAATCGCTTTTGCAATCTCAACCGTTGTGTACCCCGCCTCAAGAAGTCCTTCCTCCGTTGTTTCTGGCTCTACCATGTCACTGACTGGATCCTTCACCTTACAAGGCAATTGATGATTCATTCGATTACTCTCGTATTCAACTATGATCTCCGTAAGTGACTCGAATTTGTTTGACAACATGACATTCCCCGAATCTTTGACCATCGGCCTCTCAGCACCAACGTCCTCCTGGATTTCCTCACCCTGATCATTATTTACACCACTAGTGCCAGCTTCTGGCGTTGAAATTTTATTTTTTTAACCACTGGGACATATTGTTGCTTGAGGACTTTGGCTTCCACCTTTTGTTTCTCAGTCTTCTCTTCTTTCACCAAGTTGGGTGTTCTCACATTGCCCTTATGACCGAACTTTTTTCTGCAATAATCCTTCTGATGTCCTAGCAATGAGCAATAATCACAATATTTGAAACTCGGATATTCAATCATTTGCCAAAAGCCCCTATTGTTAGATCTATCTATCCAAATTCTACTCGGTAACTTTTCCGCCAAAGTCATCTCCACGCAAACACGGGCATAACTCGGGCGTGAAAGACATCGAGTATGATCATCCATGCGCAAAAAGACACCAAAAGAGTTCACAATTGCTTTCAAAAGAGGGGGATGAAATAAATGCAAAGGCAAGTTAGACAACTCTACCCATAGTGGAACCGATATCGGGTCTGCTTTCAAACTGAAACCATCATGCCAGTGGAAAGCTTTGAATCGAACTCCCCGAATCAAGAACGAGTCCCTTGCCAAGACTTTCTTTGCTTCCGCCTCAGATTGAAGCCGAACAAGAACATGACGTTGATCTAGCAAACCTAGCGAGAAATCGCCTAGAATCCCCCAGGTTTGATGTATCAAATCTCGAATATCTTCCAATGTTGGTCTGTAGCTAGAGAACTTTAAGACTATCACATGTTTTTCCATGAAAGCTTCCCCACTTTTTTCATCAGGTGTCGTAAGCCCAATGGCTAACTCTCCTTCTTTCCGAAATCTAGTTCCCTCGACATTTGTTTCTTTAACCTCATCAACCAGTATTTTTCCAAGTATTTGGGCGAAAGAAGGCTTAGAAGCCTCTTTCGCAAGTTCCTTACTCCCTATTGGGGGAGAGGAAGTGTTGACGGCTAGAGGAGCCGTCATACCACGGTGTACCCTGCCCTAGCCAGACCTACAGCACCAAGCAAAGGCAGTGGCGGCGGCAGAACGGCGGCCAGGCAGGGGCGGCGGCAGAGCGGCGGCCAGCAGAGGGATACCCCTCTCGCAGCCAGGCAGAGCGGCGGCCGGTCAAGCTAGCAGCGCGGAGTGGTTCGTCGCGCAGCCTCTCTCCTGTGCTTCGCAGGCCCTTTCGCACCCTCTCTGGCGGCGGCGGTTGTCTTCCTCTAAGCCTGTGTCCCAGACGGCGGCTTTCTTCCTCAGAGCGTCCCTCTCTCTCAGGCGGCGGCTGTCTTCCTCTCTCTCAGAGCGAGCGTCCCTCTTCGGCTGTCTTCCTCTCTCAGGCGACGGCTGTCTCGGGTTGAGAAAACCTCTTTGTTCAGGCGGCGGCTGTCTCGGGCCTCTCTTTTTCCTCAATGTTGCCTTGTTGACCAAGTTCTTGAAAGTTGATACTACTTTCCTCAATGAATAATTTTATACATTGCTAGAGTCATTTATTTGAAATTAGAATAATAAGAAAAATTGAATATAATTTTAGGAGCTTGAAAAATATTTTGCAAAGTGTGGTTTCCCTCCAATTCTTTTATTTATTGTTATTTTTATTACTTTTGTTTAACTCGGATTTTTAAACACTGTAACCCCTCATTTTCTTCAAATTAGTTTAATTAAATTATTAAATTCAATTTAGTCCACCTTCCTCGTGGGATCGACCCGTACTTGTCGTTGTCTACCAGTTAGACACCGTGCACTTGCGATTATTACAAGTGAGGTTTATTTGCTTATTAATTTAGGTTAATAAAACTCGCAACAGAAACAAATCTCGAAAGACGATAATAGCAATTATAATAATAATAATTATTATAATAACAATAATAATTAGTAATTATAACAATAGTAGTAGTTATTTTATGCAAAGCTAATAAAAAATATGTTGATACTTGATATTTATTAAAACAAAATGAATTTGAGAGTTCTGATCAGACTCTCCAACAATTGCTAATGTTTTGTACGGAATTTTTTGTCCTAAAAAAGGTATAACAGTTAGCGATGGATAAAACTCTCATTTCAATACAAATTTTTGTTTCAAAATTTATTATGGATTTTGGAACGGTTAGTTCACATGCAAAAGCATTGACGCTTAAAAGGTCAAAACTGCTTGGGCAGGAAGGATATTAATTGTTAATTTTCTACCCGGAACTATGACTTGACAATCCTGAAGTTGAAAAAGCATTCCAGAATCTTCGAGTCTGAAATGTTTAGACGTGACAAAAAACCGCTTTTGATGTAATATTGGGACAGTTCCAAACTGTTAGAGAATATCTGCCACAAGGTTTTTCGTAACACTCACTACAATAAATCTATCAATTACCAACAAAAAATTTTCTACGAAATTTAATTTCCTTGTTAATATGGTATCATTGGCAATGAAAAAAAACATTCCTTGAAACAACCATAAACTTGTTACTTTTTTTCAACAAAATATATTTCGTGGGAAACTTTCCTTGTTAAATAGGTGGCGGGAAGCATTCCCTCCAAATCTAATTTCCCGCCGAATTGATTTACCAACAAAAAGAATTTTATAGCCACAAAATACTAGTTCCTCGGTAATTATGACATCATCTAAAATGAAATATTTTGTTGCTAAAGAAGACTAATTTTAACAACAAATTACATTCCTTGCTAATGAATATTAACACTTATTTAGTAAGGAAATATGTTTTCCTAGATAATAATCACATTATTTGTAATGTTTCGTTTCGTTGATAATGATTGAGAATTATTTCCATTAATATTTTCCTTGTTAAAACTTGTTTACTAACTTATAGCAACAAAGTAATATTTCGTTGAAAATTGTTATACTATTGGCAAGGTTTTTTATTTTGTTGAAACAATATCTTTGTTTAATGAAATCTCTGTAGCAAGGAAATTAAATTTCATTGATAATTATAACCTTGTTAGTAACAAATTATTTTCGTTGGTAAAAAGTAATAATTACTATCATGAAAATTTATTTCTTGTTAAAATTCACTAACTATTTTACAGCGACAAATCATTATTTTGTTGGAAATTGGTATACTAATAGCAACGAATAATCAATCATTATTACATAACCCTTTCAGATAGTCATTTACTAATTTTTCCTTGTTAAATTAATTACATCTTTACAACAAAAAAAAAAATACAATTTTGTTGGTAATTGCAACCTTATTGGTAACAACTTTTTCTTGTTAAAAACTAATAATCATTTCCATGAAAATTTATTTCTCACTAAACTTCATTAACTCATTATTGTTTCTTTGAAAATTGTTGTACTATGGTCAACAAATTTATTTATTGGCAAATTTTTTTTTGTTTCATTGCAAAATATTGTACAAGGATAATTCAAGAAATCTAGAGACAAATGTTTTGTTGATACAAGTTTTTCTCAACTAAAAATGTACTATTTTCAAATGAAGTAAATTTCGTTGATAAAAGCCTTGACTGTAGTATTGTTTATTGAGGGCATTAAGTTCAAATAAATTAAATTATTTTATAAAGATAAAAAATACACTATTAATTAGCTATGCTTCAGAGTCATTTGTATTAAATGCAAGGCAAAAAGTCTTTTGTGAAAAAACTCAATTGGATTTTTAAAACAAGCTTGAGTGATCAACACTACACCCATGCTTTCAAATAGAAAAAAAATTATGATACTTTTTACATAACCCTTTTTATTGAGGATTAGTACAATTAGTTTGATAACAGGTTTATTACAATTAGAGAGGAATGAGAGAACACTTCTCTAAATAATAGTTTGATTGAAATAATTTCTTGAACAATACATGAAAGCGTCGATACTATCGCCTTCTTAACTCTCACAGATCCTGAAATATTTAGGGAGATGGTGGATACATGGTTTCAAGTTCGAATCATGTATCCAATGGAACGGGTGCTTCCCTCTTCAGAAGGTAATAATGTGGCGTGTTGGCTGTTGAACACATACCCTTGGTCAATCTGTCATGGCCGACGGAACAACTCACCAGTAGGCATGCCTGAGTGTGGCCGACTAGGAGTCAAGCTCGAGGGAGTGGTCAAGGTATCGATCAAAATATTTAATAAACTCTTTCAATACTGATCAGTATCGATCAAAATATTTCCAAGATTTGATCGACTCTTTTAATACTGATCAGTATCAATTAAAATATTTCCAAAATTTACACCACCATTTATTTGAGACCTAACACCATAAGCAATGGAATGAATTAATTAGAAATTAATTAAAATACATAATAGTTGTATTTTTTTTAACTACTATGCAGTTAAAAAACCCTAAAATAAGTTTTTAATTTAATTTAAATAATAATATGGTAAGAAAATAGGTTATTAAAAATGCCAAAATCTAAAATGATATCATGCCATTAGTAAATAATATACATAATTTTATTGATAAATAATAAATAAAACTATATAAATATATAAACAAAATATTTTCTCAAAATTTATTGGGGAAAATAAACTTCCCTCGTTTTTCTCAAACACTTTTCCCAAACACTTTCTCAAAATTGAGAAGTCTCCCAATTTTCTCAAACACTTTCTCTCCCAATTTTCTTTTCTCAAACACTTTCTTTCCCAATTTTCTCAAACACTTTCTCAAATTTTCTCAAACACGTTCTCTCACTCATTCCCAATTTTCTCAAAGAATTTCTCAAAATTGAGAAGTCTCCCAAATCGTGAAGACTCCCAAATCATGAAGATTCCCAACATCAAAATATTTCTCAAACTTGTGAAGACTCCCAAATCCTGAAGACTCCCCAAATTGTGAAAATTGGCAAATCGTGAATGCCTCTTGCAGATCCTCTCATTCCCGCTCGATTTTCCCTCCTTTTTCTCACGAATCAACCCTTGATACACTTCCTAAAATATGGGGTATCTCAGTAGATATAACCCTAACCGTCTACATCTTTTCTTCCTTGCCTTTTGCTTAATTGGAGGAAGAACTTGGAGAAGAAGACGTGTTGCTGCTGCACTTGTTGGAGAACGATACAACTAGGTATCTATTATTTCTTCTTAATCAATTTGATGACTCTTTGAGAACTCTTGATAATGTTGTTGTAGAACTATTACTGTTTGTTTGTTTTTGTTTTTTTTTTTTTTTTGCTTAACGATACCAAGTTGAATTGTTGGTGTTCTTGATCATTTTATGGTGTTGTTCATGTTCTTCTTACTGGAATTTGATTAATTGGATTGGTGGTAAATGGTTTTGTGAAATTGTGTTCCATTTATTAATGTAGCTTAGCTATTTGAAGAAATGTCTAGCTGGGATTTGTTGTCTGTGCCTGTAGCTTTTTTTTTAGTGCCATAGGTTTGCTAATATTGAAGGTATTTACTGGTTCGATCCAGATAATAACAATCCAGTACTGGAAGGTACCTGGATTAAGTGACTGATGATGGATTTTATTTTAGACAATTTACAATTGTTTTGTATGTTTGTAGTTCTTGGTTTAAAATAAATTATGAAGACATATTTGTCGATGTTTTGATGTATACCGTTTCCCGTTAATAATATTGTTTGTTTTCAAAAAAAAAAAGTTGTATTAAAGAGGAAATCATGCCAGATGGAATATCATTGCTTTTATTTGGCAAGGAGTGATTCTTGGAGTGCTTCTATGGTTTTTTTAATCACATTAGCCTGGATTTGGCAAGATAATGGTAGTTTTCATGAAGAGAAGATAATATTAAAAAAAAAAAAAAAGAGATTATAATTATTGTGAGCAAACATGAAAATAGATATCCATATAAAGTTCGTAACCTTGCTGGTTTTTATCGTACACCATTTGGAGAAAGGATATGATCCTCTTATTCTTTTTATTTTTTATTTTTTATTTTTTATTTTATTTTTTATTTTTATTTTTTTTATTTTTTTTTCTTACACTACTTAATTTCACTATGTTGACATACACTTAATGAGTATTTTTTTCAACTGACAGAATTGACATTAAAAAAAATACCTTGGCCACATTCAGTTTGTTGGAGGACAAGCTCAAACAAATGAATGGATACTTCATTGTGCAATGATTTAATCAACTTATATGCTTTTACAGCTTGGGAAAACATTAATGATCCTTGTACGATAGTATGTGCCTTTTGGACGCTGTCAACTTTAGATGTGTTGCACTCCCAAGCTGAAGTAGAAATAAACCACAGTTGCTATGATATAGTTGCTATGATATACATGTAGTGTAAGCTATTAGATTGAGTTTTGTTTATCAACTATAAAATGGTATTATGATGTGTTTTGGATTATTGAATAATAGTTATCTGATAAGGCGTATCTATCGTATATCAAATGTTGGACCTATAGACAATGGGGATCAACTTTAATCTCAATAGTTGATATACTTCTTGTGATGCAGAAGTTGTGGGGATTCTCTTGGTCCTCCTTTTCATCCTTGCAGCTTTTCTATCCTGTCTAACAACGTCTATCCTGTCTAACAACCTGATATCTTTCTTACATATGACTTTGTTGAAAACTATGTAAACATTCTACTTTCAATCGTCAAGTTGTTTAAGACAAATTCAGGCAATTTTCGACTATCCACATGTGTGTTGATCACACATTGTCTTTCAATAGAATAAACTTCTCCCCATATTATCATATTTATGCGAAGAAAACTCTCCCCTTCTCCCCCCATTATCCTATTTATGCGTGTGACAGAAGTTGCACGTGAAAATAGACAAGAAGCTAAAATTAGAATCCAAACATTCATAAAAATGCAAAAGCAAAAGGAATATATTTCCTGTCTTATGGTAGTTGGGATGCCTTTGGATGAAGCTTTTGTTTTAAAATCACATAAGTTCAAAAGCAAAGGGTTGGAGATTGGGGGTGGATCTTGGGTGGTCAAGAAGAATACAGTGATGATCTGACCCTGCCAAATCAAAGAGATTCTTGGAACAGTCCAAAATGATCAGTCCAATCTGTAGGAGACAAACCTATCCAGCGTGCAAATGGTGTGTGTGTGGTGTCGGGTGTTTCTATCTTTTACCAGGCTAATCTACCCCTTTTAGAACAAAATCCACCAAAGCAAAGTCATTGATAAAGGAGTTGAAGTTTCTGATGTGAGCAGACCTACTATTTTTTTTTTTTTTTTTTTAAATTTTCTGAAACCAAAACATAACATAAATAAAGGTTCAAAATCAATTATGTGGTTTGAACTAGATCTCTAACATTACAAACCCTGTCCTACAACTCAAGTCATGCTACAAGCTACAATTTCGGTGCAAAAAACTGATGAATCCGCGCTGAACAATGCAGGCCAATTTGTCCTTCATCAATTTTAAAACATATTCTCTTCTGTAACTATCCCAATACATCAGTGACCAGGTAGTTTTGCACTATTTTCTTCCAGAAACATGGATTCAATGATAAACAAGCCTAAATTCAGTTTTCCACCTAGGACGATAATCTTATAAGCATCAAAGAAGTCCATTATTTTACCTCTTCTTTTTCTCTGTCACCAAACCATCAGACTGCGATTTTGCATCTTTCTTTGATACCTTCTTTGCGATTTTGCATCTTTCTTTGCGATTTTGCCGAGCAAAAGCTGCACTCCTCTTATATTGTGGATCGGTGGGGTCCAATGCATAGAGAGATGACTTGTTCATAGCTGCAAATCGCGGGTCATCTTCATAATCAACAGCAGGTAGTTTGTCCTCAATTGGTTCCTCTGTCCCCTTTTTACTTTTACTCTTTTTAGGTTTCAAGTTATATCCTTTCAGATTGCTTTCAGCAGCTTGGTCATCAGCAAACAGTAACTCAAGTTCTGCTCTACTCGCTTCTTGTTCTTTGTCAGCTTCTTGTTCCTGTTTGTTTCTACGATCACTCTTCCCAGCTTTACTGCTTTTGACAGAAGGTTCTTCCATAAAGAAGTCATTAGGCTGTTCAGGTGCTTTGATATCACTATTGCCACTCTCATCCTCAGACAAGTCCTTACCCCTGTTCTTCTTCATCTTCCTCTTCTCTTGCCTCTTTCGAGCAGACCTACTAGAGCAGACCTACTACAGCAATTCTTGTCATCTAAGTCTTTTATGGGATTAAAAAAATCTCCTCCAAAGACTCGGGGAACATTCCAATAACCTGAAGTTCTTCCCAGAAATAAAGTCTACCAGTGGAATCAGCAGCAGGACCCTAAATATTTGAAAGCATCCAATCAAAGTCATCCCAAGTTCTATGAAACTTAAGAGAAAGGGAGAAGGCACCCGGAACCACAAATACTAAAACTTCATCTTTAGAGCATCTCCCTACCTGCTCTATTCTATTGAAGCTTGTGGCTTTTTTAAAAAACTAAGAAAACACTTGGGGAAGATACTAAGGGTGTGTTTCATTTTAGAGGTATGGTGCAGAAAGTAGGAACAAATTCTCCACCTTGAAGACAACCATGTATTTTTGCAAGTATTTTTGAAGGGGATGAGCTAAGAAAACATTTGCCACAAGTTTGTATAAAATCAAAAATATGGAGATCATCACCAAATTCATGTTCATTATTTCTTCCTCTTTACCTCCTCTCCCCTCTCACTTTTGGCAAGTTTTCTTCGAGAAAAATTTCCCTTGAACCAAATTGTTCATTTTCTTATAACCCACTCATATGTGATATAAACACAATTGTGATTCATTTGAAATGACAACAAAGACTACAGCTTAAAGGTTCCCACCTGCAAATGATCAAATTCATCCCAAAAAACATGAGCCTTTAAGACCGGACAAGCTAAGAGTAAATCTTGCACTGGTAACAAGCCAAGTCCAGTTACGTGAGGACGACTTCCTGAAACATAAGAGAATAAACTAACCAACGGTATAAAAAGCTGTGAAAATGATTAAGATTTTTTATAAGAGTATATTTATGCAATTTTATTGTCGTGTTTCTCTAGCTAATTTTTCTTTATTAATCTCTGGAAACCAAAGGCATTGTTTGGTTGTAAAGATAAAGTTAATAAAAACCATGATAAGGATTGGCTATTTTTTATCCCCCCATTAATAAATTCATGTATATTTTTTTTTTTAGAGATGGACAAAAGTTGGATGAAAGAGAAAAATAGGTTTTCTGAAAAGTATACAGAAGGTGTTGACAAGTTTATAGAGTTTGCACGTTCCGTAGCAGATGAAGGTGATAGGATTCGACGTCCGTGTCGTGGTTGCAAAAACATATATTTGAAGACCACAAATATGGTGAAAAATGATTTGATCATAACTGGGTTTGATCGTAGTTACACTCGATGGGTATATCATGGAGAAGAGTGTGTATCACTACCATTTAATGAGGCCACTCTTGTCAATAATGATCATGTTATGTCAGAAGATGAAAATGATGATGATGAATATTTGGATGAAGATGTTGATGAGATTCAAGAAATTTTAGGGGATGTTTATAGGGGAACACTTGGGGACACTGATTTTGGAGAAGCATCTACTGGTGATGATATTCAATTAGGCGACATGACGTCAAAAAAGTTTAATAAGTTGTTGGGTGATGCACAATGTCCACTTTATCCTGGTTGTGAAAAGTTCTCTAAGTTGAATTTCATTGTGAAATTGTATCATTTGAAGACAATAAATCGGTGGAGTAATAAATCAATGGATATGTTGCTTGACTTATTGAAAAAAGCATTTCCTTCTGGAGAAACATTACCTGAATCACATTATGAGGCGAAAACCTTATTGCGAGATTTGGGAATTGGCTATAATTGTATACATGCATGTAAAAATGATTGTGTATTATTTTGGAAGGAGCATGATGATGCAGAAACGTGCCCTAATTGTGGTGAATCTAGGTGGAAGTCTAACCTAGCTAAGGGTAAGAAAATTCCACAAAAGGTGTTGCGACACTTTCCCTTAAAATCGAGATTGCAAAGGTTATTCATGTCATGCAATATAGCTAAAGATATGAAATGGCATAAAGAAAAACATGCTTCTGATGAAAATGCTTTGAGGCATCCCGCCGACGCTGAAGCTTGGAAAGAATTTGACAATGAGCATGATTGGTTTGCACAAGATTCTAGAAATGTCCGTCTTGGGTTGGCAACAGATGGTTTTAATCCATTTGGTAACATGAGTACCTCTTACAGTATGTGGCCAGTAGTACTTACCCCATACAATTTACCACCTTGGATTTGTATGAAAGAATCATTTTTCATGATGAGTTTGCTTATTCCAGGACCCAAAGCACTCGGAAATAATATTGATGTGTATTTACGACCATTAATCGATGAGTTGAAAGAATTATGGGAATATGGTATATGGGCATATGATGCATCAATAAATCAACATTTTCAGTTGCATGCAGCGGTTTTATGGGCAATAAATGACTTTCCTGCGTATGCAAATTTGTCTGGGTGGAGCACAAAAGGGAAGTTGGCATGTCCTACATGCAATAGTGAGACATGTTCACTAACATTGAAGCACGGAAGAAAAATTTGTTACATGGGTCATCGTCGTTTTTTGCCAACTAATCATAGTTGGCGAAAAAAAACCATGACGTTTGATGGTAAACAAGACCGTAGGTTACCACCAAAAAGGTTATCTGGGGAAGATGTATTAGAGCAGCTGAGTAACATTAAAGAGGTTAAATTTGGGAGGGTGTCACGTTTGAACAAGAGGAAGCGCACTGAAATGGAGCTTAATTGGACAAAGAAGAGCATTTTCTTTGAGTTATCGTACTGGCACACTCTCAAGTTGCGACACAATTTGGATGTCATGCACATTGAAAAGAATATATGCGAAAATGTATTAGGAACATTGATGAACATTGAAAAAAAAACGAAGGATAATGTTAAGTCTCGCATGGATCTAGAAGCAATGGGTTTAAGGAAAGAGTTGCACTTGCAACCACGTGGTGATTCTTATGTTATGCCACCTGCATGTTACACATTATCTAAAGTTGAGAAAAGGAGTTTGTGTGACTGGTTAAAATCAGTAAAATTTCCTGATGGCTATGCTTCCAATATTTCTCGATGTGTAAATGTCGAGACTTGTAGTTTATCAGGCATGAAGAGCCATGATTGTCACGTCTTCCTACAACGGCTACTTCCAGTTGCAATTCGTGGCTACTTACGAAAGGATGTTAGCGATGCAGTAATTGAGTTGGGGTTATTTTTCAAGGAATTGTGTTCCAAAACATTATGCCCAGAAAATTTATGCCAAATGGAGAAAGACATTGTTGTAATCCTTTGTAAACTTGAAAGAATATTTCCTCCATCATTTTTTGATGTTATGGTCCACTTAGCCATTCACTTACCTCAGGAAGCAAAGCTTGGTGGACCCGTTCAATATCGATGGATGTATCCAATTGAAAGGTGATGTGTATTCCATATTATCACCTAGTGCATTTTTTTATATCCATTGTATTTAATGGATTCTTTGTGTGAACAGATTCCTTCACACTCTTAAACAAAATGTGAGGAATAAAGCGCGTCCAGAAGGCTCAATTGCTGAGGCGTACATTGATGCTGAGTGCCTCACATTTTGTTCCATGTATCTTCATGGGATTGAAACTAGATTTAACAGAGATGAACGTAATGCTGATGCAGGGGAGCGAGATGGGCCTAAATTAATCTCTGTATTTGGAGATACTGCACGAGTATTAGGATCCCCAAAATATGAAAGTCTTAATCTGGAAGAGTCAACAAAAGCACGGTGGTATGTGTTGAACAATTGTGAGGAAATTGAACCATATTTGAAGTAAGATATCTCTCTAATTCATAGAAGTCACGTTTTGGTATATTATGTTTTATACTTATATTTATCTCGTACATAGTGAACATATCGAAGAGATGAAGATGCGTTACCCTACCAATTATGAGCAAATGCATCAAGGCCAATTTCCCAAGTGGTTTGAACATCGAGTAAGCATTAGTTTCATTTAATCTTCAAATTTGATTGTAATACTATCTTATTTGTAAACTTACGATCCTATTTGAAATATTATGTAATAGATGAAGTCATTGCACGATCATAATTCTGTAGAAGCAAATAATCAACTTTACTCATTAGCGTGTGGTTTTGATCGACGAGTTTCGAGATATTCAGGTTGCATTGTAAACGGGATTAGATTCCACACGCAAGACCGTGATAGCAATCGAACTACACAAAACTACGGTGTTGTTGTTCCAGGCACGCATAAAGGCAAAGAAGTTGATTTTTATGGTGTTTTGATAGATGTTTTCGAGTTAAATTATTGCATGGGTAATCGCGTTTACTTATTCAAGTGTAATTGGTGGGACATCGAAAACAAAAAACATGGAATTCAGACAGATGGCCACTTTACGAGCATCAATTTATCTCATAAATGGTATAAAAGTGACCCGTTTATCCTAGCAAGCCAAGCTCAACAAGTATTTTACCTTGAGGATACCACTAAAGTAGGGACTTCTTGGCATGTAGTACAGAAAATAAAGCCTAGAAATGTATATGATGTTCCTGAGCCAGAGAAGGAGGATATTGAAGAACATGTGAATGAAACATTGTTGGGTGATGCATATCAAGAAGACTTGTCCACAGGGGGTAATGTGAATGTATTGCATGATGATGTTGATGTGGTACCGTTGCATAGAAATGATATACAAGCAGACCATGTTGAAGCCTCAATCATACATGATAAGCAAAATATGGCTTTAGTTGATGATGATGAAATTGATGAGTTGGAGGACATAATCGATAGTAATGATAGTAATGAAGGACTACCATTTCCAAGTGATAGCGACACAGAAGAGGAATATTGATTTATATGCGGTAGTGTTCTGTGTAATAAGGTGATTTAAAGATTTTTTTTATTTTTTATTTTCAAATGCTGTTAAAAAGTGCAAATTCAAATGTTATGATAATAATTTCTTTCATATGGCTATATTTAATATTATTTTATGTTCTTAGTGTTCGTAATTATTATGAAATGTCTATTGAAATCTTTGACTTATTGTTCATCAATGTCACAGGATACTATGGCACCAGGAAGATCAAGATCTAATGTTGGATCCATTTCTTTGCCACGCCGATCACAGCCGGAGTTGGATCAATCTCCACAACATGAGCTAAACCCTTCACTTCTTTCCGAATCTTCTGTCAATCCGACCAGGGTTTCTATCAATTCGAATAGATCTATCAGACGTAACACTTTATGTAAGCTTGAACTTCTTTTTTTTCGTGGTTTTGTCAATCCTGTTATGGTTCAAGTAGTTAATATATGTAATTTTTTTCATAGCATCATCAATGAATAAAAAAGGACGTGGTAGGAGTCGTGGATTATCGCTACAAAAGTTAACGCGCTGTGGTAACAAGGTGCACGTTGATATCCCGGCCGATTACATTAGACCTGTTGGTATTTATGCTTCAGAGTTTACTGCAGAGGTTGGCATTTTAGCTCGAACCTTGATCCCGGCATCAAGTATGTGGCGAGATGTCAAGGTGGTTGACAAAGAACACATTTATCAATGTTTGAAGGCAAGTTCTAAGTTATTATAAGTATTTTTATTGTATTTTGTTCATTTGTTGTTGAAAACATATATTAGTATTCAATTTGTTGTTTACTACTTTGCAGGATAAGTTTGAAATTGATACAAGTGATCCTCATGTCATTCTCACTATTGATGACATGATTCAACATCGCCTATCTGATTATCGGTCAGACTTATACAAACATTATAAGAAGTTTGATACACGTGAGAAAGCACTTCAGAATGCACCATTAGAAGTTACGACTGATGAATGGAAAGTCCTCTGTGAACGATTTAGTTCAGAGAAATTTCAGGTAATCTACATATCTGTATATAAATTATTAATTTTAAATGATAAAGCTAAATATGCATATTCTTATAGACTACAAATCCTTACATATAATTCCATTATATTGTTTAACGTTGTACACAGAAAAGAAGCAAAATAAATTCTCAAAATAAGAAAAATGGTGAATTGCCTCATACCTCAGGTTCCAAGTCATTTGTTCGAAATCTATATGATAAGGTAAGATTCTTAATTGCGTTAATTTTTATCATATCTTATATCACATATCATTCATTACAATGTGTTATAACTGCGCAGCGAAATCCAGAGACTGGCCAAGTGCCTAGTGAGATAGATCATTACAAGAATGTATATTGTCGAAAAATGGGAGAATGGGTTCACGTGTCAGCGGAGGCTAATTGGGTAAGAAATTGACTAGAAATTAAATTATATAGGCGTTTAAGTTGTATCTTATCAACTTTTAATTGTGTTATCACAGCAAAATATGGAGCTAATGCGCAATGAACCAACACCAGATGGTACTAAAAGGAGTGAATTGGAGATCATGACTGAGGTCCTTGGGACAAAATCAGGATATGTACGTGGGCTAGGGTTAGAATCTGAGTAGTTTAACTGTGAAGCCACCTTTGCTCTCTTGTGTGGTAGTATTTGACACGGTGTGACTCAAAGATTGAAAGGGTTCTTGAACCCATCTTTTGTGTTAGCTTTATTTCCTAGAATTATGGAATGGGATTCTCAATGAGATATAGATTACAAGATATAGACAGATTGAAAGGAGGCTGACACTATTTTCCCCGAAAATAACACCAACAAAAGATACCATCTCAAACAAAAAGAACCTCCTCCTAACAGCTTACATAACCCTTGAATCGGACACCTTGGCACTCCATAAACACCCTACACCAGCTGAATAACAAACTTTTGATTTCTAAGATACAAACATGCATGTAACTCTCTTTTTTCTCAATGAGTTTTCTATCCCATTCCAACAATAGTTTCACTGCACTGCAAAATATTCTTTGTTAAAATTCTTGGAAAAACTTATCAGATGTCTGGAACCAGTTAGCCAGACATTAATGGTATGCCAAGGGTCATCTATTTGGCAATCCATTGGCTAGGTGCTGGATAAGGGGTCTGTACTTTTTCAACTGTTACAGGAGAATGGAAGATTGTTTTGTGCTTTACTGCTTTTACATCACAAATTTTCAGTTTGCTTTTCTAGGTTATTTCTTGCTGATGCAAGCAGCTCATTCCTGCAGCAATTCTTTGTCTGTTGCGCAGTATAGATATATCTGGTTTCATTCATGCATAAGATGCTTGCTTTGGATTCATATACTTATTCCGTGCAGATATATACTTATTCATGCATATATATCTGGTTTCTTATACTTATTCCATGCAGATATATATCTGGATTCATATACTTATTATGTGCAGATATATATCTGGTTTCATTCAGTGCAGATATATACTTATTCATGCATAAGATGCTTGCTGATTTGTGTGCTATTGTGTGCTGATTTGTGTGCTATTGTGTACTGATTTGTGTGCTGATCTCTGAAGCATAGTCTTGTTGCTGTATGACAAGACTATTGTGTGCTGATTTGTGGAGTATGACAGCATAGTCTTATGCTATTTGTGTGCTGATTGTGTGCTGTATTGTGTGCTGATTTGTGAAGCATAGTCTTGTTGCTGTATGACAGCAACTTTGACAGTGGGCTAGACTACCAACATCCATGTCAAACCTATAGTCACAATCATATACTTAATGAATACAGTCGTTTCTTATAACCTATAGCCACAGTAATTTAGGCGTAGTCATATAACCTATATAGTTGTGTCCTATATAGTTGAAAAAGAACACTATAAGAGTATTATATAGTGTCCTATAAGAGTATTATAGTGTCCTATATGAATACTACCATAACTATAAGAGTATTCATACTATATGGTAGTATTCATATAACTATATAGTGTTCTATATACTAATTTAAACGTGTCCTATATAGTGTTCATATGTAGATGTATATACTATGCATAAGGATATATGGTAGCGTTCTATAAATATATGGTAGTGTTCTATATACTTTGCATAAGGATATATATGGTAGTGTTCAGGACATTTTTAGTTATAATACATTGCATAAGGATATAGTCTTATGTAATCCAACATGCTTACAATATGATTACCATATCTTTTGGCTAATTGAAAGATTGTTTTATTTTCAGAGATGAGAGCAATATTAATGGAGTCGAGGAGAGCGACAATGATGAGAATCACTAGAAAAGATATTATTGTTTGAAGAAAGTACACCTCGAAGTCATCTGGCTACTCAACCAAGTTGTGGGTGTTGTTTAGCATGCATATGCCGAAGAACTTTTGAATTCCACTATGACGGAATTAATATTTACTTGATTTTTAGAAATTATTTATTGAATTTTAATTGATACGAAGTTTGTAGGATTGTTAGTGGAGCTTAAAGATTGTTTTGATGATTATATTGTTAGACTTAATTTTCAAGATTTGTTCTATGACAGATTCGGTTAATTTTTGCATAAGATTGTTGATAAAATATCTAATGTTGGTTGAAGAGTAGTCAACAATTTGGCGACAAAAAATTGAAGGAAAATTTATAACCAAATCATTCCTTGATTAAAGTAGTTTAACATGTTTTTTAAAGACAATTTTTCTTGGTATAAAACCAACAATTTGTCATGGTATTAAACTATTTCTGACGAAAACTATGTTGGTATTCATTAAATTTTCCTACAAAATTTTCTTGGAAAATGTTCAACTATTTGTTGTTTATTCTAAGCCTTTTTCAAGGAACATTTCATGGTTAAATATATTATACATTTATCAAGGAATAATGTTTTCTTGATGAAAGTATATTGTTTAGCTACAAAATTGTGTTTCCTTGGTATATATGCTTATGTGTTTATCAACAATTTTTTTTCTTGGTATAGGTAAATACCTCTTCCCACAAAAATCACCCTTGGATTTACGAACCCTTTTCTGCAACAAAATGAATTGTTGGTAAAGATGTTTAATTTTTAACAACGAATTTCCTTGGTAATTACTAACGATACCTATGAAAACTTTCGTTGATATACATGCATTTTACCAACGAAAAAGTTCTATGATAAAGGTTGTTACCTTTGCCAACGCCAATTTTCCTTGATGATTTTAAGATTTTTCAAGAAAAAATTCATAGGTAAATAAAATAGATTTTGCAACAAACAATTTGTTGGTAAATACATTTGATTTTTACCAACGAATTTCCTTGGTAGTTGTTAGTATTACCAACAAAATATTTCCTTGACTTAGCATTCCATTTACCAACAAAAACTGTAATTCCTTGGCAAATACCTTTAGCTATGGGGATGCCTCCAGGAACCCACCAACGAATTTTTTCCTTGTTAAAAATATTTTTCAACAAAATTTTGAGCTTTGTCAAGGATATTTTTTCTTGAAAAATGCCGTAATTGTTGTAGTGACTTGCGAACCATTCTAGAACACATCTGGGATGGGTTTTAACTGTTCCTAGGTGCTTATCTGGTGTAGTGTGATGATATTACCCGTACTGTCGAACTGGGATTGAACATATGACCTTAGGATCCAATAAAACATGTGACTTGATTTTCCTGTGAAAAATAATAAATGAAACAAGAAAGACTCAATTTGCAGTGACAAAAATAAATTGACTATATATAAAGTATTACAATCCATGTTTTATTTGATAAAAATTAGTAAAATGGTAGATAAAAGAGTACTCAAATAATGGGAACTATACAACCATTTCAAGTTGATAAGTTTTTGCGAAAGGTTTATAATTAAAATAAAGGATAAAAGTTTTACTTATCATAACATTTTTTGTGAAGATAATATTGGTTTGTGTGTGGTTTGACTATAAGTGATTATAAGCTCTGTTAGTTTAAAATAATTTATGGAAGTAATTCCTATTAAATGAAAACCCAAACAAAAATTATTTTTTATTCAAACCTCCGGAAGGGAGGGGCATTTATGGGATGTCAAATCTTTCTTAGTTGCGTGAGGATAGGAAACAAGGTTTTGAAATTAGGTTCTGTAACCAGGATGATGTAACTTCATTAGAGAAAAAAATTTATAATCTCGAGATACACAAGTACTTTGGGGATTTTATCATTTTTTGAAGATTACGTCACGTTACTCTAGTTGTGAAACATGGTTGCAAAAACTTGGTTTCCTAGCATTTTTGTAGATTCTTATCCATTTAAAAAATAGTTTAGATTTTGCAATTTTATGAACTTTCAGGCTATAGTTAGATGTTAGACATTTACCATCTCCATGGGTTCTAAATACTTAAAATACATTGATCAAGAGTATTTAAATGGTGGGTGGGAGCAGATATTGCTCAATAACAACCTTCAAAATGACTAGATAAAAAATTTCTAAATTAAACTTGGGAAGGGGTATTCTAATAGAAGTCTTATTAGACAAGTAAATTGAATACTCAACTTCTGCAATTTATGTAAGTACTTAGGTTTATTAAATTTCAAGGATTTGTAGCAAATATTTACATGTTCTCAAGGAGACGAATTCTAGCGGATGAGCTAGCAAATATTGCACAATAAAATAAATTGGGTTTATGACTCGGCCACTCTTCCAAGGATCCCAAAGTTATTGTTGCGTTGGATTAGTCATATAATGCATATATTCGCAAGCCTAAATAGGACATTTTGGTTTTTTTATTTTTTGTTTTATGTTGTATCCCCTCGGCGAATTTTATGGCTTTGATTCCTAAAATTGAGAATCCTGGTTCCTTCTCTGATTTTCGCTCAATCAGTCTGTGCAATGTGATCTATAAGATCTTCAGAAAAATCCTTTGCAATAGGCTGGTAGTTATCTTGCCAAGTTTGATTTCTCTGGAGCAGGGGGCTTTTGTCAAAGGCAGATTCATTGGTGAAAATATTGGCCTGGCGCAGGAATTGATTAGAGACATTAACAGGAAGGTTTTTGGAGGCAATGTGGTACTGAAAATTGACATGGAGAAAGCATATGATAGAATGGAATGGAGCTTCTTGATCGCAGTTCTTAAAAAATTTGGCTTTAATGGTAAATTCTGCCATCTCATCTCCAACTGTATCGCTTTTTGTGGATTTTCGATTCTGCTCCAGGGAGCCTACAAAGGTTTTGTCCGATCCACTAGGGATTTAAGGCAAGGAGACCCTCTCTCCCCTTTCCTTTTCATTATTGCCTCTGAAGTTTTGAGTAGGGGATTGAAAACAGCTTTTGAGCGTGGCAAAATTGGGTATTATTATACTCCCAGAAACTGCAGTCCTATTTCTCACATTCTGTATACAGATGACACTTTGATCTTCCTAAATGGCAGAAAGTCTTCAGTCATGGGTTGCATGGAGTTCCTGCGACGATATTGTTCGATCTCGGGGCAGAAAATTAATGCGGGTAAAAGTTCTTTTACCCTGGATGACAAGGCAGCTACAGAGCGCATTGTGGAGCTGAAGAGCTGTACAGGCTTTAATTTTCAGGTTGCTCCATTGAAGTATTTGGGCGGGCCAGTGTTCCAAGGGAGGGTTAAAATCTCATATTTTGAAGATCTAATTACTAAGATTCAGGCTCGTATCCAGGGATGGAAGGCAAAATTGTTATCTCCAGGGGGGAGATTAATCTTGATTAAGCACGTCCTTAGCTCAATCCCTATTTATATTCTTAGTACCATGTGTGTACAAAGGGCAGTTTTATCACGAATTAATAGTTTGCTGGCGAATTTCTTTTGGGGGGATTGTGAAGGTCGTCTAAAGAAAAAATGGGTGTCATGGGCTAAAATTTGTTTTCCACAGGCGGAAGAAGGTTTGGGTGTTAGAGACTTGACGGTTGTGATGGAGGCTTTTCGAATTAAGGCTCTTTGGAGACTTCTTACTTCGGACTCCTTATGGGCCACTTTTATGAGGAGCAAATACTGGCTACGAGGCGTTGCTTTGAATAGTCAACCTGTGAAAAGTGGGTCTTCTCCCTTCTTTAAAGAGATCATGTTTGGGCGACTCGTTTTGGCGCATTGGCATGGGGGATATCAATTTCTTTAAGGAAAATTGGAACATGGTGGCTTCTTTCAGGAGATCTCTTTTTGCTGCTAGATTACGTGGTGAGGCCCATGAGGAGGACACGTGTGTGTGGACTCCAACTCAGAATGGGCTTTTTTCCATACAGTTGGCCTATGAAC
Organism: Berberis vulgaris; assembly: GCA_963556465.1. NCBI lineage: Eukaryota > Viridiplantae > Streptophyta > Magnoliopsida > Ranunculales > Berberidaceae > Berberis > Berberis vulgaris. Next base: position 64,076,579 of record OY747131.1, read on the forward strand.
TGTTACGGAAACATGGGAAGGTAAATGCATTAAGTCCAAAGCTTTGGCACGACATTCTTCCTTCCAGAATATCAGTCTTTGTTTGGAAATTACTCCGTAGAGGAATACCAGTGGATGGGGAATTATTCAAATGTGGTTTGAGTCTGGCCTCTAGATGCCGTTGTTGCAACTCGCCAAAGCGAGAATCCTTGAATCATCTCTTCCTAGACGGGGAACTGGCGATGCAGGTGTGGAGTCACTTTGACAGGATTTTTGACGTGCATATACGGCGACCAGCAGAAATCTCAACGGTGCTAGTAGTTTGGTTCAAGAGAGCACACCACAATTCGCAGTCAGGTGTGTTATTTTTTCTCACTCCTATGTTCATTTTATGGGAAATTTGGAAACAAAGATGCAAATGTGTGTATGAAAATGTTTCCCCAAATCCCGCCTTTGCAATTTTGAACATTAGGTGTCAGTTGCGACTGGCAAATTCTTTTTTACTCCCCAAGCGAGTTAGCAGTAACAAGGCCCCCCTACGGGCTTTGGGGTTGGATGTGCTACCCGTTAGAAGGAAGTGTGTTAGAATTGTTTTTTGGCTCCCCCCCGCCCATTGATTTTGTTGCGCTTAAGTGGACGGTTCCTCCCGCAAGGACAATGCATCCGGCGGTGTTATTATCAGAGACCCTCGGGGTTTCGGCGTTGTGGGCAAACAATTTTTTTTCGGTGAAGGAACCAACAATAAAGCGGAAATATTGGCTCTTGTGGAGGGCCTCCGCCTTTGCCTCGCCTGGGGTTTCAAAAAGGTAGTAGTCCAAACGGACTCGAAGCTTGTTTATGGTTGGCTTAAGGAGATTCTGAAAATTCCATGGCATTTGGAGAATATTTTGAAAAAAATTAAGTTGTTGGCAGCGACAATGAGGTTAGATTGCCATCATATCTATAGGGAGGCCAATGCGGTGGCGGACGCGTTAGCTGATAGAGCACAACGAGACCATAGGACTGTTTCTTTCGATGGGACTGATTTTCCTAGGAGAGTGGCAGGACTGATTAGGCTTGACAGATTGCATACGGCGTACATTCGCCATGGGGAAGCGTAGAGGTAACTTTTTCGTCTACTCGCGGCTTTTCGGATGCGTCGGGGCGAATTTCGGCTTGTGGGATGATTGCGTCCCGTAGTTATGGTGTGGTCTGCAGGGGCGAAACGGTCAGCAGGCTTTTGGTCAGGACTGCAGGCTTTTGGTCGGATGTTTGCAGAATGTCAGGACTGCAGGTTTTTGGTCGGCAGGGGCGAAACAGGACTGAAGCTTTTCGGTCCCTGTTTCTATCAGTTTTCGGCTCTGAAAACAGGGGCGGGAATGCGGCTTGCTTTGGACTGCGGGATCGCAAGAAGCGTTTCTGTAATGCTTGCACAGGTATGATGATAGCAGGTATGATGACAGCAATGACAGCAGGTGTTATGTCAGCAGTTGATACTTCAGCTTTGGTGTTTGCTATGTTTTGCATTTATGTTTTTTGGCTTATGGTTTCGGTCCAATTTTTATTTGGTTTTTTCACGGGTAAAGTCGTCATGTACCCCCGTTTTGATTGTAAATCAATTTTTTGACAAGTAATTAAGGTCTGGCATTCCAGAGGTGCCCCTCCCCACTGGAGGTTTTAATTTAAAAAAAAAAAAAAAAAAAAAAAGTCGTTATTGAATCTTTGTTTTTATATAATTAAGAACAAAAATGCTAGGAAACTACGTTTTTGCAACCATGTTTCGCAACTAAGGTGACGTGGCGTGATCTTAAAAGAATAATGAAATCCTCAGAGTGTTTATGTGTATCTCGAGATGGTAAAAAATCTCTTCTAATGAAACCACATCATCCTGATTATAGAACCTAGTTGTAAAACCTGATTTTCTAGCCTCACTCTAATATCTAATTGACTAATTATAAATTTTTGAAATCTGGTTCGATAAAAAGTAAAGCAAAATCAAACACATGATTGATGACTAAAACTAACCAAACTAATCAGTTTTAGTAATACATAAGTTCTCATTATCTCGAAACAAAGGTAATCAACAATTAATATTCCACAAATTTTAGAAATTGATAAAAAAAAAAAATTATCATGATTCAAACTAAATTTAAAGCCCTAATTGTAGCACTTGGTCACTTGTTCTTGAAAATGGAAATGAAATCGAGCTCATAGACCAGGCAATATATAACTAATAATCAAGAAGTGTCATGCATATTTACATGTGTAGAGACATCTAGAATCAATTACTTTGTATTTAAATCTAGGTTTTCCGTGAAGTTGTTACCAATGTTGCAAATTAGGAGTTTTCACGTTTTGCCCATTATTTCTCTTAAAATTACCCAACCTCATAAGACACTCCAACTCGTGCAGCCCAGGGATTTCCATATTACCCTTAAGATACGCCCATCTCTATACTTACTTCTTGATTAAGAGGCCAAATTAAAACTCTAAGTGGAAGCTTGAGATTAAAGATTGATTCCATTTTATTATTGTAATATCCATAAAATAGGCATGTGTATTTTTACAAAATTAATGGATGCTTATGGTATTTGTGTGTTCTTTTACCTTTTTAATTAAAAATTCGGGTGCATCATGAGAATCACAAAGATTGCATTTTTTTAGTGGGTTAATTAAATGGGCAATCTTTTGATGGTTGAACCAAGTTTCACCTGCAAATTCTGATGATTTCAATATGTTTTACTCTATTTAGACGTCATTTTCATTTTTGTAAAGAACTTTACTCTTTGTACTCTCAATTTTTGTATACGGCGTATGATAAATGTCCTATCGTTAATGTCCAACATGTCACACCTATGTCATTGTTGTTTGGGCTAAAATCTGAAATTTTGAATTCGAGTTAGAAAATTCATAACCCCGATGGTAAATGTTGACTTGAAAATTAAGGCCCATGAGTCCAATTTAAATTAAGCTTCTTCATTTTTGTTAATTTAAGAACCTGAGTTCGATGATGTGGAGTTGTAACCAACATGTTTTTGAGATGCGATGAGGAAGTTATTTGCTTGTAACTACTCCTAAGTCTATAAATATGACTCAAAGTTCATTTCTATATTTTAGAAAGACACTTCCCAACAAAAGAATTCATTTCATACAAAATCAAATCAGATTTTATTTTTATTGTATATTTTCAATTTTTTAAATTCTTACAATTTACCTTCAAGCAATTTATCCTTTAAGGTTTGCATTTCCATTCCTTTACAATTTCTGCACTTTACTTATCAACTGAATTTTCGGGGATCAAGATTGAACATGTCAACCGTAAAGGAAATCAAGCCAGCGATTGGTTAAAGTGCAAGAACAGTCTTTTGGTGTTACGACCTGCTCTTAAATGAAATTGTGCAAATCCTATATGATGATTTAATAGGTAGGCACACCTTCAGATTTTGTCATATTAGTGTGTACTACTCCTATTAATTAATAAATGAAGTCTTCTATCCAAAAAACAATATGTTGCTTCTATCATGATCCAATTTTAGACACCACGCATTTCAAACAAACTCCCTTTTCAAAATCATCATAAACATTTATGGATAATTTGAACTCTGGCTCCCATTAGTTGATAGGTATATCACTTTGGTCTCCAAAATTTACCCTAATATCAGTCTAATCCCTAAAATGGACAAAAACTCCCCAGTCATAAACGTTGACCGATTAAGACCAATTTGAAGACAAAAAACCTCTGCCATCTCTTCCACAGAAATAACAATTTCCTTTTTCCTGAAGAGAAAATACCTGAATTCATTGCTTGTTTTCTGTTGTTTGATTGTCACATGGAAAATGATTATTTTCCAGTTAAGTGGTGTTTGATTGCTACCAATTTTCTCTGGAAAACTTTTTCTTGTGATAAATAATGGTAACAATAATGATAATAATAATAAATATTAATATTATTTTTATTTTTATTATTATTATTATTATAAATGGTAAATAATCACTTTCTGATGACTAAATTTCAGCGCAAAACATTACACTAAAAGTGTCAAACACTACACCAAGACTTTGTCAAAACACAAAACAAAAATTAATAGAAAGTAGAACTGATGGTTTCCAATACTAGACTTGAATTTTAGTAACATCACACATTCTTCTTATTTTACCAATATCCGGACGTTACCAACCATGGAATTAGAATGCAACAGTCAAAAAATAAAAATTATTAGGATAATGTTCCTTGAATTCGGTGCATTCCCTTTGAAATGTAGAGAACATTATATCATCCTAAGGTGTGTAGAAATAACCGAAGGCATTGAACCTAGGTTTTTCTTCTCATCCTTTATGTGCGTTTCCACTGTTTTGCCCCCATTAAGCATATATATTAATCGATGATACACCAAAACGTCATTTCTTCGTATACGTGTCATTATGATCTCAAGGAATAACAAGCCCAAGCATCATTCTAGCACTGATCCGGCCCAAGCAGCATCAAGCCCGTTAAGTGCAGTTCATCAGCCAAACTCGAATTATTGTGTCCTGCTAAGCCCACGCGTCTCACAGTCATCCCCAATACTCGTAAGGCTTATTGAGGCAAATATCTCGGGAATCGGCTTCGGACGAGCAAGCCAACAATCCTTTGTCTCCAACTAGGAAATAAATACCAGAGTATACGTCATACGTGGAAACTTTCGCGTATGAACAACACTCCAATGGGGAACTATCTCCCGTGTATCTAGGAGTACAGATCTAACAGGGAAACTTCCCTCCACAAGATGACTCCTAATTAGATAAAGATCTCTAAGAAGATTTTTTTCCCTAAACTACGCCACCGATGGCTTGGCCGAACTAGGACTCTAGCACTATAAATAAGACAGAAGGTTGGTGAATAAATGTACGCTACAAATTCTCTGTTTATAGAGTTAAGCATTCATCAGAGCCCTGTCTGACTTAAACATCGGAGTGCCATCGGCCACCAAAATGGTGGTCCGTGGCTCACGTGCGTTCCTTGTGCAGGTCAAGGTCAAGCAGGATACAAAAATCTACTGCATCAATTTGGCACCGTCCGTGTGGACGACAAAGTTCCTCAAAGAGAACAGTAGCACCGCCTTTTCCAAAGAATCGACGAAATGGTGACAAGGTCTCTCAACGATGGAGACGATATGGAAATCCCAAACGCTCGAAGTAGCAGAACGTCGCCCGCTCCAACACCACTGCAACCATGGGAGAAATCTTTGCAGACCCCTGTACCGACTGTAGCCATTGCAGACCCAAGGGCGAATCTACTGTCAATTCATATACAACAGATCCTGCAAACAATGAAGATACTCAAATCCATGAAGCAAAGGTCAGATGAAACGTTGAGGGCATACGTCACGCGCTTCAATGACGAATTGACTCTCGTCAGCGGTTGTAACGATGCAACAACAGTCGCAGCCTTCACCGATGGTATGAGGAATGACAAGTTTTATAACTTTCTAACTTTGGACCCCCCCCCCCCCCCCCCCGGTCGAATATGGCGGACTTGTTGAAACAAACACAGAATTACATCATTTTAGACAAGGAGCTAACCGCCAGGAAAAGGCGGAATTCGAGGAGAAACCCTCTGTCCCTAGAGATGTGAAAGAAAGGGACGAATCGGCAGGCATGGTATATCTTCCGTGGGGTACATTCCAAATCCGAACAATCAAACAGGTCCCGAAAAGGGGCCCTAAGGGAGATGAAGGTCCGAGTGATATGCAACAACCAACAAGTATCACGCACACGGAGCCATGATCCTCTTATATCACTAGCCTTTACGGACAAGGACCTCCGGGGCATCCAACTTCCACATAATGATGCTCTGGTAATCACAATCTCCCTAACAAGCTGGGAAGTAAGGATTTCATTGGTGGACACCGGGAGCTCATTGAACGTTCTATTCCTCAGCACGTTTTGCAACATACAGCCAAAGGAAGATATCCTAACTCTTGATAGTTGTCCGATGATTGGATTCAGCAACGAAAAACGCTCATCGGTGTGAAAGTTACAACTAACAGTGGTCGCGGGAGAGCCACTGCTTCAGAAAATTATGTTTAAGGAATTTATTGTAATCAACGCACCGTCCACTTATAACGATGTTCTGGGGAGGCCTTGGCTCCACCAAATGGGAGCAGTAGTTTCCACTATGCACCAATGCATCAAGTACCCAACCAATCAAATAGTTGGTACCATACAAGGGGACCAAGCAGTGGCCAAAGAATGCCAATACGTGACCCCGCAACAACATGATAATCGTCAGCTGGTGACTAAGATCATGTCCAGGATAACTCTTAATCTTGCCAAAGAAGTCAGGATAAAACCACAAATCTCAGACGATGAAGCTTCAATAAGCCCCCGGGGCAAACCCAACGTTGGTCAGCCCGAGGAAGAAACTGTCATGATTTACCTCGACAACCCTTTCAACAACACAGTTGTTCAGATAGGTTCCCGCTTAAGCAAAGAATTAGTGGAGCATTCGACGAAGCTACTACAACAGAACCAGGACGTCTTCACCTGGACAATTCAAGACATGGCGGAAATTGACCCGTCAGTGATCACTCATCGCCTATAGGTGCATCCCACAAGGAAAACCATGCAGCAGAAGAAGATGCCCATGGCGCCTGAAAGAAAAAAATCATCAATGAGGAGGTACATTGGTTACTCAATGCGAACATGATTAAGGAAGCGCGATACCCGGACTGGCTGGCAATCACCATACTGGTAAGAAATAAAAATGGGAAGTGAAGAGTCTGCGTAGACTACACGAACTTGAACAAGACGTGCCCAAAATTCAGCTTCCCACTTCCCCGCATCGATCAGATCGTGGATGCCACATCTGGACATAGCCTTCTGAGCTTCATGGATGCTTATTTGGACTACAACCAGATATTAATGCACCCCCAAATCAAGAAAATACCTCTTTCATAACTGAAAGAGGAATATATTGTTACAGGGTGATGTCGTTCGGCGTGAAGAACGCAGGTACGACGTATCAACGACGGGTGAACCGGATGTTCAAAGAGCAAATCGGCAAGAGCATGGACATCTACATAGATGATATGCTGGTCAAGATCCTCCACAGCCTCAACCATATAGCAGACCTCACTGAACCCTTCAGTCAACTCTAAAAGTATCGGATGAAACTCAACCCACAAAAGTGTACATTCGGGGTCGAGTCAGGAAAATTCCTAGGTTACATAGTGAACCAAAGGGGAATCGAAACTTATCCAAAATAGATCCAGACACTTCTCGACATGAAACCCCCTAGCAATATCATGGACATTTAGAGCCTGACTGGGAAGGTGGCAGCACTCAACAAGTTTATATCCAAATCATCCGACAAATGCTACCCTTTCTTCAAAATCCTGAGAGGAAGCAAAGGATTCTCATGGGATGAAGAGTGTAAGCAAGCCTTCCAAAATTTGAAGGCATACATGGGAAGCCTAGAACTACTCTCAAAATCGGTGATAGGAGAAACGTTTTACTTGTACTTGTCTGTCTCCAAGCACACTGTCAGTTTAGTCCTTGTGCGTAACGACCAAGGAATCCAAAGACCAGTGAACTATGCCAACAAGACCTTTGTGGAACCAGAGGCACACTACTCAAATCTGGAAAAATTAGCTCTGGCGTTGGTCATATCTTCGAGAAAATTGAGGCCTTATTTTCAGGCCCACTCTATAAAAGTTTTGATCAAGCACCCGCTCCGTACGGTACCGCACAAGCCAGAGTTATCTGGTAGAATAGTGAAATGGTAGGTAGAACTCAGACAATTTGATATAAGTTATGCCCCAAGGAGTGCCATCAATGCCCAAGCACTGGTGGACTTCATCGCAGAGTTTACAGACGGAGAGGAACCAATGGCAGACCTTTAGGCCCAATATTCAGACGATAAATGATGGACCTTGCATCGCAATGGGTCATCAACAAAGAAAGGAAGTGGAGCTGGAATCACCCTCCGCTCTCCAAGCGGTTACACCCTCTAGAAAGTTGTCAGGTTCGGTTTTTTCGCCTCAAACAACGAAGCTGAATATGAGGCCCTCCTATCCGGCCTAAAGCTAGCAAAGATGATTCAATTAACGGTGTATAGTGACTCAAGACTGATAGTCAACTAGGTCAAAGGAGAATTCAACAACAAAATCCCCGCATGATCAGGATAGTCAAGTTAACGGTGTATTGGCTTGTCTAGTCCAAATGACTTATTATGTGTGTGTGCGAGCCCCGTGTGTGCGTGTGTGGAGGGGAAATGATCAATACTATAGTAGTCAAACAACTTTTCATTTGTATATAAGAAACAAGTTTAACGAAGATGGTCATTTTAGAAAGTTTCCTTTATTTAATTAGAGCATCTCCAACAGTCTTCTTAGAAGTAATTCTTGGTCTATGTGGCGACATTTAGCTGGGGGCATGAAAAAAAATACACAAAAAGACTGCCAATGAAAGACTCCTTTCCTAGGTGGCATGAGAAGCCTCCAAGAAACTTCGCTTTACCAGTTAAATGTAGCCAGCTATTTTGGCTCCCTCAATCTTTGTTTAGCATCTTGCAGGCTACACCAACTTTTTACAGAAATTCTAAATGGCGAGGAAACGAGCGAGGAAAACAGCGAGGGCAGGGAGGTGGAGGGGGGGACCGTTCACCCCCTCGGGATGCTGGCAAAAAATGGTGACACGCATCCCGAGGTAGAGTGATCGGTCCCCCCTCCACCTCCCTCCCCTCGCTCGTTTCCTCGCCATGTAGAATCACTCAACTTTTTTACATTTCAAAACACTTTAAGCTATGCACCACACCCACTTTAAATATGAAGAAACATACAAAAATAGCGAAAGAATGGGTAAATAGTTCCTTATTTTATATTACATTATCAAATTTTGATAGCCTCCAAGGGAGGCCGTTAAAGATGTTTTTAGGCAATTCCAGTTTCTTCAGAAAGTTCCTCAAATTAATTAAACTGAATCGAGTCTTCCTCAAACAATTAGGAAAAGCAATGTAAGGTAAAATGGTTGGTGAAAGTAAGGTAAAATTAAATGACTAGAAAACTTTTTAAATTGACTCAATTACCCTTTATAATGTTAGATATACTCTTTTTGCAGTGTTGCTTTGCACCAGGTGTCTTTCTCAATAGAGAGAATGCCATGTAAAAAAGATGGCATGAATTAAATTGTGTAACATATTTGCTCAAGCATTAAAAGAGGTATGGCAATCAACTAATCAATTAATTACATTTTACACATGACGTTGTTAGCCTGTTATTTATGCAACTATCTTGAGATAGCTTAAAAAATTGTGTGGATTATCTCTCAAGTATCGGTGATTCTAAATGGCGAGGAAACGAGCGAGGAAGGGGGTGTGACCCTCATCCCCTCGTGATGTGCGCCAATGTGAATCTCAAGGGAGATGGGTCAAACCCCCCTCCCTCACCCGTTTCCTCGCCACCTAGAACAACTCCTTAAGTATGTTACACAACTTTGACTGATTCTAATCCTTTTGTCTAATAAAATATACTTTACAAGTTAAACCATCATAGACTATACATTTTCATAGTAAAATTTAATATCAAATTTGAACCGCAATGAACAAATCCCCAGGTTAGTATCTTATTTTAAATCTAACTTCTCCTATATTCGAATCCTTAAGTGTGGTATAGGATGATAAGGGGGATAATGTGGGAGATATTGACATGGGTTTTCCATCTCATCAACATCTATCCATTGGGGTTCTAGTTCAAAATCGGGTAAGAGCCCAAGTTCTGGTTCAACAAGGAATCCACCTAGGTCTTTGTGTTACATACTGCTGGTGCTACGTACTATTGAGACTTGTCACCGTTACGATCTGGGTAAAGGTGTCTCGTTATGAGATGCCTTATGCTCTAATTGATCCTTTGTGATTTACATAGTTCTTGAAGCGAAGCACAAGCATTGCACTTAAATGTCCTCAGCGTTAATGTTTGTCGAGCTGCATTGTTAGTGTGACGAGTCACTTTTCTAGTAACCACATTTATAAAATGTGAAACAACTCTAAAATGGATTCATGCTCCTCGTCCACAACTCTATAATCTTCAGGGTTGTACCTCGGATTTCTCCTTGCTAAGTGAGTTTGGGATCCCTGCAATAATTGGACTTTGAATGTAATTAAAAAGAGAACGTCTCGTAGGTAACACATTTGAAGTAATAGCATTAAAATAAGAGATTAATAAATAATTTTTTTAATGTCATCTATTATATTACTCTTAAAACTAAAAGATATGGCATCAAACTTCCTTCACATTCTTTCTTTTGGGATTAATAATTGAAAGCAATTTTGAAACAAATCTCGAAAGACAGTAATAGCAATAATAACAATAATAATAATTATTATAATAAAACAATAATTAATTATTATTATTATAATTAGTAATTATAAAAATAGTAGTAGTTATTGTATGCAAAGCTAATAAAAAATATGTTGATACTTGATATTTATTAAAACAAAATGAATTTGAGAGTTCTGATCAGACTCTCCAACAATTGCTAATGTTTTGTACTGAATTTTTTGTCTTAAAAAACGTGTAACAGTTGGCGATGGATAAAACTCTCATTTCAATACAAATTTTTGTTTCAAAATTTATTATGGATTTCGGAACGGTTAGTTCACATGCAAAAGCATTTACGCTTAAAAGATCAAAACTGCTTGAGCTGGAAGGATATTAATTGTTAATTTTCTACCTGGAACAATGACTTGACAATCCTGAAGTTGAAAAAGCATTCCAGAATCTTCGATTCTGAAATATTTAGAGGTGACAAAAAACCGCTTTTGATGTAATATTGGGACAGTTCCAAACTGTTAGAGAATATCCGCCACAAGATTTTTTGAAACACTTGCGAACCATTCTAGAACACATCCAGGATGGGTTTTAATCGTTCCTAGGTGTTTATCTGGTGTAGTGTGATGATATTACCTGCACTGTCGAACTGGGATTGAACCTATGACCTCAGGATCCAATAAAACATATGACTTGATTTCCCTGTGAAAAATAATAAATGAAACAAGAAAGACTCAATTTGCAGCGACAAAAATAAATTGACTAATATATAAAGTATTACAATCCATGTTTTATTTGATAAAAAAAATAATGAAATGGTAGATAAAAGAGTACTCAAAGAACGAGAACTATACAACCATTTCAGGTTGATAAGTTTTTGCGAAAGGTTTATTATTAAAATAAAGGATAAAAGTTTTACTTATCATAACATTTTTTGTGAAGATAATATTGGTTTGTGTGTGGTTTGACTATAGTGATTATAAGCTGTGTTAGTTTAAAATAATTTATGGAATTAATTCCAATTAAATGAAAACCCAAACCAAAATTATTTTTTATTCAAACCTTCGGACGGGAGGGACATTTATGGGATGTCAGACATTTCTTAGATTCTTATCCATTTAAAAACTAGTATAGATTTTGCAATTTTTGAACTTTCAGGCTATAGTTAGATGTTAAACATTTACCATCTCCATGGGTTCTAAATACCTAAAATACACTGATCAAGAGTATTTAAATACATTGATCAATGTATTTTAATGGTGGGTGGGAGTTGATATTGCTCAATAGCAACCTTCAAAATGACTAGATAAAAAATTTCTAAATTAAACTTGGAAAGGGCCATTCTAATAGAAGTCTTATTAGACAAGTAAATTGAATACTCAACTACTGCCAATTTATGCAAGTACTTAGGTTTATTAAATTTCAAGGATTTGTAGCAAATGTTTACATGTGCTCAAGGAGACAAATTTGGTAGCGGATGAGCTAGCAAATATTGCACAATTAGAGAAAAGAAATTGGGTTTATGACTCGGCCACTCTTCCAAGGATCCCAAAGTCATTGTTGTGTTGGATTAGTCATATAATGCATATATTCGCAAGCATAAATAGGACCTTTTGGTTTGTTTTTTTTTTACTTTGAATTTTTATTTTGTATCCGCTCGGGTAAAGTCGTTCTTGAATCTTTGTTTTTATATAATTAAAAACAAAAATGCTAAGAAATCAGGTTTTTGCAATCATGTTTTACAACTTAAATTCCCAAAGTGTTTATGTGTATCTCGGTATTGTAAAAAATTTCCTCTAATGAAGCCACATCATCCTGGTTACAGAACCTAGCTAGTTGCAAAACTTGGTTTCCTAGCCTCACTCTAAGATCTAATGGATTATAAATTTCTGAAATCTGGTTCGATAAAAAGTAAAGCAAAATCGATCACATGATTGATGACTAAAACTAACCAAACTAATCAGCTTTTGCAATACTTAAGATCTCATTATCTTGAAACAAAGGTAATCAACAATTAATATTCCACAAATTTTAGAAATTGATAAATAACAACTATCATGATTCAAACTAAATTTAAAGCCCTAATTGTAGCACTTGGTCACTTGTTCTTGAAAATGGAAATGAAATCGAGCTCATAAACCAGGCAGTAGATAGTATTAGTATGTAAAAAGAGATGGAAACGATAAAATCATATTCATGTTTCTCGCGAATTTAAAGAATATTATAAATAAAACGAGTGACATTGGAGAACATACCTATCGAGAGAAATGGGGAAAGTATAAAAAAGAAAATTGAACTTCACCTCTCTCATGTGACCGCTTAAAAGAAACTCAACAAAAGTGAATTGTATTAGCAATGGTGTGGTTTACCTATATATAGGCCAAAGAGGCAAATTGAATGGTCAAAATTGAATCACATGTGAATCAACCATTGGTCAAAGAAACAAAAATAACTAATAATCGAGAAGTGTCATGCATATTTACATGTGTAGAGACATCTAGAATCAATTACTTTGTATTTGGATCTAGGTTTTCCGTGACGTCGTTACCAATGTTGCAAATTAAGAGTTTTCACGTTTTGCCCATTATTTCTCTTAAAATTACCCAACCTCATAAGACACTCCAAGTGCCAAAATTTACATTTTATTTAGAGTTATTTCAAAAAATTTCAGACTTTTTCGTAAATTTTGAGGTATTTTTTTTTCTAATTATCATTTGTTGATTTTTTAAACCACCCCTTGATTTTCTAGTTATCATTTTTTCTAGGTATATATAGACTTTTTTGAAACCACTTCCTAATTTTCTAATTATATATTGATTTCATGTTTGTTTCATTTTTTGGTATTTAGGCTTCATTTAATGTATTTAATAAATTTATTTAATTGCCTCTTATTTCTTTACATATTTCAAATACTCTCGAAATTCATTATATATATATTTCATGTATCCTCGAAATTTTTACGTTTTTTCTTTACATACCGAAATATTTATCGAAATATTCTTAAAATCAGGAGATCAAAATTAACTCGAAAAATAAAATCACAATCCTTGCTTACGCCTGATGACGACAACTCACCAAGGGATCATCGCTCTACTACAGAAAATGATCACATAACTTGACTAGGTAAGCTTTGTCAATTCCAATTGATAACGACGACTTCTGGAGCATCCCGACACCTAGTCTTCTATGTACGGATGACGATGGCTTAGGATCTGGGAGTCTAATCAGCACTTTTATGCCTGATGACGATGATTCGCCAAGGGATCATTGCTCTACTACAGACAATGATCACCGAACCTAACCAGGTAAGCTTAGTCAGTTTCGACTTATGACAACGGCCTCTGGTGCATCACGACGCCTAGTCCACTGTGTACGGATGACGGTGGCTTAGGAAGTGGGAGTCTAGTCAGTGATCTTACTTCTGATGATGACAACTCGCCAAAGGATCATTGCTTTACTACAGTCAATGATCGTCGAACCTGACCAAGTAAGCTTAGTCAGTTCCGACTGATGACGACGGCTTCTGATGCATCCCGACGCCTAGTCCGTTGTGTACAGATGACGATGGCTTAGGAAGTGGGAGTCTAGTCAGCACTTTTACGCCTGATGATGACGACTCACCAAGGGATCATTGTCTGTTATTGACAATGATCGTCGAACCTAACAAGGTAAGCTTAGTCAGTTTCGACTGATGACGATGACTTCTGGTGTATCCCGATCCCTAGTCCGTTGCGTATGGATGATGATGGCTTAGAAAGTGGGAGTCTAGTAAGCTCTTTTACGCTTGATGACGATGACTCGCAAATTGATCATTGCTCTACTATAGACAATGATCGCCGAACTTGACTAGGTAAGCTTAGTTAGTTCCGACTGATGATGACGGCTTCTGGTGCATCCCAACGCTTAGTCCGCTACGTACAGATGATGATGGCTTAGGAAGTGGGAGTTTAGTCAATTCTCTTACTCTTGATGATGATGACAAGCCAAGGGATCATTGCTCTACTACAAACAATGATCGCTGAACTTGACCAGGTGAGCATAGTCAGTTATGATTGATGATAATGGCTTTTGGTGCATCCCAATGCCTAATCCGCTGTGTACCGATTACGATGGCTTAGGAAGTGGAAGTCTAGTCAGCGCTTTTACGCCTGATGACGACGACTCGCCAAGGGATCATTGCTATACTATAGATAATGATCGCCGAAACTGACCACGTAAGCTTAGTCAGTTTTGACTAATGACGGCGGCTTTTGGTGCATCCCGAAGCCTAATCCGCTGCGTACAGATGAGGATGGCTTAGGAAGTGAGATTTTAGTCAGTGCTTTTACGCCTGATGTCGACGACTTGCCAAGGGATCATTGCTCTACTACAGACAATAATCGCGGAACCTGACCACGTAAGTTTAGTTAGTTTCAACTGATGACACAGCTTCTGGTGCATCCCGACGCCTAGTCCGCGGCGTATGGATGATAATAACTTAGAAAGTGGGATTCTACTTAGCGTTATTACGCCTAATGATGGCGACTCGCCAAGGGATCATTGCTCTACTTGGTTTAATGTTTTTTGGATAAACTTGGCAATGGACTAATTGAGTTTCTTTAAGTTGTGAGAAAAATTAAATTCTGTAAGTTGTGTAAAACATAGAACTGACTTTGTTTGTTTTTCCTCTGTAAAATCAGATGCTTCAATCACACGGGTCTTCGGCACTCACAGTTCACCCAACAAATGCATTGGCATCAACTTTTCCTTAGGGTCAACCTACTCACCAAGGACCCTCTCTGCATAACGGAATTTCTAATGGGATGGATAATGTTGCAAATTTGGCTTTTTAAAAATAAAAACAAATGTGTGTTTACCTGGTTTTGAACCCTGGACCTCCCTCTCCTATTTTGATCTTTGAACCACTCTCTATTTTATAGTCCCATATCTACTATATATCTCTTTGAGGTAGAGTATATAAGAAGATAGTTAGGACTTGGGTTTGGACCCCTTGGGGGTACCACTCTTTTATGAGGAGGGGAGAGATAGGCCCTCGCGCCCGCCGCCGTCCGTCCGGTCGGTCGGGCGGGCGGGTTGGGTTGGGTCATTTAGAGAGCAAAACTTCTTTTTTGCTGAAAATTTATTTAAACAAAAAATAAATTTCTGAAGAGGACTTAGTCTAAACGGTCTCTCTAAACCACGATTTGGCTCCGTGATTTCTGGCATAAATCCCGCCGAGTATCTTCTCCACGATTTGATACTGCCAATGAACCTAGTCTTTATTTTCGTTTTCGATTGCACGTTTTCTATCTATAAATACCATCTAGTTCTAGAGTTCTAAATACAGAGAAAAACAAAATAAACAGAGTCTTTCGAAAAACAGAGAGTATACAAGTTTTTGCAAAAACAGTCTTCGTCTTCGTGATTACAAGCAGAGAATATAAAAGTTTTGCAAAATCAGTCTTAGTGTTTACAAGCAGTCTTTCGTTTGCCAAGTTTCTGCTTCTTGCTGATTTCTTTTAAATGGTATTGATGATTCTGAGCAAATAAGGAGATTAAGGGCGAATTGTATACCGTTCATCTATTGTGCAATCTTTGAACGAGACAGAGAAGATTCTGGGCTGTTTTATCCTGGGGACGACGGGGCTACGATACTGCTTGCACAATTTGGACAGAGCCGCGAAACGTCTTAAAGAGAGCGACCTAGTCCGCGACTCAACCCAAGCAAAATTGGTACCATCGTTCCTTCTTTTTATTTCGAATTTACAGCATATTTTTTCCAACAATTTTAAGACGGATTTCTATGTCTGCCATGAATTCAATTACTGAAATTGCTGCAAAAGACCTGAATAGGCCCTTTCGTTTTGAGGGCCAACACTTTAAAAGATGGAGACAAAAGATGCTGTTTTTTCTTACAACACAAAAGGTTGCATATGTTTGTGATACTGAAAAACCAATATTGCCTGCTGAACCTTCTGAAACCCAAACTAAAGAATTAGACCGTTGGATTGAAAATGATTTTTTATGTAAAAATTTTATCCTGAATGGTCTGTCTGGTGATCTTTATGATTATTACTGTTCTGAACAAACTGCAAAAGATATTTGGGAAGCCCTTAGAAAGAAATATGACACTAAGGAGGCTGGCACAAAGAAATATGCTGTCAGTCGCTATCTGAAATTTCAAATGACTGATGATAAGTCTGTGGAAACCCAATCACACGAGCTTCAAAAGATTGCTCATGAAATTATATCTGAGGGAATGACTTTAGATGAGCAATTTCAAGTAGCTGTTGTGATAGACAAATTGCCCCCTAGCTGGAAAGATTTTAAGAATGTCCTTAGGCATAAAACTAAAGAGTTTTCCCTAGAAAGCCTGATTACCCGACTTCGTATTGAGGAGGAAGCCAGGAAACAAGATCAGAAAGAGGAAGTTCTGATTATTTCAAACTATAAGAAGTCTACCCCTGTTTCTCTGAAACCCAATGGGAAGACAATGAAAAATCAGAATAATAATAAAAATCGGAATCATCAGAATCGGAACCAGCAGAACCGGAACAATCAGAACCGCAACCATCAGAATCAGAATCCTCCGCGAAATCAGAATGGACAGAAACATCCCTCCAAGAATGATTCAGCACAGTTCCTTTGCTACACCTGTGGTAGGCCAGGGCATATGGCCAGGAACTGCCGGAATGGATCTCGCCCTGCACCTCAGGCGAACCTAACCGAAGACCAACTTATTGCCATGATCTCTGAGATCAATTTTGTTGGTGGATCCGAGGGATGGTGGGTCGACACTGGTGTTTCTCGACATGTCTGCTATGATCGAGAAATGTTCAAGTCCTATTCTGAAGCTGAGGACAAGAAAGTGTTGTTGGGTGATTCCCACTCCACTATAGTTGCTGGAACTGGAACAGTAGAACTGAAGTTTACCTCTGGAAAGACAGTTATCCTGAAAGACGTCTTGCATACTCCAGAGATGAGAAAGAATCTAGTATCTAGTTTTCTTCTGAACAAGGCTGGGTTTACTCAAATTATAGGGGCTGATTTATACACCATTACAAAGAATAATGTATTTGTGGGGAAAGGGTATGCTACTGATGGAATGTTTAAGCTAAATGTTGAAGCGAATAAAATTTCTAGTTCTGCTTACATGTTGTGCACTTTTAATATCTGGCATGCTAGACTTTGTCATGTTAATAAACGTATTATTAAAAACATGAGTAACTTAGGACTAATTCCAAAATTGTCCTTAAATGACTTTGAAAAGTGCAACTATTGTAGTCAAGCAAAGATAACCAAAACACCACATAAATCTGTAGTTAGAGAATCTGAACCTTTAGATTTGATACACTCAGATATATGTGAACTCGATGGTATCTTGACTAGAAATGGAAAACGTTATTTTATTACGTTTATTGATGACTGTTCTGATTATACTTTTGTTTACTTAATGAAAAATAAAAGTGATGCCTTTGACATGTTTAAATTGTTTTTGACTGAAGTTGAAAATCAATATAATAGAAAGATTAAGAGACTTAGGAGTGATAGAGGCACTGAATATGATAGCAGTACTTTCATAGAGTTCTATAATTCTCAAGGAATTATTCATGAAACAACTGCACCATATTCTCCTGAGATGAATGGCAAAGCTGAAAGGAAAAATAGAACTCTTATCGAGTTAGTAGTTGCCATAATGCTTAACTCCGGTGCTGCATCGCACTGGTGGGGAGAAATCATCTTGACAATCTGTTATGTGCTAAATAGAGTCCCCAAATCGAAAAGTAAAACATCCCCATATGAGATTCTGAAAAATAGACAACCAAACCTGTCTTATTTGAAAACTTGGGGTTGTTTAGCTTATGTTAGAATTCCTGATCCTAAAAGGAACAAGCTTGCTAGTAGGGCATATGAATGTGTATTCATAGGATATGCCATGAACAGCAAAGCTTATAGATTCTATAATATTAAAGATCAAGTTATTATAGAATCAAACGACGTTGACTTTTATGAAGATAAATTTCCTTTTGTTTCAAGGAATAGTGGGGGTACATCCTCAAATAACGTACCCTTGATAAGGGTTAATGAAACTGATAAAGCCACAGAATCTGAGCCAAGAAAAAGTAAACGGAAACGATCTTCTAAAAACTTTGGCCCCGATTACTATGTCTTTTCAGTCGAAGAGGATCCCCTTAGTTTTCAAGAGGCTCTATCCTCTATAGATGCCAATTTTTGGGAAGAGGCTATCGATGATGAAATGTACTCTCTTGAGTCTAACAGAACCTGGCACTTAGTCGATTTGCCACCAGGTTGTAAGACAATAGGATGTAAATGGATATTTAAGAAAAAATTGAAACCCGATGGTAATGTTGACAAGTTCAAGGCTCGTCTCGTAGCCAAAGGGTATAGACAGAGAGAAAATGTTGATTTCTTTGACACATATTCTCCTGTAACCAGAATTACATCTATTCGAGTGTTAATTTCTCTTGCTGCAATACATAACCTAGTTTTGCACCAAATGGACGTTAAGACTGCGTTTCTTAATGGCGATTTGGAAGAAGAAATTTACATGGACCAACCTGAAGGTTTTGTTATTCCAGGACAAGAACATAAAGTTTGCAAACTAGATAAGTCAATTTACGGTTTGAAACAAGCTCCAAAACAATGGCATGAAAAATTTGATAATCTTGTTATCGCACATGACTTTAAAGTGAACGAAAGTGACAAATGCATTTACTATAAAGCTGAAAATGACATTTGCACTATAATATGTCTGTATGTGGATGACTTACTTATCTTTGGTTCTAATATCCATGCCGTGAATAAAGTGAAAGCTTTATTGTGTGCAAACTTTGATATGAAAGACCTTGGAGAAGCGAGTGTAATCCTTGGTATCAAGATTACTAGGTCTGAAAAGGGAATTTCTTTGGATCAATCTCACTATATCGAGAAGATCCTAAATAAATATAATTACTCTGACTGTAAACCTGCATGTACTCCTTATGACTCTAGTGTAAAGTTGTTCAAGAACACCGGTGACGGTGTTAGACAATCTGAGTATGCGAGCATCATTGGTAGTCTTAGATATGCTACCGATTGCACTAGACCCGACATAGCTTACGCTGTTGGATTACTATGCAGATTTACAAGTAGACCTAGTATAAAGCATTGGTATGCAATTGAACGGGTCATGAGGTACCTGAAGAGGACTAAGAACCTCAGATTACATTATCAGAAGTTTTCCGCTGTCCTTGAAGGATATAGCGATGCTGATTGGAACACCCTTTCAGATGACTCCAAGGCCACCAGTGGCTATATTTTCAATATAGCTGGTGGAGCTGTTTCTTGGAAATCAAAGAAACAGACCATTTTGGCACAGTCCACGATGGAGTCAGAGATTATAGCACTAGCCACGGCTAGTGAAGAAGCAGGTTGGTTAAGAAACCTGCTAGCAGAGATCCCTTTATGGGAAAGACCGATTCCAACTGTCTTGATCCATTGCGATAGTACCGCGGCTATTGCAAAAATACAGAACCGTTATTATAACGGCAAGAAACGACAAATACGTCGTAAGCACAGTACGATTAGAGAGTTTCTATCTACTGGTGCTGTGAGAGTGGATCATGTACGAACTGATGCGAACTTGGCTGATCCTTTGACGAAAGGACTAGCTAGAGAGAAGGTTTTCAAAACCTCGAAAGGAATGGGACTATTGCCCTTAGTTTGATGACTTATTCATGATGGTAACCCAACCTATAGACTGGAGATCCCAAGAAATAGGTTCAATGGGTAATAACAAGTCGTGAATGATATGATGTGATTCATGCTGACAAAATAGCAATCCCATTCCTAGATTAAAGCATGAATTCCTGAAGCGATAGTAGGATGAGTTAAAAACTCTTAATGAGGTCTATACTCTATGTGGAGTGGAGTACCTAGCTACAGGAGTACTCTTGATAGACTCACCTAAGTGATTGTGGAAGTTTGGCCGCTTCCTATGGATTTTTTGGGCAAAATTCCTAGAGCCTTCACTACACTGGGATATACGTGCATGGTCGTAAAGCACGGGCTTTTTAGACTTCACCCTGGTAAGGTTGTGCGTGTAATGTCTGTTAGAGATAGAGTTCAAAACTACGAGTTACTCTAGTATATTCTAAAGCATGAACACTACGCAAGAGTTCAAGTCGAAAGACACTTTTGTTTATGCACAATCTTATATTTTAAAGATTGCTCGATGAAAATTGTTTTTAAAAATCCAAGTGGGGGATTGTTGCAAATTTGGCTTTTTAAAAATAAAAACAAATGTGTGTTTACCTGGTTTTGAACCCTGGACCTCCCTCTCCTATTTTGATCTTTGAACCACTCTCTATTTTATAGTCTCATATCTACTATATATCTCTTTGAGGTAGAGTATATAAGAAGATAGTTAGGACTTGGGTTTGGACCCCTTGGGGGTACCACTCTTTTATGAGGAGGGGAGAGATAGGCCCTCGCGCCCGCCGCCGTCCGTCCGGTCGGTCGGGCGGGCGGGTTGGGTTGGGTCATTTAGAGAGCAAAACTTCTTTTTTGCTGAAAATTTATTTAAACAAAAAATAAATTTCTGAAGAGGACTTAGTCTAAACGGTCTCTCTAAACCACGATTTGGCTCCGTGATTTCTGGCATAAATCCCGCCGAGTATCTTCTCCACGATTTGATACTGCCAATGAACCTAGTCTTTATTTTCGTTTTCGATTGCACGTTTTCTATCTATAAATACCATCTAGTTCTAGAGTTCTAAATACAGAGAAAAACAAAAGAAACAGAGTCTTTCGAAAAACAGAGAGTATACAAGTTTTTGCAAAAACAGTCTTCGTCTTCGTGATTACAAGCAGAGAATATAAAAGTTTTGCAAAATAAGTCTTAGTGTTTACAAGCAGTCTTTCGTTTGCCAAGTTTCTGCTTCTTGCTGATTTCTTTTAAATGGTATTGATGATTCCGAGCAAATAAGGAGATTAAGGGCGAATTGTATACCGTTCATCTATTGTGCAATCTTTGAACGAGACAGAGAAGATTCTGGGCTGTTTTATCCTGGGGACGGCGGGGCTACGATACTGCTTGCACAATTTGGGCAGAGCCGCGAAACGTCTTAAAGAGAGCGACCTAGTCCGCGACTCAACCCAAGCAAAATTGGTACCATCGTTCCTTCTTTTTATTTCGAATTTACAGCATATTTTTTCCATCATTGCTTGATGCCATTAGACACCACACAATGCCTAAGTTTAAGCATGCAATTACCTGCCCATGATGGATTCGGTGATGGTGATTCTCAGGTAGATAATATGTTTTTATGTTTCCTCAAATAATGTGGCTTAAGTTCGTTAACGAACACTCAAAGTCGGGCTATATATTATCTGACCTATGGGAGTAAATGAATTTATTCCAGCTAGTAGGTTTCTGGGAGGATGATTTCCAAAGCATTGTTCAAATGGGATTTGGTCAAAACCAGGGCAAGGTAGTAGCATTCCAGACACAAAATTTCCATGGTAAGAAACTTTTCTCGCAGATGTTCTGGTTTTCATTCAAATTCATAACTCTCCATTTGTGATTCTTAATGTCCAAATTGTTCTAAACAGGCTCGCTACCAACAGCCCACATGAAAGTTGAGTTATGATAACCATGGTGTATGTGGATTCAATTAAGGCCTCTCAAGTACAAAAGGGGGCCCGTTGTACATATAAAAAAATGATGATGATGATTCAAACTCACCGTATAACGGAAGGTTCGAGCTGGTACTCTTTTTCTTTTATCCATTTTCCATTTTGTTTTACATTTCCGCGATTGATTATTTGGAGAACTCCAACAACCCTTGTAATCCTAGAGAGCAAATTGCGTCGTGCGGTGCAAAATTTAAATGCAACCATTGATTAAAAGGAAGGAATAAATTTGGGCACTTACTGTTTCTGTTTTTTAAGTTCTCTTTCACGTGATTTTGGAACTCCATTTTCTATTCTTGTCACATTTTCTGAATCAACATTCATGTTTGCTTCATACCAAACTTCCTTGGTAGGGACTCAGATCTAAAACTAAGATGTAGAAGTATGATAAAATCAGTGAAAAGAAAATGTTGGCTCCCATAGAGGTATTGAAATTTTGTCCCTCCTAATTAGGCACATAGCCAGTAATTTGTTTGTGGTTCATTGCTTGTGGAATGCATAAATGAATGAGTTCAGAATGAGGTTTTGGATCTAGAATTTAATTCTCTGATCTCAACTTCATTTTCCTAATCAGGTAAGCCTGGTTGGTGACGACTAGCAACAAAAGCTTTTAATCAAAACCCAGACTTGTAGCCCCCAATGCACGGGTGTAGATGGTTTGTAAGGTGGGAGTCTAGTCAGTCTCAAACTGATTTCGACGGCTCGCCACGGGACCATCGTTTTTCAGCGTGGCAGCCGAATCACAAACCCTGGACTTGTAGCCCCCACTGCGCGGGTGTAGATGGTCTAGAAGGTGGGAGCCTAGTCAACCGCGACCTGATTCCAACGGCTCGCCACGGGATCACTATTTTTCAACGTGGCCATCGAAAACTCCCAAATTTGTAGCTTGATGCGCACAGGTGTAGATGATTTTGAAGGTGGGAGCCTACTCAGTGGTGAACTGATTCCGATGGCTTGCCACGGGACCACTTATTTTCAGTCTGGTCGCCAAACTCTTTTCTTGAATTCGTAGCCCCCACCACGCGGGGCGAGTGTAGATGGTTCGAAAGATGGGAGCCTAATCAGTCCTGAACTGATTGCGACGACTTGCCACAGGACCACTGCTTTTCAGCCTGGTCTCCAAACTTTACTCCCCGAATCTGTAGTCAACTTTGCTCGGTCATAAATGATTCGAAAGTTGGGAGTCTCAAGTAGCTCACCATGCGACCTTTGCTCTCCTTCGAAACAACGGATGCAAACATAAATCTAGCTGAGTCAATGTCTTCACACTCAAACAGACTGACATTCTAATGTTAGCAAAGGCCCCTCACGCCGATACAAATATCATACGGCCAGTGCCCAAATAAAAGCTACTTAGGATGCCAACCGGATCTTACGGCGCCTAACTCGGCACGAACGCTCTGACACATACGCTTGGTCATCGCAACTCGCTTACAGTAGCTGCTACAGCCGACCGGTCAAACACGCAAAGTAAGCCTTAAGCAGCTTACCTTGGGGACAAGACACAGCTTGGGCGACTCGACCCCCAGCTAAATTGTTCGCAACATGCCCACTATCAGACATGACTACACAACAATGACCTTGAGTTGTTCGCAACATAAAGCGGTCAAGCTCTCTATCACAGGCAGACCAGTCAACGTCCTATTGATTCAACTAGCCTATGCGAAAGCAAGACGGCAAGGTGAAATGAAAAACATGCAATAGAGACAAAAACACGAAACGGCTAAAATTGTTTTCATTAATGGTCAAAACTAAAAGTGATACAAACACACAAAATTTACTCATTATCAAGAGAAGGAACAGAAACGAAAGAGCTAAGCCTAGTGAAAAAAAGGAGCAGGAGTTGCATCCACACACGCTACGGCTTGGACATCGAGGCTCAAACTGTTTTTCTCACATGATGACGCAGAGGTAACAGACAAGTCTACATATGACATCTTCTTATAACGACTGAGATCCCACTCCGGATGTTCTTCCTTCATCAGCTCCAGCCGGCCATGTATAACCCACCGGAACTCACATTTGCCTTGTTCCTGAAGAAGTTCTTCCTCTCGCACCTTCGCATCAACAAGTTCACGCTCCAATAGCTCTAACTTTCCAGTCAGCACGGCGACCTGAGACTGCTCTTCACAACACTAAGCTCATGCTACTCCAATTCGATCTGGTCCTCGACCTATCTCGCCTCTCGAGCATAGAACTCCACATCAGATTCCAAGTATTGCTTCTCAGCAGCCCAGTCGGCTTCCTTCGAAGCACTTTTTTCAACAAGAGATCGCAGTTTAGAACACGCCTTAGCCGCAGCTTCTTGCGCAACCTTGACTTCTCGGTGGATCCGTCTCAACTCCTACTTAAGTTCTCCCCTCTCGAACACCGCCTCTGACAAATCAAGCTCAATGTCCTCCAAACGAGCCCTCTAAGTCTCAGCGGTCATGGTTGATTAATCCAATCTCTTATCCTTGGCTTACTTCCTCAGCTACTCAATTTCATAGAGCGCGTCAGAATACAACGCCTGCATATGCGAGAAGAAACCCTCCAAGGTGTATACCTTCTTGAGAGCCGCCTCGACTTCCGTCCTAGCAACGGCCATGTGGCTCAAATGAGACATACCCAACATAAGATACTTCAAGCCATTATCCATAAACCTTTTTAACATATTTTCCTCGATTTTTGGAGTGTGATCCATTAGCCAGCTGTGACGCCTGCTTATATGCTTCCTCGAAGCATACTCTATGTCTACCTCTTGGTGCCAGACTTGTAAACTCATCTTCACCAAGTTCGGTGCAAACAAGCTTATCCGTGCATCCGAGTGAAGCTTCCCTGGATCAGGAATCATGCCAGCACCACCCTTCATGGTTTCCACCGTCGTCTGGCTCTCCTCCGTAGCCTTCCCCTTGTCAC
The DNA here is from genome assembly GCA_963556465.1 of Berberis vulgaris. NCBI lineage: Eukaryota > Viridiplantae > Streptophyta > Magnoliopsida > Ranunculales > Berberidaceae > Berberis > Berberis vulgaris. The sequence goes on from OY747131.1 coordinate 64,101,415, forward strand.
TAATAGTCGACCCTTTGATGCGAGATGGCTCGATGGGATCTGGAGCGAGAGGATGGAGCGAATTATCCAAACGACCTTCCAACACTTCTACCTGTGGCCTAGAATGAGACGGTGAGCAATTCAGACTACAAGAGACATGGCCAGTGTCGCGACCACTCTCAGGCAAAGCAACAATAGGGCGATCAGATTCTACAACCTCAAGAGAATCTTCATGGGAGCCTTCTATCGAATCGGTCCCATGCAAATCAGCACTAGTGGAAGCTGCCATTGCAACCTGCACCAGACGATCATTAAGAGCTTTGCCAAAAGCTTGATGGAGTTTTTATTAACCTAAATTAATAAGCTAATAAACCCTACTTGTAATACCGCAAGTGCACGATTGTCTAACTGGTAGACAGTGGCAAATACGGGTCAATCCCACGAGGATTGACGAGACAGTCGAATTCTGAGACTTATTTAAACTAATTTAGAGTTGGGGTTGCAGCAGATGAAAATTAGTAAGTTAAGAGAAATAAATTGACAACTAAAATTAAACTAGTAAGATGATATGAGAGTGGACCGAGACATCGAATCCACCACATGTTCTTTGAAATTCGTGCAATCTAAATTATTGTTTTCAAGATTTAACATGACTAACCTAAAGATTAATCTAAGTTCGCAATTGATTTCAGCAAAGGTATAAACCCCTAGCATTGTGTGTCTTCTTACGGCACACACAATCACAAGTTTATTTTAACTAATTCTAAAACCCTAACATTGCATGTCTTCTTATGGCACACACAATCACAGATTCAGATTAATTGATTAAAGCAGGCTTTGAATATCAATAAAGGGTACTTCTAACTACCGACTAGTCTAGATAATTAATCAGGATATAATCGGTGAAAGCAAATTATTGAAATTCATAAATAAACTGTGTTTAACGTTCAAGTATATAGAAAACAATAAATTCAAATACAACAAACTCTAGGAAACCCTGTGGTTTAATCTTCGCCTCGGCGCTGGGTCTAGAAGATCATGGTGCCGGTGGTCACAACACTGGTGTAGGTGGAATCCATCTCAGCACGAACGCGCATTCCAACAAATCTTTGCAACTATACTATGGTGGTATAGAGAGCAAGTATTTGGGGTGTGAATAACCAAAATGTCTGAAAAACAGTGTTCTCTCGCCAAAAGTCGCATGTTCCTCTGGTCTTCATTTCCAGCGAGCCGTGCTGCTTCGTCTTTGCTCCTCACGAGCTCCTTCTTCCTCCGACCGACTCCGGTACCTGCAAAAGAAAGAGAGAGAGAGATGGAAGAACAGAGAACAAAAGAGAGGGAGAGAAACAAGAGCGATACTCCATGTTTCTGCTCCTGTTGCGGTGGTGGTGTGCAAGCTGGTGCGCCGCTTGCGACTCTGGTGGTGAGAAAGGGAAAGAGTGAGAAAGAGAGAGGGAAACAGGAAGGAGGGCCGAGAGAAGGGAGAAACAGAGGGGTGAGGGCGGACAGAAGAGCAGGGGTGGTGGTGGCTCTATCGCGAGATGGAACCGAGTGGTAGCGGTTTTGTCTAGCGAGCAAGGACGAGCGGGTGAGGAAGGAAGGCGAGGTGGTGGTTGCTAGAGAGAGAAACAAGGGAGATGAAGGAACAGAGAGTGGGTGGTGGTGACGGCTGGTTGCAAGGTGGTGCGTGGGTCTGTTTTGGTGGTAATGGCGAGGTGAGGTGGTGACGGCGGGATGATCGCACTGCCGGTTCTCCTATCAAGCGAGGATCGCCGGCAGGGTGGATTGGCGTGGTGGCTGGAAAAGAGAAGAGGGGAGAGGAGGAACGTCCAAGGGAAGCCGACCGGTTTTCTTCAAAAAGAAGAGAACCTAAATAGGGTTCTCCTATTTTCTTGAGCTTGGGTTTTTAGGTTAGCTTTTTGGGCTTGGGCTTAGGTTAAATTAGGTGGACCTAGGTTTGTTTGGGTTAGGTTTAAGTATGTGACCCTCTACTTTTTACCACCGCTAGAATCGACCAATTGATCGTCTTAATGCAATTTCATCGTTCACACTCAAATTCCTACAAAGACATGAAAACGAAATAATTAGAATAAAATATAATAATCGAAACACTAACATATATAAATTAAGGGATATATTATGTAATAATTAGGTGAATATCACTATGCGTCACTAAGATTCGACCTGTCTACAACTCCTGCAAACCACAAGTAATCTTTCTCCAAGCTGGAAACATCAGTTTCCGCCCCAACATGCCTAACAGCCTCGCGCTCTTCTCTTACTGGAGCAGGTCGTGCCGAGAATGACCCGGTTATAACACGGGACCTCTTCCTCACATAGGAGGCAAGGGTTTTAGACGGCTCATCCTCATCAGATATAACGGGAGCTTTGGCCCCAACAGTCTTCCTCTTCCTTGAAAGAGCCCCATCTTTCAACTTCGCGATGTTCAGTACAGAGTGGGGGCAATGAGTCAGTTGTCCCACAACATACTATGGATGAAGTTGGAAACTCTTATAACATCGACCGCATTCCTTTTTGGCAAGACACAGAACGTCTCCACGGTGTTTTGCCTTGCTAAGGTAAGAGGGGTGGTAGGAAGCTTTCCTGCAAAAAAACACAAGAAATGATCAGTTAGCTCACTATCAAACGTATCAAAGTCACGAGGATAGTGTTAAATTTATGAAGCAACCTGAATTATCGCTCGAGTGGACGACCCTTATATCGAAAATACTTCGAATCTGAGGGGCCAAGAAGTAGTACTTATAACAAAACTTGAAGTCATCAGGCATATTAAAAAAGCAAGCCAGCGACATCATCTTACACACAACATTACCCTTCAGCCGGGGAGAAGTCAACAACTGAATTACTCGCGGAGTCACGTTGACACCGGCCTCCTTAGCATTGATCGGAATCATGAGGATGATCTTATCTCCATTAGGCCCTAACTGGGCCGGAGGAATCCCTAGAAGATCCAGGAACTCCCAAATCACGTCTAGAACTAGGAAGCATACTCCAGTTTGAAGCAACCTACAATGCAAACAGATGAAACTGGCGTTTGGTCACCCGTCAGGACTTACAACGACAGGTTGTCAGGGATTCCAAACTTCGTACTGATTTCAGCCAGGCCAGACTCAGACAACAACCTGTCTTCAAAAAACTCCAGGCCCTTGGGCAAGATTGCGTCATCATGAAGGTTTTGTGGGCATGAATAAGATGAACAATATTTTCTAATCAAAGTGACATCTTCGAAAGCCAAGAAAGTAGAAAAGTCAGCCTCTACACTGCGGATGACCTAAATAGAGGTTGGGTTCCCGCTTATTTTCTGTTGAACCAATGCACATTCAATTAATGCAGCGTGCGGCTCAAGCAATGATTCAGACTCAATCATCATGAGCAGCGCATCCCTTCAAAAGATGACTTAGCAAACCAATGTGATGGCCCACTAACTCAGGGGAGTAGCTGATGATACATAAATTCGGTCACATCCCTGAGCCATACATGTGCCATGATGATCTCAAGGAATTACAGGCCCTAGCATCAGCCCAACACCGATCTGGCCCAAGCGATTCTAAGCCCGCTCAAATATGTCCGCCAGGCGGACCTGAACTCTCACAACATGCTAGGCCCACACGTCTCACAGCTATCCTCAATACCCATAAGTCCTACTAAGGCAAGTATCTCAAGGATCAGCTTCGGATGGGCAACTACTGTTGTTTTCTGCTTCCAACCAGGAAGCAAATATCATAGTACATTCCATACAGGAAAACTCCCTTCTACGGATTGCTCTTGGATTGGGAACTATCACCCACGTATGCAAGAGCACGGGGCTAACAGGGAACTTTCCTCCTATAACACTCCTAATTAAATAAGAATCTCCATGAAGATCTCCTTCCTAAACTACGCCTACGATGGCTTGGTAGAACTAGGACTCCTTGCACTATAAATAAGATGTGAGGTTGGTAAGCTAAGGTACGCTACAAATTCCCTTTACAGGATTACACCTTTCTCATATCCCTGTCTGACTTTAGCATCAGGGTGTCATCGGCCACCACAACGAAAGTTTGTGGCTCACGTGCGTTACTTGTGTAGATAAGCAGGAACTAGGTCAAAGCAGGGAGCGGAAAATGACTGCATCAATCATCATTCTGCATAATGATTCATTTTAAAATTAGTTTCATATATTAATAAAAAAATTAATTTACTTAACAACAAAACGGCGGTTACCTCTAAATGGTTTGTCTCTGGATTCTCAACATCATTAAAAGGCATCTCCATCCTTATTACGTCAATTAGAAATGCCTATGCACCCATGCATCATACAATAATTAATTAATTAATTTGAATTTTTTTTTAAAAATTAGATAAAAAAATTTATGCAAATTACCTCCATTGAAATAGATTGTCCTTGCTCTTTAAATTGATCATCTTCTTCACCCTCATGTTCACCCTTAAAATCTTCATTTCTAACATCATCAACTTTATTAAACCCTTTCATTTCCACATAATAAAATCAATAAGTTCTTCCAAGTGAAATGTAGTGGAATGCAACCGAGGAGGGAGAAATAAGGGAGCGAATGAGGACGAGGACAAGAAGACCAAGGGTTTTTTCTATTTCCCTTTGCGATTTTAGGGTTTTTGCAAAAAAAAAAATATATAGGGAAGATGAGGAGGACGAGGACGACGAAGCTTGTGAGGAAGTGAAGTTTGGTCGCCGAGTTTGGGACAACACGCAACAAGGAGTGCGAGAGATCGAGGGAGGAAGAGGATTTGCATTTTTTCGATTTGATTTTTGGTTTCTTTTTAAGTTTTTCATATTTATTGGTGGTGTGAGTAAGTAAGAAAAAAATGCAATGGTGGTGTGAGAAAGCAGTTATGGTAGTGTGGAGTAGTCGCTGCCTCTCATAAAACCTTATGTGTTCAAATTTGGCCTTGCTGATTTTGCTAATCTTGAGCCTAAAAATGAATAGCGGTTAGCTAGGGACCACTGTTGTGGTGGCCGAAAGCACTCTGATGCTTTACTCAAGTAACGATGCAAGGAAAAGTGAAGAATAGATATAAATTGCAAAGTGTGTGCGTATCTTTCTTCGTCCCTTCTCTCACCTTAAGTAGCTAGTGTTCCCTCCACAACTGTCCCTGCTATCGATGGCGTGATGGAGGAAGGAGATCTCGCCCCGAATCTAACCTGTGCATGACTCAGTTTCTTTGACACTTGGCTATGTTTAGGACCCAATGTTTGATTGGGCTAAGAGCTGATTTGTGCGAGTGGATCTTGGGCCTATGACAGCTTCAAGATTTATGTTTGGGCCTTATTGTCCTGGGCAAAACCCCAAGACCCGTTCCTCTTGGGCTGACATGACTTAGCCTTGGACACTTGACTTACAGGCTGAACAATAGTTTATGAATGGGTCGGCTTGATACCAAGGTGAAGCCTTTCTCATGTTAGGGTTGGCCCATGCCATGGGTATGCCTGTGATTGGGTGACTAAGCCTTTATTTTGTGTTGTCGAGGTTCTTTGGTCAGACTAGGCTATCTAAGAGTGATGAGTCATCTGTGGATTGGACTCGCCCACTTGTGGTGAACTGTCTATGTACTGGGTTCAGTCCGCTTACATCGTGGTCCTGTGGTTGGACTAGGCATGTTCTCGTGCATGGAGTCATATGAAATGGGATTCTTTAAAGAGAGTACCATTATTGATAATACTTATTTAAGTGTTCTACATTCCATGGTCTTTTTAGACGCTATTCACTAAGGTTTTCTAGCCAATAGGTTCCGAGTCTTTTGATTGTTGTCACCTTGTAAGGACCCTCCCAGTTCGGGCTAACGTCCGTTCTTTTGGATCTCTTATGTTCAGCTTGGTCTTTATCAGTACCCAATCACCAACTTTGAATTCTCGAGGCTTCGCCCTCTTATTGTAGTACTGGGCCATCTTTTGCTGATAGAAGCTGATGTGTTCAGATATGTTCTTGCTGATTTCAAGCCTGAAAGAATGAACAACGGTTAAGCCAGGGACCACCGTTGTGTTGGTCGAGGGCACTCCGATGCTTAAGTCAAATATCGATGCAAGGAAGAGTGAAGACTGTATGTAAATTGCAATGTGTATGCGTACCTTTCTTCTGCCTTTCACCATCTCTTATACCCGGCAATCAAGGGCGTGTTGGAGGGAAGAGATCTCGCATAAGATCTTACTTGTACATGACAGAGTCTCTTCGGCACTTGGATTTGTTTAGGACCCAATGCTTGATTGGGCTAAGAGTTGATTTCGTGCGAATAGATCTCGGGCCTATGACAACTCTAAGATTTGTGTTCATGTCTTATTGTCCTCGGCCAAGCCCTAAGATCCGTGCCTCTTTGGCTGGCATGTCTTAGGCCTGGGCACTAACTTACGGGCTGAACAACAATTTGTGAATAGGTTGGTTTGGGATTGAGTTGAAGATTTTCTCGTGCTAGGAATAGCCCATGCCATGTGTACGGCTGTGATCGTATCATTGATTGATGCCTCATCAGCTACTACCCTTAGTTAGTGGGTCTACATATTGATCCACTGACTGTCTGTGCGTAGGGGTCTATGCGAGGTCATGATGATATATTTTTGTGCCCTTTTAGCTTTTGTGCTGCAGTCATTGCTTGTGCAGCATTTTTTGGTGACTGCTTCCCCTACAAGTCAAGTCTATATAGACTTCTTTCGAGGGAGCCTGACATTTTTATCTGTGTGAGTTCCCTTTTCTTTGCCAAGAATTCTCTTCAGCGGGGTTAGGTGTAAACTTTTTCCGATCATGACTACTTGATTCTCGCCTGACCGTCTTGTGACTTGTACCAAGTTTTTTGGGACGTCTCTGATGTCGAAGAGGGATCTCTTCGACCTTCGTAGCCGATATTGAATTATTGGTGCTTTGAGGTTAACGCTTATGTGCGATGGTGAGTCTTCGATAACCCCAATAAAGAGGTACATAGCTCTATATAAGGCCATGTTCAGAGTTGACCTGCACTTCTCTGTTCTTGAAATTATTTGGGAATTATTGTCATTCCATGGTATCGCTCCGGCCCAGTTGGCATCAAGTGGTTGAAGGATTCTGACTGCAACCCTAGCTAGGGTAAAGGATGTTGGGCTCCACCTAATGCCTAGGTTGATTCATTCCATGGCTCCTATCATGACAAGCAGTCATGACACCTGCTAGCTAGTGAATCTCTCTATCTCTAGTGGGCATCCATAGGATACGAAAAATTGGTAGCAGTAGTGCTTCTTTTCTTCTGTGCGGTATGGATAATTTGACCACAAGAATCGATTGGTCTATTGTAACTTCAAAAGCGTCAGTAACTCATTTGACTTTTTATGATTGATGCTTCTGGCATGATGCTTATTGTATGTCTGACGTGCCATCTATTTTTTCTACTAGAGAGCACGATGTTGTTGTTCTTTCTCATGAGGAATAGAGAGCTAAAGCACACTTTTTATTCCTGCCATTTATGCCTCTTTTGGATAAACTTACTGTTTTTATTGAGCGCAATGGTATGTTCTCCGACGAGGTTGGTAGGGTGGGTCGAGCACTGACATCTCCGACTGGCTCTTCTTCCGGCGCCAGTGCATCTGGGACGCAGAAGAAGATAGTTATGAGGGATTCCAGTCCATTCAAGAGGAAGGCTGTGGAGGGGTTGCTTCCCTTGGTTTGCAAGTCAAAAAGAGTCAAGGTCATGGTTGCCCACTCCGCTCCATTGTCTGTTGTAGAGAAAAAGCTTATCGAGTACTCCCAATCAGTGGTAGCTTTTCATGCTTCTAAGGAGACAGCACCTAAGCCCGACAGTCTACCTCCTTGCCCTCCTGCCCCGATGTCTTCCTTCAGGGGGGTACCTTAGTCTTGCTGCGGTAGAGGACCCTAGTAGTCTAAATGAAGAGTACTCGAACATGCCAAGGCTCATCTTTTTTAGGCAACCGTGAGGCTTTCCACTGGTGGTGACTCAAGCTTGGAGTTATGTGCTCTGAGGGGAGTTGCCCGTGATCCGTTGGCGGTTTCGGGCAGCACCTTAAGAGAGGTATCTACTTTGGAAGATCCTGCTCGTGATTTATCTGAACCGTTGCCTTGGTCGGATTCTCGCTTTGTTTTTTCGTTGTCTGCTACCGGCAAAAGGAAAGGAGTTGCAGAGTTTCCTCACTCCTCGGAGGTCGTAGTTGCGACAGGTGCATGAGTTTACTCTCCCCTTGCAGGGTTTCCTCTCCCCTGACCAAAAGTTCTCCATTTCAGCGCTCACATCAACTTTTGCAGCCCAGGCCGACTTGTGTGGCACCAGGAGGTCGATCAGAGGAACGGATCTATGTAGCTTCTTAGGAGGGTTTTTTCTCATCTGGTCTATCATCCACCATTTGAGGAGATACCCACGGGGGACCATCTTAATCAAGGGTTGGAGCAACTCATGCAGCTGAACTAATACTTGTTTATTTTTCATTGGTCTCTTAACTGTACTTCCTTTTTATAACCATTTGTTCGGTTTTCAATCAGCGGATGGCGTACCTGACATATGCTAGGCACTGAAGTGGACTCTGCACGAGACAAAGTCTATTCCAAGGAGAGGTCACTTGCCGAGCAGCAGTTGCAGCTTTCATTACCCCTTTTGAAATGGATTCACTGGGTAAGCAGTTTGTCATGGCTGAGAGGCTCAGCTTCGAGATGCCCACGAGAGTTTTTTCATGGCTTTGAAACCTCAAGCTAACCTTTAGGTTTGACTAAAAGGATTCAAGGAGAGTCTGGATGATGCCCTAATTGCCCATACCGATTTGATGACCGAGCTCGGGGGAGGTCGGGAGTATCGGGACAGATTGGTAGCTGAGCAGATGGAGGCTGCTGACTATCTGGCATCTGCCCAGAAGTCTGCTTCTAAAATTTAGAGTGCTCTAGATCAAGAATGCGCTAATTTTTCTCAACAAAAAGAACTCTATGACGTTTTTTTGTTGCAAGTGTCACAACTTACTCATCAACTAGACCGCAAGCATGCAAGCCAAGTTGCGGTTGAGTGCAGGCTGACAGATTGTGAAAGTGGCATGACCAGAGTGCATGAATAGTTGTATGGCTTGAAAGCACAGTGGGCGGTCAAGGAGAAGGAGTTCCTTGATGCAGCTAATTAATGATTTCAGCAAGGTATTGCTGGTAAGTTGGATTTACTAGACTAGATTGTGCAAGAATATGAGGACTGAGACCTTTCTGCCTACAAGCAGGTGGCATTTGCCCGCTTTGAGGAGGAGGAGTGGCCTTGAGGCTAATCCACATGTCACAGAGATGGCCTCCGATCCTACTATTCTAGAGCCTGCTGCCAACCATGAGGTTGTTCTAGATTCTGAGTTGAAACAGGATGTCCTGACTCTGCTCCCACTGCATGAAGGGTTTTGTAATGAAAAAATTGTATTCATAAAAAAAATTTCCTTTTCCTTTTCCTTTTTTGTTTTGTTTGTGCTTGTAGCTGTCGCACTTGCCATTTCCAATTCTTACTTTGATTAGACTGAGTAGGCGGGAGTGTATCTACCCCAACCTGAAGTAGCGATTTAGTCTGGACTAAAGCCTTTTTTTTTCTTGTCCGAGCTCATATTTTGTCAACAATAATAAATTAATCTTCTGTGAGAGTTAAGTTGTAAGATAGTCACCTTTGTTTATGCGGGTCGTGTTCTTAGTGATGTAGTAACTCTCTCCCTTAGTAGTTGAGCATGCACAGGAGTTTCTTCACACTGAAGACTATACTTCCTTCTTGGTTTCTGACTTTTGTAGTGGTTAGGTTGCTTGGTAAACCATTTCTCATCAGACTGAAATTTGGTATTGTATACCTACAACATTATCATTTCTGAGGAGAACTTTGAATCAAATGAGAGTTACATCTACTTTTTTGGTCTGGGCTTCCATAATACGCCCCACTCCTGAATAGGTGTTAGGCTGTTGAGGAGTCATCTTCGCTCGAACGAGCTAGATTCTTTGCACTTATTTAGATCAATCCTTGAGAGGTCTTGAGCAAAGAGGAAGCAGTCTGGGCTAGGCTTTCTATTTAGATCCTAATCCTAAGCAAAAATTGGATTGCTAAGGAAACTTTTTTGCCCGAATGAATAGGAGTTTGGTTGCTGAGGAACCTCTTTGCATGAATGGACTAGGCTCCTGTACTCTTTAGGCTCAGTCCTTGAGAGGACTTGAGCTGGGAAGAGGTCGTCCACACCTATCTAGGATGGTCTTTATAATATACCTCAATCCTGAATAGGAGTTGGGTTACGAAGGAACCATTTTTGTCTAACCAGCTAGGATTTTATACTCCTCTAGCTCAGTGCTTGAGAGGACATGAACTGGGAAGAAGTTTTCCACGTCTGTCAAGGGTAGACTCGATAATATACCTCAATCCTGAACAATAGTTGGGTTATTGAGGAACCATCGTTTCCCAAACATGCTAGGCTCTTGTACTCCTATGGCTCAGTCCTTGAGAAGACCTGAGTTGGGAAGAAGCCTTCCATGCCTACCTGGACTAGACTTCATAATATACCTCAACCCTGAACAGGAGTTGGGTTGCTGAGGAACCGTATTTACCTGAACGGGTTAGGTTCTTGCACTACCCTGACTCAGTCCTTGAGAGGACCTGCACTGGGAAGAAGTCTTTTACGTTCGCCTAGGCTAGACTTTATTTGACTGGTGAACTGTTCGTAGACTAGGCTCAATCCAATGCTTCGTACCTAGACTCATTAGCGGACTAGGTCACTTGTGCGACAAGCCATCGTCGCCTTCAATGGGGCTAGGACTGGCCTATTATGCACCATTTTGGTCCATGTAGTCGGATCAAGTTATCTTAGGAGCGGCGAGTCATCTGTGGCCTGAACTCGCCTGCTTGTGGTTGGCTGGGTCTGGTTGCTTGTAGTGAACTGTCCGTAGACTTGGTTCAATCCACACTTGCGCTGCCTTAGCTCCTGAGGCGAACTAGACCACTTATGCGGCAAGCTGTCGACATCTTGAAAATGACTAAGCTCGACCGCTTGTGCGCCATTTTGGTACCCTTGTTAGGACCAAGCTTTGTCGGGTGGTGAGTTGTCATCATACCTCAGTTCCTTACGCGAGCTAGGTCACTTATGCAACGGGTCGTCATTGCCTTCAGTGGGGCTAGGCTCCGCCACTTGTGCACCTTTTTGGACCCGGTATTAGGATCGAGTCTTCCCTTGTAGAAGGAGTTGAGCATGGAATAGAGTTGTTTCTAAAGAGATTACCTTTATTTATCTTTTTCAAAAGTTCTACATGCTACTCTCACCGCTCCATACCAGTAAGCCCTCGACTTCTTGGTTCATCTCTCTTCAGAGGGACTTGAGTCATCATGGTCACTTACCTAATAGCTCCATCGCCAAGTAATGACATTCCCTGGTAGAAGACTGGTCTCCCTTGATAGTTCATGACTATCCATTGATAGGGTACTTGAGGCACTAGTGTCGTGTGGAGACCACTGCTCCCATCTGTTGGAGCCTAAGTCATCCAAAATTATATTGTATGCGGAGGGGGAGTCTACCACAATGAACTCCGTCATAATGAACTTTACTAGTTCCCCTGCTCCTATGAGTAGGCTATTGCTCCCGATTGAGTAACTTCGAGCATCGTTGAAGCCAACCATCACTTGGTTGTCCAATTTCAACTCCTCTTCTTTCAGCCACATCCTACGGAATGCTTCCAGGAACAAGATATTAGCTAAGCTCCCCATGTCCACTAACGACCATTTGACACCCCATTTCGATATTGCAATTGTGATAAACAAGGCATCATTGTGCGGGTCGTACACCTCTTGCTTGTGTTGCTTGGTGAACGTCAGGTACAGGGTTGGGTGTTCTACCCGGGCGTATTGGACTAGGTGGTGTCTATAATGGGGACATGTCTGCAGCTCTCGAATTTGACCGATTGGATTTTTTCCGGTCCATTGTGTGCACTTTGCTGGACGTAGATGATATTGACAATCTTTTCTTCGGCCTCTGGGCCGTTTCTTCTTTATTGTTCTCATGGGGATGTTTATTGTTAGAATTTACGAATTCTCCCTTTCAAACCCAATACTCTATCTTATTTTTTAGACTTTGGTAGTTCTGGGTGATGTGACCGTGGTCCTTGTGATAGGCATAATACTTGCTCCTATCAAGCCTTGAAGGATCACTTTTGATCTTGGGAGGCCACTTGATGTCATCCCAATTTTTTAATAGCGGAGAGGGCTTTGGCCAAACTGAAGTTGAGGGAAGTGAACTCAGTGAATCATGCATCGATGTAGTTGGTGGCCCTGTTCGATTTGGCCTTGCCAGACCCAGTCATGTTGTCGGTTTTTTCCTATTTGACATGTCCTCCTCTTTGCGCCTTTTTTCCTCTCCCCTATCCCTGGCCCAGGGGCCTCATGATGCAGATTTTACTAACCCATACTAATATGTTAAATTGACTTGATTGTTATACCGCAAGTACATGGTTGCCTAACTAATAGACAATGGAAAATACGGGTTGATCCCACAGGGATTGAAAACACAATCGAAAACTACAATCTATTTAAACCAATTTAAAAGGCGGTTACAACAATCAAAATTTTCTATACTAATGAAAACGGAAAACCAATTGGAAATTGAGTTTGAGAATCAAAGAGAGGGATGCTAAGGCTTTCGAATCATCCATCAAGTTCATAAAATTATACTAATGCCAATTATTGTCCCCTAGCAATATAGTTGATTGATTTTAGCAAAGATGCAAATCCCTATCATTAATTATATGCTTATACAAAAACAGATAATAATTCTAACTATCATGGATGCATGTCATACACGGTGAAAGTAATATTCGTTTGTTCACAAATCAATCCAATGTTACATCATACAATGCATCGGATAATAATAAAAGACAAGAGAAAAATCTACTAAGCCTGAGGATTGATCTATGCCTTAGTTGGGGTTTAGAATATCATGGTGGTGGTGGTCACAGCAACAACATAGGCGAACTCCATCAACTCCTCACGAATGTGCTTCACCAACGGGTGCAGATGCTTTGTGGTGGTATAGAATAAAAATCAGGTGCAAATTACCAGAGGTTTAAAATTCAGTTTCTTCCTTCCAAAACTATTTCTTCTTCTTCCCGTTTCTTTCTTCTTCATGCTCTATTTCTTGCTTTGTGTTTTGTTGTGTTCTATTGCGAGAAAGGGAGGACAGAGGAGAGGTTATGGTTTCGAGATGACAAATAGAAAAAGAAGTCGTAGGGGAGAGAATTCAGGCGAGGAGATGGACAAGGGTGGCATGATGGTGAATTGGTGGTTATGAGATGGGCTAAAAATAGGAGGAAAATAGGTTGATCGTGAGGGAGAAGAGGCGATGAGGATAGAGGTGAAGAAGAGAAGGGAACATGGTGATTGGTGGTGGCTGATGGGTGGGCGATTGGGGTGTGTCTGTGAAGAAGAAAAGCTACTTGAGTGAGGAATATGTGAAATGATCTCTCTGTGTCTGCAAGGAGGAGAGGAGGAAAAACTGTGGAGGGTTGAGTGTGGCTGTTAAGAAGATAAGGTGGTGATGATTCGTGATGTGGTCTGTGGAGGATCTGTGGAAAAGAATAAGAACAAAGAGGCGAAAAATCTATTGGTGGTTTATTGTTTAGCGAGCAAGAATCGCCAGCAAAGGAGACGATGATGGAGAATAAGATTTGTGGCATGATGGAGGAAGAGTCTGATTTTGTGTGTGTTGTGGCTGCCACCAAAGAGAGGGGGAGCAAAAGCAAAGGGGAAGGTAAATAGGTAATGAGACGAGCATTTAATTCATGACCTTTGGCTTGGGCTTGACCGTCCACGCCTCTCCGTGGTTTTTGATACTTGCTCTTTGAAACTCGCTGCGTTAATTTCATCCTTTAAGCTTCGATGCCTTTAAAATCATAAAAATAAAATAATTAAATTGCAATAAAATATTTAAATCAATAACCAACTTAAATTAGGAGATATTTTATGTAATAATTATGTGAATATCAAATACCCCCAAACCTATATTTTTCTAGTCCTCGAGCAAAACAAAAATAAAATCCTAACTCACTTTCGTAGGAATCATCGGTTGCACTTACCTTAATGTGCAACAAGGCTTTGAACTCCTAGATTACCTCTAGTAGACGAGTTATAGTCTCATGAGGATGTTCAAAAATGTTGCCCACAAACATTACCAACTCAATAAAAGAAAACCTATTTTTTAAATAATTCAAAAACATGGCCACTCTTCTTTATTTTCCTAAAAGTAATTATCTAATTGCCAAAAAAAATTAAGGAAAACAACTAACAGTGTCACAGTAGTATATCAACAGATTTTGACAACAATTTATTAATATCGAAAGGTTAAATAAATTTCATCATTATTCTCAACTCAAATTGTGTGTGTGCATAGCCTTATCAAGATAAGTCTTCATTTCACAATAAAGACACGACTAGATAAACTTTAAAAAATACGCTTGGACTACAAATCTCTAGTGTCACTAAAAATAATCACTCGGAGATTGGGTATTTATCACTCAGTTTATATGTGAAGAAAAGAGTAATTTTATAGAAACACAATCATCTCACATGTAATTATCATGAAAAATGAACTTTTCAAATAATGAAATGATATGATCTCATGGACAAAAATATCAATTACTTTTAAGAATGTCGAATCACACACCAAAGTTCTTGTATATTTAATCTCCACATCTACGAACTAAACATTTACTTAAGATCAATTAGGTTTTTATTATGTTGTAATGGGGCTCAAATTATGACTAACAAGAATGAAAAAGAATATACCAAAATTGTTTAGAATGGATACACCCTTTAATAAACACGCGGGGAACTGAAGAATAAGCTAATGTTGTACACCATTAATTTTTCTTCATTTGAAATTCTTCTTCATTTTTTTAAGCATCAATCTTTCTTTTTTTTCCATTTTTACATTGACATGATTTTACTTTCTACACAATAAAACAATTCAGCCTTGAGGATTCATGGAATATCTAATTTCAGCTCTTTCTATTTGCCCAGTCCAAACATATATCCAGTCATACACATTCTCAGATAAATTGGGTAAGGATAAAAATAACATGGGGTATTACATCATAATTGGAGTATGTTGTCGTGAATGGGTTAGCAAAGAAAAGGTTATTCAAAGGTTGCAAACAAATATTTATTACTGGGTAGGATAAAAGGCTATAGAATGTTTCAAAGAAAAACACATATATCACTTCCTAAGCTCTAGTCGGTATTATGACATTTTAACTAAATAAACGAATAATTTTAGTATAATGGTGTAATTTTAATGTCATTCTCTAAGCAATCAATAAGGGAAACAAGAATAATGAGATTATTGACGAGATAATGTGGACTCAAGAAAATATCAGAGTTCATTTAATAACCCTCAAGAAAAATAGAATGACTCAAAACTCACAAGGGTTAAGTCTCCACTATTATTCTAAGGGTTTCTAGTAAATATCTTACTTATCTACTTCAAATTATGCCAACTTGCTTTATAATACAAGAATAGTCGAGTTGAAAAATCTCATGAAATATATTTAACTTAAACATAATATCAAACCTTATGTTCATATTAATATATCAACGTGACAAGTGATAACATGTATTTTCTCAAATTTGAAAACATACTTAAAACCATATACTCTTCATTGGAAAGGAACTTCAGATTTTGAACGCATTTTCATATCAAAGATTTTCACACTTACCATAATCATCTAAGTATTCAATGGAGATTTAGCAGAATACAGTAATTAATCAGTATAGTTGTGAAATACATTTCAGTTCAAAATTTTGAAAAATGCACAAAAACTCATAAACTTCATCCCAAACCTAAACCAAACATTGTCCTCAATGTATAAAAAGAAGAACATGACAAATGAAGGAAAAAGACAATATGAGGGTTACAGTGATATTACCATGGAGAAGTTCTTACCAATTTCGAAGAAATCATCCACCAATGAAGCTCAAAAACATAAGAACTGTGGACTTATCATGAGAAATTAATAAAACACACACATGACAAAAAAAATGCACAAATGAAATAAAAAATTACATGCACTAGTTGTAAGTCAAAATTGTTACGGAGATAACAAGTATGAGTGGAATGCAACTAGAAAGAACTCAAAGATAAATCCAAACTAACCATAATGACACAATTGAAGTTGGGATGCCTCCCAGGAGCGTTTGGTTTAACGTCGTCAATCTGACGTATATTCTCCTTTACGAATAATGTATTATAAAATGACGAGAAAGAACATAGCGAACACCCTCTCCCAAACCTAAACACTTAGTTCATGATGTAAACTAAATTAAAAGTGTCAAAGAATCGTATAGAAACAACCTAAAATTTTAAGGATTAGTCCAACAAATAGTAGCAATCACATGAGACACAACATATACTAACACACTCCAAAAGCTACGAAGAAACCATGCAAAATCATTGAGAAAATGCAAATGAACTCGCATTCCTAGGATATCCGTAAGGACCTGGAGCAGAAATGGGTCACAAACAGTGATATCTAGCAAATGATTATTGCCTACTTCTAAAAATGGACATCCTAAGGCAAGTGTCAAATCAGAAGATTAAATATGTTTCACAATAGGATGGTCGAAACTAAAATCATTTCTTAAAAACAGAGGATCCACATAAGTAGAGTAAGTCAAAGGGATGCAAAAGTTATGTCTATAGATATATCGGGTGGTACAGGTTCATCATAACAAAATGAATTACACAAAAATGATGGGCTAGACAACCCAATACCCC
Organism: Berberis vulgaris; assembly: GCA_963556465.1. Taxonomy (NCBI): domain Eukaryota; kingdom Viridiplantae; phylum Streptophyta; class Magnoliopsida; order Ranunculales; family Berberidaceae; genus Berberis; species Berberis vulgaris. The sequence continues at coordinate 64,118,147 of OY747131.1, forward strand.
AAATATGAAATTAACACTACCTATGACATGAATTTTCTCATTAGATGCATCATTTGTATCGTGAAAATAGTCGAGGCAAGACTCCAAATAATACTGAAAGTCAGACTCCATACATGTCATTAGGAATGCATACGTTGAATAAGTCAACATGAAAAGGTGAGAAGAGGAATGGGTCAAGAAGCAAAATAGTCTCAACAAAAGGGACCGATTTTGACCTACTGCATGGATGGAGTTCCACTTTAGGCTTCCATGTATAACCAGGATCCATAATAGGGGATGAATCAAGCAAAACATTCACTCTTCTAATGGAATTATCAATATCAAAATCTAAACAGAAATGAGTCAAAAAGACTGCTAAGGGGTCATCTAATGCAGACTACAAAAATGAGTTCTCCACCAAACTCTCAATCATGTTAACCTCACAGACATCCTTGGACTTGGGAGGCTAATGACTTACAATTAAGTTCGACAACCATGTTACCAAATGACAATTTCATGATTTCATTCCTACAGTTAATAATATCATTAGATGTGACCAAAAATGGGAGACCCAAATTAACTTGAATGTGACAAGGGGGATTGTAAATAGGTTGTGTATCAAGAACTATAAACTTATAAAATCCACTGGAAAATAAAAAATTTCAACCTTAATGATCAGATCCTCTATAACACCGCAAAGAACTCTGACTGGCCTATCTACCAATTGCAGTGTTACTTCAGTCGATTTTAACTTGCCGAGACCTAACGGCTCATAAGTAGAATATGACACTCGCCCGTAAATCCAACAATGCCTTATCAATCATATGATCACCAATAACACAAGAAATAGTCGGGCACCCGGGATCCCTATACTTAGGCGGGGCTTTGTGTTGAATAATTTAGCTAACTTGCTCGACGAGGAAGACTCTCTTTTGCACAAGTAGCTTCTACTTCTGTGTGCAAGGATCCTTTAAAAACTTGGCATAGGTAGGAACTTTCTTAATAACATCTAGCAATTAAAATTTTTCATTACATCATTGACATTTGTTCATTTCTTTTCTAGAGCTAATCGTGATGGAAATGGTGTCTTAGGCAAATAAGTTGTCTGAGTGGGGTCAGAGTCAATAGGAACATATTTAAAAGGTGAGGCTTTACCAACATTCTTGTTAGACTAACATGCAACCTGGTTTGACTTAGACGGAGATGCGATGACACTCAAATCGAGCATTCGTACCTGATTGTCAATTTATTTTCCACTCCTAAGGGTAGTAATAGATTGGACATCTTCATGGCAGACTCAGATGTGCTACCAATTGCAAATTGACCATTTGGGTTTGGAATAGGTTGACTAGGAAATTTGTCTGGCTCTTTCTCAGGGAATGACTGAGCAGTCTAACTCATAGCTATCTCAAGTCTATTGATGGCTTCAGATTGGTCGTGGATTTTAACTATGAAATAGCCTCGAAATTGCGCTCAAGTATAATTTTTATGCATTGCATAAAACGATTAACCGTTTCCTCTAAACTAGATTTGTTAGATGAAGGAACATGGCTAAATTGAGGCCTAACAGGGCTAGCGGCTTGAAGAGCAAAGGAAACAGGTCCTCCTTGGTTTTGGCCATGGGCCTAGGAGAGATTTGAATGTTTGGCAAACCCTGGATTGTAATAGTTGGGTTGTGGATTATTACAATGTCGCCAAATAGCATTAAAAGAATGGACTTGCACAACAAAATGTAGGAGAATCATTTTGCAAATGACTACGACTTGAACATGCAACACAAACCTCAAATGAAACATTCGTGGGAGGTGTAGGTTGAGTCATATTCAAAGTTTCATAAATTTTTTTACTCATAGTCATAACAACTGCTTCTAGCTTTGAGGCAAAAAGGGAGTTAATGGATGTATCTCTAACTTCATATATATCATCCTTATGCCTATCAGAATCCTTTATGAAATAATCCCATTGCTGTGAATTTTTGAAAAACATTTCAAAGAAATCCCAAATCTCATTCACACTCATCTTCATAAGTGATCCACCAGCTGTAGCATCAATCATACGACGGTTTTGAGGGGTTAACCCATCTTGGAAGTATTTAACTAGAGGCCAATTCTCAAATCTGTGACGGGACACTTACTAATGAGTTCTTGAACTTTTCCCAACATTCAAAAAAATGTTCAGCCTCTTTTTGTTGAAAATTAGACATATCTCTATGGAGGGCATTCGTTTTATGAATGGGGAAATACTTTTACAAAAAAAATTCTTGACAACGCATTCCAAGTTTTGATGGTTCCAATCTCTAACAAATTTAAGCATGAATTCGCTTTATTTTTCAGAGAAGGGAAACAATCTAAAACGGGCCAAATCATCAAAAATGTTTAGGTACTTAAGAGTAACATGGATGTCAAGAAATTCTTAGACATGAAGATATGGATCTTCTTTCTCAAAACCATAGAAGGAATGTAAAAGATAGATGATGGATGGTATGAGTTCAAAGCTATTTGTAGTTGTCTCAGGTAAGACACTGCAAGATGGAGCATTGTTGGAAAGAGGGCAAAATTAGTTCTTAAAGGCCTTCTCCTCAGCCTAACCTCTATATGAAGATGATCTAACTCTAAATAAAAAATAAAAAGCAAGGAACCCTAAATGATGCGCAAACAAGATGAATGGCAAACCACCCTAGAGTTTTGTTTATAATGCAGGGCCGAAATTCAATTTAATTTACCCAACCGTGGGAGAGGCATGGTAATTTCCAATCAATTTGCCACTACAAAATTGTTCCTACCTCTTTTTTTCACTCTCTAACTCAAAGTGAAATGCTAGTTCAAGAACTATTTCAAGATAGGATATGTTCATTTACTTGACTACTTTAAGATTTCAAACTTCCAAAGAGGGACCCTATGAGCGTGAAACCTGTCATAGACAATTATCTTGCTACAAATTTTAAATAGTGAAGGCTTAAGCTCCTAACCCTAAAATATATGGTGGTTAACCTATCCATGAGAGAGGGCACAGACGTTGCAAATAAATCATGCCACTATTCAAATTTGCATGCAATACTATCTAAAACAACCAAAACACAAGTGATCACAAGAGAAATCGCTTGCAGATGCGATGGGAAGAAGTTACCTCCGGCGTGAACCTCTTTCAGGGCACTAGCAAGGCTGGCTAGAAGTCGTGTTACCGTTGATCAGAAGCACAGTCTACCTGACAGCTCACCGACTTCTGAGAGTGTCTCCGCGAATCGCAACTTGAAAAGGCAAATCACAATGCAATCTATATATTTTTTCTCTTTTTTGTATTTGTTTGTTTGCTATTTTTCTTTTCTGTTTGTGTTTCACGACCTCTTTTTTTCACTTCGTTCCCACTTGAGCTCCTATGTGTATGCTTGTCTACAAAACAAATGCAAAAAATTAAAAATTAAAAAATCAATCTAATAACAAATAAAACAAATAAGAAAGAGACTCATAACACTCTTCCAAAGCAAAGAAAATTATACCTAATCCATAAACTAGTGAAAATAAACAATAGACTTCAATTGTACAACTACAATCCCCTACAACGACACCATAAACTTGATGCAGATTTTAATAACCAAAATTAATACCCTAATTTGACCTAATTATTATACCGCAATAGCATGGTTGCCTAACGAGTAGACAATGACAAATACGGTTCAATCCCACGAGGATTGAAGACACAACCGAAAACTACAATCTATTTAAACCAATTTGAAAGGGGGTTACAACAATCGAAAATTACTAAATTAATGAAAAATAGAAAACCAATTGAAAATTGAGTTTGGAAATCAAAGAAAGAAATGCTAAGACTTTCGAATCATCCATCAAGTTCATAAAATATACTAATATTAATTATTATCCCCTAGCAATGTAGTGGATTGATTTAAGCAAAGATGCATACCCATAGCATTAATTGTATGTTTAAGGCACACCTAATCACACGTTTAACTAATACAAATAAAACATGCTTAAACAAAAATATAGAATAATTCTAACTACCATAGATGCATGACATACACGGTGAAAGTAATATACGTCTATTCACAAATCAATCCAATGTCAAACCAAAAAAATGCATCAAATAATAATAAAATACAAGAAAATTTTCTATTAAGCCTTATGAATCATCTATATTTAGCAAAGGATTTAGAAGATCGTGGTGGTGGTTGTCACGACAACAGCATAGGCGAACTCCATCAGCTCCTCACGAACCCGCTTCACCAAAAAGTGCGGATGTTTTGTGGTGGTACAAAATAAAACTCAAGTGCAAATAGTCAAAGCTTTAAAATTCAGTTTCTTTTCTCCAAAACTATTTATTTTTCTTCATGTTTCTTTCTTTTTCACGATCTATTTCTTGCTCTAAGTTATGTTGTGATTTCTGTTGCGAGAAAGGGAGGACGGATGAGAGGTTGTGCTCTCAAAATGATGAATGGAAAAAGAAGTTGTGGGGTAGAGAATTCAGGCGAGAAGAGGGATGAAGGTGGCATGATGGTGAAGAGGTGGTTGTGAGATGGTCTGAAAAAGAGGAGGAAGAAAGGTTGTTCGTGAAGGAGAAGAGGCGATGAGGATAGAGGTGAAAAAGAGAATGGAAGATGGTGGTTCATGGTGGCTGATGGGTGGATGGTTGTGGTGTGTCAGTGAAGAAGAATATTTGTTTGGGTAAGGAAGAGCCGAGATGGATCTCTCCTTCTCTGCAAGGAATAGAGGTTGAGCGTGACTGTCGAGAAGAGAGGGTGGTGATGATTTGTGATGTGGTCTGTGAAGGATTTGTGGAGAAGAAGAAAAATATGGAGGCGAGAAATTTGTTGGTGGTTTATCTGTGATGTGAGGAAGAATAAGCGAAGAAGGGGTGGCAAGATGGAGGATTGTCGGTCTTTCTAGCGAGAGAAAATAGCGTGAGGGAAACGATGAGCGAAAATAAGATTTGTGGTGTGATGGAAGAAGAGTCTGGTTTTGTTTGTGTTGTGGCTACCACCATAGATAAAGGGAGAAAAAACAAAAGGGAATGGAGGAAGAAATAGGTAGGGATATGGGCTTTTAGGTCATGACCTTGGGCTTAGGCTTGACTGTCCACGCCTCTTCGTGGTTGTTCAGTACTTGCTCTTTCAAATTCATCACGTTAATGTGATTTCATAAAAATAACAATATTAAATTAAAATAAAATATTTATATCAATAATAAACATAAATTAGGAGATATTTTATGTAATAATTATGTGAATATCTCCTCCAGATTTATATATTTTTGCGCACTTTTCAGCAAGTCTGTCATATCCCTTAGGTGTTCTCGAATGAGAAAGTTGTAGAACTGACCTCTTTGGAGGCAAGAAGTGTAGGCGGTAACTGACATGTTGTCCCTGCAACCGTCTATCAAAGTCAGCTCGTCGTTGAAATGAGTGATGTACTCTCTGAGGGTCTTGCCTTGCTTCTGCTTGTGACTTAGCAGGTAGTGAGACCCTTTTCCGATTCCTTAACTTCCTATGAATTTTTTGATAAACGCATTGCCAAAACTTGGAACGAATCAATAAAATCTTGGTTGGAGACTATGGAACCAAGTCAATGCATCCTTCTTCAGGCTAGTGGGGAAAGTTCTGCATAGGATGGTTTCTGAACTTTCTTTCAGCAGCATTACACGATAGTAATGGCGCAGATGATCCAATGGATCTGATGTTCCGTCATAGAATTCGAGGTTTGGTTGGACGAACTTCTTTGGTAGTGCAGCATTCATGATCTCCTCTGAAAATGGGGGGACTGTGAGGTCATACAAAACGTCTGGATTTGTTGCCACCAGTTGGGCAGGTTCCTAACCGTGGTACGATCTATTTTTAGGGTGTGTTCCCCATGATCCCTATCATCCCCGTCATCCCTAAAGCTCTCCTGTCAGCCAGCTTTTTGATCATCCCTGGGGAGGTTCTCACATTCCTGAATGCAGTCTCGGACGTCCTATTTGGTGTAGGATCTCCTTGGATGTCCACCACTTTTGGGTGGTTGTTGTCGATCTTGAGCGAATCTTTCCACCAACCGCACTAGATGACCCATATGAAGCAGGATCTGGTCTATGCGGGGGTCAACCGCGGCTGGGCCGTGCAACTGCTCTGCCCCCTTGGTTGGATCAGTTCGGCCTTGTGGTGGGACTTCTCTAGCCAGAGAGTTGTCTAGTTCGGCATTGTTGTTGAGTGTTCAAGATCTAGTGTTGGTGCCAATTTCTTGATGCTTCGTTTAGCTAGAAAGAATTTTGCATGTTCGTTTCAAGGAAAACTAATCGTCTTTCTCCATGTACGGCGCCAAACTAATGTGTTTAGATCTGTCCTTGTTGATCTCCTTGATCTCGAGCACTACAAGAATCTATCAATTACCAACAAAAAATTTTCTACGAAATTTAATTTCCTTGTTAATATGGTATCATTGCCAACGAAAAAAAAATTTCTTGAAACAACCATAAACTTGTTACTTTTTTTCAAAAAAAAATTATTTTGTGGGAAACTTTCCTTGTTAAATAGGTGGCGGAAAACATTCCCTTCAAATCTAATTTCCCGCCAAATTTATTTACCAACGAAATATTTTATATAGCCACAAAAAACTAGTTCCTCGATTATTATGACATCATCTTAAATGAAATATTTTGTTGCTAAAGAAGACTAATTTTAACAACAAATCACATTCCTTGGTAATGAATATTAACATTTCTTTAGTAAGGTAATATGTTTTCCTAGATAATAATCACATTATTTGTAATGTTTCATTTTGTTGATAATGATTGATAATTGTTTCCATTAATTTTTTCCTTGTTAAAACTCGTTTACTAATTTATAGCAACAAAGTAATATTTCGTTGAAAATTGTTATACTACTGGCAACGTTTTTTATTTTGTTGAAACAATATCTTTTTTTAATGAAATCTTTGTAGGAAGGAAATTAAATTTCATTGATAATTATAACCTTGTTAGAAACAAATTGTTTTCGTTGGTAATAAGTAATAATTACTATCATGAAAATCTATTTCTTGTTAAAATTCACTAACTATTTTACAGAGATAATCATTATTTTGTTGGAAATTGGTATACTAATAGCAACGAATAATCAATCATTATTACATAACCCTTTCAGATAGTCGTTTACTATTTTTTCCTTGTTAAATTAATAACATCTTTACAACAAGGAAATAAATTTTTGTTGGTAATTGCAACCTTATTGGTAACAACTTTTTTCTTGTTAAAAACTAATAATCATTTCCATGAAAATTTATTTCTCAATAAACTTTATTAACTCATTATTGTTTCTTTGGAAATTGTTGTACTATGGCCAACAAATTTATTTATTGGAAATATTTTTTTGTTTCATTGCAAAATATTGTACAAGGATAATTCAAGGAATCTAGAGACAAATGTTTTGTTGGTACAAGTTTTTCTCTACTAAAAATGTACTATTTTCAAAAGAAGTAAATTTTGTTCATAAAAGCCTTGACTGTAGTATTGTTTAATTGAGGGCATTAAGTTCAAACAAATTAAATTATTTTATAAAGATAAAAAATACACTATTAATTAGCCATGCTTCAGAGTCATTTGTATTACATGCAAGGCAAAAAGTATTTTGTGAAAAAACTCAATTGGATTTTTAAAACAAAGCTTGAATGATGATAGTCGTCAACTACACCCATGCTTTCAGATAGAAAAAATTATGATACTTTTTACATTACCTTTTTATCGAGGTTTAGTATAATTAGTTTGATAGGTTTATTACAATTAGAGAGGAATGAGAGAACACTTATCTGAATAATAGTTTGATTAAAATAATTCCTTGAACAATACATGAAAGCTTCGATGCTATCACCTTCCTAACTCTCACAGATCCCGAAATATTTAGGGAAATGGTGGATACATGGTTTCAAAGTTTGAATCATGTATCCAGTGGAACGGGTGCTTCCCTCTTCAGAAGGTAATTATGTGGCATGTTAGCTGTTGAACACGTACCATTGGTCAATTTGTCATGGCCAGCGGAACAACTCACCAGTTGGCAGGCCTAATTGTGGCCGTCTAGGAGTCAAGCTCGAGGGAGCGGTCAAGGTATTGATCAAAATATTTAATAAAGTCTTTCAATACTGATCAGTATCATTCAAAATATTTAAAAAATTTTGATCAACTCTTTCAATACTGATCAGTATCGATCAAAATTTACACCACCATTTATTTGAGACCCAACACCATGAGCAATGGAATGAATTAATTAGAATTAATTAAAATACATAATAGTTGTATTTTTTTAATTATTATGGAGTTAAAAAAACTGTAAAATAAAAATTTTAATTTAATTTAAATAATAATATGGTAAGAAAATAGGTTATTAAGAGTGCCAAAATCTAAAATGATATCATGCCATTAGTAAATAATAGACATAATTTTATTGATAAATAATAAATAAAACTATTTTATTGAGGAAAATAAACTTCTTTCATTCCCAATTTTCTCAAACACTTCTCAAACAGGACTTCTCAAAATTGTGAAGACTCCCAAATCGTGAATGCCTCTTGCACGATCCTCTCATTCCCGCTCGATTTTCCCTCCTTTTTCTCACGAATCAACCCTTAATACACTTCCTAAAATAATGGGGTGTCTCAATAGATATAACCCTAATCGTCTACTTCTTTCCGTCCTAAAAAAGAGACGTGCGGCTGCTGCACTTGTTGGAGAACGATACAACTAGCTGGTATCTATTTCTTCTTAACAAATTTTATGACTCTTGCTTGGAGAACTCTTGATAATCTTGCTGTAGAACTATTACTGTTTGTTTTTTTTTTTTTTTTTTTTTTTTTTTTTTTGCTTAAAACAATACCAAGTTGAGTTGTCGGTGTTCATGATCATTTTATGGCGTTGTTCATGTTCTTCTTGCTGGGATTTGATTAATTGGATTGGTGATAAATGGTTTTGTGAGATTGTGTTCCATTTATTAATGTAGCTTAGCTATTTGAAGAAATGTTTAGCTGGGACTCTGTACAACATAGGGAGTAGACAAGTTTGAGTAAACATAGGGAGTAACACAACTGTGAAAATTATGTTTCAGATATCCCAAGATAATCAAGTTTGAGTAAAATAAATAAATAGAAAGAGAGAGCTTTGAAATAAAGACTACACCCATGATAATAGGAACTCTGCGAAAATTGATGCCACACAGAGAAAACAAGAACTTTATATTGAGGTTGATTCCAGTTTATCGTGTAGGAAAATAATTATTTGTGCAATTTGATTTCCAAAAGCATGAACAGGTCAGAATCTTAACAACACGAGTATGAGATGCAAAAAATCAATTAATGAATCAAGGCAACTTTACAACACGTTGCTTATCGTATGTATTCTTATGCATACTCAAGTATATAGTTCCACCATCACACTATTAATCCTAATTCTGTAATGAATTATCAATAAATATTTTTATTAATAAAGTTAAATTTTTTGGCAATGGTGGAGTTGTACAAAACATGGAATGAGCTGGGGAAAACCCTTTGAGACATGGATCAATACAAAATAAATGTAGCCTTTATAAGGCATACAATTATTAACCCAACCAATCAGCATAGAAGAAATCCTCAAAATATGAACTTATTGTGGTCTTTGGCCAAAGCCTGCTGCTGGGGCCTCTGGCAAAGTTCACTCCATTTTTCTTCCAAGCACCTCACCCCACCATTAGAGCTCCACAGAGCCACACTTTAGTCAATGTGAAGGTGATCGTGACACCTTAGGTATTTCTTCAAAATGTAACTAAGTCGGGCACAGGCAACAAAGACTAAGTTCAGGTTGATGATTGCTTTTTTTTTTATAATGCTTTTCTTTTTTATATGTTTTGGGTTGATTTATTCATTGTTAATGATTGCTTTTTTTTTTTTTTTTACATATTTTGGAGCATAATTGTTTTCAATGCAACAAGTAAAGAAAATAAAAATGTAAATTCTAAATAAAGTCACTTGTGCCTCATTTCTTCTTCTTGTGCTTGTGATTGAAATATACAATCAGTTAAAATAAAATGCTTAAGGTTTTCATATTTATTTTTATTGAGTTTGCATTGTTAAAAGGCACATCTAAAGTTGTAATCGATTTCACTCTCATGCGTCTTGTGATATTGACAACGTCCAAAAGGCACATACTATCAACTGATGCTTTTGAAGTTACAGGGGGAGACATAACACAAGCACAAGAAGAAGAAATGAACAATGCAAACTCAATAAAAATAATAAATAAATAAATAAAAGCATACCCACGCACACTTAGTTTTAAACTGTTTTTTACAAATTTGTCAATTTTCTGGAAAATTTTGTGTTCTCGAATTGACCTCTCATTGTTGAATGTCTAATACATATATATACCTTATAACTTTGTTTAAACATGGTAACGATTATACAAAACACATATAAGGTGACATGTAGGTGCAATAAAAGATCGACATGTACATGTGATCCAAACTTTTATCATGAATCCAGACGATGGCAAACCACTGGTGTGAATCTACATTATTGAGAGAAAAGGTAGGGAAAAAGAATTTTGGATGAAGCGGAATAAATTCCATGGTGATTTAAACTTAGCTAGTGGCTCAAAGTGAAAAGCCTAACTCACTTGGAAACAGAGGAGAAAAGTGTGTGAGAATGAACAAGTCTACATATTACTACTACTCAGGGAAGGTTTACTTGTTAGTGGGAATCTACAGGCAACAACGAGAATCATGCATGCACACATGTGTATCTGCAACTGCATGACGCGTGCTTCTTTCTTTCTGTGTGTTTCCTTATTTTTATCACAATTTGATTCCATTCTCAAACCCTCCTGAACATTATCATTTGTGTGTGCTGCTTAGCAGCCTTTGTCAACTTAGAGCCTTTCCTTTCGATCTTTGTGTGTTGTGAAACTACACGAAGAAAATTCAAAGAATATTTTCAATGAATATGGTGATAAATTGATTTGTTGACAGATAAATATAAAGAGAGAAAATGTAAGATTAATAGCACGGGTAACTAGACTTTTTATGCAGTGTTTCTTTTTCGATGAATATTTTCCAATTTCTCAATAAGTCCAGGTGAACAAGATCAAAAGAAACTTCCCCACCATCCCCATCAAACATCTCCTCTTATTTCCCCTGTCACCTCTACCAAGTATATAAACCACTCAAACTGTAATGAAAACCACATTCTTCATTAACAAGGCCTCTTCTATGAACCACTATTAGTATTCATCTGTATTGCTTTAGTTTCCTTTATCAAGGTAAGCCTCCTAGCTAGTATAGACTTTGTATTCAAACCCCATGTTCTAGCATGAAACTGGCACCCTTGGAGAAAATTTATGTTCAAGAGCTTGGGTTGCTTTTTCGCGTAGTTATGCTAACATAGTCTAGCATTGTAGTTCAAAGATTTGGGGGCCAAAAAGGATATCCTCAACTTCTTCATTCCCCCCAGTTGATGATGGAGGGGATTTGGATCTGTTGTCCATTTAATGCTATACATTTTTTCTTTTCTTTTCTCAAAGGTTTTGTATTGTTAACAAGTTTAGTATTTGCAAAAATGACTTTTTGAAGCGAGCGGGGTTTTTACGGATCCCATTTAGCAAGCAAATTATAGGCCACTGGTGTGCTTGAAAATAGTCCAATCCCACAATGAATTTAATCTGAAAGCCGAATTTACAAGCAAATTATCAGATAAAGAATCCGATAAAAATATATCATTAATTACAGATATGATGAATGCTCAACACCATAAGATGAATCACGTAATACAATGAAAAGTGTATATCTTTTATAATTTACTCATGATTGCGAAGAGCTATTTTTATCCCCCCCCCCCCCCCCCCATTAATAAATTCATGTATATATTTTTTTAGAGATGGACAAAAGTTGGATGAAAGAGAAAAATAGGTTTTCTTAAAAGTATACAGAAGGTGTTGACAAGTTTATAGAGTTTGCACGTTTCGTAGCAGATGAAGGTGATAGGATTCGATGTCCGTGTCGTGATTGCAAAAACAAATATTTGAAGACCACAAATATGGTGAAAATTGATTTGATCATAATTGGGTTTGATCGTAGTTACACTCGATGGGTATATCATGGGGAAGAGTGTATATCACTATCAGTCAATGAGGCCACTCATGTCAATAATGATCATGTTATGTCAGAAGATGAAAATGATGAATATTTGGATGAAGATGTTGATGAGATGCAAGAAATTTTAGGGGATGTTTATAGGGGAACACTTGGGGACATTGATTTTGGAGAAGCGTCTACTGGTGATGATATTTAATTAGGCGACATGACGTCAAAAAAGTTTAATAAGTTGTTGGGTGATGCACAATGCCCACTTTATCTAGGTTGTGAAAAGTTCTCTAAGTTGAATTTCATTGTGAAATTGTATCATTTGAAGACAATAAATTGGTGGAGTAATAAATCAATGGATATGTTGCTTGACTTATTGAAGAAAGCATTTCCTTCTAGAGAAACATTACCTGAATCACATTATGAGGCGAAAACCTTATTGCGAGATTTGGGAATTGGCTATAATTGTATACATGCATGTAAAAATGATTGTGTATTATTTTGGAAAGAGCATGATGATGTAGAAAAGTGCCCTAATTGTGGTGAATCTAGGTGGAAGTTTAACCTAGCTAGGGGTAAGAAAATTCCACAGGTGTTGCGACACTTTCCCTTAAAATCGAGACTGCAAAGGTTATTCATGTCATGCAATATAGCTAAAGATATGAAATGGCATAAGGAAAAACATGTTTTTTATGAAAATGCTTTGAGGCATCCAGCCGACGCTGAAGCTTGGAAAGAATTTGACAATGAGCATGATTGGTTTGCACAAGATTCTGGAAATGTCCGTCTTGGGTTGGCAATAGATGGTTTTAATCCATTTGGTAACATGAGTACCTCTTACAGTATGTGGCCAGTAGTACTTACCCCATACAATTTACCACCTTGGATTTGTATGAAAGAATCATTTTTCATGATGAGTTTGCTTATTCCAGAACCCAAAGCACCCGGAAATAATATTGATGTGTATTAACAACCATTAATCGACGAGTTGAAAGAACTATGGGAATATGGTATACGGGCATATGATGCATCAATAAATCAACATTTTCAGTTGCATGCAGCGGTTTTATGGACAATAAATGACTTTCTTGCATATGCAAATTTGTCTGGGTGGAGCACAAAAGGGAAGTTGGCATGTCCTACATGCAATAGTGAGACATGTTCACTAACATTGAAGCACGGAAGAAAATTTTGTTACATGGGTCATCGTCGTTTTTTGCCAACTAATCATAGTTGGCGAAAAAAAAACCATGACGTTTGACGGTAAACAAGAACGTAGGTTACCACCAAAAAGGTTATCTGGGGATGATGTATTAGAGCAGCTTAGTAATATTAGAGGGGTTAAATTTGGGAGGGTGTCACGTTTGAACAAGAAAAAGCGCACTGAAATGGAGCTTAATTGGACAAAGAAGAGCATTTTCTTTGAGTTATCGTACTAGCACACTCTCAAGTTGCGACACAATTTGGATGTCATGCACATTGAAAATAATATATGCGAAAATGTATTAGGAACATTGATGAACATCGAAAAAAAATGAAGGATAATGTTAAGTCTCGCATGGATCTAGAAGCAATGGGTTTAAGGAAAGAGTTGCACTTGCAACCACGTGGTGATTCTTATGTTACGCCACCTGCATGTTACACATTATCTAAAGTTGAGAAAAGGAGTTTGTGTGACTGGTTAAAATCGGTAAAATTTCCTGATGGCTATGCTTCCAATATTTCTTGATGTGTAAATGTCGAGACTTGTAGTTTGTCAGGCATGAAGAGCCATGATTGTCACATCTTCCTACAACGGCTACTTCCAGTTGCAATTCGTGGTTGCTTACACAAGGATGTTAGCGATGTAGTAACTGAGTTGGGGTTATTTTTCAAGGAATTGTGTTCCAAAACATTATGCTCAGAAGATTTATGCCAAATGGAAATAGACATTGTTGTAATCCTTTGTAAACTTGAAAGAATATTTCCTCCATCATTTTTTATGTTATGGTCCACTTAGCCATTCACTTACCTCAGGAAGCAAAGCTTGGTGGACCCGTTCAATATCGATGGATGTATCCAATTGAAAGGTGATGTGTATTCCATATTATCACCTAGTGCATTTTTTATATCCATTGTATTTAATGGATTCTTCGTGTGAACAGATTCCTTCACACTCTTAAACAAAATATGAGGAATAAAGCGCGTCAAGAAGGCTCAATTGTTGAGGTGTACATTGATGCTGAGTGCCTCACATTTTGTTCCATGTATCTTCGTGGGATTGAAACTAGATTTAACAGAGAAAAACATAATGCTGATGCAGGGGAGCAAGATGGGCCTGAATTAATCTCTGTATTTGGAGATACTGCACGCATTTTAGGATCCCCAAAATATGAAAGTCTTAATCTGGAAGAGTCAACAAAAGCACGGTGGTATGTGTTGAACAATTGTGAGGAAATTGAACCATATTTAAAGTAAGATATCTCTCTAATTCATAGAAGTCGCGTTTTGGAATATTATGTTTTATACTTATATTTATCTCATACATAGTGAACATATCGAAGAGATGAAGATGCGTTACCCTACCAATTATGAGCAAATGCATCAAGGCCAATTTCCCAAGTGGTTTGAACATCGAGTAAGCATTAGTTTCATTTACTCTTCAAATTTGATTGTAATACTATCTCATTTGTAAACTTACGATCCTATTTGAAATATTATGTAATAGATGAATTCATTGCGCTATCGCAATTCTGTAGAAGCAACTAATCAACTTTACTCCACACGCAAGACCGTGATAGCAATCAAACTACAGTGTTGTTGTTCCAGGCACGCATAAAGGCAAAGAAGTTGATTTTTATGGTGCTTTGATAGATGTTTTCGAGCTAAATTATTGCATGGGTAATCGAGTTTACTTATTCAAGTTTAATTGGTGGGACATCGAAAACAAAAAACATGGAATTCAGATAGATGGCCACTTTACGAGCATCAATTAATCTCATAAATGGTATAAAAGTGACATGTTTATCCTAGCAAGCCAAGCTTAACAAGTATTTTACCTTGAGGATACCACTAAAGTAGGGACTTCTTGGCATGTAGTACAGAAAATAAAGCCTAGAAATGTATATGATGTTCCTGAGCCAGAGAATGAGGATAATTAAGAACATGCGAATGAAATATTGTTGGGTGATACATATCAAAAAGACTTGTCCACAGGGGGTAATGTGAATGTATTGCATGATGATGTTGATGTGATACCGTTGCATAGAAATGATATACAATAAGACCATGTTGAAGCCTCAATCATACATAATAAGCAAAATACGGCTTTAGTTGATGATGATGAAATTGATGAGTTGGAGGGCATAATCAATAGTAATGATAGTAATGAAGGACTACCATTTCCAAGTGACAACGACACAGAAGAGGAATATTGATTTATATGCAGTAGTGTTCTGTGTAATAAGGTGATTTAAAGATTTTTTTAAAATTTTCAAATGGTGTTAAAAAGTGCAAATTAAAATGTTATGATAATTATTTCTTTCATATGGCTATATTTAATATTATTTTATTTTCTTAGTGTTTATAATTATTATGAAATGTCTATTGAAATCTTTGATTTATTGTTCATCAATGTCACAGGATACTATGGCACCATGAAGATCAAGATCTAATGTTGGATCCATTTCTTTGCCTCACCAATCACAGCCGGAGTTGGATCAATCTCCACAACCTAAACTGAACCCTTCACTTCTTTTCGAATCTTCCGTCAATCCAACCAGGGTTTCTATCAATTCGAATAGATCTATCAGACGTAACACATTATGCAAGCTTGAACTTCTTCTTCTTTTTCGTGTTTTTTCAATCCTGTTATGGTTCAAGTAGTCAATATATGTAATTTTTTTCATAGCATCATCAATGAATAAAAAAGGACGTGGTAGGAGTAGGGATTATCGCTACCAAAGTTAACTCGCGGTGGTAACAAGGTGCGCGTTGATATCCCGGGCGATTACATTAGACCTGTTGGTATTTATGCTTCAGAGTTTACTACAGAGGTTGGCATTTTAGCTCTAACCTTGATCCCGACATCAAGTATGTGGCGAGATGTCAAGGTGGTTGACAAAAACACATTTATCAATGTTTGAAGGCAAGTTCTAAGTTATTATAATTATTTTTATTGTATTTTGTTCATTTGTTGTTGAAAACATATATTAGTATTCAATTTGTTGTTTATTACTTTGCAGGATAAGTTTGAAATTGATACAAGTGATCCTCATGTTATTCTCACTATTGATGACATGGTTCAACATCGCCTATCTGATTATCGGTCAAACTTATACAAACATTATAAGAAGTTTGATACACGTGAGGAAGCACTTCAGAATGCACCATTAGAAGTTACGATTGATGAATGGAAAGTCCTCTGTGAACGATTTAGTTCAGAGAAATTTCAGGTAACATATTTGTGTATAAATTATCAATTTTAAATGATAAAGCTAAATAGGCATATTCTTATAGACTACAAATCCTTACATATAATTCCATTATATTGTTTAACGTTGTACACAGAAAGAAGCAAAATAAATTCTCAGAATAAGAAAAATGGTGAATTGCTCATACCTCAGGTTCCAAGTCATTTGTTCGAAATCTATATGATAAGGTAAGATTCTTAATTGCGTTAATTTTTATCATATCTTATATCACATATCATTCATTACATTGTGTTATAACTGCGCAGCGAAATCCAGAGATTGGCCAAGTGCCTAGTGAGATAGATCATTACCAGAACGTACATTGTCGAAAAATGGGAGAATGGGTTCACGTGTAGACGGAGGCTAATTGGGTAAGAAATTGACTAGAAATTAAATTATATAGGTGCTTAAGTTGTATCTTATCAACTTTTAATTGTGTTATCACAGCAAAATATGGAGTTAATGCACAATGAACCAACACTAGATGGTACTAAAAGGAGTGAATTGGAGATCATGACTGAGGTCCTTGGGACAAAATCAGGATATGTACGTGGGCTAGGGCATGGAGCCAAGCTCATGGTAACCGCTAGATCAAGCTCCAAACGTAGTTTAATAGAGGCGAGTGCTAGTCGTAGAGCTGAGAATGCTGAAAAAGAGAATCAATAATTATGCAAACGAGTAGATGAGTTGACAGATGAAATAAGGATGAAACAAACTACGATGGAGACGGAGTTATCAAAACGGGTGGACCAAATGCAAAAGGACCAACATAATCAGATACAAAATATGTTTCAGAATTTCATGTCAGGACATACGCACCTGTCTGGAGCCTCACATCATTCACGGTAATGTTTATTTTTTCCAAGTCAAGTATTTTTTTTTTTCATTATGTTTTGCTTCTTACTATTTGTTTATCAAGAACATGGCAAACAAATATTGTGAAGCATTTGAGTAGTTTAATTGTGAAGCATCTGAGTAGTATCTGTTATTCATTTAATTGTGAAGCATCTGAGTAATATCTGAGTAGTATCTGTCAGTAGTATCTGTTAGCATCTGAGTAGTTTAATTGTGAAGCCACCTTTGCTATCATGTGTGGTAATATTTTGAGTGAGGTTTATTGGATGACATGGCAGTCCATTTTGGATGTGTTTGACGATTGGAAGGGCCAAGCTTATTGTAAGGGTACAAACAAGGAGGTTTGATCAGTTTGGTAATTCATTCATTATGGGTGTGTGAGTTATGTGGCAAGAAATGAATACAAAGGTGTTTGAGTCTAATGCTTCTTCTATGGATTAATTTTTCATGGATGTAATGTCTAAGCATCTCTGATCCTTATTACACTCGTAGCCACTACCTGTGAATGCGCCCCACACTGTCAGAAATTATCCTTGATGAATACTATCCGGAATACGAGTTCATTTTGTTCAATGAAATTACCTTGAGTCTGTTAGAATCCAACATGCTTACCATATGATTACCCAGAGTCTGTTAGAATCCAACATATATGGTTACCATGAAATTACCCTGAGTCTCAATTTTGATGATTACCTTTAGTCTGTTTTTTTTTTTTTTTTTTTTTTTTTTTATGGGAAGCGAGTGGGGTTATTTAGGATCCCCAAACCTGAAAATAAATGGAATTACATTCGTAGATAGGTCTTTCTTATTCTATCTTCATATACAATATCCTTAGAATCCTGAGCAAAGGAACTCGAAATAATCTCCATAAAGGAAGAGTTTGGATTTAAACTTGCAAGCATGTCTACAACTCTGCAACTCTGTTAGTCTCTATGTATTCATGCTTTATAATGTGGTCTTCTAGGGCACTAAGCATTCTCCTGATCCTGCTGATGGTGTGTCGTATGTCCCATGTTGTCTGCCTAGTTGTAATTAAGTATGCACACACTCTTGCTGAATCATTGCTGATTTCTAGCTTTCTAACGCATCTAGAGTTAACTAGTTTTAATCCTGCTTCAACTCCCTGTAGTTCATGCTTGATCACAGAGTGCCCAATTACTGATCCAGAGAATGCAGCCACAACATCACCCTGGTCATCCCTAATGACAGCACCATATCCTCCTGTATTTCCTCGAAGCGAACCATCACTATTTAGTTTATACCACCCAGCTGTGGGTTTTGTCCATGAACACTTAGTTGGTTGTTGAATGCTATATAGAGCGTCCAGGTTCCATCTCCCAAAAATCTGTCTAATCCTAGCACTGTCTTCTACTATTAGCTCTCCAACACTAAATTTTAGTCTCACGTCATTGTAAATACGCTTAACTAATTCAATACTAGTGCAGTATTGCTGCTGATATAACCTATTGTTTCTTTCTGTCCATAGGTAATAAACTGTGGCATTCAAAGTAACTTTTTTAAGTTGTGCATTGATGTTGTTACCTTTGAAATTTTGCGTACACCACTTGATTTCTTCTTCCCAGCCTGCATTTTGTCTAGAATAGCTTAAGTAGTGTAGCATCTTAATCCATACATGCTGAGAGTACATGCATTCAAAGAAGATGTGTTTTTCTGTTTCAGTGTCCTGGTTGCATAAGGGACACAAGTCATGTTGCGCAGTCCCTTATTTCTTGAGTTACTCAATGTTTTCAAGGCTCCGTGACTTAATACCCAGGTAATGAAGCTATGCCTTGGTATATTGCCCTTGAACCATACTATGCTAGCCCAGTCTAATGTCTTGTTTCTTTTCGTGACTGCATTATAAGTATCTCTCATCTGAAGCTGTCCATCACTGCTCGCATTCCACAGTACCTCATCCTGTTTGCTTGCATCTAATTCAACATCTATCGGATAGCTAGGAGTATCATCCAATAGATTGCCTATACTTTGAGGTATACTCCAAGCATTTTCTCTTATAATGGCCGAGACCTTAGCATCCTTATTTAGAGTCAAGTCATACAACAATTCCTGCGGGAACCATTCCATTAGTATACTTTTTGGGTGCCAAGGATCCTTCCAAAAAAGGGTTTTCTTCCAAGAGTTCACTTTTTTCTTGATATTTTCAATGATTGGCATGCATTGAGTATGAGATAAGTAGGAAGAAGTCATAGGCAACCCAAGATACTTAACCTTGAGTCTGTTAGAATCCAACATGCTTACCATATGAAATTACCCTGAATCTTAATTTTGATGAGTACCCTGAGTCTGTTAGAATCCAACATGTTTGTAATGGTGTACTGTTTTGTCCAACATGCTTTTTTATTTTAAACTGCCACATGTAATCTACAATTCAGTTCATAACACAGTTCTGATGCAACATCACTCAAGTTTCAGTTTACAAATGCACAAATCATACTTTTAGAATAATCTTTTCCCAGATTAAATTACATCCATCAACCTCCGCTCAAGTTTTCTCTACATGCATTGGCTCCGGATTATTAGCTGCAGCCAGTATATCGAGCAACAACGAGTTGTAGGGCTCCAACTCTTCGTGCCACAAAGGAAGGTCATTACCAGGATAGAAGTTCCTTGTCACTCCCTCGGAGTTGATAATAATAGTGCGAACAACACCTCCACTTGCAACATATCTAGCGATGGTAAGGGACACTGCCTTCACGACCAGTTTCTCAGCTTCATCTTTAGTCATTCCTTTTTTCCATGCTTGATCAAAGAATCCATATAGGTAGCTAGAGCCAGACCCTCCAATGGCAAAAGGGCTCCCCAGAATTGTCCCTCCAAAAGGCACTGAATATATTTTGCCTTCTTCATACTTGTCCCACCCCCCCCCCCCCCCCAACTATCATGCCCGTTTGAAGCATAGTCTTGTTGTTGTATGACAACAGCCTAATCAGGTTGGCAGCAACTTTGACAGTGGCTGCTGGCCCAACTGTATTGTGTGCTGATTTGTTTGTCCAACATGCTTACCATATGATTACCATATCATATGCAATTCATTATTTGTTTAATAAGCTATTGTCTTTTTGTAGATTTTAATGTTAAAGTCTTTTGGCTGATTGAAAGATTGTTTTATTTTCAGAGATGAGAACAATATTAATGGAGTCGAGGAGAGCGACAATGATGAGAACCACTACAAAAGATATTATTGTTTGAAGAAAATACACCTCGAAGTCTCCTGTCTACTCAACCAAGTTGTGGGTGTTGTTTAGCAAGCATATGCGAAGAACTTTCGAATTCCACTATGACGGAATTAATATTTACTTGATTTTTAGAAATTATTTATTGAATTTTAATTGATACGAAGTTTGTAGGATTGTTAGTGGAGCTTAAAGATTATTTCGATGATTATATTGTTAGACTTAATTTTCAAGATTTGTTCTATGACAGATTCAGTTAATTTTTGCATAAGATTTTTGATAAAATATCCAATGTTGGTTGAAGAGTAGTCGAACAATTTGGCGACAAAAAATTGAAGGAATATTTTTAACCAAATCATTCCTTGATTAAAGTATTTTAACATGTTTTTTAAAGACAATTTTCCTGGGTATAAAACCAACAATTTGTCGTGGTATTAAACTATTTCTGACGAAAATTATGTTGGTATTCATTAAATTTTCCTGGAAAATGTTCAACTATTTGTTGTTTATTTTAAGCCTTTTTCAAGGAACATTTCATGGTTAAATATATTATTCATTTATCAAGGAATAATTTTTTCTTGGTGAAAGTATATTGTTTAGCTACAAAATTGTGTTTCCTTGGTATATATGCTTATGTGTTTATCAACAAATTATTTTTCTTGGTACAGGTGAATACCTCTTCCCACAAAAATTACCCTTGGATTTACTAACCCTTTTTCTGCAACAAAATAAATCGTTGGTAAAGTTGTTTGCTTTTTAACAACGAAATTCCTTGGTAATTACTAACAATGCCTATGACAACTTTCGTTGATATACATGCATTTTACCAACAAAAAAGTTCTATGATAAAGGTTGTTACCTTTGCCAACGCCAATTTCCTTGATGATTTTAAGATTTTTCAAGAAAAAATTCATAGGTAAATAAAATAGTTCTTGCAACAAACAATTTGTTTGTAACAATATTTGATTTTTACCAACGAATTTCCTTGGTAGTTGTCAGTATTACCAACAAAATATTTCCTTGACTTAGCATCCCTTTTACCAAAAAAAAACTGTAATTCCTTGGAAAATACCTTTAGCTACAGGGATGCCTCCAGGAACTCACTAACGAATTTTTTCCTCGTTAAAAGTATTTTTCAACAAAATTTTGAGTTTTGTCAAGGACATTTTTCTTGAAAAATGCCTTAATTGTTGTAGTGGAGCCTGCAAAAATAAGCAGTGGTTAAGCCAAGGACTACTATTGTGGTGGCCGAAGGCACTCTGATGCTTAAGTTGGATATCGATGTAAGGAAGAATGAAGACTGTATGTAAATTGCAATGTGTATGCGTATTTTTCTTCTTCCTTTCACCATCTCTTATAGCGAGTGTTCCCTCCCCAACTGTCCTTGTAATTGAGAGCGTGGTGGATGGAGGAGATTCGCATAAGATCTTACTTGTACATGATTGGGTCTCTTTGGCACTTGGCTTTGTTTATGACCCAATGCTTGATTGGGCTTAGAGAAGATTTCGTGCGAGTGGATCTCAGGCATGTGACAACTATGAGATTTGTGTTTGGGCCTTATTTTCCTGGGCCTAGCCCTAAGATCCATGCCTCTTGGGCTAGCGTATCTTGGGCCTGGGCACCTGACTTATGGACTAAACAACAGTTTGTGAATGGGTCAGGTTGGGACGATGCTGAAGCCCTTTTCGTGCTACAATTAGCCCATGCCACATGTATGGCTATTATCTATGATTGATTGATGTCTCATTAGCAACTATTCGAGTAAGTCTAATCCGAGTCTCAGAACTTCATCGTTGTCTTCCATCCTGAACTCCTCCGTTCTGAACGTAGGCATTCCTAGTTCTACAGTAACCATTGCCTCAGACCCATGGGCCAATGCGAATGGTGTCTCTCCATTTGAAGTCCTTTTTGTAGTATGATACGCCCAAAGGATGCCCAGAATAGTTCCTCTTGATCGCCTCCAGGATAGTTCGGTTAGTGACCTTTGCTTGACTTTCTTGCCTTTGAATTCAGTCTCGTTATTAATGACCATGATTTTGGTATTCCAAATCAGCAAACGATAGATTTTAAGAGTAAGTTCTTGATTTGATTATCTCCTATCTTGGATAAGGGTTCTAGTTCCACCCATTTGGCGAAGTAGTCAACAACCACGAGGAAGAACTTCTTCCTCTCAGAGATGGGGAATGGGCCTACAATGTCCATCTCCTACTGCGCGAAGGGCCACGGACTAGTCATTGGGACCAGGTCCTATGAAGGTATATGTGCGTACGGGGCATACCTCTGATACTTATCGTACTTACGGACTAGGTCTTTAGCGTCTTGCTGCATTTTTGGCCAGTAGTACTCTAGTGTGAGGCCTTTATGAGCCAGTTTCCTTTCTCCGGGGTGGTTCCCGCAGATTATTTCATGGATTTATTGGATGACATAGTCTGCCTCTTTGGGGGTCATGAGCAAAGGGCTAATATTATGTACAGTCTGTCATTGATGAGCATGTACCGTGCCGCTCTATTTTTCAGCTTATGAGCCTCTAGCTTATCCGCTGGGAGGACTCCATATTTTATGTAGCTGATTAGGGGCTCATCTAGCTGGTCTCCTCACTTGTGGAGAAGGCATCATGGAGTCTTTTTTTTAGGGCCGACTTCTTCCGGAACTCTATGAGTGCGTTGAAGTTGTCCTCTACGAACAAGACATTTCTGGTCAGTTTGTTGGCTTCATGGTTGTCTATCCTGGAACAGCGGTGGAGTAGTATTCTCTTGAAACCTCTTTTGGCATCAATTGCTTTCCCGCAATAGGCTATCATTTGTGGTTCTTTAACATCGAATTCATCGTTCACCCGATTGATCACCAATTGGGAGTCACTGAGCACCATAATTTCTTCTACTCCGATTCCTTTGGCTAGTTTTAGCCCGTTTATGAGGGCTTCATACTCCATTTCTTTGTTTGAAACACGAAAGACAAATTTCATAGCTTTCTCAAGGGTGACCCCTTATGGGGTGTAAAAGACGATTCCAGCTCCGCAACCCTTCAAGTTGGATGACTAGCTGCATCGCAGGATCAATCCCAGTGCGGGCGAATTAGGGCTCTCGTCTCCATGTTGGTCTTTCAACCCTGATTCTTTTGTCCCTGTGAACTCGGCGATGAAGTATATCAGTGCTTACGCCTTGATGGTCGTTCTTGGAATATAATGGATGTCAAACTATCCTAGCTCCAACGACCATTTGACCATTCTTCTTGACAACTCTGGCTTGTGAAATATCGATCAGAGTTGGTACTCAGTCAGGACTGTTATTAAGTGAACGTGGAAGTGGCCTTAGTTTTTCTGGAGGAAATTATCAGTGCTAAGGTCATTTTTTCCAGGTTAGGGTAGTTAGCATCCGCCCCATCGAGTGTTTTGCGGATGTAGTAGACGGGCTTCTATTTTCCTTTCTCTTCCTAGATAGAACTGAACTGACAGCGTGCTCCAATATTGAAAGTTATAGGTATAACGTCTTACCCAGAGTGGGTTTCGAGAGAAGCTCAGTGCTTTCCATGTACACCTTTAAATCTTAGAAGGCTAGTTCACATTATTCTCCCCATTGGAATTCTTTGTTTCCCTTCAAGATCTTGAAGGAAGGAAGGCATCTGTCTGAAGATCTGGAGATGAACCTATTCAGGGTTGCCACCCTCCCAGTCAGGCTCTGAACCTCTTTAATGTTTGTGGTTGGTCTCATGTCAAAAAAGACATGAATCTATTTTGGATCAGCCTTTATTCCCCCTTCGATTGACTATGTAGCCCAAGAATTTCCTTGATTGCACCCCAAAGGTACATTTCTGTGGGTGGAGCTTCACTCGGTACTTTCGGAGTTGGGAGAACGCTCATTGGAGATTCACCAGGTGACCGGGACTATGGAGGCTTTTTACCAGCATGTCACCAATGTAAACTTCCATGGTCTTTCTGACGTTGGTGTGTCGCCCCTACATTTTTTAGTCCAAATGGAATTACTGATAGGGGTATAATTAGGCTATTTTTAGTACCATATTTCTATATATTCTTTTGGCTATTACTTGCTAATTATGGTACTAATTGCTTTTTTCATGTTTGTGTAGATTTCCAATTACAAGATTCTAAAATAGAAGCTAAGTGAAGCAAATTGGCAACTAATTGCACAAGGAAACCACACAAACAAGGAAACCAAGCAAAGAAGGAAACCAAGCAGAAAACAATTATAAAAGGGATGATACCTTGCTTTGGAGAGAATCCATCCATCCATCCAGCAATAGCCTTCATCCATCCACAACTTCCATCGCCTACGCTAGCCAACAACCCTCACATTCACGGTCTCCACAACAAGCCCTAATCCATCCATCCAACAATAGCTTTCATCCATCCACAACTTCCATCGCCTACACTAGCAAATAGCCCATGCATTTACGGCCTCCACAACAAGCCCTAATCCAGCCATTGAGCAATAGCCTTCATCCATAGCCTTCTAATCCACCGCCGCCGTTGTCCTGAACCCGTCATCAATCGACCTCACAGATTCCTCCTCTTCGTAATAGTCTATCAAGCATCTATCCACCCACCATCTCGCCATCAGCTTGCAATCTAGCAATAGCCCCATCACACCTCTCCATCGTCATGAATCCATAGCCTCTTAACCCATCCACAATCACGCAAACACCCATCCTCATCCATTGTTCATCCCAATCAGCTCCCCGTTCTTCGCCAGATCTCCCAGTCATAGTCTCATCACCACCGCAGGCCTCTTTTCATATCCTCCTCCTTACAACTACAGTCCCTTCTTCCATCTTCTTTCCACACCCCATCGTCCTCCTTCACAACACCCATCTGACCTCCCTCTCGATCTCTCTCCTTCATCGTTTGTTGACCCCTCTTCAAGTTCACAGTAGAAGCAGAGATTGAAAAGAACCAAGAATGAGCAAATTGAATAAGGAAGGAAGAGATTTGTTCATCTCTTCCTCTCTGTTATCTGCACCCAGCATTCCTTTCTCTACCACCACGCACAGGCGACAGCGTTCCTTCTAATCTCTTTACTTATTTTAATTTGATTATTGATTATGGATTACTGTTTGAACATAATTAATATGTCTAGCTAAACTCCTCTTAGTTAGGGATGGATTCGAAGCCCCAAACATTTGTTTTATGAATTAATTGAATTTAATCTTCCTTGTTATTAGTGATTGTGTTTTGCTTAACTGCTTTATAGAGAACTTTTCTTTGTATGTTTGTTAAGGTGGCCAACTTAGTGAGCATGCTAGGATCTGGGGCTAGAGTATAGGAGAGTTTCACCTAATTGTTATAATCTTGTATTCACAAGTAGTAAATACCAAGGAATGTTGGTAAGGTTAAGTAAAAACCTAGGTAAGAACAAGATGCTGATCATACTTGTAATTGCCTAGTCAGTGTTCATATTTTCCACAAAACTTAATGATCTTAGATTGTTATCTAACTTGTGATTCCTGTTTAGATAGCATGATAAGAATAGTTTTAAAGCGACGCTTAGTTTAATTCAACGAACTTAGGAAAATAATAAAATTAATGCAGTGCTTATCACGGTTAATCTTGAGCATTGTCTCTCACGAGTTAACAAGTGATTATTGAAGATTGATTTATGAGCATATGTTTGGTGTGTGGAGATAAACCCTTAGCTAATTTTTCATTTTTTCCATCCCTTTAATTTTATTATCTTTTCAGTAATTTTCGTTGTTATTTTCATAGTTTAATTTAGAAAATCCAATCCCCCATTATTTAATTAATTAGATTGTTAGTTGTCTTTTAGCTATTCTTAGTGTTAATTGGCAAGCCCTCTAATCCCCGGTCCAAAACGATCCCTACTTATTCTATACTACAATCACAAAGCAGGGTATTAAGTTGTGTGCTACTAAAATAGTGCATCAATTACTTGGTAGTAGTATGTGATCCTGTCCATTATGAAAGATGTTTTCTCCTGATTCGGTGGGTGCATGTTGATCTAATTGTAGCCAGATTATGCGTCCATGAAGCTGAGTAAGTTGTGTCTAGACGTCTCGTCTACAATCTGGTCTATTCAGGGCAATGGAAATCTATATTTTAGGCAGACTTTGTTAAGGTCTATGTAGTCCACACAGACCGTATACTTCCCATTTTCTTTCTTACCAGGACCTTTTGCCAGCCATTCTGAGTAGCGAGACTTTTTTATCACGCTGACATTCAAAAATATTTGCATTTCTTCATTAATAGCCCGATTACGCTTGGGCGCAACTTGCCTTCTTTTTGGCGGACGGGCTTCAAGTCAAGATTGACGCCAGTTAGTGTGCGATTACTTAGAGTTTGATCTCTACCATGTATTTCATTTTCCAAGCAAATACATCTTGGTTCTCCTTTAAGAATGCGGCTAGCTAATTTTCCAGTACTCTGTTAAGGTCATAGCCTATCCGGACTATTTCGTGTTAGCTGGGTTGCCCAAATATATTGTGATGCCATCTTCTTCCGGCTGATCAGCATTCGACCTTCCCCTTGGGATAGATGGAGTCTCTCTATCTAGATTTGGGGTTCCCTCATCGATATCCTTTTGCTCAGGTTGTTGTGCTCCATTTTTTGGTTGCCTGATTCCAACGTACTGACATTCCAAAGAGATGGTTTAGTCTCCTCTAATCATTCTTACTTCAGGGGTATTTGAGGCACTGATGTTGGATGGAGACTAGTGCCTTCATGTGGTGTAACCAAGGTCTGCCCAAGATTATGTTGTATTCAGAGCAGACGTCTACGATCGAGAACTCTATCGTCGGGATCCTCTGTAGGTCTGGCTGCCCTGCAACTACTGGTAGTGCGATTGTTTTGACTGTGTGGCAGCTTTCTCCATTGAAGTTGAACATGGATTTATTTGAAAGTGTTAGCTATCCTTCTGTCAGTTGAAATTCTAGGAAAGCATCTAGGATTAGTACGCTGGCGGAACTGCTTGTGTCTACCAACGATCTTATCACTTCCCAATTTACTATCCCTACTGAGAAGACTAGGCATCGTTGTGGGGAAGTGGACTCCCTTCATGTCCCATTCTGTGATCATTAAGCTTGGGACTTTTCTTTCCTCTCATATGTGTTGGACGAGATGATCTCGGTAGGGCAATCTAACTCGTAGTTCTCATACTGATTTCTTCAATGAATGATTCGAGTGTTTTCTCTCCTCGTTTGCCCCATAAAGGACACATACAACGTAAGGAGTCATGCCTCTTGTCTTTTGTATCGTTTCTTCACCTAGGGGCGGCAAGTCCCCGAAGATGATGAACTCCTTCAGTCGTCCTCTCTAGATCCAATTCTAGATTGTATCTCTAAGGCTCCTGCAGTCTTTGGTGTTGTGGCATATCTCCTTGTGATAAGAATAATTCTTATCCTTATCACATTTCGAATGATAAGGATAAGCACTTTGAGTTTCGATTGCCACTTACTGTCTTCCAATTTTACCATGGCAGATAAAACATCGGGTGGACTGGAGTTTAGCGGAGTGTAATATGGGTACCTGGAGCCGCTAGCCTTGTACAGTTTTTATTTGTCGAGCCCATTATGGTTCTCGCTTCATTTTCACTTGGTATTGTCTTTCCTTTCATCCCTATCCTTAGCTCTGGAGGAATGTTTTGGCTTGCTCTCCCCCTTCCTGGCTGCTAACATTTCCTTCAGGGTAATGTATTTCTGGGTGCTCCTTAACAGACCCGCCATATCCGCTTGGGGTGTCAAGGTGAGGGAGTTGTGAAATTGACCTATTTGAAGGCCAGAGGTAAAAACAGTGACTGATGTGTCATCGCTATAACCGTCAATCAAGGTTAGCTCATCATTGAAACAAGTGAAGTACTTCCTAAGGGTCTCGCCATGCTTCTACTTAAGGCTCAGCAGATAGTGTGACCTTTTCGGATCCGTTGGCTCCCGACGAACCTAGTGATGAATGCCTTTGCCAAGACCTGGAACAAATCGATAGATTTCGGCTGGAGGTTGTGAAACCATGTCAATGCAGCCTTCTTCAGGCTATTGGGAAGAGTTCTGCACATTATGGCTTCTAAACTTTCTTTAACTACCATCACGTGGTGGTAATAACGCAGATGATCTAACAAATCTGATGTTCAGTCGTAAAACTCAAGTTTTGGGGGGACAAACTTCTTCGGAAAAGGGGCACTCGTGATCTCCTTCGAGAATATAGGGATAGTGAAATCATATAGAACAACAGGATCGACCGCCTCTAGTCGGAGTGGGTTATTGGCCATGGCCCTATCCGTCCTCGGGGCACGGTCCCCACGATCCTCATCTTCTATCTGGCTCCCCTCACAGCAAGTTATTTGTTCAACTACAAAGGGTTTCAACCCTCCTAGACGCGCTCATGTGCGTCCTCTCAGACCTGAGATCCCCCAAATTTTGGTCTGTCTCAGGTTGCTACAGTTGATCTCGAGTGCACCTTTTTACCACCCATGCTAGGTAATCCAGATGGAGCAGGATTTGACTCATGCGATTTCACCCTCGGCCACCTCACTGGTTGGGTCGTGTGACTATTCAGCCTCCTCGATCGGATCGATTATGTGTCCAAATTTGTCCTTGCTGATATTTTACCCTCGCAGCGACATTTGCAAGTTGGGAACCCATCAATATCATCACAGAGGCCACCGTGAGGATGAGGAAAAAAGGAAAATGAGAGGAGAATGAGAAGAAGAAGAAGAAGAAGAAGGGGTAGAAGGGCAACGGTGGAATCGAGGTCAAGATCTTGATCGGACTGGATTGAATCTTGTAAAGGCTTCAGCTCTTCTTCGACTTCGTCTTCAATTTCAATTTGAGGGAATGGAGAGGATATCTGAAGGGTACTTTGGAGGTGCTTCCGGATGAGGAAGGAAAAGAGAAGTGAAAAGAAAAAGAGAAATGAGATAAGAAGATGTTGGAAGAAGAAGGGTGATGGTGTGGGTTAGCAGGTTAAAAAAATTGGCTTAGTGGTGTGGGACAGTGGAACTTGTGGTGTTAAATAGTTGCCCCTTATATTAATATGAAGGGTTTTTTTAGTTTGACCCTCATTAGTTTATGTTTAATTGAGTCTAGTATTCGTTTTAAAAATTAATTTAGTCTAACCCCTAAACTAATGTTAACTGTCTCAGTCATTGTTAGTCAAATACGTTGATTTTCCATGATTGTTTCAATATTAATAAAATTCAAAAACCCTTTATTTAGACTGCACATGCAAGGCACATGTTGGGTTTAAAATAACAACAAAATTCATCCAACGACTAAAGATCTTTTACAAATAATAAGGACATCCAACAACTTACCTTCATCTCCTTTACCCTCATCAAACCGACCCAAAATCAATACTACCCACTTTATCAAACATCCTTCTAAATACATCAAAAGATTTTCAAATTAGATAGGATGGATTTGGGTATTCAAGTCACTCGTCACTCCCACTTGTCACTACCCATCTCATCAGGTTTCATCAACTTCAAAAACAATTGTATGGAGTCTGTATCTTACACCATGGTACAGATGATGGTCAAATAGGCACATTATAAAACCATTTGTACGTAGTATTCAGTGGTGGTTGCATTCTTTCTTGCTTGTTTTGTCTACTAAGTTTATATTGTCACGAAAACCTATTGTGAGGTCGTTGCAATAATCGGACTAGTAGTTTTTCTTGGACTGCCTGGAATTTAATTAGCCAATATGTTGTCAGTTTCTGAATTAACTAGCAACTTGGTTACTGAACTAATTAATGTGATCTCCCCAAGGTATCTATAATGTAAGTTCATATAGCCAAACCACATTTGTTTGAGATTAACTGTTTATATAATGTTCTTTGTGTGACTTAATTATTGCAGCAAAAGAAAGAGATTTCCACTTGACTCTGATCAAGCTCACTTGTGTACTCTACAACAAGCTAAAAAAGTTGGATTCACTTTACACCACGAGTTCCATAAGTTCATCAAACACATGGTCTCATCACTTGTGTACTCTAGAACATATTCAGCGAACTTCATTTCGTGAAACATAATATTAAGAACACCCAAGTTTTTTTTCTTTTTTTATCCCTTAACCCTTTTCATCCAAGATGTCACCGGTTGGGATCGATTCTGTGACCTAGTGATATCATCCACCACTGCTCAACCAATGAGCCATCACACCTTTAGCAAGAACACCCAAGTTTCATCACTCCAAAGCTACTATTTGTCTCTTCTTACTTTTCTCCCTCTCTTGCTCTTCTTTCCTTACCAAGATGTTATATGAGGAAGCTGATTTTCTGACAATTTCTTGAAAGTAGATCAACATCAAGATTGTAAGTTGACTTGAGGGATTTCCAGTACGATCATGACCATCATCCAGTGAATTGTATACTCACTGAAATCAGTTGGACTACAGCTTGCAGATAGTGATGAACAAATTTGTAGTTTGTTGGTGTCCTGAATGTTTATTGAATCTTCTGGTATTTGATGTAAGGGTAGAAAAAGAATTTGGAGACCAACAAAGATGGGACTTTAGAGGTGGCTATAAATGATGTGGGTAATAAGCTATAACTTCTGTATGCACTACAAAATTTCATCTCGAATAGTAATATAGCAAGATAAAATTCAATACTATAAACTAATAAGAAATTTTATTATACCCTGAAAATTGCTTTTGATGTGACCATTTTTGTTCAATCGAACTGATAAATGATAATGAATTTTCTGACCAGATAAACTGTCATCATCAACGCCATAAACTAGATTGTTTTTATTAGTACGGATGAATGATTGAATACCCAAGTCCATCCCATCTAATTTGAAAATCTTTTGATGTATTTAGAATGATGTTTATTAAAGTGGGTAGTATTGATTTTGGGTAGGTTTGATAAGGGTAGTATTGATTTTGGGTAGGTTAGATGTCCTCATGATTTGTAAGAGATCTTCAGCCCTTTGATGAATTTTGTTGTTATTTTAAACCCAACATGTGTTTTGCATGTGCAGTCTGAGTAAAAGGTGTTTTTGAAATTTATTAATATTGAAACTGTCATTGAAAGTCAACATATTTGACTAATGTTGACTGAGGCAATCAACATTAGTTTGGGGGTTAGACTCAATTAATTTTTAAAATGAATACTAGACTCAATTAAGCATAAATTAATGAGAGCCAAACTCAAATAAACCTAATATGAACATGGGTAAATGGTGGCCAACATTAGAGCATTGATTGAACCAGTGATTGAAAAAGTCCATCTTAGAGGAAAAACACAGGGAAACTTGTCTTGGATTTGGTAATTAATTCAGGCAGAATATTTCAAACCTTTTAATCAATTTGGATTTAGATGTCAGTTCATAGGCAGAGAAGGAAAGGGGGATGATTAGAAGCTTTGAGGAGCAAAAGTTGATACTCTTGAGTGAGAGATTTTCCCAAACATGCCATATTCCCAATCAATTTTAGTTTACGTACAACCAAGAATGGAATATTGTGAATGGAAACAAGCAGATGATTAAGGAGAAAATGAGAATTTTTTCGGTACATGTACCTGCTTTGTAACTTCCTCAAGCCCATTATGAACGGTTGAGGCCTCAAAGATACATTAAGTGTTAACCATTTAGCAATGCCAAAGGTGTGATGGCTCAGTGGTTGAGCAGTGGCGGATGGTATCACTAGGTCACAGGGTCGATCCCAGCCGGCGGCATTTAAAAATAAATAAATAATAAATAAATAAATAAATAAATAAAAAACAAAACAAAACAGTCTCATCTCATTTTTTTCAAATTACTGTTCACAGTATGCTGAGCCATAATATATAATTTATAAAGGTAGAGAATACTGAAAAAAATACTTTCTTGAGACCCAATGTGACAATTGCGTGCATGCTCTTATTTACTCATGATGCGTCCAAATCTGTCCTTGTTAATTTCAAACATGTAAAACAAATAGCGGTGAGTTAAGGACCACCATTGTGATGACCGATTGTTAATTTCAAACCTGTAAAACAAATAGCAACGAGTTAAGGACCACCATTGTGGTGACCGAAGACACTCCAATGCTTAAGTTAGGCGACAGTGCAATGAAGAATGAAGACTAGATGTAATTAGCAATGTGTATGCGTACCTTTCTTTTTCTCTTCGTTCACCTTTCATACTGAGTGTTCCCTCCTCAATTGTCCTTACTATTGAGGGCATGATGGAGGGAGGATATCTTGCCCAATATCATACATGTGCATGACTGAGTCTCTTCGGCACTTGGCTCTGTTCAAGACCCAATGCTAGTTTGGGTGAAGAGCGGATTGGTGCGAATGAATTTCGGGCCTACAACAGCTCAGAGATTTCCGTTCAAGCCATATTGTCCTGAGCCAAGCTCTAAGGTCCATACCACATGGGCTGGCGTGACTAGGGCTTGGGCTATTGACTTTCGGGCTGAACAATGGTTTAATTTTGGGTCCACTTGGAACTATACTGCAGCATTTCGTGTGTGAGGGTTGTCTTATGCCATGTATACGACAGCAATCGTATGACTGATTGATGTCTCATCAGCTATTCCCCCTAGTTAGTGGGTTTGCATTTTGGGCCACTAACTGACAGTATGTGGGGGTTCGTGTTGTGCCATGATGGAATATTTAGGCTTTCGCGCCCGCATTTAATGTTTATGCAGCGATTAAGTAATCGTCCACACGCCGCCAAACCTATATAAGTCTTTTTTGGGGAGATTTTTTCCTTTTACCTTTTCAGAGACACATTCCATTATCTGTATTTTACTTTACTAGCTTGATTAAGCTCAAGTTTTTATTCAACCATGTTTGTGCAACTTAATCTCTTGCATGAGCGGCACCAAGGTTCTCTCGACTTCTTCAGAGGGTCACTTATTTCTGGGGAAAACCTGATAGCCCTTTGTCAACGATATGAAATTCATGTGATTTGGGATTGTCGCTCCTTTCGGAAAGCATTCTCAATCTGTTCCGAAGGAACGACACATTTGCTTATACAAGGCCATGTTTGAGGTCGGCTTGTGCTTCCCTGTTCCTAGCGCCATCTGACACTACATATCTTACTAGTGCATTGCTACGGCTCAGATAGTGTTGAATGGGTGGAGTAAGAATTTCATGTTTTTCCTTTCAGGAAGGGAGGATTGGGGAAATTCTATTGATTTCAAGTTTCTCCAAACCCTCGGGAAAAACATGAAAATAAAGGCTCAAATGGTACGATCCCTCCGTCACCCCTTTCATTCTGGGGTGATCTCGTCTAGTGTACTAGTTATTGTGCCCACGGTAAACGTTGGGTAGCCAAGTGCAGAGCGGATAACTTCTGAAAGCATCTAAGTAGTGAGCCCAACTCGTTTTGTAGTGGATCTTAAAGGATGTTGAGCTCCACTTGTCGATGAAGCTACTTCCATCAAGATGAATTAGCGCGACATCTGCTGGTTGGTGAATCCACCTTGTCTGATTGGTTAGTTTGTTGACCCGGAGGATCGGCAACTATATTGCTTTTGTAAAAAATTACTTTTAAGGCCTACTTTTTCATCAAATGGACCATTTAGATACTATAGTTGATGTAATGGCTAATTTGTGCCTACTTTTATAACCAACGGTGACACTTTTATTAACCCTGGTTAACCCATAAAGTTATAACACATCTTTACTCTTCCTAAACAAATAGAAAACCTACTTTTATGACTAACTAAGACTCTTTTATTAATGATTCTAATTATTATTATTATTTTGGCCAAACACGAAGATTTGTATTGAAGATTTTAAGGGAAAAAAGATAGAAAGGAAGCATTTCTAACTCAAAGAATGCCAAGACACCATGAATGTGTCAAAATACAAGTCCCTAAAAAGATTACAAGTCGAACACATCCTCCACAACATTTCCTTAATTGTGACCAACCAATTGTTTTTACTTGTTGGATTAAGCTATATAAGTTCATAATTTTTTACCTTTTATTTCTACAATCACTCTCCAAAACATATATAATGGAACCAAAAGTATCACATTGTAAGGATTATTTATTTATTTATTATTATTATTATTTGTAACGACCCGATCCGCACAGTAAGATATTGTCCGCTTTGGGCCCAACCGGCCCGCACGGCTTTAAAAGGCCTCTTACTATGGGGATCCAACCTCGCACATATATAGCACATAACCATCCCGCACCCAGGCGATGTGGGACTATGATCCCCCTTGGTAGCTAGCCCAACCTCTCTTGGGATCCACGGGCCTGTTGGGCCTATTGGGCTCCAACCCTCACCCTCACCCTCCCCCTCAGGTCCGCCCACACAAGGGTCTCACAGTCCACCCCCCTTAAGGCCCAACGTCCTCGTTGACCACACAGGCACAACGTCCACGTTGCCCGAGGGCCCACCTCCACGTGGCACACTTTCGGCTGGGTCAGGCTCTGATACCATTCTGTAACGACCCGATCCGCACAGTAAGATATTGTCCGCTTTGGGCCCAATCGGCCCGCACGGCTTTAAAAGGCCTCTTACTATGGGGATCCAATCTCGCACATATATAGCACATAACCATCCCGCACCCAGGCGATGTGGGACTATGATCCCCCTTGGTAGCTAGCCCAACCTCTCTTGGGATCCACGGGCCTGTTGGGCCTATTGGGCTTCAACCCTCACCCTCACCCTCCCCCTCAGGTCCGCCCACACAAGGGTCTCACATTATTATTATTATTATTATTATTATTATTATTATTATTATTATTATTATTATTATTATTATTATTATTATTATTATTATTATTATTATTATTATTATTATCATCATTGAACGTCTCCTTTTCTACAAAAGCAAAAACAATTGGATAATTATCTGCATTACATGCTTGTGCAGCAAGGAATGTCTTTTTAAGTTTTGCCTTCAAGAAATTCCCATCAATAAATAACATTGATCGACATCCACTAAAAAATATCAAGAGAAGCTTGAAATGCAATAAAACACTGATAAAAAGTAACGAATGCCACACTGCCTAGATTATTATCTTGTATCTTCTAATGTAAGAAATGTAGTCTAAAGAGTTAATAGTAGAACCATGAAGGCAATCTACAGCCAATTCCTCCCCCTTCCCCCACAAAAAAAAAAAGTAATAATAATAATAATAATAATAATAATAATAATAATAATAATATAATAATAATAATAATAATAATAATAATAATAATAATGTGATACTTCTTTCTCCATTAGATATGCTTTGGACTTTGGAGAGTGATTGTAGAAATAAAAGTTCAGAAATCATGAACTTATATAACCTAACAGAACCAGTGAAAATAATTAGTTGGTCATAATTAGAATCATTTATAAAAGGGTTCTTATTGGTCATAAAAGTATAAAAATAGGTTTTATATTTATTTAGGAAGGGTAAAAATGTTTTATAACTTTACGGGTTAACCTGGGTTAATAAAAGAGTCATTGTTGTTCATAAAAGTATGCACAAATTAGTCATTACATCAACTACAGTATCCAAATGGTCTATTTTCAGAAAAATAGGCCTTAAAAGTAATTTTTTTAATGCCTCTGTGTAGTCTGGATACTTCACCTACGATGTTTGCGGACCCTCGCCGCTTTGGGGACCTCTATAAGTTCTTTTGTTTTCTATTTTTTTTATTTAGTTGTTGTTGTCTAACTTATTTGTAGTTTCATACTAAGGTTGCATGATCTTGTTGTCCTTTCTCCTGAAAAGGCGAAGAAGATAGCTGACTTCCTCGCTCTGTCGTTGATGCCTATCTTGGAGGTTATCCAACCAAATAATATCAGGGGGAGCGGTCTATTTTTCTGCAAGACCAGTGGCATGAGGAGGGCTTTGACTGTGCCTTCTTCAGGCGTAAAAGTATAAACATCTGTGTCTCAGAAGAAAAAGGTGTCAAACATGTCTAGTTTGTCAAAGAAGAAAACTCTGGAGGGATTGTTTCCCCCCCCCCCCCCCCCCCCCCCCGCCCCCACTGATGCTCTAAGAGGCTCAACTTGGGAACCACTCCGCCTCCTGCTACTTCTCTGAGTGCAAAAAGGAATGTACTGGACCTGGCCATTAGTAAGGAGGAGGAGGAGTCAAAGGCCCCAGCTGCTGCTAAACCAGGAACGGAACAACTAGCCTTGGACATTGCCGCCCCTGATTTGCCTGCGGGACTAACTGTTGTGGAGGAACAACCTGCTCTTGAAAGTGCTACCCGTGATTTTTTCCACTGATCCGAGAACTAGATCATTATCCAAGTCTTCTTCCTCGGTTAATGATAAGGGGAAGCAGGTTGCAGAGTCTTCTCTTTCAGGAGGTGCGAGGGGAGAAAAGGGATTGGCTTATGATCCCGAAGTTATCCATATTGATGATAATCACATAATTATAACATTATTACCTCTTATTATATTTTTGTTAATCCTTATTTTTATCTTATTTTAGATTAATTATTAAATTTTTGTGTTTTTGTAGAATGTGGAGCTGTAATGAAGAAATCAGAGAAAAATGCAATGAACAAATCTTAGACGGTGACTTCAGAGGAAGTGGAGGTAAAAATAGTCTAAGCCCATAACCTAAACTCAAAATCAAGCCCATAAACTCAAACCCAAAGAATATTCTCCCAATTATCCCATATTCAGTTTTGATTTTACCTTGATTCACTCCATGAATCATCCATTTATCTCATCTCTATTCATTTTGCTCATTATCTATAAATACAATATAGAAAATGAATGTGAAAGGGAAGAAGGAGAAGGGAATCAAGCCTCAATAGCCAAAAACAAATCCTTTTTCCGTCACAAAGTGATTTTCATCACACCCATCTCATCACCATCCATCTCTCACTCCCTCTCTGTCCAGACCATCTCTCCCTGTTCCATCACGCCACACAGCCACCACCATCATCTTTCACACACCACATAAAGCAACAGATCACGCTCCTCTCCCTCTCCCTGTTCCATCACGCCACATAGCCACCACCACCACCGGAGCACGACCCCCATGTCCTCTCTTCTCCACCTCGCCTTCCTTCCTCTGATCAACCTCGGACCAGCTCGCACACCACCACCGAGACTGGAGCAGCAAACAGGGAGCACCCCCCTGTTTCTCTCGCCCGTTCTCGTCTTTCTCTCTCTCTCGCGAGGCAGTCACAATGCCACAAACCAGAACTGGAGGATCTCCTCCATCCTCTAAACTCGGTCGGGTGCCCTGAGCATCTCCGGATCCTCCGGTCTCTCTCTCAACAGCGCTCCTGCATCGGTGGAGTTTCCCGCCTCTCTCTTTTCAAATCGAAGAAAGAGCTCGCGAGGAGCGAAGAGCAACCCTATCGGAGCCGTTCGGAGGGAGAAAGAGCTCGCGATGAGCGAAGACGAAGCTCGCGAGGAGCGCGGCTCGCTGGATACGAAGGCGCAAAGGAGCGCGGCTCGCTGGAGACGAAGGCGTAGAGAAGTGCGGCTTTTCTGGCGAGAACCAACTGTTTTTCAAAACAGTTGGCTGTTTGCAACCTGCTGATCTGCTGAGTACCACTGCACCGAGGCGGCGACAAACCAAAAGGGTTGTATAATTTATTTTAATTTATTTTACTGACTTAAATGCTTAATTGTTAATTACAATTTTATTTTAGAAATTTGATAAATTGCTTTCACCTTTCATGTTCGATTAAAACTTGATTTGTTTGGTAGTTAGATTCACATTTTATCAATATTCAAAGCATGTGCTAAAAATTATTAAGCTTAGACTTTGATTAAGTGTGCCTTAAAAGACACTTAATGCTTGGTAAGAGTTTATTTGCTTGAGATAAATTGTTAATGTTTGACAGAAACTTGATATGATTGGAATTGGATTTTAATGATCACATCTTCGGTGCAAGCAATGGATCCTCATCCCTAAAGCTTCTCGTTTATAATTTCAGTAATTTAGATTTAAATATATTTGCTAACTCATCGGTGAGTCCAAACCCCACAAAATCCATCTTTTCCTTTTATTTTTCTTATTTTTAATTTATTTTTAGTTTAGTTTTAAAAACACTGTAACTCATCGAGGACTTGTCTGAGCTAAGAAGCGCCGAGGAACATCAGGACAAGGTGATAGATGAGCGGATTGCATTTGCCGACCTCTTGGTAAATGTCATAAAATGTCGTTGATTCACAGAGTGCTTTGGAAAGTGAGCGTGCTGAGGCTGCCCACCAAAAGAAGCTTTACGAGGCCCTTTAGGTGCATCTTTCTATGCTCACCCAAGAGTTTGACTCAGAGCATGCACATCGTGTTAAGGTGTACTGTAAGTTGGCGGTCTCTGAAGAGAGACTGGCCAAGGCAGTCGGGGAGCTAAATAACACGAAGTCACAGTGGGATGCTAGAGAGAAAACACTTCTCGAGGCTGCTAATAATGCTCAGCTTAGTAAGGTTGTCGGGAAGTTGGAGTTGTTGGATTATATCGAGCAAGACCACGAGGGCTGGGACCTTGCCTTTTATAAGCATCTTTCTTATGCTCAATTCGAGCAGGCGGATGATTCTTCCACTGGTTTGCAGGGTGGCCGTAAAGCCAGTTTGGGTGTCACGGAGATGGCTACCAATCTCGATGTTTCAGAGCCTGTTTTGGATCTCGTTGCCCACAAAGCTGCTTCTGACTCTGTTTTTTAAGGAGATATTTCTAACTCTACTCCCGCCATATGAGCAGTTTCTTGTACTAAAAACAATTTATGTATATAAAAAAATTATTTTTCTTATTTTTCGCGCTATAGTTGTCATACTTGCCACTTCTAATTCTTGCTTAGATTAGGCTGAATAGGCGGGTGTGTCCACCCCCACCTGAAGTAGAACTTTAGTCTAGACTGGAGCTCTTTTTTGGCTTGTCAGGGCTTATAAGCTTACAAAAGTAATAACTTAATCTTTCATAAGAGTTAAGTTGTTGGGTAGTCACCTTTGTTTATCCAGGTTGTATTCTCTTGGTGACGTTATTATTGTCTCTCAAAGGAGTTGAACTTGTGCAGAAGTCGTCTTTGCATTGATGACTGGACTTCAAAATCTAATACCTGCACATTCCGAATACAAGGATGTGATTGCTGCAAACAAGCCATCAAAGTCTCACCAACAGAGCAAAATTTTTAATACGTGTTGAACATATTCAGTATACAGCTCTGCTCCAAGCACAATCTTCAGGTTGTAAAGAGAATATAGCTTCATCATACTTTTCCCATCCCAGTCCCACTACGAAATCAGTAGTTCAGCCAAAACAAATAAAAATTATGTGTTTAAATTTGATAAACTGTACTGGAACACGCTGTCCCTGTAGAAAATTAATACCTGCACCACAGAATGTATACACTTTCTCCATTACTACTAGCCCAGGCAAGAATATCCAGCAGCAACCTGTCCAAAGTACAGAAACAACCAAATACATTTTCAACAAACTCAGAGGTCTCATGTCAATATTTGCACACATTTGATATGAGAGCATCCCCTGCAGTTCTCGTCCCTAACTCAACTGGATTGTATATCTGACCGAAATTGGATTTAACTTTCATGCCAATTAAGGATAAGGATCCTTAGAACCTGATGATTTGAATGTACACATTTAATTATACATTTTGACCTTAAATGTACATCCTTGTTCTGGTTTTTTTAGATGCTCTAAGACTAAAAAA
Source organism: Berberis vulgaris (assembly GCA_963556465.1). NCBI lineage: Eukaryota > Viridiplantae > Streptophyta > Magnoliopsida > Ranunculales > Berberidaceae > Berberis > Berberis vulgaris. The sequence goes on from OY747131.1 coordinate 64,158,254, forward strand.
GAAAAAGGAAAAAGCCAAGTTCAATATTTGTTGCCAAGCATACTCAGCCAATTCCGCAATTTACAGAGCCAAACAAACATTCAATATTTTTCATCCATAGTTCCATACTCTACAATGTGAAAATACTTATAAGATTCATCTGGCTCGTCTTTAGACCAATCACTTGTAAAAGTGTTTTCTTCTTCATCTGCATGAGTGGTATTTTTTTAAATATATGAATTTTTTTATGGCTTATTTGTAGACGCACCATACCAACTGTTAATGTTTGAATTATATGTGCTTGCTTCATAAAGGGCAATCAGGTCCTACGAGTCATGAATGCTAGGCCTTCACCCAAAAGATTGTATTAACCTATTTGGGGCTTAACTCAAAATAACCCTGCCCCACATGGTTTAACATCAATATTTTTCAAAGCTCTACCGTGGAAAAAAAATGTTCGGAATAATTTTTTTCAAAACATTTTATCAATTGTTGACCTTACTCATGCCTAAATAATCTTAAAAAAAAAAAAAAATTAATCGGTGAGCCATTTTTATTTACTTACTTGATGTCTTAAGACTACATTGCAGTTCCTAAAAGGTAACTGAAAACAAGTACCAAAGCTAATTTGGACTATGACAACGTATGAAGCCTTAGATGAACACGGCCTCAACCTGATTTTGGCTTTTCCATTTTCCCCTTCACATTTAATAAATTTTACAATTAAAACCAAGTCCTCTCAAACATTGATAAATTAGACTTAAGGCCCCAACATTGTTATTTATAAACTCAAAAAGGACATTACGCATAATTAAATTTAAAATAATTTTGTTAGACTAACATTCAATTGAACAATCTGATTCTTACAAAATTACATTAGTCACTGTATACAATTCACTTGAAAAAAAAAGACAAAAAAAAAAAAAAAAAAAAAAAAAAAAAAAAAAAAAACATACATCTAACACGTGCTCAAATAGACGATAAATACTTTTAATCCATGTTTAAGTATCGTATCAAGAACAAAAATCAAGCGTAGCATGCATCGAGTAGTAGTTGTAGAGTAAACGATGACTAAAAATTACAAGGCTACGTTCTTTAATTGCAATAAATGCTTGGATGTTTATAAGACTTACTTTTGTTGCAATCTCTAAGCAGCCAGGCACAGATCTAAGTGGGGGCACTTGCCCCCACTGATTTTTGAAAAAAGATTTAAGTTATTTTCGATTTACCTACCTTGCAACGCCGATGACACCATTCCGCCCCACCCGTTCCTCTCTCCCTCTCTTCTCTGCAACGCCGACGACCCCTCCCTGTCCCTTTCTTCTTTTATGCTCTCTCTTTGTTTACTTCAAGACCGACAATTGCCTTACATCCTCCTCTCTTCCTCTTCATCCCTCTTTGCTTGATTTATTTATCTTTCCCACCATCGCCACTAGCAACCCCAACCTCTTTTGTCTGCTTTGAGGAAGAATAATGTTTTTTAAAGTATTTTCTCGAGATGAATTCTTATATCTAGGTCTAGTTTTGTATTTTATTCATACGATTTTTTTGGAGATACATGAAAAGTTCGAACCATTAATTTTTCCTCTAAATAGATGCTTTTATCTCGAGGTTCATATGTAGGTTATTGTTTGAAGGGCATTTTATGATCAACGTGAGCCTTTTGGCAGTCAACACTCGTTGAGTGCTAGACCTAGGGAAGAGTGCAATAGTAATTAATGTTGGGGGTAACCTCTACTAGCTATTTTTATAAGAAAAATCGCAAATAACCCAATTTTGTTTTGTTTTTGTAAACATATAATTTTACATTAGAAATTTTTTTTTTCCTTAACTTTATCTACCAATTTGATTTGTCCCCTATATATTTATCATTTGTGCTACTATAAAGTAGCTTGTTGCATTCATTTCTTCCCCCCCTCCCCATAAATTAGACGGAGTTGTGTTTAGCAATTGGGGTTTTGTATAGTTATTTATGTATTGTTCAAATTGTTAAAAAAAATTATATTAAAGTAATTAAATATTATATTATTATTAATTAACTATGATTCATCACTCCACCCACCTTCAACAAAATGGCTCCGCAACTGTAAGCAGCTATACTATTGGGAATCACGCACCCTCAATTTTAAAGGCTTATTATACTATTGAGGATTAGGCGCTTTCAAATTTTAAAGGCTTAGCTACACTACTGGATCTGGCGTGCTCAGATTTTAAAGGCTCAACTCCGAAACCATCAAGAATGGTGGTGGTATATGTATAACTTCATAGATATACCACCAAAAAATCATCTCCAGTATTGTGTGGTATAAAAGTAATGCCACCCCTTGCCACTAAGGGCGTGTTTGGTTGCATGGAATTCTATGCCATAGGAATCCATGAGGGAACAATTTAAATCTAAGCTAATTTGATGTTCAATCACCAATCCACCATTTGATTTTGGGTCAATGGTAGGAATGGAAGTCCCATGAACATGGGAATCTCATGCTTTGGGGGTAACAAGGAGTGTGATTCTCATGTTCATGGGACTTTCATTCCCACCATTTATCACAAAATTAAATGGTGGAGTGGTAAGTATACATCAAATTAGCTTAGATTTAGGTGGTCCCCGCATGGATTCCCATGGCATAGGATTTCGTGTAACTAAACACACCCTACTAGTTATCGATGCACCACTTTGATTTTGGACTTGCCATTAAGTTCTTTCAAACTTAAATCCTGCAATCAAAGGTGATGCAGTCAATTTTCGCTCCCTGCTTGACCTTGACCTGCTAACATGCACAAAGAACACACATGAGCCACGGACCACCATTATGGTGGCTGATGGCACTCGGCTAAAGTCAGATAAGGATCTGAGGAAAGCTTAATGTTGTAAATAGGGAATTTGTAGTGTACCTTAGCTTACCAACCTCATGTCTTATTTATAGTACTGGAATCCTGGTTCAACCAGGCCATCGATGGAGTAGTTTAGGGAAGGAGATCCTATTTTAATTAGGAGTTGTCTTGAAGATGGAAGTTTTCATGTTAGACTTGTGCTTCAAATATGCGAGAGATAGTTCTCAATTGGAGTGTTGTCCATAGATGGAAGTTTTCATGTATGACGCATACTCTGGTATTTGCTTCCTAGTTGGAAACAAGGTGTTGCTGGCTTGCCTGTCCGAAGTTGATCCCCGAGATACTTGACTTAATAGGTCTTACGGGTATTGGGGATGGTTGTGAGACGTGTGGGCTTAGCAGGCTGTAGTAATTCGGGTCCGTCTGGCAGATTGCGTTGTGCAAGCTTGAAACTGCTTAGGTCGGATCAGTGTTGGGCTGACGCTTGGGCTTGTTATTCCTTGGGATCATCATGACACATGTACAGTGTAGGAGAGAGGACGTTTCAGTGTATTATCAGTTGTTCCCCCCGAGTTAGTGGGGCGTCTAGTCGGTTCACTAAATCTCTGAAAAGTAATTGTACCGTCGTAATGATTGAACTCGAAGCGTTGTCTCGAGCGGCACATAGCATTAATGGATTCGCAAGTGCTCAAGAAGGAAGAGTTGCGGTTTATATTCTTTATAAATAGTCGTTGTTTCAAGGAAGATCTTTTTTTTTCTTCTGAGGCGTCTTCTTGTCTCTACCTTGTGTTTTCTTTTGCGCGAGTGTTCTTTTCTAAAGTTTGATTCGCATTCTCTTTCAATGGCAGCCAACGTCGAACTTACTCCCAGACAGGAGTTGTCTTATACTTGCCTCAAGCCTTTTGAAAAGAGTTTGGTTGATAAGATCAAGTTAATCAGGCTTCGGAGCATGTACCATATCCCTGGAGATTTGGAAATCGTCCCTGCATTTGCGACTCAGGCTCCAACTTCACCCCCACAGGGTTATATAGGGTTACACAGGGGAATGTTTGAATCTGAACTCCGGTTCCCAGTGCCAGACGACATTTGGCGTTTCTTATTTTCTCTTCGTATGCCTCTCGCTCAATTGGCCCTAAGCGGGTTTAAGATTTTGATTAAGACCCTTATCAGAGCGCATGATGTCAGCCTTCGTTTGACCCCGACGATAGTTCAACACCTGACTATCGCTCGGTTGGACTATAGAGGCATTTATGTGTTGAGCACCCATACTTGCTTCCATCTGGTAGTGGATGACATTGAGTCTTGACAAAAGTATTGGTTTCTGGCTTCAGCGGATTCCTCATACTTTAAGTGTGGAGGACGTCGGGTCTCCAGATTCTTCCAATTTGATCTTAGTAAGTTCTTTGTCGTTGTCTTACCATCCCTATTTCCGGATGTAGCGCTAACTCGATGTGTTACTTCTTTTTTTAGAAAAGTTTTCGACTCTGGTCCTCACTGAGGAGGAAGAACTGATAAAGAGGGAGTTTAATGAACTCTCATTGATGTTTGGTGAGGAGGTTGTAATGTCAGGCGACGTCGTATGGAGCGGGCTGCTCAGATGTTCCCATGTCGTCCTTGCTGCACCCGGTTCATCGACTGAAGAGATCGGAGGTCGTTGTTCGAAGAAAAGAAATCTGGTCATGCCTAGCCATATTAGGCTGGCTGATTGGAGGCGAACATGTCTCATATTGTTCTTCCTAAGAAGAGGCGGCCCACTAATAATGTTGCTTCTTCTTCCAAACCGCAATCCTTGCCAGAGAATGAGGAGGTTGTTGCGAGGCACGAGTTATTTTCATCTGCTCAGGAAGTGGTCCCAGGAGATCGTCGTCTCTTGCTGGATCTTATTATCCCCCTGTTGACTTAGAGGGGGAGCGCATTGGACAAAAGGTTGACGTAGTGAGTCACCATGGGTCCCTGATAGAGGCTCGTGCTACTGAGTCACGTGATTCTATTGTGTTGCACCCTGATGCCCGAGGAGAGTGCTTGCTTTGGAGAAGGCTTTCGCAGATTTGCAGATGTCATAATTGGATGCTCTCCACCGGGTGGATTATTTGACTGATCAACTGCCGGATTTCAATGCTTTTGTGAACTTGGGGGGGCACGCGGGTCGCGAGGCTCACGTCTGATGTAGAATTGGTAGCCATAAAGGCTCAATTGAAGTCAACCTGGCTTCTACCCAAGCAAAATTGGTGCAGGATTGTGCTAAGTTGAAGCGCCAGAAGGTGTTGTGGACAAGTGGTTGTCTGATCTGCAGGCTCAGATTGCTGAGAGACTTCGCTGCGTTCGTGAAATTGATGAGGGACTTCGCCCCGTTAGTGAAGCAGGACGCTTATCGACAGAAGAGCGCTCGCACTATGTTGTTTTGGTAAGCGCGGTGGATTTTGGGGCTTCGGGACGAAAGTTGCAAGTGTCATTGGAAGTTGTTCGAGGTAGGCTACAACTTCTGGAGATTATTAGAGAACAGTGTCGTGGTTTTGACCTCGATTTCGTGTATTATAAAAAAGTTGTTTTTGGAACAATCATGCTGGAAGAAGGTCATGGCTATTCGGGACAGACTGTTGAGGAAGTCGTTTGCTCCCTTCTGTTCCAAAATAGTTGTAATGTCCTTCTTGGGACAAAAACTGAACTTTTAATGAAAGTCGTGTTTTGTAATTTTGCTTGTTTGTCTTTTACTGTCGTGCCATTATTTCTTCCTTAGAAGCTTTCGATCCATGCTGCAGGTCGTGGGATTAACATTTTCGGGCCCTGCATGCTGGCAGATGGTCTATATTATCAGTTGAGTTTGCATCTAAACTGACTGCGTTGAAAAACCTTTGTTTGTAGGTGAGCTACTGTGGTCCCTGACGAGTCCACTGCCACGAGTCGTGGAACCGCTGAATACACTCTTACTCCCTAAGCCCTTGTTGCTCGTGCATAGTTGACTGGGTGTCGGGATGTTCCAAAAGCCATTGTTATCAATAGGAACTGACAAAGCTTACTTGGCGAGGTCTGGAGATCTTTGTCTGTTGGTGAGTAGTTATCATCAGGCGTAAGAGCGCTGATTGGGCTGTGATTAAATTTGGCGACCATGGTCTGTAGAGAAGTAGTATTCATGTGGCAAGTCATCGACAGCAGTCGGAGCTCACTAGGCTTCCACCTTCCAAATCATTTATGCCAGCGCAGAGTGGGCTACAGATTTGGGCTTGACCAGAAGTTGTCGTCATCAGTCGTCACTATCTAAGCTTACCTGATCAAATTAAGCGATCATTGTATGTAGAAGAGCATTGATCCATTGGCGAGTCGTCGTCATCAGACATGAAAGCGTTGACTAGACTCCCACTTCCTAGGTCATCGTCATCCATGCGCAGCAGACTAGGCATCGGGCGCACTAGAAGCCGTTATCATATCACGAACTAGCTAAGCTTACCTGGTTAGGTTCAGCGATCATTGTCTATAGAAGAGCAATGATCCCTCGACGAGTCCTCATCATCAGGCGTGAGAGCGCTGACTAGATTCCCACTTCCTAGGCTATCGTCATCCTCGTGCAGCAAACTAGGCGACGGGCGCACCAGAAGCTGTCGTCATCAGTCGCGAACTGACTAAGCTTACCTGGTTAGGTTTAGCGATCATTGTTTGTAGAAGGTAAATGATCCTTTGGCAAGTCATCGTCATCAGGCGTGAGAGCGCTAACTAGATTCACATTTCCTAAGCCATCGTCATCCGCGCGCAGCGAGCTAGGCATCGGGCACACCAGAAGCCATCGTCGTTAGTAGCGAACTGACTAAGCTTACCTGGTTAGGTTCGGCGATCATTTTATGTAGAAGGGCAATGATCCCTTGGAGATTCATCGTTATCAGGCGTGAGAGGGCTGACTAGACTCCCACTTCCTAGCCCATTATCATCCGCGCGTAGCAGACTAGGCATCGGGCGCACCAGAAGCCATCGTCATCAGTACTGACTAAGCTTACCTGGTTAGGTTCAGCGATCATTGTCTGTAGAAGGGCAATGATCCCTTGACGAATTATCATCATCAGGCGTGAGAGCGCTGACTAGACTCCCACTTCCTAGGCCATTATCATCCGCTCGCAGCGGACTAGACTCCCACTTCCTAGGCCATTATCATCCGCTCGCAGCTGACTAGACTCCCACTTCCTAGGCCATTATCATCCGCTCGAGAGTGATCTTTCGGATCTAGCCACGGCGGGATGATTGGACGTTGCGTTGGTTGTAATGAACAGCAGTAGAAGTTCAATAAAAGCAAATATTTTTATTGATAATATTTTTTGATACATTCCATGGTCGTTTAAGTCTGTTACCGTTTGTGTTTTCCAACCAGTATGTCCTTGTAGAACCCTTCCCAATTTGGGTTCAGCTTTCCTGCGCCCGCTTCTTTGGTGTTCTGTTGGGTTTTTATGAGTATCGATTTTCCCACTCTGAATTCGCATGGCTCAACCTTCTTGTTGTAGTATTGTGTCATTTGTTGCTGGTAGGCAGCTATCTTGGTGGAGGCTAGATCCAGTTTTTCCTCGAGGAGGTCTAGTCCGACGCACAAGGCTCCGTCATTATCATCTACTCTGAACTCCTTTATTCGGAAGGTAAACTCTTCGAGTTCCACCAAAACCATGGCTTCTTACCCATAGGCTAGGGCAAAGGGTGTTTCTTCGGTCGGGGTTCTTTAGGTTGTTTGATACGCCCAGAGTATTCCTGGTAGCTCTGAAACCTATTTTCCCTTAGCTGTGTCAAGTTTTCTTTTGATCGCTTCTAAGATCGTCCGGTTAGTAACCTACGTTTGGTCGTTGGCTTATGGATGTCGTGGCAAGGAGAAATGGTGACTGATGTTCAGACTTTCACATTATTTTTTGACCTTGATACCATCGAATTGAGTTCCATTATTAATGACCAATACTCTGGGGATTCCAAATCTGCAGACGATGGTTGCCCATATAAATTTCTCTATTTGGATTTGCCCTATCTTGGATAAGGGCTCTACTTTGACCCATTTGGTGAAGTAGTCGACCACCACAAAAGAAACTTTTTATCGGTTAATGTTGTGAGCAGTCTGACGATGTCCATCCCCCATTGTGTGAATGGCCACGGACTAGTTATCGGTGTCAGTGGTTGGGAAGGCATGTGCGTGTATGGTGAGAACCTCTGACATGTGTCACATTTGCGGATAGTATATTTGGCGTCTCGTTGCATCGTCGACCAATACTACCCGAGGGTTAAAACTTTGTGAGCAATGGTTCTCCCACTCGGATGATTTTTGCATATCCCGTCGTGGATCTTTCTCGGGAGCGGACAAGCATCGGAGCAATGGTCAGGTCATTGATCTCCTATTTAACTTGTATTTTAGGAGAGTGTACCGTGCTGCTCTTCTTCTGAGTCTTCTGGCTTCGGCCTTCCCAATCAGCAGGGCTCCGCTTTCGAAATATTCGAGAATCGGAGTCATCCAACTTGCCTCTGTGTTTGTCACACAAACATCGTTCGGCTCTTCTTCATCAAGGCTTGATTGCTCTTGGTATTCGATGAGACCGTCCGAGACTTCGGCAGAGGCTGAGCCTTCCTTGGCTAGGGCGTCAGCTCTTCTATTGTCGTTTCGGGAGCATTGTAAAAGCTCAGACCTCTTGAACCTACTTATTGCGCGAAGTACCTTTTCGCAGTAGGCTATCATGTGGGGGTATTTGCCGTTGAATTCTCCTTTGACCTGGTTGACGACTAGCCTCGAGTCGCTACACGCTGTTAGGTGATCTATCTAGATCTCTTGAGCTAGCTTCTGACCGGACAGGAGGGCCTCATACTCGGCTTTGTTATTTGAGGGGGGGAAGCCGAATCTGACGGCTTTGTCGAGGGTGAAACCACTTGGGGAGTGGAGGGTGATTCCAGTTTCGCTTGTTTTTTCTGTTGATGACACGTCGCAACGCAAGGTCCATCCTTGATTGCCTGAATTTGGGGATTTAAGGTCTGCCCTTGATTCTTTTTTGCCTGTAAACTCAGCGATGAAGTTCTCCGACGCTTGGGCTTTTATAGCAGTTCTTGGGGCATAGCTTATGTCAAACTGCTCAAGTTCTACCGACCATTTCACTATCCTGCAAGATGACTGTGGCTTGTTCAATACCGTGTGGAGCAGGTGCTTGGTTAGAACTGTTATTGAATAGGCCTGAAAATAAGGCCTCAATTTCCTCAAGGACACGACTACTGCCATAGCTAACTCCTCGGGTTTGGGCAGTGTGCCTCTGCTTCCATGAAGGTCTTGCTGGCATAGTACACTAGTCTTTGGATTCCCCGGTCGTCTCGCACAAGGGTTGAGCTGACAGCATGCTTGAAGACGGACAAGTACAAGTGAAGCATTTCTCCTGTTGTTGGTTTTGAAAGCAGTTCAGGGCTCCTCATGTGCACCTTCAAACTCTGGAAGGCTTGTTCACACTCTTCATCCCATGAGAATCCCTTGCTTTCTTTCAGTATTTTGAAGAAGGGAAAACATTTGTCGGATGATTTGGATATAAACATGTTGAGTGCTGCCACCCTCCCAGTCAGGCTTTGAACATCTCTAATGTTGGCGGGGGCTTTCAAGTCGAAAAGGGTCTAAATCTGCTTTTGATCAGGTTTGAGTCCCCTTTGGTTCACTATATAACCTAAGAATTTCCCTGACTCAACTCCGAACGTACACTTTTGTGGGTTGAGTTTCATCTGATACTTTAGAGTTGATTGAATGTCTTGGTGAGGTTTGCTACATGGTCAGGGCTGTGGAGGCTCTTGACCAACATATCGTCTATGTAGACCTCCATGTTCCTACCGATTTTTTCTTTGAACATTCGGTTCACCAGTCATTGATACGTCGCACCTGCGTTCTTCAAGCCGAACGGCATCACCCTATAGTAGTATATTCCTCTCTCAATTATGAAAGAAGTCTTTTCTTGATCTGGGGGTGCATTAATATCTGGTTGTAGCATGAATAGGCGTCCATGAAGCTCAGGAGGTTGTATCTGGATGTGGCGTCCATGATCTGATCGATGCGGAGAAGTGGAAAGTTGTCCTTCGAGCAAGCCTTGTTCAAATCCATGTAATCCACGCAGACTCCCCACTTCCCATTTTTCTTTCTTACCATATGGTTTTCTTCAGCGTTGAGTAACCATTGTACCTCCTCGTTGATGATTTTATTTCTTTTAGTCGTCACGGGCCTCTTCTTCTGCCGTATGGTTTTCCTTGTGGGGTCCACTTTCAAGCAATGAGTGATTATTGACGGTTTGATTCCCACCATGTCTCGTATGGTCCAGGAGAAGACGTCCTGGTTCTGTTGTAGTAGTTCTGTTATCTATTCCCCCAATTCTTTGCTTAAACGAGAACCTATTTGAACGACCCTATTGTTGAAAGGGATCTCGAGGTAAACCATGACAGTTTCTTCCTATGATTGACTGATGTTAGGTCTGCCGCGGGGGCTCACTGAAGCTTCATCGTCTGAGATTGGTTGTTTTATCCCGATTTCTTTGGCAAGATTAAGCAACATCTTGGCTGCGGGGCTAGTTGCCGACTAAAAGTTATCTTGTTGTTGTGGAATCACGTATTGGCCTTTTATGACAGCTGCTTGGTCGCCTTGTATGGTACCAACTGTCTGATTGACTGGGTACTTGATGCAATATTGGTGCATAGTGAAAACTACTGCTCCCATTTGATGTAGCCAGGGTCTTCCCAGAACAATGTTATATGTGGACAGTGCGTTGATCACTATAAACTCTTGAAACTAAACTTTCTAAATCGGTTGCTCTCCCACGACTTATGTTAGTTGTATCTTTTCCACCAAGAAGCGCTTTTCGCCTCTTAAATAAATCATTGGACGGCTATTAGGAGTTAGGGCCTCTTCATTTAGCTACATGTTACGGAACATGCGGAGAAATAGAATGTTCAATGAGCTCTCCGTGTCCACCAAGGATCTCCTTATTTCCCAGCTTGCTAGGGAGATCGTGATTACCAGAGCATTATTACACAAAAGTTGAACACCCCGGAGGTCTTTGTCTGTAAAAGCTAGTGATATAGGAGGATCATGGCTCTGGGCGCGTGACATTTGTCGGTCGCCGCATATCGCTTGGATCTCATGTCTCTAAGGGATTTTTTTCTGGACCTGTTCGAACTCGAAATGTGCCCCATGGAGGGCATGTACCGTACTTGCCGATTCGCCCCTTACTCTCTCATCGGAAGGGACGAAGGATTTATCCTTGGACTCGGCCTTTTTCCTGGCCTTCCGTTCCTCTTTTAGGGCGATTTAACTTTGTGTTTCCTTCACCAGGTCCGCCATTTTGCTAGGGGGTTTAGAGTTAGGAAGTTATAGAACTTGTCGTTCCTCATACCGTTGGTGAAGGCTGAGACGGCTGTTGCATCTTTACAGACGCTGACGAAAGTCAAATCGTTATTGAAGCGTGTGATGTATGTCCTTAATGTCTTGTCAGGCTTCTGCTTCATGGATCTAAGCATCCTCGTCGTTAGCAAGATTTGTTGTATATAAAATGATCGTAGATCCATCCTGGGGTCTGTCATTGCTGCTGTTGGTGTGGGGGCATGAGTCTGCTGCCCTTGTGTTGCCAGCACCACTAGGAGCGGTGGTATAGCGTCAGTCTAAATGTTTGACTGTCCCCCTGTTTTCCATTATTGCGGGGTTTGGTGGTCACCATCTTCTTGAATTCTGAAGAGAGATGATGCTAGTGCTTTGTTAGGAACTATGTCGTCCCCACGGACGGCGCCAAACTGATGCAGTCGATTTTCACTCCCTGTTGACCTGCAGAATGAACGCATGTGAGACACGGACCACAGTTGTAGTGTCGATGGCACTCCGATGCTAAATTAAGACAATGATCTGAGGAAGGCTTAATGTTGTAAATAGGGAATTTGTAGCGGACTTTAGCTTACCAACCTCATGTCTTATTTATTGATGCAGAAGGATTTCTAGGGTTCCTAATTTGCTCTCAAAGTTATTTAGTAATAACTTTGAGTAATCTTTCAATTTAAGTAGGAGTCTTTTAGTTTCCTGTTAAGATTAGGCTTTACTTTTTCTTTTAGGAATAGACTGCTTGTTATTTTAGTATTTGATTCTAATTTTTCTTTTAGGAATAGGTTGTTTATTATTCAAGTTATTTGAGCACTATAAATAGAGCTCTTCCTCAATATTGTAGGAGACTTTTGATTTTGATAATTTGAATTGAACATTAGAGTTATTTCTCTGTGTTTTGGGCAATTCTCTTGTGTTATTCCTTGTTAATTATCTGTTGAAACTAGCCCACAGAATAATCGCTATTCTGCCCGACATCAGTTGGTATCAGAGCTTCAGCATCTTCTTGGGGTGAGATTTCATCAATTTCTATGGCTGGTGGTCATGGTCATGGTCGTGGTCGTGATCGTCGCGAGCAGGTTCCGAACAAGGAAGCCCCAAATCGTGATCGTCACGTTAAGGATGTGATAATCATGGATTTACAGAGGCAAGTTGCTGAGTTAACCCAGCGTCTAACGGCGCAGGATTTCGGTGATCGTGAGATGGAAGATCACGATTCTGATTCCAATTTCAAAAACCCCGTATCAACATCGTGCTCGAATCTGGGAGCGCGTGGTCGGGAGGATCGTCATGGAAATCTCGGTTTCAAAGTGGATCTACCCGAGTTTTCTGGTACGTTACAGGCCGAAGGATTCGTGGATTGGTTGAATGAAGTAGAGCGTACTTTTTAGTATAAGGAAATCCCAGATCATGTCAAGGTGAAATTGGTCACAAAAAAACTCAAAGGCAGAGCATCTGCGTGGTGGGAGCAGTTGAAGCGAATACAAAACAGGCAGGGTAAGGTCAAAATCACTGATTGGGAAAAGATGATGGGTCACTTCCTTCCTTTCAGCTACACTCAAACCTTGTTTCAGCGACTTCACTCGTTGATGACCGTTTCGGAAGCATACCAGCGTGCACTTGCTGTGGAAAAACAGCAGAGCAGGAAGCCCATGATCAGAAGTGATGAAAGTGGTCAGCCAGTTCGCCCTCAAGAATTCCGTCCTACCCAACAACCACAGCAGAGTAATTCTTCTATTAGATGTTTCAGATGTGGTGAACATGGACAAAGAGTGACTGAGTGCAGGAAGCCTGCTATTTAGAATGGAAACAATCTCCTGATTGAGGAAGACGTGGTAGACGAAACTGAGGAGCTTGGAGAGCCTGTGTATGACACTGATGAAGAATTGGATATTGTTGATGCAGATGGTTTGCAGAATGAGGATGTTGGAGTTGTTATTGAAGACGGTGAAGTGCACGAAGAAACTGATGGGGAAGGAGGTTGGGACCTTGAGGACTTGGACATGCCCAACCAGGATCAAAATCTCATATAAACCAATATAGAGTTCCCAGTTCTCGAAGCAAGATCTCTAGAAGAAGCTTTGAGGCAGGTGGGGACAGATTTTAAGTATTATTATGCTCATACATGGTTCAGGCAGATGGATAAGTTCATTCCTTATGTCAATATGGATGGGCGCGTGAATGCCCTTTACTCCACCCCATCGATATATACTGATGCAAAGCATGTAGTAAATGAGACATGGCCATTTCAAACTGATGATTTCTTCCCATATGCAGCCCGTGCAAATGCGTACTGGCCAAGTTATTTCACCAATAGGCTAGCCATCAAGCGATATGTTAGGATGATTAGTGGTTACTATTTGGCAGCAGATGTGAATCCAAATTTGCCAGCGGAAGTGCAGCAGCTAGCAGAGTTTTCTAACCTAATACCAGAGGATCTTCCTCCTGAGCTACCGCCAGAGGATTCCGATGAAGCTGTTGTGAACTCGAGGACAAGTTCTTTCCAACCCGGGGTGACTGATGCAGGAGGATTTCTAGGGTTCCTAATTTTCTCTCAAAGTTATTTACTAAATAACTTTGAGTAATCTTTCAATTTAATTAGGAATCTTTTAGTTTCCTGTTAGGATTAGGCTTTACTTTTTCTTTTAGGAATAGATTGCTTGTTATTTTAGTATTTGATTCTAATTGTTCTTTTAGGAATAGGCTGTTTATTATTCAAGTTATTTGAGCACTATAAATAGAGTTCTTCCTCAATATTGTAAGAGACTTTTGATTTTGATAATTTGAATTGAACATTAGAGTTATTTCTCTGTGTTTTGGAAAATTCTCTTGTGTTATTTCCTGTTAATTATCTGTTGAAACTAGCCTACAGAATAATCGCTATTCTGCCCGGCGTCATTTATAGTGTTGAAGTCCTAGTTCGACCAAGCCATCGGTGGCATAGTTTAGAAAATGAGATCTTGTTGGAGATCCTTTTCTAATTAGGAGTTGTCTTGAGGAGAGAAGTTTCTCTGTTAGACTTGTGCTTCTAGATACGCGAGAAATAGTTCTCAATTGGAGTGTTTTTCATATATAGAAGTTTTCATGTATGACGCATACTCTGGTATTTGTTTCCTAGTTGGAAACAATGTGTTGCTGGCTTGCCTGTCCAAAGCTGGTCCCCGAGATATTTGCCTTAATAGGTCTTCCGGGTATTGGGGATGGTTGTGAGTCATGTGGGCTTAGCAGGCTATAGTAATTCAGGTCCATCTACCAGACTGCGTTGTGCGGGCTTGAAATCGCTTTGACCAATGTTGGGCTGACACTTAGACCTGTTAATCCTTGAGATCATCATGACATATGTACGGTGTAAAAGATAGGACGTTTCAGTATATCATTAAAAGGATTTTTGACTAATTATCTTGAATAATTTTAGTTAAATCATAATCAGTTCAGCCCACAAGCAGGCACTCACTTCATTGATAGTGTGCCTGGCCCTGCCTGCAACCCATGAAAAGCCATTGTTACAGGCTCTTGTAGATAATCAACATAAAGGGAAAGTACTAAACAAATTTTTCAGGTGCATAGTTATATAAGATATACTTGTCTAGTAATCTGAAGTTGACTCTAATTGGTGTGATCGAAAAGTGACAGTTATATATGTCCATACTACCTGCCGGTGATGATTAACATCAAAATTATCTAACGTAAGCATTAGACTTGAAATGTGCAGAATTTTTACAGGAAAGACAGGAACCATAGATGTAAAAACAATAAAATAATAATAATAATCACCATTTAATTTAAGGAGAAAATTAACATATGTTTGGTTAGAAAATTTTCCACGAAAAAAATGTTCAAATATATGGAAGGCTGTGTTATAAGCATAGCGTGTTTCCTTGTCTTTGATATAAAACCAATTGTTTGGTTCTTATATATTCATGAGTAACTATCTCACATTTGTTTTGCAATGACAATATTATAACTCATCATGATGCAAAGAAAAGAAAAAAATAAATTTGATGAAAGTGGGATGGATGGAGGGAAAAAAAATGGAAGTATGTATTTGAGAATGGATTTTTTATCACCCTTGCTGATCTGACATGAACCTGGAAACTACAGGAACCTCCATTAACCCTTGTGGAGGTTCTATTAATGACAAAAGGGGATCGGAGCAATCTAAGGAGTTAATGGAAAAGCTAGGTTTATTAAACCAGGAACAAAAAGATGCGCTTATAAGGTTACTGATGAGCCCTAACACAGAGTCGAGTACTAGATCTGATTCTGTTTCTGTGGCAGCTACCAGTTTGCAAACTGAGACAAACTCGACCACCAATGGGGCCGTGCAGAGGCCTACTGCTGCGCCTAGCAAAGCTAGTTGGGCTTCAAAACTCAAACAAGAACGCCATGCAGGGACAACTAAACTTCAATATGAGCAACCAATGACAGTGGATGGGGTAAAGGTTGTTAAGGTACAAACTGATGACTTAGGATTGCTGAATGCGAAAAGCTTATCATTGGCAGGTTTGTTGGTAAACGACTTGCATTTAACTTCGTTAAAGAATCATTAGTTAAGGCCTGGGGTACCAGGAATTTTGATATGAACATTCATGGTGAAAAGAATTTTGTTTTTAAGTTCAAAGATGACGCTGAAAGGTGCAAAGTATTGGAAACTGATTCGCTTCATATTGCTAGTCGCATGTTTATCATTAGAGCATGGGCCCCTACTATGGATGAGGACGCTGAAACGCTCACCTCAATACCTATCTGGGTCACGCTGAAGAAAGTTCCACTGTTTCTATGGAACCCAGAAGGAATACAAAAAATTGCGAGCGTCATAGGAGTCCCGATAATGTTGGACAAGAAAACTGAAGAAGGAACAAAACTGGCATTTGCGAGAGTCTGCATTGAAGTGGACATCAGTAACAAGTTCCCCAAGGAGATACCAGTAATCATCAATGAAGGAATCAAGAGAGTAGTTGAGGCAGAATATGCTTGGATTCCCGCACAATGCAGCACTTGTGCTGTCTTTGGTCATACAAAGCAACATTGCCCTAAAACTATCCAACATTAAAAGACAGTGACCAGAGTGTGGAAACCTACAGGGAAGAAGATCCAGACGAAGAATGAGGAGAGTGAGGGCGGGACCATTGCCCGTGGGAGACGAGCCTTCAAACCACATAACACGAGTTCAGTTCAAGAACCGAGTGCTTGTGCAGAACCATCAACCAGTAAGGAGGTGGTTCCAGTACATGAACAGCAAGAGAAAGATCAGCAACAGCAGGATGGGAAAAAACAACAGATGGTGATAATAGAAGCTGACAGACATGAGAGTAATATGGAGGAAGAGAGAACAACTACTCCTACACAGATTGAGTCAGTAACTCTTCCACTAGCTAGTGAAAAGCCAAATAACACTCAAACACCAAACATTGCTCAGACTATGGAAGCTCTAGCTAATAGAGTCCAGAACATTGCAAACAAAGCAAAGCAGGCCAACACCAATGGGAGTCAAGCAGGTCTCTACTTACCTGGTTGTCAATGATTAAGATAGGATGTTGGAATATACGAGGGCTCAATGATCCTCTCAAACAAAAGGAGGTGAGAGAGTTCATCAAGAAGCAAAATTTGAACATAGTAGGACTTGTAGAAACAAAAGTTAAAGATGCTAAGAAGGGGGCCTTGCAGCGATTGCTGATGCGAGACTGGGTATGGACAGATAATGGGACAGATGTTCAAGGAGGTCGTGTCTGGGTAGGATGGAACCCAAGCATTGTCACGGTTTCAATCATTTCAGTTACAGGACAAGCTATCACAGTGACTGCTAAATGGAATAATGGTTCTGAGTGCATACTAACTTTCATCTATGGAAGTAATCAATACACTACAAGGAAACTCCTATGGCAAGAAATAGATGTGCTTTCCACTTCAGTAACAAGGCCTTGGGCTCTGATAGGGGACTTCAATGCCACATTACATGTAGTGGAGCGAATAGGAAATGTGGAGACGCAACAAGGAGGAGGCCATGACTTTCTAAATTGTGTGACAAAATCTATCCTATATGACTGTCGATACAAGGGCAATTTCTTCACCTGGTGCAATAACCAATTGGGTTCAGCTAGAGTATCCTCTAAAATTGATAGGGTGCTGGTCAATCATCACTGGCTACAACAATTGCCTATGTACAATATCATTATATGATAATAGCATCAGAGGCCCTGCCCCTTTTAAGTTTTTCAACTACTGGGTCCATGAGCATGACTTTTATAAGACAGTTGAAGAGGCGTGGAGGCTTCGAGTCATTGGTTCACCTATGTACAGACTTGTCCAGAAACTTAAGAATGTGAAGCAAGCATTGACGGTGTGGCGGAAAAATGGATTTAACAAAGCTAGTTCAGTGGTAGAACAAGCTAGAGCACGTATGCAACATGCTCAACAGGCCATCCAACACTCCCCGGTTACTGATGTATTGCTATTACAGGAACAACAAGCAGTTAAAGACTATGCAAAATCAACTAGGCAGGAAGAGTCCGAGCTGAAACAGAAGTCTAGGTCTCTCCTCTTCACAGTTGGGGATCAGAATAATGCAAATTTCCACGGCATGATGCGAGAACGTAGAATGCAAAATAAGATTCTGAGCATTTATAACAATCAAGGCGAAAAACTTGAAGATCAATCAGCAATTGAAGAGGAGTGTATACAGTATTTTGGGAACAATTTTGCTGGAGCACATGACACTGCTTATGACCCAGATATAATAGATGACTTACAGTTTGACAACACTCTAACAGAGGAAATGGGAACTGAGTTAACTAAACAGATAAGCAGAGATGAGATAATTGAAACTCTAGCAACAATTGACTCCAACAAGGCACCGGGGCAGATGGGTTTTCGTCTCTATTCTTCAAGTATACATGGCGTATAGTTGGGAATGACTTCGTCAAAGCAATCATGGACTTCTTTCGAAGATCTACACTATTCGGAGAGGTAAATGCTACAAATGTCACTTTAGTCCCTAAAGTTACTAATGCTTCTCTGTTTAGTGAATACAGGCCTATAGCTTGTTGTAATGTTGCTTATAAATGTATTACTAAGATCCTAGCAAGCAGAATGAAGGAGGCGGTCAAAAAGGGTGGTAAGTGGCTCTCAATCAGCATTTATCAGTGGATGATATATTCAAAACAATATAATGCTTGCCCATGAGTTGGTGCGTAACTATCACTGAGACACATGCCCTCCTAGGTGTGTTGCAAAGATTGATTTCAGGAAGGCTTATGATATGATTCGGTGGGATGCAATCCTTCACTTACTGAAGAAACTAAAGTTCCCTACAGTTTTTGTTGATTGGATTAAGGAGTGTATCTCAACTCCTAAATTCTCCATCTGTCTGAATGGTTCTTCTAAAGGGTATATTAAAGCTACAAGAGGGATAAGACAAGGGTGCCCTATGTCACCCTATCTGTTTGTCATGCTTATGGAAGTGTTGCATGTGATTCTAAGGAAACAAGTGCAGGAAGACCATTATAAGCTTCACTATCGATGCCAGGACCCACTCATTACGCACTTATGCTTTGCAGATGACCTTATAGCCTTCTTCTACGGAGATAGTGGATCAGCGAAGGCTTTATGTGACTCCCTTGAGCTGTTCAAAGCATGCAGTGGCCTTGAAGTGAACTGTGATAAAAGTTCATTGTTCTTGTCAGGAGTCTCGGGTCAGGAACGCATGCAAATTGTAGAACAACTCCGGTTTCCAATTGGCAATCTTCCTGTAAGGTATCTTGGACTCCCCATGATTTCATCATACCTATCTCACCATCAGTGTGCTCCCATTATTGTTAAAATCAGGAAGAAAATAAATTCTTGGAAGAATAGGTTTCGTACCTATGCAGGGAGACTGGTCCTCATTAAAGCAGTATTGGCTAGTATGCACATATATAGGACTGCTTGTTATGGACTACCTAAACAAACGTTGGAGAGCATTAATGCAATTCTACGTTCATTCTTATGGTCAGGTAGTGATGTCTCCTCAAAAAAATTCATGGTGAGCTGGGACAAGGTATGTTATCCATATAATGAAGGGGGTCTAGGAATCCATAACATTAGACTGGGGAATGAAGCAGCAATCTTTTAACATATATGGAGTATTGTCTCTCAACGAGACTCTATTTGGGTCAAATGGGTCCGGAAGTATTTGATCAAACACAAAGACTTTTGGATAATGAAATCACCAAAATAAGCCTCATGGTGTTGACGAATGATTCTAGAATGTAGGGACAAGGCATCCCATCTGGCAATATATTCAATTGGAAATGGTGAAAGCACCTTCTTTTGGAAGGATCAATGGATCAATGGCACCCCATGGGAATCCTTATTGATAAGTTCCCACGGGAGTTACAATATGATTCGTCTCTTCATAAGAATGCTAAAGTTTCAACCATTATCAATGAGAATGCTTGGAGAATACCACAGAGTGTGAGTAATTCCATCACTGAAATTGCTAGTCACTTAGGCGAAGTTGATCTAGATGATAGTAGGCAGGATGAGGTATTGTGGACTGCAGGGAGCAATGGAGCATTTACAATGAAAGCCACCTATGAAGCCATAAGGAGGCGCAGGAGCAGGGTAGACTGGGCACAATTGGTTTGGTTCAAAGGCAACATTCCTAGGCATGGTTTCATCACATGGGTATTGATTCATGGAGCTCTCAAAACTCTAAGTAGGCTCAAGCAATGGGGTGTAACCCAGACTGATACGTGCCCACTATGCAACCAGGAAAGCGAGACTGATAAGCACCTCTTTTTTCAGTGCAATTACTCTAAGTTTGTTTGGAACAAAATGTTGCATTATCTGAATTATTCGAGACAGGTCTCAGGATGGGAAGAGGAAATTCAGTGGTGTAGTCGACACTTTGCAGGTAATAACACCAGTACAACAATTAAAAAGCTTGCACTGAATGCAACAGTGTATGCTTTATGGGTTGAGAGGAATAAAAGGCTGTATGAGCAACAATTCTGTACTGGAATTGAGCTAGTTAAGCGCATCTACCTAGACATCAGATTGAAATGCAGTTTAGAAGAGCTTGTAGTCGAGGACAATTCACAGAACAGGCAGCTATTTAGCAAGTGGAACCTGGAGCCAGGGTACAAATTGAAGAGACCGATACAATGTAAGTGGAAGAGACCGACTGTGGGCTGGTATAAGATCAATTCAGACAGCTCACTTTCAGGGCAACACGGGAAGATACGGTGCTGTCATACGAGATGATACTGGTGCTGTGGTGGCCGTATGCTCAGGATCTTCCAATGGAAAAACAGTTATTAAACATAAACTTCAAGGAATAGAAGTCGGGCTTAAACTAGCTAGACTACACCATATTATGAAGATCGAAATATCAACAGACTCTACGACTGTCCTGGAGTACATAACCAAAGATAGGGATGTGGCTTGGAACCTTAGGCACGTTATCAGAAGGATCAAAAGTATGTTGGGCCAACTCGACCAATATAATATAAGTCGTGACTTTAGGGAGACCAACAGGATTTCAGATAAGCTGGCGAGTTTGCTTCCCAGTTCTGAATTTCTAGAAATCATACCTAGCTCCTTTGCGGAGGACATCAAAGATGTTGAAGAAGATAGAATGGGGAAAATATACTTAAGATTGTAATGCTGACCTTTTTATTCATTTTCAGTTTTGGGGATCCTAAATAATCCCTGCTCAATTTCCAAAAAAAAAATAAAAAAAATGGATTTTGAGGAAATTTTCATTTCTCTTGTGAATCTAATCTAGAGAAAACATCATAATGGTTCCACAGTAAACTATTTGATTGGCATGTGAAAAAGTGTCATTGAATTGTTTAACTGTTGTTTGAATAGCCGACAATTATATATCTACATATCATAATAAAACATAACAAGTACTTATAAGGTAATTATTCTTTGTTACACTTGTATTATATTTATTTCATCAATCATTGCTCTACATTCTCCAAAATAAAGTCATATATGGAAAAACATGCATATCGAGGTATATTAACTATAAAGGATAAAAATATATTTTATCAAAATTACAAAATAAAATTTTATTATAATAGATTTAATAAACGTTCTTCTATAGAAATGGTGCACAACAAGGTCTCCACAACTACATTAGACCACGAGCAAGATAGAAAACAACAATTTAAACCGGAACAAATAAAAACTTTATAACAAAAGGTGAATATAAGCAGTAGCAACAAAAGTACATTAGTCCCAAAACCCACGCCCACATAGCGCCATATAAACATCAGGTCTAAACAAAATACCAACAACTATACACATTAAGACACAAGACACAACCTACACAACGATGTGATGCAAGATTACTCACTTGGCTTGAACCCCGCTCCAGTGTCTGCACTTCGATAGGGTACACCCACATGCCAAACAAAGTAAATGGGTCAGCAAATGTTGGTATGAGCAGACCGTAAATGCAAAACAATAATAGCCCGAAGATGTCATAAATTCTATGACATAAATGTAGCTACACTTAAATATGGTAAACTGGATTTATGACTAAAAAATGATATAAAATCCATAAGCTCGTAGTCCTATGAGGTATCTAAATTCTTAATTATCATTCAAAATCTCTAATTCCAAGAATTCAAAAGTTAACCTCAAAATGAGAAATACCGCAAACGTAACCACAACTAGCGATCAGAGAGATAAATCATATTTATAAACAAGTACCCAAATACATATCAATGTATGATGCGTATTTGGATATAGGCCATTACCTGCATGACATTGTTAGTCGACCTATCTCCCTGTATATAAAATTAACCAAATAGATAAGGCTTGTATAAATAGATATATTCATGTCACACCCTATTGCACACCCATGTGTTGAATGTGTCTTACCCCGACACACCCTCATTATCTTGCATCCGTGACCACTTCAAGTATGTATGTATTTCAGATGAAGTGTCGTCCTTAAAATACACCTTTTACCTGGAGCAGCGAATCATACGGCTATTAATCAATCTTAACATCAATCATGCACGATTAGAACAAGAGAAAATTCTCGTGACTCTTCCCCCTTGCCCCTCAAAACTAACCCATTATGCTGGAGAGGGGGGGGGGGGGGGGGGGGGGGGGGTGGTTGTCCTATACACGGCTTAGTTCTCCCCTTTTGAAACTCCCCGAAAACACCCATCACTTTACACTGAGACACAGTTCGCATGATGACTTAATTTTCATCGTGGGAGGACAGGGTTCATACTAGAGCTATGAATTTTTTATGGATCAGGTCAATCCTGGGACAAGCCTAATAAAGACATACATAATATAACTTGTCAGGGTAGGGTAACATGTAAGAATTACATAAATCTCATACTCAACATCAAATCGTCATTTTTCAAACTTACACATGGTGGCAATGACATAGAATTCACCATAAAGAAGAAACAACGTCAAATACTCTTTTTCTCAATAAGCAACAACAAGGCACAAACATATAAATTTCTGAAACTACGGCACTAATTTAATCAATATAAACCCATCGTCGATCAAGGTAAGGATCTCAATTCTCATGATATATATATATATATATGCGCAAATAACTTATAATGAGTAAAATCACATTATCACAATAATTGTCAATTAGCCAACCTAAAATTTCTATAATATAAATAAATAAATAGGTCGATGTGAGTTTAACCCTAGTGGATTCGCTAACTAAGTGACCAATCCACATAATTTCAATATAAATCTTTATCCAAAGCATATCACTGAATCTAAAGACCTTTAAAACTTTGTGCAGATGCCAAGCCTTTGAACATGTTATTCATATTATTAACTAGCAGTCAATCAAATTCCTGATTTCAATCACCAAGTGTAAACCTCACCTTTGATTTGGTATATTCCATCACGAGGAACTGACCAAAAATAAGCACAAAATATAAATCAAAATAGTAAGTCAATTGAATTCCTGATTCAATCATCAAATATAAACCTCTGGGAATCAAACCCTGCTGGGATCTTTGGTGGTGAAAAGGAAAACCTACCGGCCAACTATAGAACTTTTACGAGTAGGTTTAATAAAATAAAAAGAGCAAATAATACAAATACACAATTGTTGAGCTATTTGAAAGTAAAAGGGATAACCTACTAACCATTTATAGAGTTTGTCAAAAGTAGGTTCAGCATAAATTCAAATTTCAAAATAAACACAAAATAAGCAAATAAAATTAACAAGTAAAGTGGAAAACCATCTGACCATCTACATAACTTGTTACAAGTAAGTTCAACGATCTACAAATATTGAACAAATTGTTGGGCAGGAATAACTCGAAATCTAACATTTCCAGCTGATTTTCAAGATAATATTCTAGCAGCCCTTTTTTTTAAGAGCTCCTACTTTTAGTATAACATTTGCAGATCCATTTTAAACAATTATAATAAAAATTAAAGTAAAAGAAAAAAAAATCATCACAATCACTCAAAAAGAACCAAATTCACCCACCAATGGTAAGACCATGAAGAATTTCAACATTAGAACTCAAAAACCCCGCAACAAGAACAAATTTAGTCACTGATCCTTGTCCAAACTACTCACCCTCCAAGCTCCAATGAAGAAAATGTACCCAGAAAATACCTTGATAGCCTCCAAATCCCAAGTTTTCTCACAACCAAGATTACAACTCTCTTCCCCCAACTCTATCATAGGTTGGAAAAATGAAGTGGATGGAGAAATGTGGGTTTTGGCCCCCTATGCACCCAAATCGCAACATTTCCACCCAAAAACAACAATTCTGACAAAGAAAGTTTTGTACATCCACACGCATAAATAAGCACCGAGGACACTCCAAGGATTAAATAAAAACAAGTTGAGTTTGTCTAGGCAGTCAGGTTTTAAAGCTATTTTTTGTCATGTTTGATGTTCTTTACATTTTTGTTCATTCTCTTTAAAACACAACCACAAACATTATTTATAGAAGGGATAGTAAAAATGTAAAAAGCTCAAAATCTGACCAAAAAATGATTATAAAGTCTGATTGCCTAATATTGGGAAAACAAGTTTTCTAATATATTTGGATCCATCACGAGCCCACCACCCAAAAGCTTGAAACTATCCAATTGGCACCTCAATAAACATGAAATAAACACTAGGAATACAACGTGTCAAACAAAATAAAAAGGAAAAACAAACTAATAGAACCATGAGCTTTCACAATCGCATAAAATTGTATCTATATCAGACTTAGACTTGGCCAAAGCCTATTATAAATAAATCAAAGCTCAGTACAAATATAGTCAACATTCAACTCAAGTCAACAATAAGACCAACCACGATCAACTCAAGTCAACAGTCAAAGGGTGAATATGGTCAACTTTGGTTTTATCAAAGTCAACAATCATGGTCAAGCTTTATTTCCCTTGATTTTTTATTCCTTGGGGGAGTAAAGTAATTGGAGAAAAAAATAGCCCAAGGGGGTGTATTCAATTAAGGATTGTGAAAGATTTTAAAATTCAGGAATGTCCAATTAAGTATTTGAAAGAATTCATCTAATTCAGAGGTATTCAATATGAATTTAAAAAGATTGTTTTAAAATTAATCAAAATCTGGGATATTCAATTCATGTTTTTCAAAAGTATACTAAAATTGGTGGGTATTCAAAAAATTGTGGATATTGATGGATTTGTTAAAGTTGTGAATTTTGAAGGATTGTAAGTGAAAAATATAAATAAAAAAAGTTATTCCAAATCCAAACTCCCTCATATTTCAACGAATTTGTATTTTCTCTCTCCTTCCCTTTTTCTCTATCCTTCCTCTCGCTTTCTCTCTCTTCTTCTAGGATTCCTGTTCTTTATGACAAAGATCAACAAACTCTTTCATCGAATCCATCATCCATTTTTACGAATCTACCCCTCCAAACAAATCCAATGTCAGTGCCCAATAGCTTGAAATTGATTGCAAGTAAAAGGCATGCAAGCAAGGAAAAAGACTAGGAAGAGAAGAAGTAAAAGTTTCATTTTGCATACATATACTCTTTCGATTAAAGGTGAAGTGAAACAAATATTACAATTGAATATCTAAACCGCTAACACACCTACTATTTCCACCATGCATCTCCGTCACAGTCGTATTCATTAACATCCATACAGACATACAATTACTACTGTAGAATACATAATATTTAACATTTCAAAGAGTCTTTTCAGATTTGTGATTTTTTTATGCCATTTTGATCTTTTGTCTGTGTCTTTTGCTATGGTGTAGTTAAAGCACGCCATTTGTTTGATGAAATGTTGCACAAAATATTGTTTCTATCAACACATTAATTTCTGGTTATGATGTAAATACCACAATGTAAAATATTGTCATTCCGACGCATGCCCATATTTGGGTGATGGATACATGCCACTTGCAACCATTTATATTAGAAATTAAAAAAAAAAAAAATTTACAAGTTTATTCATT
Organism: Berberis vulgaris; assembly: GCA_963556465.1. Classification (NCBI taxonomy): domain Eukaryota; kingdom Viridiplantae; phylum Streptophyta; class Magnoliopsida; order Ranunculales; family Berberidaceae; genus Berberis; species Berberis vulgaris. The sequence continues at coordinate 64,183,837 of OY747131.1, forward strand.
ATCTTGTAATCAAAATTGAGACAAAGGTAGACGAATTATAAGCATGAAAATGTGAAAATAGGAGAAAAAACTACAAGAAAACTCTTCAAGCTTAAACCTTAAATGAATTCGACTAATATTTACCATTCAATATTTAAGCTGCCAGAGAGATGATGATGATGTAAAGGCATTAATGTCCAATAAAAGTATAAAAAAATAACTTGAATGAAACTTAATAGAAATTAATGCAAAAGACCATTTTTTTTTTTATTTAGAGATGAATTCGGGATGAAGATTTGTTTTCACAACAAGACATGTCCCAAACATTAATTTTCAAGAATACTTTAAAATCTATCAAAATTTAATCATTTAAAATTCATGTAAATTTTGTAAATCCTTTAAAATTCAGTGTTAAAATCCTCACAATCATTTGAAATTCGTAGCGTTGATACCATGGAGGACCTCCCTTGCATGATTCAGACGAAATCTTATAACAAAAATTCAGTAAAAAGTAGCAATGCACTATCCAAACTCAAGGATGATCCTAGCGGATTCGAACCACCAACCTCCCAGAGCACGGGGCTCCAAGCGCTCTTGCCATTTAGAGCTTAAGAATCTTCAAAAAACAAACAGGCTTACAAATATCAATTTCTTGTTGAGCTATACATCTGTTCAAATTCAAGTTGGGGGCAGAAAGAATTAAAATAAATAAAAAAAATTGGTTTTCGGGTTGAAAGATGATTGATGGTTCAAAATCCATGGAGAGAACCAAACTTAAGTTTTTAAACATATAATTTTAGCATATATTAACGACTACATATATGAGCCGACTACATATATATGAGCCAAGCCCGGAAGCGACTCCAAGTTAACAAACGAATCATGCGGCATCACAAGTGTTTAACAAGCACATCATCCAATCAGCAAAATACTAAAATTCCAGTGCATATATCCTCTTATATAGGAGAGCCCGGCCACACACATCGGGCCCAATACCGTCCATCATCCTAAAGATGATCATAATGCTGGAATCAAACACAATCACAGCACATAAAGCCACTAGCGCTAGGAACCTGCCTCTCTAGGTTTAAGCTCTTAGCTTTTTTTATTCGAATAGGTGCAATAGTGGAGCAATATTTTCCTTTGGATTTGTAGTCAGATAATAAATTAAACGAATTATGTCTGGAGTAAAAGGATTGTGATTTGGCAAAATTATACAAAGTTCGTCAAAATTTTTATTTCTTTTAAATTAAGAAAAGATAAATAGCAAAAGAAAGAAAAAAATTCCTAAGGTTTTTTCAAAAATTATTTGACGTCTTCTCATATATTTTTTCATATATTTCGTATAACATAAAAACCAGCTTCTAAAGCATATCAAAGATTTTTTCAAAAAATTTCAGAATTTTTTCAAAAATTTACTGAGCTTTTTTTTTCTAACCATCAGTTATTCTAATTATTTATTAATTTTTAAACCGTCATAAGTGTTTTGATTTCATTTAATTTATCAAATGAATTTTCATTTTTATTTTCTTTGCACAAATATTTCTTCAGATTTGAGACCAAAAAAGAAGATGAAATCGCAATTCATGCCGTCAGCAAGAAATCTTTATAAAAGACATTATCGCTACTACAAAAAAAAAAAAAAAAAAAAAAAAAACATATTCCAAACATTCCAACTGCTACACCGCAAAACTAAAATGATAAACTCAAAAAGAGTTGTATTTACTGAACTTTTACCTCATAATCCATGATGAAATCATGGCATTGCATTTAACAGGTATAGTTATACATTACAGTAATCAATAATACGCAAAATTAGCAGACTTGTTCAAGAGAAAAATGAATGATACTGCAGTAAAACCTACCTAAGCATTAATCCCAACCATTTGGTTATTGCTCCCAACAAATTTACTATCCACAGAAATTTGTTTCTTTTTTATCAACCCGACAAAGCACTTCTTCAGAAAACGTCACCTATCATCCTCTTCAGCGAGCGTTAAATCCATTTTACAACAATCAGTTAACTTTCCATGCAGAATTTGCAACAATAGCTCGACTAAATCTTCGAAAAAATCTTCCTAAATAAAAAACTACACAGGCCATGAGGACTCGTCCAACCAGAGGACTAATACAAGAAAAAAAATCTACAATTATGTACCCAAGTAAACAACTAATACAAGAAAAAAAATCTAAAATTATATACCCAAGTAAACAACCTACAAAAATTCACCCGAATAAAGAATATACTTTAAAATATTGTACCCCTCATTGCAGACAAATTATACATGTGCAGACGTCAACAAAATTTAACAAATGGAAATAAGGAAAATGGTTATATCCAACATAACAACACTAGCGTAACAAATGTTACTAGAACTTGTGAAACCTATTAACAATTGGAAATTAATGTAAACTTTTTGAACATCATAACCAGTTTAACATTTCGAAGATGTATTTAAAGAGAATTATTTAAAACAATTGATTGCATGTTGCGTGCTGGATACGTAATGACTGGTGAGAAGATGAAATGAATAAAATTGAACATTAAATTTATACCTTGGAGAATGATTGCCTTCCTAGATCATTCGATATTGCAGTTTGGGGGACCTCATGTGCAAGTGCAAGTGCAAGTGCAATTGGAATACCTTCATGGTTGGTTGGTCTGACATCATCGAGAATAACTGCCTTCTGAGATCATTGGATATTGCAGATATCTTCATGGTTGGTTGGTTGGTCAGATGTTGAAAATTCGTTGCCTTTATGCAGAAATTAATACACAATGAATTGAATCGCATCGCAGGTGGTGAATTGATTTTTCTGGCTTTGTGTATCAGAAGTTGGAAGACACAGCACGCAAAATTGGGGAGAACCCGGGATAAAACCCGTGCGATCTCCACCAAAACACAAAAAACTATCAATTTTTATTAGGGTTAGAGTGACCTGCCAAGCGAGCGCACCCGACATGGCAAAGATCTGATCACACACACAGAACAACACAGCAATCTCCTCTCCTACCTAATACTCCGCCATCATCCTCTCTCCCGAATATCATCTCCCCTATTCTATCTCTATAGGATCTCTACATATTTTTTCACCCTCCGTCTCAGTTTTTGGTTAATATTCACAGATCTCAACCAAACAACCACAGATCTGACACATATAAACAGATCTACAGTGTAGTCTACATGTTCTCGCCCGTCTTTCATCGCTGTTAGAAAAATTAACCGCTCCAGCACCAGATCTCACACCAAACAACTCTAGATCTGAGCATATAATCCAACCTCCAGTCTCCTCCATAGAACCGAGACGGTCAAACCAGATCTTAGATAAATTTGAAACCCCTGCAATACAAAAAATAATAATACGAACAGCAAACGGCAAATTACAAAGATCAAAGAAAAATCAAACCTAAGATCAAAATCTCATCCACGTCGGTTGCTCTGGGTAAAAGAATCTGCGAGAACACAACTAATAGATCTGATAATACAACCGAGTCCACAAGGAGGAATAAATAGATGCGGTAGGCGACAATAGAGGCACACAAAACAGAGGAGTAACAGATAGCGAGAATGGCACAAAATGAAAGGCAGCGTAGAATATGGGAAAAGATGAGGAAGAGAGAGCCTAATTTATTGAAAACCTGAACTGTATCGACGGACAATATTGAGGGACTTGTTACAGATCAGTGTTGGACATAATGCCACGTCTACTTGTCAATAAAGGCGGTTCATAAATAACTGAAGGTTCTAGATATAATCGATTGCTTGTTGACAACAGCTGGAATCATGGACTTTATTGCCCCTTGTTTCGTGAAACACGCTAAATAGGTGAGCTATCATGTCATGTCATGTCATGTTTTGGCCAACCATTCCACGCCAACCACGTTCCGATTAGGCTATTCGGAGCCAGGGTGATTGCTAAACCTCATCCACTTTGCGTACAATAAAGGGTGGGCATATGGGTTGAGCAACCACGGGTCCAACTTGAATCAGACCGTTTCGTTTCAAACAATTCGATTTTTATTGTATAAATTATAGTATTTTAAAATTCGCTAGATGATAGGTAGGCGGCAAGCAAAGAACTAGCGTCCAGAGGCCTAACTAGAGCATAGGTGGGGTCTAGAAGATTTTTCTATATTATAAATTATAAATTATAAAAAATAAGCATAATAGCATGTAAATTACTTCCAATTCAATGCTAAGATACATATGCAAAATATAATTAAAAAATAAAGTCTTAATTTTTTAATATTTTTTAACTGAAAATAATTAAAAAATATATATTAAATTCGCCCAGCCGCCTAGGGCCTAGGAGGATTTTTAGAATGCTGATAAATTAAGAAATGGTCTGAATATGTTGTTGAACTGTTCGAGTCATGCACAATAGTTCTTGTCTATTCAATTTTCACATCTATGGACCAAACATCTACTTCAAATCAATTAAGTCTTTATTAAGTCGTAATGGGGCTAAGATTATAGCTAACAAGAATGAAAAAGGATATACATGAATTATTTGAGAATGACTACACCTTTTAATCAACACATAGGGCACTGAAGAAAAAACTAATGTTGTACATTATTAATTTTTTTTCCTTTGAAATTCTTCTTCATATATATATTTTTTAAAACATCATTTTTTTGTTGGTATCTGATGATACACCGAAACATCATCTCTCCTACATCGTATACGTGTCACGATGATATCAAGGAATAACGGGCCCAAGCGTCAGCCCAACACTGATCTGGCACAAGCAGTTTCAAGCTCGCACAGCGCGATCCGCCAGACGAACCCAACTTACTACATCCTGCTAAGCCCACACATCTCACAGCCATCTCTAATACCCGTAAGACCTATTAAGGCAAGTATCTCGGGGATCAGCTTCGGACAGGCAAGCCAACAACACATTGTTTCCAAGTAGGAAGCAAATACCAGAGTATATGTCATACATGGAAACTTTCATTTATGGACAACAATTCAATTGTGAACTATCTCTCACGTATCTACGAGCACGAGTCTAACAAGGAAACTTCCCTCCACAATACAACTCCTAATTAGATAATGATTTCCACAAATATCTCGTTCCCTAAACTACGTTGCCGAGGGCCTGGTCGAACCAGAGGTACGCTACAATTCCATGTTTACAACATTAAGGCTTCCTCGGATTCCTGTCTGGCTTTAGCATCAGAGTGTCATCGACCACCACAACGGTGGTCCATAGATCATGTGTGTTCCTTGTGCAGGTTAGCACGTCAAAGTCAACCAGGAAACGAAAATCGATTGCATCAGTTTGGCGCTGTCCGTGGGGACGACAGAATTCCTAACCAAGCATTGACATCATCTCTCTTAAGAGTCGAAGAAGATGGTGAGCACCAGATCCCACAACAATGGATAACAGAGGGACACATCAAATGCTCAGACTAGCGCTATACCACTGGTTCCAGTGGTGCCGACAACATACTCACACCCCCACGCCAGCAGCCAGCAGCAACAGCGACAGACCCTAGGATGGATTTTCAATCATCACAAATACTGCAGATCGCTAAAACGGTGGACATTCTCATTCAGCAAAACCCTCTACCCGTCGATGGAGATCAGGAGCAGCACAGACCTCAATCTCCGGATGACAACAGAGAGTTAGCACAGGAGAGTCAAGCCCGTGCTAGCTCTTACTGGACTAGAGGTGGCAGCACGGTCAATGCAAATCCAACTTTTAGGGTTGACAGACTCGCCCCGCAGAACCCCCTCCACCGAGGGGCTCATGACCCAGATGTGTTGTACTGCCTCTCTATTCCCTCATTCCTGAACCACATCATGAACGAGGCTCTATCAAAGCAGTTCAGCCCTTTGAAGCTCAAGGTCTATGACAGGACCGGTAACCCATTTGATCACTTGCGTCATTATCAACGTGTAATGGCGCTCAAAGAAAGTTTCGAGTGGTGATGTGTAGGACGTTCCCTACCTGTCTGAATAAGTCAACACTGACGTGGTTCCACAACCTCCTGCCAAAGTCAATCAACTCATTCAAGACACTGGCCAAAGAATTCTTGACACGCTTTGTTAGAAGCCAGCGGATCAAGAAAGGTCCACACCATATACTCTCCCTGAGGTAGAAGTCAAACGAAACGCTAAGGGAATACGTCACGTGCTTCAATGACGAGATGATGCTCATTGATGGTTGCAGCGACGATACCGCTGTGACGGCTTTTAATGCGAGTCTAAGAGAGGGAAATTTTTACGACTTCCTCACCTTAGAACCCCCTAGATATGGCAGAACTCTTGAAGGGCACCCAGGGGTACATCACCCTGAAGGAAATGAAAACAACAAAGAAGGAAACTGAAGTAGATAAGAAACCTTCCATTTCTAGAGATAGAAATGAAGGATAAAGGCGCGAAGACAAATAAAGAAACAAGCGAAAGCGCAACGACGACAGGTTGGACTCTGGCCGTGCCAGGCCAGAGAAATCTTCCAACTATGTCGGATCCAGAACCATGAACCCCTCAACTCTAGCCTGTCGGATGTCCTTAATTTCATGAAAAACTGGGAAGATCTTAAATGGCCCCGGAAGCAGCGCGAAGACCCCTCCAAACGCGACAACAATATTGCTCATACCGTAAGGAGGGTGGCCACGACACCAACGGCTACAAGAGTCTAAGGTACGAGATCAAATACTAGATACACAAGGGCGAGCTGAAGGAATTCTTGGGTTCGGAGAAAAGGCAGGGCCAAATCAGGGAAAGGGGATAGGTTGTCAAATAAATCGAGAAGGAGACTCTGGGCATAATATATGTCCTTCACGGGGTCAGATCCAAAGAAGAACAGTCAAACAGTCCTGTAAGTGGACACTCCTTGATATGCGGACACAACCCTCCAACGAGGACAGACGCGTGTATTACTCGCGGGTGCAGAGCCTCATCCTGACCTTGACTTTCACAGATAAGGACCTTGAAGGCATCCACACACTGCATAATGACGCTTTTGTCATTTTAGTCTCGATTACAAGGTGGGAAGTGAAGAGGGCCTTGGCGGACATGGTAAGCTCTCTCAACATCCTATTCTACAACGCATTCCGCAATATGAACCTCACGGAAGATTACCCAACACCTTCTGACTACCCGCTGATTGGGTTGAGCGGAGAAAAATGCTTCTCGATCAGGAAGATAAGACTAGCAGTGGGGGCAAGAGAGCCAAAACTAAGGAAGGTCCTGTTCCTGAACTTTATGGTGGTAGACGCACCATCTACCTATAAACTCATTTTGGGGAGACATTGGCTTCATCAAATGGAGGCAGTAGTCTCCATCCTTCATCAGTGCGTCAAGTATACCGCCAACCACTCGGAGGGAACAATTTGCAGGGACCAACCAACGGCACATGGCTGCCACTATGCTGCACTAAAGCAGATAAAATATTCCCAAATTCTACTGGAGCCCACCAGACAAGTTGAATAGAAGCCAGACTCAAAAACTGTGGAAAAGTCACTCCAACCAGATGGAAACAAAAACCCAACAGTAATGGCTCAACTTAGCAACAGAGAACATTCCAGCATTACAATAGCAGTCCGCCCTTCAGCCTGACAGGTCGTCAAGCCTAGCGAAGAGGTCATTGCAAACGGGAGCACAACCCCACAACTGTCAGTGGGCGCAGAAAGACCCTCCCACGCAAGGTTTACTCTTCAGTAATTAACGTTAACGACATGGGCGAAAGTTGATAATTTGCTGAAGGTACTTACAATCCAAGCAAGGGCCTGCAAATTTACTTCAAGGCCAGATCAACCTCTCTCCACCAACAATCAATCTATTCAGTTGTTTAGTTTACTTTTAGTAGTCTGTTTAGAGTTTTAATTCTTAAGAGCTTATGTGATTTGCACTCCTTTAAGAAATAAAAGAGAATTACGCGCACTCTTTTGATTACTGAAAAATGTAACAATGATCGCTCAGATGGTGATTACAAAAGATTACAAACTACAAGCAGCTGAATCTGATGTGGTGTACAGTAAATATTCGCTTAAACAATCCGGCTTCAGGAAAGGACTCAAAAGTTTTGGGTACCCTGGGTAAACAACGGAGCCCTCTAAGAGTTCCGTTCTTCGATTTCTCCGAAGAAGATGATCCATGAGCAAGAGGAAATATACAAAAGGGGTTAAAAGGACAAGCTCGGTCCATTGCTCCATCGAATCACTTAGAAAAATGGTCTGCAAACGACAATATGAACCTAGCGACGAGCTGTAGACATTTTTTATTAGGCATCCCGAAGGAGCTAGAAGAAGATAGACAAAGGTGTCCACAAGTGACGAGACAGTTGAGGTCTCACAATGCAGCCAAGCGAGGACGCTTATCCCATGTGCGATACTTGGGGTGACTCAAAGATACCATCGCGGAAGCAAAGCTGCATCTGCCAACACTCCGATCAACCATAAACTAGCTGCAGGGAGTGTCTCCCAATAGACATGATGGCACAAGGCACCAGTGAATAAACAACAGACTCATCCCTCGAGATAAAGTCTGTAACACTTTTTCGCAATACGAGAAGAAATTACAATGTCTCAGCGAAACAATTTGGTGCTCACCCAGAGCAGGTGACCACGCATAATATCAAGTCTTATCAAGACTCATCAGCGCAAATGTCAGAACATTCGAAGACTCCAGTGGAAGAAATTTTCTTTCAGCCTTTGGAAAACCCAAAGCATATTCTTTGAGTAAGAGGATCTGAAGAGTGCACTCTGCAGAAGATAATGCCTACAACGATGAAGGAACGCCATTATATAGACATAGTGGCTCACCAACTAGGCGCGTCAACATTAAATATCAACATTGAATACCGTATGAGAAACGCGGAGGCGATGGTTCCCAAGGAAATTGCACAAGTCCACATTCAATGAATTAATGATGCTGCATAGAACCCCATTAATTGGGGGGAGTAACTGATACTCAATCATCTCACGATCTATGTTGTATGCGTGTCATCACGATCCTGCAACAAGACCCAATTCTTCTTATATGGGCTCGGCCCACTATCCAAGCAACACTCTACCACATGCGCTGAAAAAAATAGTAAAATCCCTAGTCACTCTTGACACACGGAGCACACCTACATATCACCAACTGATATAAGGTACCTTTTTGTAAGAAAGAATTTTTCATTGAAATTAGCCCATACGATGCAATCCGTCTGAGGAAGTAGGCTAGCACGACCGTAACAAACGAAGCCCAAACATAGCCAGGCAAGCTTAGTCAGTTTCAACTGATGACAACGACTTTTGGTCTACCCCGATGCCTAGTTTGCCGCACGGGAATGTCGAAGGCTTAGGAAGTGGGAGTCTAATCAATGCTTTTACGCCTGATGACGATGACTCGCCAGGGACCATCGTCCCCTCCGCGGACGATGGCCACCGAACCCGATCAGGTAAGCCTAGTCAGTGACGATTGGCGATAACAACTTTTTGTCAACTCCCAGACCTGTAGCTCGCTATGCGCAGGTGTAGATGGTTTGGAAAGTGGAAGCCTAGTTAGTTCCAGTTGATGTCGATGACACCACTACTCTTCTACAGACCATGGTTGTCGAATTCCAACTCCCAGAGTTGTAGCCCACTCCGCACGGGTGTAGATGGTTTGGAAGGTGGAAGCCTAATCAGTTTGACTGATGACGATAGCTTGCCATGGAACCACTGCTCTTCTACAGACCATGGTTGCTAAAAACTCCCAAATTTGTAGTTCGCTGTGCACAAGTGTTGATGATTTGGAAGGTGTGAGCCTAGTCAGATCCAACTGATGTCGACAGTTTGCCATAGGACCATTGTTCTTCTACAGACCATGGTCGCCGAATTTTCTCATCCCAAACCTGTAACACCCTCCGCGCGGGTGTAAATGGTTTGGAAGGTGAGAGCCTAGTCAGCTCCGACTGATGTCGACGGCTCGCCATGGGATCACTGTTCTCTTACAGACCATGATCACCAAATTCTCCCATCCCAAACCTATAGGCCGCTCCGCGCGGAAGATGGAAGCCTAGTCAGCTCCAACTGATGTCTACAGCTCGTCACGGGATCACTGTTCTCCTACAGACCATGATCGTCAAATTCTCTCATCCCAAACCTTTTAGCCTGCTTTGCGCAGGTGTAGATGGTTTGGAAGGTGGGAGCTCAGTCAGCAATGACTGATGTCAACGACTCGCCACGGGACCACTGCTCTTTCTCAGGACAACGATCTTTGAATTCGAGCTCAAACAACGTCTTCAGACCCACATAGGTTGACTTCCCATTATCAATGTTGGTCACTTGAGCCGACTAAAAAACCAACCTGCTAAGCGTAGACAAACGCTGCACGGGATACCAACCCGAGCTTACAAAACTTGACTCGGGCCAAATGCTCTTGCTCAACTATAAACGACTACGCATGTGCTCGGCTACAACAGTTCACTCATTCCAATGATCGCAACCGGTGGTCAGATACATAACTTGAGTCTCCAACGACTTACCTCAAGGATGAGCTGTAGTTTGGGTAGTGTAACCCGCTGCCAAACCATCCGCATAATGTCCACATTATTGGACGTAACCACGAGATAACAACTCTGACACCTTGCAGAAAAACAAGTCACAATTATTCGTGACATAAATGGTCGAACTCTCAACAACAAACATACCATTCGGCTCCTTGCTAACCCAACTGGATCTACGTCAAAATAAAACGACAAGGCAAAATGGAAAGCGTGCAACAGGAAGACCAAACAGAATACGGATACAAAACATACTCAAAAGAAACCAGTTTTCATTAACAGTCTAGACAAAAAGTACAGATGTACGAAATTTACTCCTCATCAGGAGGAGGTACAATTACAGGGGAACTAAGCTTAACAGGAGAAGAAGCAGGAGTTGCGTCCGCGCATGCCTCAGATTGAGTGTCATGATCCGGATCGCCCTTTTTTTTTCTGACAACTCAGAGATCACTCTGAAGTCTGCATAGGACACCTTCTTGTAATAAGCAAGGTCCCATTCCGGATGCTCTTTTTTCATTAGCGCCAACAATTCCAATCTCCCATGCATGATCCTACAGAATTCGCACGTGCCTTGCTCCTTGAGAAGCTCTTCCTCGTGCGCCTTTGCTTCAACACGTTCATGCTTCAACAACACATCCATATGAGACTACTTAGTAATTAGGCTACTTTTAACTGCGCTAAGTTCGTGTTGCTCCAGGAGAAGTTCGGCCCCAACTTTCCTTGCTTCCCAAGCGTTGAATTTCACATCAGCCTCTAATTGCTACCTATGGACAACCCACTCAGATTCTTTCATGATATTCTCCTCAACAAGAGACTACAACTCAGAGCGCATCTTAGCCACAGCTTCATGCACAACTTCTAAATCATGGCGAACCAGGTTCAACTCTTCTCTAGATCTGTCCCTCGCGGACACCGCCTTTGCTAAATCAAACTTAAGGGCTTCCAAACGAACCCTCTGGGTCTCAACATCAACGGCTGAATGTTCCAATCTATTCTTTTCAATTTGCTTTCTCAGCAATTCAATCTCGAAAAGTGCATCAGAATATGACTTCTACATAGTTGAGAAACACACATTCCATGGTGTATAACCTCTCACGAGCCGCCACAACTTCCTTCCCAGCGACAACCACTTGGCTCAAATGTGACATCCCCAACATAAGATGTTTCAGCCCCTTATCCATATGCTCCTCCAACGCATCCTCATTGGGGTTCGAAGCACAGTTTGCCAATCAACTATAACGTGTTCTTATATACTTCCTCTTAGCATAATCAATGTCAACCTCCTGATGTCAGGCCTGATTGCTCATTTTCACTACGTCCGGAGCGAACAAACTCATTCGCGCGTCTGGATGAAGCTCTCCCGGATGCGAAATTACACTAGTACCGCCCTTTGTAGTCTCCATCGCACCTGGGTTTCATTTACAACCTTCCATTTGTCACCAGCAGCTGACCCTTTGTTACGAGCTAGCTCAGCGGAATTAGAAGGGAAAGAAGGAAGCGAACTGTCTAGCGGACCCTCCATTACCTTGATGTACGGCCTGGAGCGAGATGGAAGACAATGCAGACTTCAAGAAGGGACGATCCATGCTGCAACGACCACTGTCAGACGATCCACCAGCAGAACGACTGATCTCCGAGACCATAGGAAAATCTTCATCAGAACCTTCCAATATAAAGGTTTGGATTGGTCAGCACCAGTAGAAGCTGCCACAACAGCCAACATCAACTTCTTATTCAAAGCTTCAATATGTTCGGTACTCATCTGCGATGCATCATCAATCCTTGTTAACCGCAGGTGGTCCTTCTCCAAACCAGATGCTACAACCTCCACCTTAGTGGATAGGTCAGAATCACGCTCCTCCCTCAACGGAACGGGCTCAGACCCAGTGCGATACCTCTTCGAGTCTATGAAGAAGGCTAGCGTCTCATAAAACCCCTCGGTGTTTGGCAGGGTAACTTCAGAGGCCTTTCTCTTCTTGGAAGGGGTTCCACCTTCAGAATTAACCTTTGGCGCTCTAAAAAGAGTGGGAGCCACGTGTCATTGGGCCCACAACCCACTGCAACTAAAGTTGGAAAGGCAGATAACTTCTTCCACACTCATTTTAGGCATGTCACATAATGCCTCCATAGCAGCCTCCTCCTCCGAAAAAAGAGGAGTAGTGGGGAACCTCCTTACAAAGAACACACGCAACGATTAGCATACAATTAGCACAACGAAATCAAAGGGAAAAATTATACTTATGAAGTGGCTTGAACTCCCGCTCAAGCGGACGACCATTGAACTTGAAGTACTTCGCATCTGAAGGAGCAAGGAAACAAAATTTCTACCAAAATTTAAAATCATCCGACAGTTTCCCGAAGCAAGTCGGCGACATCATCTTACACACGACGTGGTCATTTAACAGAGGAGAAGTCAGTAACTGAATCACCCTCAGAGTCACGCGAATACCAACATCCTTTGCCCTGATCAATATAAAAAGAATAGTCCTTTACCAATTCGGTACCAACTGGATAGGAGGGATTCCAAGAAATTCCAGAAAGCCCCAGATCTCATCAAGCACAGGAAAACAAACATCAATTTGAAGTATATCGCGATGCAAACAGATAAATCCTTCAGGAAGAAACATTGTCGTCAGATCATCACTCAAGGTGTAGAGTGGCAAGTCTTCAGGGACCCCATATGTCTTCCAAATCTCAACCAAGCTCGATTCAAAAGCCGACCTATCTTCGAAGAACTGGAGGCCCTCGGCAAGAAACTCATCGTCAAGGTGATTTTGGCGAGCCATGAAAAAAGTGAATAAGATTTCAATCAAAAGCCGAACAGAATGGAGTCTTTAAAAACGAAGAAATAGAAGAGTCTATCTCTGCAGAAAGGGAGATCTAAATAAGGATTGACTTCCCTCATTTTCTTCATTAAACCGACACACACTTAATTAATTAAGCGCGTCGCTTAAGTAACGGTTCAGGCTCAATCATCATGAGCAGCGTATCTTTTTAAGAAGCGACTTAATGAACCCATACGATGGTCCACTAACTCCGGGGGAGCAACTAATGATACACCAAAACGTCCTCTCTCCTACACCGTACACGTGTCATGATGATCTCAAGGATTAACAGGCCCAAGCGTCAGCCCAATACTAATTCTACCCAAGCGATTTCAAGCACGCAAAGCACGGTCCGCCAAACAGACCAAAATTACTATAGCCTGCTAAGCCCACATGTCTCACAACCATCCCCAATACCCGTAAGACCTATTAAGGCAAGTATCTCAGGGATCAGCTTCGGACAGACAAGCCAACAACATCTTGTTTCCAACTAGAAAGCAAATACTAGACGTCGTACATAGAAACTTCCATCTATGGACAACAGTCCAATTGGAAACTATCTCCCACGTGTTGAGGAGCACAAGTCTAACATAGAATCTTCCCTCCACAACACAACTCCTAATTAGATGTGGATCTCCGCGAAGATCTCCTTCCCTAAACTAAGCCACCGATGGCCTGGTCGAACCAGTACTCCAACACCATAAATAAGACAAGAGATTGGTAAGCTAAGGTACGCTACAAATTTCTTGTTTATAGCATCAAGCCTTCCTCAAATACCTGTCTGACTTTAGTATCAGAGTGCCATCGGCCACCACAACGGTGGTACGTGGCTCACGTGCGTTCCTTATGCAGGTCAAGGTTAAGCACGGAGCGAAAATCGACCGCATTAGTATTAATGACATATTTTTCCCCTTCTGCACAATGAAGTATTTCTTTATAATTGGAGTAGGTTATGGAGATGGGGTTGGCAAAGAAAAGGTTATTCAAAGGCTCAAAATGCTGCAAACAAATATTTATTACTGGGTAAGCTAAAAGGCTAGAAAATGATTTACAGAAGAAAAAAAAATACATATATCGCTTCCTAAGTTCTAGTCGGTGTTATGACATCTCAACTAAATAAACCATGAAGTTTTAGTATAATGATTCAATTTTAATGTCATTCTCATAGCAATCAATAAGAGAGATAAGAATAATAATATCATCAACGAGATAATGCGAACTCAAGAAAAATCAGAGTTTATTAAATAACCTTAAAGAAAATATAATTGCTCAAAACTCACAAGGGTTAAGTCTCCACTATTATTCTAATGCTTTCTACTAAATATCTTACTCATCAACTTCAAATTATACTAACTTGGCTTATAGTGGAAGTATAGTCGAGTTGAAAAATCTTATGAAATATATTTAACTTAAAAATAATATCAAACTTAAATGCATTTTCTCAAATTTAAATGCATATTGGAAAGCATATTCTCTTCATTGGAAAGGAAATTCAGATTTTGAATGCATTTTCATATAATTTTTTTAACAATTGCCATAATCATCTACGTATTCAATGAAGATTAAGTAATTAATTCGGTATAGTTGTGAAATATATTTCAGCTCAAAATTTTGAAAAATGTACAAAATCTCATAAACTTCTCCCCCAAACCTAAACCAAACATTGTTTTCAATGTATAAAAAGAAGAATCACGACAAATAAAGGAAAATGAAAAGATGAAGGTTATAGTGATATTACCATGGTGAAGATTTTACCAATTTTGAAGAGATCATCCACCAATGAAAACTCAAAACATAAGAACTGACGCACAAAAAATGCTTAAACAAAAAATTACATGTGCCAGTTGTAAGTCAAAATTGTTATGGAGAAAACGAGTATAATTGGAATGCAACTAGAAGAACTCGAAAATCAATACAGACTAACCATAATAACATACTAGGCTGCCTCCCAAGAGCATTTGGTTTAACATCGTCAGCCCGACATATATTTTTCCTCACGAATGATGTACCATAAAATGAAAAAGAACATAGCGAACACCTTCCCCCAAATCTAGACACCTAGTCCATAATGTAAACTAAATCAAAAGTGTCAAAGAATTGTATATCAACAACCTAAAAATTGCGGATCAGTCAAACAAATAGTTGCAACCACAAGTAACACAACATATACTCCCTAAAGCTACGAAGGTGCCATGCAAAATCATAGAGAAAATGCAAATGAACTCGCATTCATAGGAAATCAGTAGGGACCTGGAGAAGAAAGGGGTAACAAACAGTAATATCCAACAAATGACTTTTGCCTACTCTTAAAAAGGGATATCCTAAGTCAGGTGTCAAAGCAAAAGATTGAATATGTCTCACAATAGGATGCCCGAAATTGAAATCATCCCCGAAAAACAAGGGATCCACATAAGTAGAGTTAGTTAATGTGAAAGAGATGCAAAAAGGTATGTCTATAGATATATCGGGTGGTACAAGCTCATCATAATAAAATGAATTGCACAAAGATGATGGGTAGACAACTCAACAACACCCCCAAACCTGGAATCAACACTACCTATGGCATGTAGTATCCTATTAGATGCATTTTCTGATATTGCCTTGACTATTTCTTGAATTATGGGGTCATTTGTATCGTGAAAATAGTCGAGGCAAGACTCCAAAGAATACTGAAAATCATACGTCATGCACGAGTCACAAGAAAGGCAAACGTCAAATGAATCAACATGAAAAGGTGATGAGGGGAATGAGTTAGGAAACAAAATAGTCTCAACAGAAGGGATCAATTTTGACTCATTGGGTGGAAGGAGTTCCGCTTTAGGCTTCCATGTATAACCAAGATCCATAATAGGGGTTGAATCAAATAAAACATTCACTTCGCTAATGAAATTATCATTATTGAAATCTAAACCGAAATGAGTCAAACAGGCCTTTAAGGGTTCATCTAGCGCAGACTTCAAAAATGAATTCTCCACCAAACTCTCAATCATGTTAACCTCACAGACATCCTCGAACTCGGGAGGTTATTGATTTACATTAAAACATTGAGTTTGATGGTCATGTTACCAAAAGACAATTTCATGAATCCATTCCTATAGTTAAAAATAACATTAGACGTGGCAAAAAATGGGCAACCCAAAATATATGGAATGTGACTGGAGGGATTGTGAACATGTTGTGCATCAAGAACTATAAAGTTTACTGGAATATAAAAATTTTCAACCTTAATGATCACATCCTCTATAACATCGCGAGGAACTCTGATTGACCCATCTGCCAATTACAGTGTTACTTCAATCGGTTTTAACTTGCCGAGGCCTAACTGTTTATAAACAAAATATGACAATAAATTAACACTCGCTCCTAAATCCAACATGCCTTATCAATCATATGATCACTAATAGCACAAGAAATGATCGGGCACCCGGGATCCCTATACTTAGGTGGGGTTATGTGTTGAATAATTGAGATGACTTGCTCGACGATGAATGCTCTCTTTTGCACATGTAGCTTTTGCTTCTGTGTGCAAAGATCCTTCAAAACCTTAGCATGGGTAGGAACTTGCTTAATAGCCTCGAGCAATGAGATATTAATGTGAACTTTTTTAAAACTTTCCATTACATCATTGACATTTGTTCATTTCTTTGCCAGCGCTAACCGTGATGGAAACAATGCCCTAGGCAAATAAGATGCCTGAGTGGGATCATAGTCAAGAGGAACATCTTTAGAAGGTGATGCTTTATCAGCCTCCTTGTCAAATGGAGATGCAACCTGCTTTGACTTAGATGGGAATGCAACAACACTCGAATCGAGCATTCATACCTGATTGTCAACTTGTTTTCCACTCCTAAGGGTAATGATAGATTGAACATCTTCATGGCAGAGCTCAGATGTGCTACCAACTACGAGTTAACCCTTTGGGTTTGGAACAGGTTGACTAGGAAATCTTCCTAGCCCTCTCTCAGGGAATGACTAAGCAATCTTACTCATAGCTATCTCAAGTCTACTGATGGTTCGAGATTGGTGTTGAGTCGTAGCTTTCAACTCTGATATAGCTTAAGAATTTTCCTCAAGTATACTTTTTGTGTGCTGCATAAAACGATAACTGTTTTTTTAAACTAGATGTGTTGGATGGAAGAACTTGGTTAAATTGAGGCCTAACAGGGCTGGGGGCTTGAGGAGCCTAGGAAACAACAACATGTCTCCCTTGGTATGGGCCATGGACTCGAGAGATTTGGATGCTTGGCGAACCCTGGATTGTAATAGTTGGGTTGAAGATTATTACCAGGTCACCGAATAACATTAAATGAATTGACTTTCTTAGCAAAAATGCTAGATAATCATTTTGCAAATCACAATCAGCTACGGAATGACTAGGACTCGAACATGCTACACAAACCTCAGATGAAACAATCGTGGGAGGTGTAGGTTGAGTCATATTCAAAATTGCATCAATTTTCTTAGCCACATTCATAACAACTACTTCTAGCTTCGAGGCAGAAGGGGAGTGAACTGATGTATCTCTAACTTCATATATACCACCCTTACACCTATCAGAATCCTTTATCGAATAATCCCATTGTTGAGAATTTTCAGAAAGCGTTTCAAAGAAATTCCAAATCTCATTAACGCTCATCTTTATTAGTGACCCACCACTAGTGGCATCAATCATACGACAGTTTTGAGGGGTTAAACCATCTTGGAAGTATTGAACTAGACGCCCCTTCTCAAATCCATGATGGGGACACTTAGCGATGAGTTCATTGAACCTTTCCCAACATTAATAAAAATGTTCGTCCTCTTTTTGTTGAAAATTAAACATATCTCTTCGCAAGGCATTCGTTTTATGAATGGGGAAATACTTTGACAAAAACTTTCTTGACAACGCATCCCAAGTTGTGATTGGTTCATGTCAATAACGAATTTAACCATGACTTCGCCTTATCTTTCAGAGAAAAAGAAAACAACCTAAGAAGGACCGAATCATCTAAAAAGTTTCGGTACTTAAAGGTAGCACATATGTCAAAAAATTCTTTGACATAAAGATATGGAACTTCTTTCTCAAAAATAGAAGGAAGGCAAAAGATGAATGATGGATAGTTAGAGTTCAAAGCTATTTGTAGTTGTCTCAGGTAAGACAATGCAGGATAGAACACTACTAGAAAGAAGGGAGAAGTAATCCTTAAAGGCGTTCTACTCAGCCATCTCCTTGGTTTCAAAAATATTTTTTTTTAATTTTTTTAAAATGCAAGCCTAACTTCTATATGAAAATGATCTAACTCTTTAAAAAAATAAACCTAAACGACACCTAAATGATGCGAAAACAAGATGAATGACAAATGACCTTAGAGTTTTGTTCCTAATGCAGGGCTGAAATTCAATTTAATTTACCTAACCGTGGGAGAGGCACGGTAATTTCCTATCAATCCACCACTACAAAATTGTTCCTACATCGTTTTTCACATTCCAGCTCAAAGTTAAATACCGGTTCAAGAACTATTCCAAGATAGGATATGTTCATTCACTTGACTACTTTAAGTTTTCAAGCTTCCAAAAAGGGATCCTATCAGCGTGAAACCTGTCCTAGACAATTATTTTGCTACAAACTTTAAATATTGAAGAATTAATTTCTATCACTAAAATATATGGTGGTTAACCTATCCCCGTGAGAGACACGAATGTTGCAAATCAATCATGCCACTATTCAAATTTGCATGCAATATTATCTAAAACAACCAAAACAAAAGTGATCACAACAGAAACCGTGTAGAAATGCGGTGGGCTAGAAGTCGAGTTGTCGTCGATCACTCTTCTGAATACCTATGTACAATTGTCTGTAAAACAAATGCAAAAAATAAAACTAAACTGCTAACAAATAAAATAAATAAACAAATGACTCCTAACATTGTTCCTAAACAAATAAAATTATACCTAATCTATAAACCAATGAAATAAACCTTAGACTACGATTGTACCTGATGTAGTCATTTTCCACTCCCTGATTTGACCTTGACCTGCAAACTTGTTGATCTATACAAAGAACGTATATGAGCCACATACCACTTTTTGCTGGCCGATGGCACTTCGATGCTAAAGTCAGACAGGGATATAAGGAATGTGTAATGTTGTAAACAAGGAATTTGTAGCGTACCTTAGCTTACCAACTTCATGTCTTATTTATAGTGCAGGAATCCTAGTTCGACCAGGCCATCGATGGTGTAGTTTAGGGAAGAAGATTTGAGTGGAGATCCTTCTGTAATTAGGAGTTGTACTGTGGAGGGAAGTTTCCTTGTTAGCCATGTGCTCCTGGATACGTGGGAGATAGTTCCCATTCCAAGAGTGGTCTATAGGTAGAATTCTCCTTATGTCACATATACTCTGGAATCCGCTTCCTAGTTGGAAGCAAATAGATGTTGTAGTTGCTCGTCCGAAGCTAATCTTCGAAATACTTGCCTTAGCAAGGCTTACGGGTATTGAGGATGGCTGTGAGACATAAGGGCCCAATAGGCTATAAGAATTCGGGTCTGTTTGGCAGACTGCATTGGGCGGGTTTAAAACTGCTTAGGCTGGATCAGTGTTGGGTTGACGCTGGGGCCTCTCTTTTCTCGAGATCATCATGACACTGTACGATGTATAGCTGGGACCATTTTGGTATATCATCAGCTACTCATTCGAGTTAGTGGGCCATCAAATTGGTTCGCTAAGTCATTTCTTGAAAAGATATGCCGCTCACGATGATTGAGTCTGAATCGTTGTTTGAGCCGCACACTTCATTAATTGAACGTGCATCAATTCAGCGGAGAAGATGTGGAAATCCTATCCCTATTTAGATCGTCCTTTGTGCGGAGACTAACTCTTCCATTTTCTTGCTTTTAGAGATATTGCTCTATTCATTTTTCGATCGAAAGATTATTAATTTTTTCATGGCTCAACAAAACCTTCTTGATGACGCAACTCTAGCCAAGGGCCTTGAGTTTTTTGAAGAAAGGTTGCTTTCTAAATCGGACCTTGCTGAAATCCATACGAAGTTTGGGATTCCCGAGGATCTGCCATTATATGCTCTGAAGGATGACCAGACGCCAATGTTGTCACCGACGGGGTTCATCTGCTTGCATCGTGGGCTACTCCAAATCGAAATTCATTTTCCCGTTTTGGATGTGATTTTGGACTTCCTTGGAATTCCTCCAGCCCATTTGGGGCCTAATGGATACATGATCATTCTTCTCATTTTGATTAGGGTGAAGGAAGCTGGTGTCCGTGTCACTCCATGAGTGATCCAGTTACTGACTTCTCCTCAGTTGAAGAATAACTTTGTCTGTAAAATGACGTCGCCAGTTTGCTTTGTGAATCTTCCTGGTGACTTCAAGTTCTGGCAGAAGTATTGCTTCTTGGCCCCTGCGGATTCAAAGTACTTCCAGTTCAAGGGCCGCTCAAGCAGGGGTTCAAGCCACTTCGTAAGTACAACCTTTTCTTTCGGTTCTATTGCGTTTGATTGTATGCTAATCGTTGTTCGTGTTTCTTGGCAGGATGATTTCCCACAACTCCTCTTACCCCAGAAGAGCAAAACACTATGGAGATATTCCGCGTCTTGTCAGTGCAGAATGTGGTGGACGTCATATGGCCCTCACTCCAATTTTATTTGTAGTAGGCTGTGGGACAACTAGCATATGGCCCTCACTCTCTACCGATCGTCATGAGTTAAGACTGAAGATGGGGCCTCTTATAAGAAAAGGAAGGCCGCTGGAGCCAAGGCTCATGCTTTGTCTAATACAGAGGAGCTATCTAAGACGCTTGCCTCCTTTGTGATCTCAAAGAAGTTTCGCGTTAGGACTGGGTCGACTTCAAAATAGTCTGCTCCAGTAAGTGAAGAGCGTGAGTTTGATCGACCCGTCAGGGCGGAAACTGATGTATCTGGCTAGGAGAAGGACCACCTGCAATTAACAGGGGTTAAAGATATATCGAATCTTAGTGACATGTAGGCGGAAGCTTTGAACGAGTAGTTGATGCTAGCTGCAATGGTGACTTCTGTTGGTGTCGACCAGCCTAGGACAGTTCGGAGAGAAGGTTCCTGTGAGGATCCACCTAAGGTTTTGGAAGCCAATCGTCCCATTGATGGGCGAAGCAGTAATGGTCGTGGTGACACAGGACAAATTTCTCACAGTCAACATTGTTCCCCGTTTTGCTCCAGGTGGCATCTCAAGGTGTTGGAGGGTTTGTTGAACAATTTGCTTCCTCATCTTCCTTCGGATCCTATTGAGTCATCTCGCACTAAGGGGTCGGCTGCCGACGATAAAGGAAAGGCTTCGAAAGAAGGCCTGGGAGCAGTGGTGACTACAAGGGGTGGTGTTGCGTGATCTTTTATCCGTGAGAGCTTCATTCAGATGTGCGGATAAGTCTGTTTGCACTGGACTTAGTAAAGATGAGCACTCAGGTTTGACACTTGGAGGTAGATGTGGACTATGCTTTGAAAAAGCATATAAGCAGGCGTCATAGCTGGCTGATGGACCATGCTCTAAAACCTGAAGAGGAAGAGAGTATGGATAAGGGTTTAAAGTACCTTATGCTAGGAATGTCTCACTTGAGTCAGGTGGCCGTTGCTAGGATGGAAATCGAGGCGGCCCGTGAGAGGGTGTACACCATGGAGCGTGTCTTCTCGCACATGCAAATGTTGTATTCTGACGCACTTAGGAGATTGAGCTGCTGAGGAAGCAGGCAGATGAGAAGAGGATGAAATGGTTGTACGTTGATGCTGAGGCTCAGAGGGTTCATCTGGATGCCCTTGAGTCTAACCTAGCAGATGAGAGGGCTGCGAGAGACAAATTTCAACAATAGTTGGATATGGTTCGTCATGATCTGAAGGTTGCATAGGATGTTGCGACTGAGGCAAATTCCAAACTGTGGTCCCTTGCTGTGGAGAATGCCTTGAAGGAGGCTGATTGGGCTGCTCAGAAACAGAAGTTGGAGTTCGATGTGGAATTTAACGGTCGAGTGGGCGAGGAAGGCTGAGGACCAGCTTGAACTGAAGCAACATGAGCTCAGGGTTGTAAAGAGTAGTATGATTACAGAGCTGTCTAATGTCGATGTGTTGGCTGGCAAACTGGAGCTATTGGAGCATGAACTTGATGAGGCGAAAGTGTGCGAGAAAGAGCTCTTCCAGGAACAAGGAAAGTATGAATTCCGCTAGGTAGTACATGGTAGATTGGAGGTGTCGGCGCTGATGAAGGAGGAGCATCCAGAATGGAACCTTTATCATTATAAGAAGATGTCGTATGTAGACTTGTCAGTGGCCTTTGCATTGTCAGACGAAGAGGGTGATCCGGACCAGGATGCTCAGACTGCGGCGCGTACAGGCGTGACTCCTACTTCCTCCTCTATCAAGCTTAACTCTTCTATTTTTGTACCCCCTCCTGATAAGGGGTGAACTTTGTACACTTGCACTTTTTTTTGTTTGAACTGTTTAATGGAAACATGTTTACGTTGAATACGCTCTGTATCCGTTTTGTACTTGCCATCCCTATTGTGTAATTTCCGTTTAGCTTTGTCGTTTTACTTTGGCATAGGCTAGTAGGATCAACAGGAAGTTGAGTGGTCTATCTGTTGTTGAGAGTTTGACCATTTGTGTTGCGAGTGACTCAGAATCACTGTTGTGTAGTCACGTCCAATAGTGGGCGTTCCACGAATGGTTGAAGAGCGGGCTGCGCTGCCCAGTTGTGGCCCATTCTCAAGGTAAGCTGCTGGGGGTTGTTTTGTCTATCCGACAATCGGTCGTGGTTACTGGCATGAGTGAACTGTGGTAGTCGAGCATGCACATTGTAATTGGAGTGCTTGTTCCGAGTCAGGTTTCATAAGCTCGGGCTGGCATTCCATGTAGCACTCGTTTGAGCGTTGGCGGGACGATTTGTGGGTTGGCATGAACATCCTTTGCTTGTAATAAAATGCCAACCCATATGAGCGTGAAGATGTTGTTTGAGATGTGAGCGTGAAGACGCTATTTGAGCCGTGAGCATGAAGACGTTGTTTGAGCCGTGAGCATGAAGACATTGTTTGAGCCGTGAGCATGAAGTCGTTGTTTGAGCTGTGAGCTTGAAGACGTTGTTTGAACCGTGATTTATCTTTGGGCCACTGTTTCGAAAGAGAGCAGCGGTCTCATGGCAAGCCATCTAGGGCTCCTACCTTCCGTACCATCAATGTCCAAACATGGTGGACTACAAGTTCGGGGAGTGAGGATTCGGCGATCATGGTCTGTTGAAGAGCGATGATCCCGTGGCGAGGCGTCGACATCAGTTCGGGACTGACTAGCCTCCCACCTTTCAAACCATCTACACCCGTACATAGCTGGCTACAAGTTTGAGATAAGGGAGTTCGACGACCAGGTTGAAGAGTAGTGGTCCCGTGGCAAGCTGTCGAAATCAATTCGGGACTGACTAGGCTCCCACCTTCCAAATCATCTACATCTGTGTGCATCAAGCTACAAATTAGGAGTTTTCGGCAACTGTGGTCTGTAGAAAAGCAGTGGTCCTGTGGCAAGCCGTCGAAATCAGTTCGGGACTGACTAGGCTCCCACCTTCTAAACCATCTGCGCCCGCGCTATGGGGGCTACAAGTTTAGGGTTGGTAATTTGGCGACCATGGTCTGTAGAAAAACAATGGTCCTATGGTGAGCCGTCAAAATCAGTTTGGGACTTACTAGGCTCCCAACTTCCAGACCATCTACACTCGCACCGTGGGGGCTACAAGTCCAGGCTTTGATAAGAAGTTGTTGTTGCCAGTCGTCACTAGCTAGGCTTACCTGATCGGGTTCGGCGACCGTTGTCAGAAAGGGGGGCAACCGTCCTTGGCGAGTAGGGATGAGCACGGGACGGGATGGACCTCATCCCTATCCCATCCCGTTTATTCGGGATCGGGACGGAACGAAATAGCCTCATCCCATCCCAAACGGGGTCGGGACGGGACGAGATGAGCATGTACTAAATTTTGGATTGAAAATTTAATATGCAAAATTGAAAATTTTGGATTTACCAAACACACAACTCTAAGAACACTATATAACTTTAAGCTATTGAATATGATTTCCTCATTTCATTAGCTTTTACTCCATTTTTTTAGAACCACTATTGAAGATAACCATTTTTTTATATATTGCTAACAAAAATGATCAATGGGGTTGTCATTTAAAAACTACGAGGAGAATACATTGTTGTCAAGAGTTAAAAAGAGGAAAAAAGAAGAAGGGAGAGGGTTTGAGTTAGATTCATTATCTAGGTGAGACGCATGGAAGCTTGTGAGAATAAAATAGCCATGTCAATAAATAAAACAACAAATAAAAGTCATGTCAACAAATAGTTTCATACTACATATTTCATATTAAATATTAAATATTAAATATTAAAAAAAATCGGTTTGGAACGGGACGTGATGGACCGGATTGAAAATCTTTATCCGGATCCCATCCCATTCTAGATCGGGACGGGGCAGGATCGGGATGGGATTGATCAATCCCAATAGAACCCGAAAAATTCGGGATGGGACGGGAGGGGATCGGGATCGCAGAATGGGATGCCCACCCCTACTGGTGAGTCGTTGTCGTCAGGTGTGAAAACGCTGATTGGATTCCCACTTTCTAAACATCGACATCCACACTGAGCGGACTAGGTGTCGGGGTGAGCCAGAAGCTGTCGTCATCAACCAAAGTTGAATAAGCTTGCCTGGCCAAGTAGGGGCTCAGCCAACTGCGGGCGTGCGAGCCTGTGTCTGTGAGTGGAGTACGTTGTGCGAATGAGTTATGAAGAAGTACCTTGGATCATATGGTGGTATGCAGGTGTGATCCGGGTGTGAGGAATGACTAGGGTTCCTCATGCTCGTGTCAAGCACGTGGTAGAGTACAATTTGAAGAGTGGGCTGAGGCCATGGGCCTGTAAAGTGAGAACTAGGATTCTCTGTATGCGAGATGCTACGTGTATCGCGTAGATCACATGGTAGCATGTGTATGGCGTGGATTGTGAGATGGTTGAGTATCGGTTACTCCCCCTCAATTAATGGGGTTGGATGCAACCTCGTTGATTGGATGAACGTGGATCTGCGCAGTATCCTTGGGAGTTGTCGTCTCTTCGTTTCCCATACTTTATTCAATGCTGACGGTTAATGCTGAGATGCCTGTTTGGTGAACCATTATGTCTATATAATGGTGTTTCTCCATCATTGTAGGCAATATCTTCTGCAGAGCGTATCTCCTGTAATGTTTTCATTTGAAGATGATACTTTGGGTTTTCCAATGGCTGAAGAAAGATCCCTATCATTGGAGTCTTTGAATGTTCTGACATTTGGAGCGATTGAACGCGATGAGAATCGTTGTTATGTGCAGTCACCTTTTTTGGGTGAGCACGTAGTTGTTCCGTTGAGATTCCATGATTTCTTCTCATATTGTGAAGAAGAAGTACGCACTCATTCCCAAGGGACAAGTCTGTCGTTTATTCGCTTGTGTTTCGGTGTTACCTTGTGCTGCTATGCCCACATGTATGTGGTTCCTGCTGCTAGCTTAGGGTTGATCGAAGTGTTGGCAGATGCGTGATGCTTCCGAGGATGGCATCTCTCAGTCACCCCGAGTACTGCACATGGGAAAAGTGTCATCGCTTGGCAGCACTATGAAACCTTGAGCGCTCATTCGCTTGCGGCCATCCTCATCTGCCTCCTTCGTGAGACTGAAAGTTGTTTGAGGAAGTTTGCAACTCGTTGCAAGGTCTCTATTGTCATTGTCGAGTCGTTGTTCTGTATTCTCAGCTTCTCTTGCGCTTTTGTCCTTGATCTTAGGAAGAAGCTGAGCGAAGATTACCGAGGGTTCCTTTACTCTATCAACGTCAAACTGCTTAAGTTACTCTTTATGTCGTCTCAGATTTAGATGCTTGTAGTATGTAATCTTTTATATTCGCCTCAAGGCGCCTGTTGTTACATCTTTCCAATAATCAATAGAGTGTGTTTGCGTAATTCTTTTTTATTTCTTGAATGATTGCAAACCACATAAGTTTCTAAGAACTAAAATTCTACATTGACTATGGAAAGGAGAATTAACAACTGAAATAGACTAACTGTTGGTGGAGAGAAGTCGACACGACCTTGAAGTGAATTCGCATGGCCCTTGTTAAATCGTTGACACTTCTAGTGGACTGTTGAGCTTCGCTAATGTCAGTGAGGCTATTGAAGAGTAAACCTCGTGAGGGAGTTAATCTTCGCTCCGACGAAATGTCGGGGGGTTGTACTCCCTTCTGTATCGACCTCTCCCTTATGCTGGGTTGAGGAACAAATTATTTTTGTGCTGCTTGGTTGTTCCCATTCCTGAAACTAACCATCGTTGTTGGGATCTGGTGCGAGAGGAGTTGTGCGTACACACTCGTAGGATCTGACTCTGTTTCAGGTTATGTTGTGGGATCCGGTTGGACTTGGAAACACTATTTATTTTAATGCGGAATAATGGCAGCCTTGTGCCATAGGTTGGTCTCCATTTATTGTTCTTTCAGAGTGGTTAGCAGTGTACTTAACGCACTGGTAAAAGGTGGAGACTACTGCCTCCATCTGGTGGAGCCATGGTCTTTACAAGATAACATTGTAGGTAGACAACGCGTCTACTACCATGAAGTCCAGAAACAAGACCTTTCTGAGTTGTGGCTCTCCTGCCACTACTGCTAACCTTATCTTCCCGATCGGGAAACATTTGTCTCCCCTGAATCCAATCAATGGGTAGTCTGAGGACGTCAGGTTCTCCTCCTTGAGGTCCATACTATGGAAAGCGTTGTAGAACAGGACATTGAGTGAGCTCCATGTATCTACTAGGGCTTTTTTTACATCCCACTTCGCAAAGGAGATCGAGATGACTAGGGCGTCATTGTGCAGTGCTCGGACTCCTTCAAGATCTTTGTCTGTAAAGGTTAAGGTGGGAATGGGGCTTTGCACCCTCTAGTAGCAAGCGCGTTTGTCCTCTTCCACGGGTTGTGTCTGCATCTCAAGTAGAGTCCGCTCACGAGACCTGTTCGACTGGTCTTCATTCGTCTGACCCCATGAAGAACATAGATTATGCCCAGAGTCTCTTTCTCTATTTCCTTGACTGACTTCCCTCGGTCCCTGGATCGTTCTGGCCGCTTCTCATAGCCCAGGAATTCTTTTAGCTTGCCCCGGCGGATCCAGTATTTAATCTCATGCCTTAGACTCTTGCAGTCACTGGTATCATGGCCACCCTTCTTGTGGTATGAGCATTACTTGTTGTTGTCACGCTTGGAGAGGTCTCCACACTGCTTTGGGGCCACTTCAGATCTTCCCAATTTTTCATGGAATTCATGACATCCGACAAGTAAGAATTAAGGGGGGTCACGACTCTAGATCCAACGTAATTGGATGTTTTTTCTAGCCTGGGTCGGCCAGGGTTTGACCTATTGTCATTGCACTTTCGCTTGCCTCTTTCTTCATTTTCACGCCTCCTTCCCTCTTTTCTGTCTTTATTAACGGAATGTCTCTTATCTTCTTCTATTTCCCTTTTCACAGTTCTCAACTCCTCTAAGGTGATGTACCTCTGGGCGCTTTTTAAGAGCTTCATCATATCCAAATGGGGTTCCAGGGTGAGACTTTCACAAAGCGTTCCTTCTTTCAGGCCCGCGGTAAAAGTCATCTCGGCTGTGTCATTGCTGCAACCGCCGTGTCATTGCTGCAACCGCCGATGAATGTCAGCTCGTCGTTGAAGCGCATGACACTCTCTGAGTGTCTCGTTAGATCTTTGTTTGAGAGAGAGTATGTAGCGTGGGCTTTTCATGAGGTGTTGACTTTCTACAAAACGTGTCAGAAACTTCTTAGCCAGAGCCTTGAATGAATCGATAGACTTCGGCGATAGGCTGTGGAACCATGTTAGTCCCAAAATTTTCAGGCTAGTGGCGAAGGTTCTGCACATGACCGACTCAGATCCTTTTTTGCGTGTCATTACGTTTGGTAATGGCGTAGGTGGTCGAACGGGTCGGTGGTCCCGTCATAAAAGTCGAGCTTCAGAGGCGTGAACTTATTTGGAAGGGCTTCGTTCATGATACGGTCCACGAACGGTGGAACAGAGACATGGTACATGACGTTTGGATTGTGCGCCCCTCTGTGGAGGGGGTTCTGTGGATCGAGTCTCTCTGCTCAGAGAGTTGGTTCCGCGTTAGCTGTGCAACCTCCTCTTGTCCAATGTGAACTAGCAGGGGCTTGACTCTTTTGTGCTTGCTCCTTGTTGTCTTCCGGAGATGGAGGTTTGTGTTGATCTTGATCTCCATTGGTGGGTGGAAGGTTTTGCTGTATGAAAGCTTCCACGGCTTTGGCGATTTGCTGTATCTGAGACGACAGAGAATCTATCCTGGGATCCGTCGTCATCATGGTTGGTGCAGGGGCGTGAATCTGTGGCCTGTGTGGCACTGGCATCGCTGATAGCGGTGGTATAACGCCAGTCGGGGCATTTGACATGACCCCTTGTTCTCCATTGTTGCGTGATCGGGTGGTCACCATCTCTTCGTAGCATGAGGAGAGATGATGCTAGTAAAAAGTTAGGAACTTTGTCGTCCCCACGGACAACGCCAAATTGATGCATTCATTTTTCGCTCCCTGTTTCGACCTTGACCTGCACAAGGAACGCACGTGAGCTACGAACCACCGTTGTGGTAGACAATGGCACTCTGATGCTAAAGTCAGACAAGGATCTGAGGAAGGTGTAATGCTGTAAATAGGTAATTTGTAACGTAACTTAGCTTACCAACCTCGTGTCTTATTTATAGTGTAGGAGTCTTGGTTCAAATAGGCCATCGATGGCGTAGTTTAGGGAAGAAGATCTGCGTGGAGATCCTTCTGTAATTAGGAGTTGTGCTGTGGAGGGAAGTTTTTTTGTTAGCCATGTGCTCCTGTATACACGGGAGATAGTTCCCATTTCGAGAGTGGTCTATAGGTAGAAGTCTCCTTATGTGACATATACTCTGGAACCATTTCCTAGTTAGAAGCAAATAGCTATTGTGGCTTCTTGTCCAAAGCTAATCCTTGAGATACTTGCCTTTAGCAAGGTTACGAGTATTGAGGATAGCCATGAGACACATGGGCCTAGCAGGCTGTAAGAATTCGGGTCCGTTTGGTGGACTGCATTGGGCGGGTTTAGAGCAGTTTGGGCCGGATCAGTGTTGGGCTGACACTGAGGCCTCTATTTTCTCGAGATCATCATGATATGTGTATGGTGTATAGCTGGGACCGTTTTGGTTTATCATCAGTACCGTTACAATCCCTAACAATGGCGCCAAAAACTTGATGCAGATTTTACTAGCCTAAATTAATAGGCTAGTTGAACCCTCATTTTTATATCGCAAGTGCACGGTTGCCTAACTAGTATACGGTGGCAATACGGGTCGATCACACGAAGATTGAAGACACAATCGAAAACTACAATCTATTTAAACAAATTTGAAAGGGGTTCCAACAATCGAAAATTTCTAAACTAATGGAAACTAGAAAAGCAAATGAAAATTGAGTTTGAGAATAAAAAAAAGAGATGCTAAGGCTTTCGAATCATCCTTCAAGTTCATAAAATTACATTATGTCAATTATTATCCACTACATTAATTATTGTCCCCTAGCAATTTAGTGGATTGATTTTAGCAAAGATGCCAACCCTTAGCATTAATTGTATGTTTAAGGCACAATTGATCACACGTTTAACTGATACAAATAAAACATACTTAAAAATATTGAAACTAACATGCGTTTGTTCACAAATCAATCCAATGTTAAACCGTACAATGCATTCGGATAACAATAAAAGACAGGAGAAATTTCTACTAAGCCTGAGGAATCATCTACACCTTAACGAAGGGTTTAGAAGATCATGGTGGTGGTGGTCACAACGGCAACGTAGGCGAAATCCACCAGCTCCTCATGTGTGCTCTGTGGTGGTACAAACCAGATCTCGGGGTGCAAATAATGGCAGATTCAAAATTCATTTTCCCTCATTTTCACCTTCTTCCTTGTTTTTTCGTCACCTTCTTTGTTTCATAGCTGTGCCATGGAACTTGTGCCTACGAGAGAGAGAAATAGAGGAGGTGGAAGGTCGAGTATAGTGAAGAGAGAAAACGAAGGTGACTGGTATGTGGTGTGAAACTGTGGCGATAAGGTGGTTGCGACATGGCTGCAAATGACGAGGTAAAGAAGATGATAGGGAGATATTGGTTCGTGGTGGTTGTTCTGTTCGTTGACTGGAGGTACATGCCGTCGAGATGGCAAAGAAATGTAATCAATGGTGGGAAGATCGTGGCTACAAAGGAGAGGAATGAGAGAAGGATCAATAGTGGATTGTGAGGTAGAGATCTAAAACAAAATCGAGACACTATGAGGTTGATGAGAATCAATGGAATAAGAGAAGAAAGATCAGAGGTGGTTGTCTAACAGTGGCTGTGTGATGAAGAAGGAGGTCGAGATGGTAAGATGGCGAGAATGAGAAACAAGGGATGTGATGTAGATGAGGAGTTTGTGCATTGGCGAGTTGCAGGCTAGAGGAAAAAGAAGGTGGTTGTGTGATGGCAAAAGACGAATGTCACTATGTCTCTGTCTAGAGAGGATGGAGAAGGAATTGGGAAGGAGAGGAGAGGTTGTTAGTTGGTTTTGGGAAAGGGGTGAGATGAACTGTTGGTTTTGGGAGTTTAGGTTTTGGTTAAGATGGGTTTGGGTTTAATTGTTCTTCTTAATTTCACCCTTTATCATCACTTTGTACCAATATTTGAGGTTGTCAAATGATGGCTTCCGTTTGATGTGATTTCACCATTTAAGCTCCCAATCCTATAAAAACACGAAACGAAAGAATTAGATTAAAATACGATATTTAAAACACTAACAAATACAAATTATAAGGTAATTTGAGTATAAATTATGTGAATATCAATGTGTAAACCTTTGAACTGGCCAGTCAGTCAAACTTGTAATAACTTTTTGATAATCAATAAAGTCTATTTTTCTGAATTCGCTTCATTTTTTATGTATGTTCTAAATGAATGTGAGTCATATTGGTTTGTGCGGACACTCTTAGACTCAAGAAGTCGCGGCTATCTGAGTAGACATGACCTTGCGGTGTAAGACACTCCAACTTAGATTAGGGACTTGGTTGAACTCATTGAAAAGTGATCATTGTGTGAGCATGCAGTGTTTGCAGGCAGGCTGTTTCCTAAGTAGGTGTCAGTTTATCGAAATACTCCCCAAGGCAGTCAAAGCGTGAAGTGAAGGTGAAGCGATTCCATGGTTTGGCTTTAAGCAAAAAGTGAAGCGCGAAGCG
The DNA here is from genome assembly GCA_963556465.1 of Berberis vulgaris. Taxonomy (NCBI): domain Eukaryota; kingdom Viridiplantae; phylum Streptophyta; class Magnoliopsida; order Ranunculales; family Berberidaceae; genus Berberis; species Berberis vulgaris. The sequence continues at coordinate 64,215,433 of OY747131.1, forward strand.
ATGGCTTTATGCAAGTAAAACGACCATAAAAAAGGATTTTAATATTATATTAAAAATGTAAATATATGCATTTTGCTTATAGTTGAGCTTCTAAATATATGCATTCTGTTTTTCTACCAGATTTAGAGGTGTTAGCTCAAATCAATGTAAGTGTTCATATTGTTTCCTATGTTATGATTGTTACCATTCACTGCAACACCATACTTCTAACAAATGTCTTCTCGAGATCTATTCTCCCTTGCCCCACGATTTTTTTTTGTAATCAATCACCTTAAGTAAACAAAAAAATAACAACATTACTAATATATAAATTATTAATGCATAGATAATCAATGTATAAATGTGGGTTCCTTCTTCGGGGACATGACGTTGGAAATTTCGGTGAAGCTCTATTGAAAGTAAGAAGATTCGTAACTCGAACAAGATCCTACTATTGCTCTGTTGAAGCTCTCTGATTCAGCCTTGAAGCTCTAAAGAGAAAAAGGAAAAGGAAAAAAGTATGAGAAGAAAAAGAAGAAAGACAAAAAAAACTTTTGTTTAATGAAGCCTTGGATTTGGTGGCTTCACGCTTCAACAAAAAAAGGCTAAAAGTGGTGGTTTTTTGTGGATTCAGGGTAGTGGCCTGGTTTTGACCAAGGCGAAGCGAGATGTCATGGCTTGGCTTGGCTTTTTCCTTTAAGCAATGACTTTGGATGACTTTAACTACAATGGTGCTCCCACATAATTCTATTTAGAACTAAAGTGACTGAGAAATTCCTTCGATTTCTTTGAACTAGATTCTGTAGCACAACCCGATTCATTCTTTAGTTGAGTCTTGGTGGTCAGGGGGTTGCCTAGTCGTTCGTGGACTAGGATAATTGGTTGCGGTGAAATGTCCATGGACTAGACTCGCCTGCTTGCGCTGAACTGTTGGTGGACTGGGTTGGATCCGCATGTCTGCCATCATGGTCCTGTATTTGAACTAGGCTTATTCATGTGCATGGAGTCATATGAAATGAGATTCTTTAAAGAAAGTAGCTTTATTGATAATACTTCTTCAAGTGCTTTACATTCCATGGCCTTTTTAGACGCTCTCTACTCAGGTTATTTTAGCCAGTAGGTTCCTGGCCTTTTGATTATTGTCACCTTTTAGGGACCTTCCCTGTTCAGGCTTAGCTTGCCTTCTCTTGGGTCTCTTGTGTTTGGCTGAGTTTTTCTCAATACTCAATCACTGACTTTGAATTCTCGAGGCTTAACCCTATTATTATATTGATGGGTCATCTCCCGTTGATAGGCAACTATTCCGATGGAAGCTCCGTCTCTTCGCTCTTCGAGCAAGTCTAGTCCAACTCTTAGAACTTCATTGTTGTCCCCCATCTTGAAATCCTTCATTCTAAACGTAAGCATTCCTAGTTCTACTGGAACCATTGCTTCAAACCTATAGGCCAGTGCGAATGGTGTCTCTCCAGTCAGAGCCCATTTTGTGATTTGAGAGACCCAGAGCCCTTTGGCTGCTTCAAGTTTCTACTTGATTGTTTCCAGGATAGTTTGATTGGTGGTTTCTACCCGTCCATTGGCCTGGGGTGACCCATCACGAAAAATTGGTGACTAATAGCCAGATTGGTGCAATGTTGCTTGACTTTTCCACCTTGAAACTGAGTCCAGTTATCACTGACCAGGATTTTGATATTCCGAACCTGTAGACGATAGATTTTCATAGAAATTTTTTTATTTAATGTTCTCCTATCTTGGAGAGGGGCTCTACTTCTACCCATTTGGTGAAGTAGTTGGTAGCCACGAGGATGAACTTATTCTTTTTGGACTTTGGAAACAGGCCTATGATGTCCATCCCTCACTGGGCAAAGGGCTGGCCATTGGGACCAGGTTCTGTGGCATGTGTGTGTACGGGGCTTACCTATGACACTTATCGCACTTGCGGACCAGGTTTTTGGCCTCTTGCTACATTCTCGGCCAATAGTACCCCAACATGAGTGCTTTATGAGATAGTGTCCAGTCGTCGATCTCCTGTACAACCTATCATTGAGGAGCCTATTTTTCAGTTTGCGATCCTTTAGCTTATCTGCTGGGAAGACTCCATCTTTTATGTTGCTGATTAAAGGGGTCATTCAGCTGGTCTCCATGCTTGTAGAGAAAGTTTTGTGGAGCTCATCTTCCTCTGAGGCCAATTTCTCTTGGAACTCTGTGTGCGTCAGAGTCGTCCTCTGTGGACAAGGCCTTTTCTGGCCAGATTGTCAGCTTCCTAGTTATCTGCCCTAGAGTAGCAGTGGAGTATTATTCTCTTGAGTCCTTTTTTGGCATTGATTGTCTTTTCGCAATAGGCCATGATTCAGGGTTCTTTAACATTGAATTCACCATTTACCCGATTGACCACTAGTTGGGAGTCACTGAACACTGTGATTTCTCCTACTCTGATTCCTTTGGCTAGCTTTAGCCCGGCTAGGAGGGCCTCATATTAAGCTTTGTTGTTTGAAACGTGGAAGCTAAATTTGATAGCCTTCTTGAATGTGATCCCTTCTGGATATAAAGGAAAATTTTCGCTCTGCAACCCTTCACGTTGGATGACCCGTCACATCGCAGGATCCATCCCTGTGGGAGCGGCTCGGGGTTTTCGTCTCCTCGTTGGTCTTTCAACCCTGGTTCTCCTATCCCTGTGAATTCAGCAATGAAGTCTACCAGTGCTTGCGCCTTGATGTCTATTTTCGGAGCATAGTGGATGTCAAACTGTCCCAACTCCACTGACCATTTGACCATTATTCTTGATAGCTCTAGATTGTGCAATATCGATCGGAGTGGGTACTCAGTAATGACTGTTATTGAGTGAGCTTGGAAGTAAGTCTTAGTTTTCTGGAGGAACTCACCAGTGCTAAAACTAGTTTTTCCAAATTAGGTTAGTTAGCCTCCGCCCCATCGAACATTTTGCTGATGTACTAGACGTGTTTTTATTTTTGTCTCTCATCCTGAAACAGAGCTGAGCTGACAGCGTGTTTTGAGATTGAGAGGTACAGGTAGTGTGTCTCACCCATAGTAGGTTTTGAGAGTAGCTCCGTGCTTTCTATGTAGACCTTCAAATCTTGGAAGGTTTGTTCACACTGTTCTCCTCATTGGAATTCTTTGTTTCTCTTCAAGGGAGGCATTTGTCTTAAGATTTGGAGATGAACTTGTTTAGGGCTACCACCCTCCAAGTCAGGTTCTAAACTTCTTCATGTTTGCAGGTGGTCTCATGTCGAGAAGAGCCTGAATATTTTCTGATAAGCCTTCATCCCCTTTCATTTGACTATGTAGCCCTGGAATTTCTATGATTGCACCCCAAAGGTCCATTTCTGCAGGTTCATCTTCATTTGATAGTTCCAGAGTTGGGAGAACACTCCTTGGAGGCCCACCAGGTGATCGGGACTATGAGGCTTTCTACCAGCATGTCATCGATGTCGACTTCCATGTTCTTTCCGATTCTTTGAACATTCAGTTTTCCAAACGCTAGTATGTTGCCCCTGCATTTTTCAGTCCGAACGACATGACCTAATAGCAGTACGTGCATTTGTTCGTTATGAAGGACGTTTTCTCCTAGTCCGCTGGATGCATATTGATCTGATTGTAACAAGAATATGCGTCGATAAAGTTGAGTAGGTTGTGCTCAGACGTCGCGTCCATGATCTGGTTTATCCATTGCAGCGAAAAGTTGTCTTTTAGGCAAGTTTTGTTAAGGTCCATGTAGTCCACGCAGACCTCCACTTCCCATTTTTCTTCCTTACCATGACCGTGTTTGCTAGCCACTCTAGGTAGCGAGACTCCCTTATCATGCCGGCTTTCAAAAGTCTTTGCACTTCTTCATTAATGGCCTGATTGCGCTCGGGTGCCACAAACATTATTTTCTGTCAAACTACCTTCAAGTCAGGATTGGCTGCTAGTCAGTGTGTGATTACTAAAGGGTCGATCCCTACCATGTGTTTCATTATCGAGGCGAATACATCCTGATTCTCCTTTAAGAGTGCGGCTAGCTGATCTGTCAACACGTTGTTAAGGTTAGAGCCTATCTAGATTGTTTTCATGTTAGTTGGGTTGTCCAAGTATATTGTGATGACCTTTTCTTTCGGTTGTCCTGCGTTCAGCCTTCTTCTCGGGCTGGATGGAGGTTCAACGTCCAAAAATGGAGGTGGGTCCTCTCTATCTGGATTCGCCATTTCCTCATCTTGATCCTTATGCTCGTGTCCTTGCGCTCCATTTATCGGTTGTTTCGCCACAATGTAGTGACATTGTAGAGCGAAGTTTGGTCTATTCTAATCATCCCTACTTTGCCATCAGAGGGTTAATTGAAGCACTGGTACTGGGTGGAGACTATTGTCTCCAAGTGGTGTAACTAAGGTCTTCCTTGATTATATTGTATTCAGAGTGGGCGTTTATGACCGATAACTCTATCATCAGGATCCTCTGTAGGTCTGGCTGCCTTGCCACCACTGGCAGCATAATTGTTTTGACTGGGTAGTAGCTTTCTCCATTGAAGTCGAACATGGCTTTATTTTAAGGTGTCAACTCTCTTTCTGCCAGTTTCATTTTTAGGAATGTGTCTAGGAATAGTACGTTGACGGAACTGCCTATGTCCACCAATGATCTTCTCACTTCTCAGTTTGTTATCCCTACTGAGGTTACTAGGGCATCATTGTGGGGAAAGCGAACTCTCTTCATGTTCTGTTATGTGAACGTTAAGCTTGGGATTTCCCCTTCTCGTAGGTGTTGTACAAGATGATCTCAGTAGTGCGATCTCATCGCAATTCTTGTATCTAACGATTCGAGTGTTGTCTCTTTTCGTTTGCTCCATGAAGGACACATACCAAGTCAGAAGTCCTGTCTCTTGTCTCTTGTACTGTTCTTCTCCTTGGCACTACATGTCTTCAAAACTGAAGAACTCCTTTAGTCGTCCTCTCTGGATCCAATATCGGATCTCATCTCTGAGGCTGCTGCAGTATTTGGTGTCATGGCCTATCTCCTTGTGATAAGAACACTGTTTATCCTTATCATGTTTTGAAGGATCTCTTTTGAGTTTTGAAGACCACTTAATGTCTCCCCATTTTTCCATGGCGGATAAAACATCGGGCAGACTAGAATTGAGTGAAGTGTAATAGGGGTACCTGGAGCTGCTGGCCTTGTACTACTTTGCTTGGCCGAGTCCGCCTGTTCCTCATTTCATTTTTGTTTGGAATTATCTCCTCTTTCATCTTTGTCATTGGTTCTGGAGGGGTGTTTTGCTTTGCTTTCCCTTTCATGGCTACCAACATTTTCTCTAGAGTGATGTATCTCTGGGCACTCCTTAGCAGACCCGCCATATCCGCTGGGGGTTCAAAGGTGAGGGAGTTGTAAAACTGACCTCCTCGGAGGTGAAAGTGGTGACTGATGTATCTTCACCAGCTCGTCATTGAAACTAGTGACGTACTCCCTGAGGGTCTCGCCATGCTTCTGCTTGACGCTCATAAGATAGTAGGGCCCTTTCTGGATTTGTTGGCTCCCAACGAACCTTGTGATCACCTTCGCCAAGACCTTGAAGGAACCGATAGATCTCAGTTTGAGGTTGTAGAACAAAGTCAGCACAACTTTTTTCAAGCTGGTGGGAAACGTTTTGCACAAGATGACTTCTAAACTTTCTTCAAGTGTCATTACTAGATGGTAATGGCATAGATGATCTGAGGGATTTGATGTTCCATCATAGAACTCGAGTTTGTGGGACAAATTTCTTTGGAAGAAGATCACTCATGGCATCCTCTGATAATGGAGGGGCAGTGAGACCATACAAGACATCAGGATCGGTCGCCACTTGTCGAAGCGGGTTCTTTCCTGTAGTCTTGTCTGTAGTCATGTCTGTCTTCGGGGCATGGTCCCCATGATCCTCTTAGGTTCTCCTCTCGATAAGCTCTTTGCTATTTTACAGGGAGGCTTTCACCCTCTTAGACGCGTTCTCGTGCGTCCTCTCAAGTCTGGGATCTCCCCAAATTCGGTTGGTCTCAGATTGCTATTGTCGATCTCAAGTGAGCCTTTCTACCACCCGTGATAAGTAATCTAAGTGGAACATGATCTGACTCATAGTTGGTGTTAGCCTTGGCTGCCTCAGTTGCTAGATCGTGCGGCTGTTCAACCTCCTCGATCGGATCGATTCAGCCCTATGATTGAGCTTCCTCGGTCGGAGTGTTGTCTGGCTGGCATCATCATTAAGCATTCAAGATCTGGTGCTGGTGATCATGTCTAAATGCTTTGCTTAGCTAGAAAGAACTTTGTATGTTCATTTAAGGAAAAAAATTTCGTTTTTCTTCACGGACAACGCCAAACTGATGTGTACAAATTTGTCCTTGTTGATCTTGTTGATATTGAGCCTGCAAAAATAAAAGCAACGGTTAGCTAGGGACCACCGTCCTAGCGGCCTATTGTCACCCCCAATTTTTGAGAAAATGAAATCTTAATATCCATGTAGGATTATCCGTTTTCTCAAAATTCGGGACGTGAAAATTCAGTAAGAATATAAACATTTAGCAACAACACTAAGACAACTTAAAAATTGAAACAACCAAAATAAAACTCTTATAACCAGGAACTCTTTGACGAGGTTCGCCCCACTAAAGAAACTCCAGTAGCGCTGCTCAATAATTTCTAAACCCGAGACAAGCTAATTGGCTACATCCCAAGAGGAATGTACCCAAGAAACAAAATCTCATTTGGGTCAGCAATAAAGCTGGTATGAGTAATCTTAATTTCCAAAATCAATAAATTCACAAATGATAACATAAAATCAAATACAAACAATAAACAACCACTCAAACAGGTAGTTCCTCAATGAGGCAGATGTATTATGCAAGAAAATCACAGTTCAAAGAATTTAGTTCTTCAACGGCGTAATCATGTCATCCTAATATATTTTTATCGTTATTAAAGTAAATATTCATTTTACTTGTACTTACTCTGTAATGATTAACCATGGCAAGTCTGACCTGCAATAATGTTAGTAGACTTGCCATCCTGCATGAAAAGGGTTAGAAACAACATGAATATGACTTCTCAAATAGTTAGTGACAGGGGCGGATCTAGGATTGCAGGCAAAGGGGGGCAAAAAAATTATAGATAATTTTATTCCTAAAATAAATAGATAAATATGATTAAAATAGAGTTTTAAAAGTGTTACAAGATAAACATACATCATGAGTCAATGTAGATGCGCTGTAGATTTAGGTAAAAGCTCTCTGCGGGTTTTCATGTTCTGGTAATGCTGCATAATCACCTCATCATCGATGTCATTAAATATATCTTTCTCAACATATGTAATCAAACTATCTGTCATCCACTGATCACCCATACGATTACGTAATCGATTCTTGACAATCTTCATAGCAGAAAACGTTCTCTCGACACTGGCAGTTGCAACTGGTAATATTAAGGCTAAAGTAATAAGCCTATAGACCAAAGGATACAAAATATTTTTTTTTGTCCTTACCATCTTCTCAGCAAGATTGCTAATTCCTGTCAAATTCAAGAACTCGCTATTCGACCTCACATCAATGATAAATGTCTCCAACTGATTATCAAGAGCATCAAGTTGTACTTCTGAGAAATCACTTGGATAAAACTGAGCAAAACGAATCAATTTTCCCTTATCAAAATTCGAGAAGGAATCATTTGGACTCAAGCATGAAAGACATAAAAGCAATTCAGTATTCACTTCATTGAAACGGTTGTTGAGCTCTTGAAGTTGCAAATCAATAACAACATTAAATAACTGAACCCGATAACGATGCATGTTTGTCACATTTTCAACATTACGTCGTGACCGTCCCCGAGCAACATAAAATTCATCCAGGTTAGGCATTTCTATAACATGTTTGCTACAAAATAAGGAAACTTCATCTAGCAAATTATTCCATCCATCATCTCGCATCAACCGTAAGCGTTTCTTAGCTACTATGACCAAACCCATGGCATTCTCAATATCTTGATCATTTCTTTGCAATGCTTGTGACAATTCATTTGTGATTCCTAATGTATTTTTCATCAAATGAAGTCCAAATGCAATATCAAAATATAGTAGTGAATCTAATAAAGTGCATGCTTCAACTCTTTGCTCAGCATATTATGAGGTCTCCTTAATGCACTCAAGCACATCGATGATAGAATTGAACAACTTAATCAAGCTTATCAAAGTATTGTAATGTGAGCCCCAATGTGTATCTCCGGCTCTTTTAAGAGTTGATTGTTGATTTTGGCCACTTCCACTTGCAAATTCACCACTTTCAAGTGCTTTTAGAGTGTTAATAGATTGTGCTTCTAAAAGAATATCATGACGCTTACATGAGCCACCAACCACATTCACAACACTCGTGATCAAAGAGAATAATAAAACAATGGAATCCTCATTCTTTGCAACGACAATAAGTGCTAATTGAAGTTGATGTGCAAAACAGTGAATATAAAATGCACTTCCATTCTCTTTTAAGATTAATGCTTTAAGACCGTTGAACTCACCTTGCATATTGCTTGCCCCATCGTACCCTTGGCCACGTAGTCTTGAAATGCTTAACTTGTGCTTGGAAAATAAAGCGTCAATTGATGCCTTTAGGGATAGAGCAGAAGTGTCAGAAACATGTACAATACCTAAAAGTCTTTCAATCACATGCCCGTGTTTGTCCACATAACGGATCACGGAAGCCATTTGCTCTTTAATTGATACATCACGAGCTTCATCAACTAATATGGAAAACAAAGAATCCCCAAGGTCTTGAATGATAACATTTGTGGTTTCGGTTGCACAAGCATTCACAATATCTTTTTGAATTTCCGGTGCTATTAATTTGAGATTCCCAGGACATTTATCCAAAGTTACCCTTTTGATGTCTTTATTGTGATCACCAAGAAAATGTAACATTTCCAAGAAATTCCCTCGGTTGTTTGAATCACAAGATTCATCATGACCGCGGAAAGCTAATCCCTGTCGGAGTAAGAATCAAATACAAACAACATAAGCATTTAGACGAACCTTGTAATCATTTCGAGCTTCATTTGTTTGCTTAATCACAACAGTCCGAAGATGTTGTTGTTGATTCATTAAAGCTTCACAATTACTCCAAGCTTGATTGTGATCACTGTTAGACCCTCCAACATGTGTTTGTAACTTATCCTTTTTCTTCCAATTGGTAAATCCTTCAACGACAAAAGCATCACAAGTACCCACATGCTCTTTACTCTCAGATCTAAAAAGGTAGCCACACAAGCAGTATGCAGCCTCTTTCTCTATGCTATACTCTAACCATGTAGGAAATTCATCAAACCATGAAGAATTGAAACGCCGTAAGACTTTTCCTTGCAAAGTTTGCTTAAAGTTATGTGTCCGAGGTTGGCAAGGACCTTTTTGCAAGTATGTTCTTCGAATTTCATCCCTTATGTTGGGATGATACTCCTTGATTGACTTACGTAATCCAGGATCAGCTGGAAGAGTTTTTGGATCAAACTTAGTCTCAATACAACTCTTTTTGGAACTAGGAAGCTCCTTATCAGACCTATCAGTGACAGCCTGAGCAGTAGAACTAGAACTCACATCATTTATTCTTTTAAAGTATCTATCCATCACTCTTCAGCACAAGTGCACAAATATTTAACTATACAAATACAACAACACAATCCCAAGATTCATATTAAAAAATGCTATCACAGATTCCCAAATTCTCAAATTATCAAATTTGTAATGTAAATCAATAATTAATACATGAAAGAGAAGAAACCTTACCAAATATTAAGAACTTGAGATAATGGCCTTTTCAGCAGATGAAATTAAATACTCACTTAAGCTTTAATGATCAAATACCCACTTTGTCAAAGCCTAAACAAATAAAAAATTAAATTAAATTAAAAATTAAATATAAAATATCCCTGTATAAAGATAAGATAATAAATTAGATGTTTAAACAAATATGAAATACCTCATTAAAGTTTAAACAAATATGGAATAAAAGAAAGGAATTTACCCCTTATTTGATTGATTAAAATAATATTTTAAATAATTTTAAAAATAACAATCCTTTCATTCAACTCTCTCTCATTTCTCTTTTTTATCAAACCCAACCCCATACATTACGGCCAAACCAAACCTCACTTCACTCTTCATATCACATTCTCACTCTGCATCTCAGTCTCTAAGAGAGCTCAAGCTCTCTCACAAGTCACACAGACACAGACTCTCAGAAAGCTCTCTTTCACACAGACTCTCAGAGAGCTCAAGCTCTCTCACACAGACTCTCTCACACAGACTCTTAGAGAGCTCAAGCTCTCTCACACAAACTCTCAGAAAGCTCAAAGAAGGGGAGATCGAGAGCTCTCTCACACAGACACAGTATACTCAACACTCAACTCAAGCTCTCTGACTCTCAGAAAGCTCAAAGAAGGGGAGATCGAGAGCTCTCTCACACAGACACAGTACACTACTCAACTCAAGCTCTCTGACTCTCAGAAAGCTCAAAGAAGGGGAGATCGAGCTCAATCAAACTCAATCAAGTTCACTCTTTTTCATCTCTCTGACATAGTACACTCACTCAATCAAGCTCACTCTTCTTCATCTCTGAGTCTGAGTTAACTTTCATCAGATTCAGTCTTTCAGAGAGATCAAGAGATCGAGCCATCGAGGAGTTTGCTTTCTTCTTCATCAGACTCAGAGTCAGTGACGAGATCAAGAGATCAGACTCAGAGAGATCAAGAGATCGAGGAGTTTGCTTGCTTCTTTATCAGACTCAGTGAGATCGAGAGATCAAGAGATCAGACTCAGATCCCTCTTTCATCTCTTTCAATTTTCTGATCAGATCCCTCTCTGATCTCTCTGAGATCTCTCTGATCTCGCTCTGATCTCTCTGATCTGGCTCTGATCTCTCTGAGATCTCGCTCAGATCTGGCTCTGATCTCTCTGATCTCTCTCGGATCTTTCTCTGATCTCTCAAAGTTGATTCCTTGTAACTTGTTTCAATTTTGGATCGACAAAGAGGGAGACACAGACCAAGGTAGGAAGAGATGTTAAACCTTAAGATTATTTTGTTGTTGTCCTGTTGATTTCATTTAGAATCCATAATCAAACAAACTCACCTTGTTTTGCAGGGATGGCGAAGAAACTATTATTGAGGACCGAAGGCGTGGAGGCGAAGATTAGAGGCGGCGACCAATTTTTTTCCGTTCAACTGTGATACGAGATTTGTTATCTATTATTGTAATTCTTAGTTTTATAAGAGGGGCAAGATGAAATTTTTAAGGGGGGCAAGAATGAAATTGTATATGCTCTGATAGAGTTTTTTCAAAACCTAAGGGGGTCAATTGACCCCCTTACCCAAGCTGTAGATCCGCCCCTGGTTAGTGATGCAGTCATTTTTCGTTCCCTGCTTTGACCCAGTTCCTGCTGACCTGCACAAGTAACGCACATGAGCCATGGACCACCGTTGTGGTGGTCGATGGCACTCCGATGCTAAAGTCAAACAAGGATCTAAGAAAGGTGTAATGTTGTAACAGGGAATTCATAGCATACCTTAGCTTACCAACCTCATGTCTTAATTATAGTGCAAGGAGTCATAGTTGTACCAAGCCATTGTAGGTGTAGTTTAGGAAGGAGATCTTCGTGGAGATCCTTTTCTAATTAGAAGTCATGCTATAGGAGGGAGGTTCCCTGTTAGCCTTGGGCTCCTAGATACGCGGGAGAGAGTTCCCAATGTGAGAGCAATCCGTAGAAGAAAGATTCCCCGTGTGGAATGTACTTTGGCATTTGCTTCCTAGTTGGAAGCAGAGAGTAGTTGTAGTTGCCCATCCAAAGTTGATCATCGAGATACATACCTTAGTAGGAATTATGGGTACTTAGGATAGTTGTGAGACGTGTGGGCTTAGCATGCTGTGAGAGTTCGGGTCCGCCTGGCGGACTGAATTGAGCGGGCTTAAAACCACTTGGACCGGATCAATGTTGTGTTGACATGTGTATGGCTTAGGGATGTGACCATTTTATGTATCATCAGCTACTCCCCCCGAGTTAGTGGGCCATCACATTGGTTTGCTAAGTCATCTCTTGAAGAGATGCACCGCTCATGATGATTGAGTTTGAATCGTTGCTTGAGCCACACGCTGCATTAATTGAACGAGCGTTGATTCAACGGAAAATAGGCGGGAACCCAACCTTTATTTAGGTCATCCGTAGTGTAGAGTGTGACTCTTCTACTTTCTTTGCTTTCAAAGATATCGCTCTGATTAGAAAAGATTGTTCATATTCTTCATGGCCCAACAAAACCTTTTTGACGATGCAATCTTGGCCAAGGGCCTAGAGTTTCTTGAAGACAGGTTGTTGTCCGAGCCTAACCTTACCAAAATTCATACGAAGTTTGGAGTCCCTGAGGATCTACCATTGTATGTCCTGACGGGTGACCAAATGCCAATATCGCCTCCGACCGGTTTCATCTGCTTGTATCATGGGATGCTTCAAACTGGAGTGCGCTTTCTAGTTCTGGACATGATTTGGTAGTTCCTTGATCTCCTAGGGATTCATTCGGCCCAGTTAGGGCCTAATGGATATAGGATCATCCTCATGATTCTGATCGGTGCTAAGGAAGTCGGTGTTAACGTGACTCTACGGGTAATTTAGTTGTTGACTTCTCTTCGACTGAAAGGAAATATTGTTTGTAAGATGATGTCATCAGCTTGCTTCGTTAATCTGCCTGATGACTTCAAGTTCTGGCGGAAGTACTGCTTCTTGTCTTTCCTACGGATTCAAAGTATTTTCGATGTAAGGGTCGTCCGCTCAAGCGAGAGTTTAGGCCGCTTCATAAGTTTAACCCTTTCCCTATGACTTTGACATGCTCGACAGCGGGCTAACTGATCATTGCTTGTGTTATTTCGCAGGAAGGTTTCCTACTATTCCTATTACCTTATAAGAGTTTCCAACTTCATCCTTAGTAGACTGTGGGACAACTGGCACGTTGCCCCCACTTTGTACCAAACATCGCAAATTAAGTTGAAAGATGGGGCATTTTCAAGGAAGAGAAAGGCTGCTGAGGCCAAAACTATCATTCTGTCTGATGCGGAGGAGCTGTCTGACACGTTTGCCTCCTTTGTTAGGAAGAGGTCCCATGTTAGAACTTTTTTTTTTTTTTGAAAAGCAAGCGTGGGGGTTATCCCATGTTAGAACTAGGTCGTGCTCGACATGACCCGCTCCAGTGAGAGAAGATTACGAGTCTGCTAAGGCTATTGGGGCAAAGACTGATGTTTCTGGCTTGGAGAAAGATTACCTGCAGTTTGCAGGAGTTGTAGACAGGTCAAACCTTAGTAATGTGCAGGTCGAAGCTCCGAACGACCATCTAATGTGGGTTGCCATTGTAGCTTTCGCTGATGCTAATTCGAGTGGGACCGTTCTAATAGAAGGATCCCGTGAATATTCGCTTGAGGCTGTAGAATTTGATCGCCCCATTGTTGTTTTTCCTGAGAGTGGCCACGACATTGGCCATGTCTCTTGTAGTTCGAATTGCTCACCATCTCGCTCTAGGCCACAACTAGAAGTGTAGAGGGTCCTTTTGATAATTTTCTCCCTTCTCTTCCTTCGGATCCCATCAAGCCATCTCGCATCAAATGCTCGGTTATTAGTGACAAGGGGAAGGCCACAGAGGAGATTCTGATGACTGTGGCAACCGTGAAGGGTGGCGCTGGCGTGATTCCTGATCCAGGGAAGCTTCATCTAGGTGCACAGATAAGCCTGTTTGCACCAAACTTGGTGAAGATGAGTTCATAGGTCTGGCACCAAGAGGTGGACATAGATTATGCTTCGAGGAGGGTACGTTAGAAGGGTGTATGAATAAGAGCTTGAAGTACCTTATGCTGGGTATGTCTCATTTGAGCCACGTGGTCGTTGCTGGGACGGAAGTCGAGGTGGCTCGTGAGAGGGTATACACCTTGGAGCGTATCTTCTTGAACATGCAGGCGATGTATTTCGATGCACTCTATGAAGTTGAGCAGTTGAAGAAGCAAGTCGAGGAGAAGAGGCTGGATCAGTCAACCATCACCACTGAAACTCAGAGGGCTTGTTTGGAGGACCTTGAGCGTGATCTATCAGAGGCGGTGTCCAAGAGGGACGAACTTAAAAAGGAGTTGAACCGAATCCCTGAGAAGTCGAGGTTGCGCAGGAAGCTGTGGCTACGGCGTGTTTTGAACTGCAATCTCTTGCTAAAGAGAGTGCTTCGAAGGAAGCCGACTGGGCTTCTAAGAAGCAACAGTTGGAATCCAATGTAGAGTTCTATTCTTGATAGGCGAGGAAGGTTGAAGACCAGCTCGAATTGAAGTGGCATGAGCTTAGTGCTGTGAAAAGCAGTCTGGCCACAAAGCAATCTCAGGTCGACACGCTGACTGGCAAGTTAGAGCTATTGGAGTGTGAACTTGTTGATGCGAAGGTGAGAGAGGAAGAGCTTCATCGTGAACAAGGCAAATGTGAGCTCCGCCGGGTTGTACATGGCCGGTTGGAGCTGATGGCGCTAATGAAGGAAAAGCATCCGGAGTGGGATCTCGGCCGTTATAAGAAGATGTCGATGTAGATTTGTTTGTTACCTCCGCGTCATCGGGCGAGGAAGGCAGTTTGAACCCTGATGTCCAAGCCGTGGCACGCGTGGACGCAACTCCTACTCATTTTTCCACTGGGCTTAGCTTTTTTGTTTCCGTACCTTCTCCTGATAAGTAGTAAACTTTTTGTCTTTGTATCCGTTTTCGTTTTGACCATTAATGAAAACAGTATTATCCGTTTCGTGTTTGTTGTCTTTATTGCATGTTTTTCATTTCGCCTTGTCGTTTTGCTTTGGCATAGGCTGGTTGAATCAATAGGGCACTGACTGGTCTGTTTGCGATAGAGAGTTTGACCACTTTGTGTTGCGAACGACTCATGGTCATTGCTGTGTAGTCATGTCCGATAGTGGGCATGTTGCGAACAGTTTAGCTGGGGGTTGAGTTACCCGAGTTGTGTCTTGTCCCCAAGGTAAGCTGCTTGAGGTTTACCTTGCGTATTTGACCGGTCGGCTATAGCTGCTGCTGTAAGTGAGTTGTGGTGGCCGAGCAAATGTGTCAGAGCGTTCATGCCGAGTTAGGCTCCGTAAAATCGAGTTGGCATCCTAAGTAGCTTTTATTTGGGCATTGGTTGTACGATCTTTGTATCAGCATTCAAGGCTAACATTAGAATTTTAGTCCGTTTAAGTGTGAAGATGCTGACCCAGCTAGATTCATGTTTGCGACCATTGTTTCGAAGTAGAGCGGAGGTCGCATGGCGAGCTGCTTGAGACTCCCACCTTTCGAATCATTTATGACCGAGCAAAGTGGACTACAGATTTGGGGAGTAAAAGTTTGGCGACCAGGCTGACAAGCAGTGGTTCTGTGGCAAGCCATCAAAAATAGTTCAGGAGTGACTACGCTCCCATATTTTGAAACATCTACACCCTTCCGGTGGAGGCTACGAATTCGAGAGAAGGGTTTGGCGGCCAGGCTGAAAAAACAGTGATCTCGTGGCAAGCCATCATAATCAGTTCAGGATTGACTAGACTCCCACCTTCCAAATCATTTACACCTGTGCGCATTAACCTACAAATTTGGGAATTTTTGGCGGCCACGCTGAAAAGCAGTGATCTTGTGGCAAGCCATCAAAATCAGGTTGTGATTGACTTGGCTCCCACCTTCTAGACTATCTACACCCACGTAGTGGGGGCTACAAGTGCAAGGTTGGAAATTCGGCGGCCACGCTGAAAAGTAGTGGTCCCATGGCGAGTCGTCATAATCAGTTCTGGACTGACTAGGCTCCCACCTTCTAGATTATCTACACCCGCGTAGTGGGGGCTACAAGTCCAGGGTTGGTAATTCGGCAGCCATGCGAAAAAGCAGTGATTAGGTGGCTAGCCGTTGGAATCAGTTCGGGACTGACTAGGCTCCCACCTTCTAGACTATTTACACCCACGCAGTGGGGCTACAAGTCCAGGGTTGGTGATATTCACATAATTATTACATAATATACCTCCTAACTTATGTTTGTTAGTGTTTCGAATAGTGTATTTTAGTTTAATTATCTTATTTTTGTATTTTTGTAGGATTTGGAGTTTAAATGACAAAAGTGCATTAGCGTGGCGAATAATTGTGATTCATAGCCAAATTGACGAAGTGGAGCCGGAGACACTCGAGCCAAAGATTAAGAGAACCAAAGAAAAAAAATAAAGAAAATTAGTTTTGAATTTTGGTAGAACAACTAAATAGTATGGATGAACATAGCCAAACCCACCTTTCAAGGGGTGGGACTCCTTTGTTTGTAAATTGGGCTTCCAAAGTCCATTGGGGTCCAAATTGGATTGGGTTTTTCCATTTGTATTGGGCATTGGATTTCCAATTGGGCCCAATAAAGGTTTTCTTTTAACCATAATAGCCTTTTGTTTTAGAAGTGGATTTGATTTCTAAAGTGGGGAACCAATAGGAGGACTCTGTTTGTTTTAACAAGAGGAAAATACGTAGCAAGGAAGGAGTTTTTTGGGGGTTGGAACAACGACGCAGCAGCAACAGTAGCCGAGGACAGCAGAGGAGAAAGTGTTGTCTAGCACAACAAAGTGGACACGCAGCAGCAGTGGACACGCGGCAGCAGTGGACGCAGCAGGGCTGTCCAGAACGCAGCAGCAACGCTGTCCAGAACTCAGCAGCAGCAGTGTGCGCAGCAGCAGAGTAGAAACGCAGCAGCAGCAGGGTGCGCATCACTGATTTGCCACGCGCTGCCATGCCGATGAAACTCCACACCATTGTTGTTGTTATCACCTCCATTATGCGTCACTAAACTCCACGCAAGGTGAAGAGACGAACTCCTAGATGTAACGCACTAAATTAGTATTTGATTCGCTTTAAGCTTTCACGATGAATAATGGTGTTTAATGATTCTTGCTTTTATTTAATATAGAATGTTATTTTAGTGACAGAGATTTCATAAATTTCTTCGTAGATTTTTATTCCGGTGATTGTCTTTTTGTTCTCCATATAAGTTTAGTCACGCTTTTCTTACGTGTGGAATTTTTAAGGATAAATTGATTCCGGTAGGTTAGTTATATGTGATCGTCTTTTATTACGTTATTGTCTCCGGATATATCGTAAGTTTAGGAGATCACATATGACCAACCTTTGTGTTTTCTAGAAAAAGTGACATCTAAAATCCATTTACATTAGGATATATTAATGCATTAAAGACTATTTTTCCGATTATATTGTTTGGGATGTGAAACATGTAATCGAGTCATCATAGCGAATCAATACTAGTTAGCACGTGAAATCTAGGAGGGATTCTTGGAACCTTGTGACTTCTCCAAACTTGATATTTATTAAACTAAATTTAAATCCATATTTTAGAATTGCTAAAATTTCTTACATTTAGTTTTGCGTAGTTTTTCTTCCGTGACCTTGTTTTGTAGATCGTTTTCCCTCGTGCGATCGACACCCCAATCTTTACTGCAATTGACCGCGTGTATTGTTTGGGCGTAATCAAATTTTGGCGCCGTTGCCGGGGAACAAGCGTCATTCTACAAGGAAGGTTTCGGGTATTATCTTTCTTTCTCATTGTTTTATTTTATTTTATTCTATTTTTAGGTTTTAGGCCCAGTTTAATTTTTATTTTATTTCTAAAAAAAAAATAAAAAAATAAAAAATTAAATATTAAAAACTAAAAATCAAAAATTAAAAAAAAAAAAAATTGGGGGAGTGAGTTGGAATAGAGACCACTTATATGCGGTGGAGTTGAACACTTTGCACATGATTGCCCAACCTTGACTGAGATGAGAGGGGTTTATGAGGAACAATGTAACGCCTTAGGGATGTAAAAGAAGCCTTATTCGCCATATTCTCTAACACTTACAATTCTGGCTGGAGAGATCACCCTAATTTTGGCTGGAGGTCCGAGGCTGACCAACCTACACACTCACAGGCACAACCACCTAGGTCATGCCCTGCACCTCCGTACAATGCGCAATCTAACAAAAGTTCCTTATCAGACACATTGCATGCATTTATAGAGGCAAAGGTAAACTAATCAAACATTTGAGGTTGCATTGACACAGTTGGCAGAAGAGAACAAGGAGATCAAAACCCAGATAACCAAGCTGACAAGTTCATTAACAGTACAAGAACGGTCCCAATTTCCGTCATTGCCTGAAGCAAATCCGAAGGGGCAACTTATGGCACAAACCTCTACTTCAGACTCTCAGAATGTCAAAGAGGTTAATGCCATCGCTACTCGGAGTGGTAAGATTTCAGATGGGTCAAGGTCGTCCACGACTATAGGCACCTCCCCAAATACAAAGGAGAACATCCCTGAGGATGAGCCCAACAAGAACATTCCAGTTTCAGTTCCTTTTCCTCAAGCATTACGACCTACTGGAAAGAAATCGAAAATGCATGGTGAGATTCTAGAACACTTGAAACAGGTTAAAATTAACTTACCTTTGCTGCATGTGATTAAACAGGTACCAACTTATGCGAGGGTCATCAAGGATCTATGCACTATCAAGAGGAAACATCATGTCAAGAAGACTGCCTTCTTGACAGAACAGGTAAGCGCGGCGATTGAGCAGAGGACACCACCCAAGTACAAAGATCTAGGGTGTCCTACAGTCACCTGCTAGATTGGGACTCATGAGTTCGGCCAAGCCTTGTTGGATTTAGGGGCAAGTGTAAATCTGATGCCATATTCTATTTACTTGCAACTGGGTCTAGGAGAGGTTAAACCCACATCTGTGGTACTACAATTGGCCGATAGATCGGTTAAGAAGCCAAGAGGAATAGTCGAGGATGTCTTGCTTTAGATTGATAAGTTTTACTATCCCGTCGACTTTCTTATTTTAGTTACTAATTCTGTGGTTAATATGGAGTCTACAGTTCCGATTATTTTAGGTAGACCTTTTCTTGCCACCGCTAACGCTCTTATCAATTGCAGGAACGGTCTAATGAAGCTGTCTTTTGGGAACATGACTCTGGAGGTCAACATATTCAATACTAGCAAACAACCACGTGATGATGATGAGTGTCATCATACCTACATGATAGACACGCTGATATCAGAGGAGGCGCTCCTGAGCGCAGATTCTGAAACCTTAGAGTACCTCCTTTCTATTTCTGATTTTGAGAATTCACTTTCTCCTGACAATGCTTTTGATATTTCTGTTGTTTCAGGGTTAAAGGATAAAGGAGGGCGACAATGGCAACCATGCTTTGAGGTGTTGCCAAAGGAAAGACAAAAACCACAACCATCCACCTTGGAAACTCCGAAAGTTGACCTAGCTCCACTGCCTGAGGGACTTAAACATGCATTCGTCGGACCAGGTGATACCTTTCCTGTTATTATTTCTTTCATGCTTGATAGCTCACAAGAAGAAGAATTGATTAATATGTTACGCGAGCACAAATCTGCATTAGGTTGGACTATAGCTGACATTAAAGGTATTAGCCCCTTAATATGTTCTCATAGGATCCACTTAGAAGAAGGAGCTAACCCCCGTAGAGATTCTCAAAGACGACTTAACCCTACCATGAAAGAGGTGGTGAAAAAGGAAGTTTTAAAATTGTTAGATGCAGACATCATTTATCCCATCTCTGATAGCAAGTGGGTTAGTCCAACTCAAGTAGTTCCCAAGAAATCGTGAATAACAGTGGTGACTAATGATGAGGGGGTGACTGTTCCTACTAAGGTAGTTACAGGGTGGCGCATGTGCATTGATTATAGGAAACTTAATTCTGCCACCAACAAGGATCACTTCCCACTTCCATTCATAGACCAAATCTTAGAGCGAGTAGCTGGTCATTCTTTCTATTGCTTTCTAGATGGGTATTCAGGATATTATCAGATTGAGATTGCATTAGAGGATCAGGATAAAACCACTTTCACATAATATACCTCCTAACTTATGTTTGTTAGTGTTTCGAATACTGTATTTTAGTTTAATTATCTTATTTTTGTATTTTTATAGGATTTGGAGTTTAAATGACAAAAGTGCATTAGCGTGGCGAATAATTGTGATTCATAGCCAAATTGACGAAGTGGAGCCGGAGACACTCGAGCCAAAGATTAAGAGAACCAAAGAAAAAAATAAAGAAAATTAGTTTTGAATTTTGGTGGAACAAAGAAATAGTATGGATGAACATAGCCAAACCCACCTTTCAAGGGGTGGGGCTCCTTTGTTTGTAAAATGGGCTTCCAAATTCTATTGGGCTTCCAAAGTCCATTGGGGTCCAAATTGGATTGGGTTTTTCCATTTGAATTGGGCATTGGATTTCCATTGGGCCCAATAAGGGTTTTCTTTTAACCATAATAGCCTTTTGTTTTAGAAGTGGATTTGATTTCTAAAGTGGGGAACCAATAGGAGGAATCTGTTTGTTTTAACAAGAGGAAAATACGTAGCAGGGAAGGAATTTTTTGGGGGCTGGAACAACGACGCAGCAGCAACAGTAGCCGAGGACAGCAGAGGAGAAAGTGCTGTCTAGCACAGCAAAGTGGACACGCAGCAGCAGTGGACACGAGGCAGCAGTGGATGCAGCAGGGCTGTCCAGAACGCAGCAGCAACGCTGTCCAGAACTCAGCAGCAGCAGTGTGCGCAGCAGCAGAGCAGAAAAGCAGCAGCAGCAGGGTGCGCATCACTGATTTGCCACGCGCTGCCATGCCGATGAAACTCCACACCATTGTTGCTGTTATCACCTCCACTATTCGTCACTAAACTCCACGCAAGGTGAAGAGACGAACTCCTAGATGTAACGCACTAAATTAGTATTTGATTCGCTTTAAGCTTTCACGATGAATAATGGTGTTTAATGATTCTTGCTTTTATTTAATATAGAATGTTATTTTAGTGACAGAGATTTCATAAATTTCTTCGTAGATTTTTATTCCGGTGATTGTCTTTTTGTTCTCCATATAAGTTTAGTCACGCTTTTCTTACGTATGGAATTTTTAAGGATAAATTGATTCCGGTAGGTTAGTTATATGTGATCGTCTTTTATTACGTTATTGTCTCCGAATATATCGTAAGTTTAGGATATCACATATGACCAACCTTTGTGTTTTCTAGAAAAAGTGACATCTAAAATCCATTTACATTAGGATATATTAATGCATGAAAGACTATTTTTCCGATTATATTGTTTGGGATGTGAAACATGTAATCGAGTCATCTTAGCGAATTAATACTAGTTGGCGCGTGAAATCTAGGAGGGATTCTTGGAACCTTGTGACTTCTCCAAACTTGATATTTATTAAACTAAATTTAATTCCATATTTTAGAATTGCTAAAATTTCTTACATTTAGCTTTGCGTAGTTTTTTTCCTTGACCTTGTTTTGTAGATCGTTTTCCCTCGTGCGATCGACACCCCAATCTTTACTGCAATTGACCGCGTGTATTTTTTGGGCGTAATCAAATTTTTGTGCCGTTGCCGGGGAACAAGCGTCATTCTAAAAAGAAGGTTTCAGGTATTATCTTTCTTGCTCATTGTTTTATTTTATTTTATTCTATTTTTAGGTTTTAGGTCCAGTTTAATTTTTATTTTATTTCAAAAAAAAAAAAAAAAATTAAAAATTAAAAAAAAAAAAAAAAAAAAACATTGGGGGAGTGAGTTGGAATAGAGACCACTTAGGGAGATTAATCAGGATCCCAAATTTAGAACACCTACAAATTCACATTGAGGCCAAATTAAGTTCTACTTCTAATTCTAACACCATGAGTAATCACGAAGATGACCATGTTCGGTCGCTAAAGGACTATCTCCACCCCCCGCGCACTGCTACTCCATCAGGTATCATATTTGCACCAAGTACACCAAAGCTAGATTTTCAGCCGGGTATGATATAATTATTACCCACCTTTCATGGCCTAGAGAGTGAAAATCCTTATGTTCACATTAGGGAATTCGAGGAAGTTGTTGCCACTTTTCACAACAAAGTTGAGGCTGTAGACTCGGTTAGACTAAGGTTTTTTCCTTTTTTCCTTAAGGAAAAAGCGAAGATTTGGCTATACTCTTTGCGACCAAGGTCTATAGGTTTGTGGGAGGAGATGACCCAAACATTTTTTAATAAATATTTTCCTCACCACAAAACCAACTGTCTAAAGAGACAGATTTCTACCTTCACCCAAAAGAATAGCTAGACATTATATCAAGTGTGGGAAAGGTTCAAGGATCTTTTGAATACATGCCCACACCATGGGTATGAGAGTTGGCGCTTAGTCAGTTATTTTTATGAGGGGCTCACCAGTAGAGAACGTCAGTTCGTTGAGATGATGTGTAATGGAGAGTTTTTGCAAAAGGACCCTGACGAGGCCATTGAGTACCTGAATGACTTAGCTGAAAAGGCCCATACTTGGATTGGTCCAAGTGCTACTGAGAGCACGGATAGAACACGCCCAGCTGAAGTTTACCAACTTAGGGAAGAGGATAGCCTTAGAGCCCAACTTGATAGAGTAACTAGGGAGTTAGAGGCACTTAAGACCAAGGATGGTAGGCCCACACATACTGTTGCCAGAGTTGAGCTACAGGACGCCTGTTTTATATGCGGGGGAGTTGAGCACTTCGCACAGGATTACCCAACCTTGACTGAGATGAGAGGGGTTTATGAGGAACAATGTAACTCCTTAGGGATGTACAAGAAGCCATATTCTCCATTCTCTAACACTTACAATTCTGGCTGGATAGATCACCCTAACTTTTGCTGGAGGTCCGAGGACGACCAACCTACACACTCACAGGCACAACCACCTAGGTCATACCCTGCACCTCCGTACAATGCGCAATCAAACAAAAGTTTCTTATCAGACACATTGCATGCATTTATAGAGGCGAAGGTAAAACTAATCAAAAATTTGAGGTTGCATTGACACAGTTGGCAGAAGAGAACAAGGAGATCAAAACCCAGATAACCAAGCTGACAAGTTCATTAACAGTACAAGAACGTGGCCAATTTTCGTCACAGCCTCAAGCAAATTCGAAGGGCCAACTTATGGCACAAACCTCTACTTCAGACTCTCAGAATGTCAAAGAGGTTAATGTCGTCGCTACTCGGAGTGGTAAGATTTCAGATGGGTCAAGCTCGTCCACGACTATAGGCACCTCCCCAAGTGCAAAGGAGAGCATCCCTGAGGATGAGCCCAACAAGAACATTCCAGTTTCAGTTCCTTTTCCTCAAGCATTACGACCTACTGGAAAGAAATTGGAAATGCATGGTGAGATTCTAGAACACTTGAAACAGGTTAAAATTAACTTACCTTTGCTGCATGTGATTAAACAGATACCAACTTATGCGAGGGTCATCAAGGATCTATGCACTATCAAGAGGAAACATCATGTCAAGAAGACTGCCTTCTTGATAGAACAGGTAAGCGCTGTGATTGAGCAGAGGACACCACCCAAGTACAAAGATCCAGGGTGTCCTACAGTCACCTGCTAGATTGGGACTCATGAGTTCGGCCAAGCCTTGTTGGATTTAGGGGCAAGTGTAAATCTGATGCCATATTCTATTTACTTGCAACTGGGTCTAGGAGAGGTTAAACCCACATCTGTGGTACTACAATTGGCCGATAGATCGGTTAAGAAGCCAAGAGGAATAGTCGAGGATGTCTTGCTTCAGATTGATAAGTTTTACTATCCCGTCGACTTTCTTATTTTAGTTACTAATTCTGTGGTTAATATGGAGTCTACAGTTCCGATTATTTTAGGTAGACCTTTTCTTGCCACCGCTAACGCTCTTATCAATTGCAGGAACGGTCTAATGAAGCTGTCTTTTGGGAACATGACTCTGGAGGTCAACATATTCAATACTAGCAAACAACCACGTGATGATGATGAGTGTCATCATACCTACATGATAGACACGCTGATATCAGAGGAGGCGCTCCTGAGCGCAGATTCTGAAACCTTAGAGTACCTCCTTTCTATTTCTGATTTTGAGAATTCACTTTATCCTGACAATGCTTTTGATATTTCTGTTGTTTCAGGGTTAAAGGATAAAGGAGGGCGACAATGGCAACCATGCTTTGAGGTGTTGCCAAAGGAAAGACAAAAACCACAACCATCCACCTTGGAAACTCCGAAAGTTGACCTAGCTCCACTGCCTGAGGGACTTAAACATGCATTGGTCGGACCAGGTGATACCTTTCCTGTTATTATTTCTTTCGTGCTTGATAGCTCACAAGAAGAAGAATTGATTAATATGTTACGCGAGCACAAATCTGCATTAGGTTGGACTATAGCTGACATTAAAGGTATTAGCCCCTTAATATGTTCTCATAGGATCCACTTAGAAGAAGGAGCTAACCCCCGTAGAGATTCTCAAAGACGACTTAACCCTACCATGAAAGAGGTGGTGGAAAAGGAAGTTTTTAAAATTGTTAGATGCAGACATCATTTATCCCATCTCTGATAGCAAGTGGGTTAGTCCAACTCAAGTAGTTCCCAAGAAATCGTGAATAACAGTGGTGACTAATGATGAGGGGGTGACTGTTCCTACTAAGGTAGTTACAGGGTGGCGCATGTGCATTGATTATAAGAAACTTAATTCTGCCACCCGCAAGGATCACTTCCCATTTCCATTCATAGACCAAATCTTAGAGCGAGTAGCTGGTCATTCTTTCTATTGCTTTCTAGATGGGTATTCAGGATATTATCAGATTGAAATTGCATTAGAGGATCAGGATAAGACCACTTTCACATAATTATTACATAATATACCTCCTAACTTATGTTTGTTAGTGTTTCAAATAGTGTATTTTAGTTTAATTATCTTATTTTTGTATTTTTATAGGATTTGGAGTTTAAATGACAAAAGTGCATTAGCGTGGCGAATAATTGTGATTCATAGCCAAATTGACGAAGTGGATCCGGAGACACTCGAGCCAAAGATTAAGAGAATCAAAGAAAAAAATAAAGAAAATTAGTTTTGAATTTTGGTGGAACAAAGAAATAGTATGGATGAACATAGCCAAACCCACCTTTCAAGGGGTGGGGCTCATTTGTTTGTAAAATGGGCTTCCAAATTCTATTGGGCTTCCAAAGTCCATTGGGGTCCAAATTGGATTGGGTTTTTCCATTTGAATTGGGCATTGGATTTCCAATTGGGCCCAATAAGGGTTTTCTTATAACCATAATAGCCTTTTGTTTTAGAAGTGGATTTGATTTCTAAAGTGGGGAACCAATAGGAGGACTCTGTTTGTTTTAACAAGAGGAAAATACGTAGCAAGGAAGGAATTTTTTGGGGGCTAGAACAACGACGCAGCAGCAACAGTAGCCGAGGACAGCAGAGGAGAAAGTGCTGTCTAGCACAGCAAAGTGGACACGCAGCAGCAGTGGACACGAGGCAGCAGTGAACGCAGCAGGGCTGTCCAGAACGCAGCAGCAACGCTGTCCAGAACTCAGCAGCAGCAGTGTGCGCAGCAGCAGAGCAGAAACGCAGCAGCAGCAGGGTGCGCATCACTGATTTGCCACGCGCTGCCATGCCGATGAAACTCCACACCATTGTTGCTGTTATCACCTCCACTATGCGTCACTAAACTCCACGCAAGGTGAAGAGATGAACTCCTAGATGTAACGCACTAAATTACTATTTGATTCGCTTTAAGCTTTCACGATGAATAATGGTGTTTAATGATTCTTGCTTTTATTTAATATAGAATGTTATTTTAGTGACAGAGATTTCATAAATTTCTTCGTAGATTTTTATTCCGGTGATTGTCTTTTTGTTCTCCATATAAGTTTAGTCACGCTTTTCTTACGTGTGGAATTTTTAAGGATAAATTGATTCCGG
The DNA here is from genome assembly GCA_963556465.1 of Berberis vulgaris. Classification (NCBI taxonomy): domain Eukaryota; kingdom Viridiplantae; phylum Streptophyta; class Magnoliopsida; order Ranunculales; family Berberidaceae; genus Berberis; species Berberis vulgaris. The sequence goes on from OY747131.1 coordinate 64,241,238, forward strand.
TAGGATAGTTATATGTGATCGTCTTTTATTACGTTATTGTCTCCGAATATATCGTAAGTTTAGGATATCACATATGACCAACCTTTGTGTTTTCTAGAAAAAGTGACATCTAAAATCCATTTACATTAGGATATATTAATGCATGAAAGACTATTTTTCCGATTATATTGTTTGGGATGTGAAACATGTAATCGAGTCATCTTAGCGAATCAATACTAGTTGGCGCGTGAAATCTAGGAGGGATTCTTGGAACCTTGTGACTTCTCCAAACTTGATATTTATTAAACTAAATTTAATTCCATATTTTAGAATTGCTAAAATTTCTTACATTTAGTTTTGCGTAGTTTTTTTCCTTGACCTTGTTTTGTAGATCGTTTTCCCTCGTGCGATCGACACCCCAATCTTTACTGCAATTGACCGCGTGTATTGTTTGGGCGTAATCAAATTTTTGTGCCGTTGCCGGGGAACAAGCGTCATTCTAAAAGGAAGGTTTCGGGTATTATCTTTCTTGCTCATTGTTTTATTTTATTTTATTCTATTTTTAGGTTTTAGGTCCAGTTTAATTTTTATTTTATTTCTAAAAAAAAAAATTTTAAATTAAAAAAAAAAAAAAAACATTGGGGGAGTGAGTTGGAATAGAGACCACTTAGGGAGATTAATCAGGATCCCAAATTTAGAACACCCACAAATTCACACTGAGGCCAAATTAAGTTCTACTTCTAATTCTAACACCATGAGTAATCACGAAGATGACCATGTTCGGTCGCTAAAGGACTATCTCCACCCCACGTGCACTGCTACTCCATCATGTATCATATTTGCACCAAGTACACCAAAGTTAGATTTTCCGCCGGGTATGATACAATTATTACCCACCTTTAATGGCCTAGAGAGTGAAAATCCTTATGTTCACATTAGGGAATTCGAGAAAGTTGTTGTCACTTTTCACAACAAAGTTGAGGCTGTAGACTCGGTTAGACTAAGGTTTTTCCCTTTTTCCCTTAAGGAAAAAGCGAAGAGTTGGCTATACTCTTTGCGACCAAGGTCTATAGGTTTGTGGGAGGAGATGACCCAAACATTTTTTAATAAATATTTTCCTCACCACAAAACCAACGGTCTAAAGAGACAGATTTCTACCTTCACCCAAAAGAATAGCGAGACATTATATCAAGTGTGGGAAAGGTTCAAGGATCTTTTGAATACATGCCCACACCATGGGTATGAGAGTTGGCGCTTAGTCAGTTATTTTTATGAGGGGCTCACCAGTAGAGAACGTCAGTTCGTTGAGATGATGTGTAATGGAGAGTTTTTGCAAAAGGACCCTGACGAGGCCATTGAGTACTTGAATGACTTAGCTGAAAAGGCCCATACTTGGACTGGTCCAAGTGCTACTGAGAGCACGGATAGAACATGCCCAGCTGAAGTTTACCAACTTAGGAAAGAGGATAGCCTTAGAGCCCAACTTGATAGAGTAACTAGGGAGTTAGAGGCACTTAAGACCAAGGATGGTAGGCCCACACATACTGTTGCCAGAGTTGAGATACAGGACGCCTGTTTTATATGCGGGGGAGTTGAACACTTCACACAGGATTACCCAACCTTGACTGAGATGAGAGGGGTTTATGAGGAACAATGTAACGCCTTAGGGATGTACAAGAAGCCATATTCACCATTCTCTAACACTTACAATTCTGGCTGGAGAGATCACCCTAACTTTGCCTAAAGGTCCGAGGCCGACCAACCTACACACTCACAGGCACAACCACCTAGGTCATACCCTGCACCTCCGTACAATGCGCAATCTAACAAAAGTTCCTTATCAGACACATTGCATGCATTTATAGAGGCAAAGGTAAAACTAATAAAAAATTTGAGGTTGCATTGACACAGTTGGCAGAAGAGAACAAGGAGATCAAAAGCCAGATAACCAAGTTGACAAGTTCATTAACAGTACAAGAACGGGGCCAATTTCCGTCACAGCCTGAAGCAAATCCGAAGGGCCAACTTATGGTACAAACCTCTACTTCAGACTCTCAGAATGTCAAAGAGGTTAATGCCATTGCTACTCGGAGTAGTAAGATTTCAGATGGGTCAAGCTCGTCCACGACTATAGGCACCTCCCCAAGTGCAAATGAGAGCATCCCTGAGGATGAGCCCAACAAGAACATTCCAGTTTCAGTTCCTTTTCCTCAATCACTACGACCTACTGGAAAGAAATCGGAAATGCATGGTGAGATTCTAGAACACTTGAAACAGGTTAAAATTAACTTACCTTTGCTGCATGTGATTTAACAGGTATCAACTTATGCGAGGGTCATCAAGGATCTATGCACTATCAAGAGGAAACATCATGTCAAGAAGACTGCCTTCTTGACAGAACAGGTAAGCGCAATGATTGAGCAGGGGACACCACCCAAGTACAAAGATCCAAGGTGTCCTACAGTCACCTGCCAGATTGGGACTCATGAGTTCGGCCAAGCCTTGTTGGATTTAGGGGCAAGTGTAAATCTGATGCCATATTCTATTTACTTGCAACTGGGTCTAGGAGAGGTTAAACCCACATCCGTGGTACTATAATTGGCCGATAGATCGGTTAAGAAGCCAAGAGAAATAGTCGAGGATGTCTTGCTTCAGATTGATAAGTTTTACTATCCCATCGACTTTCTTATTTTAGATACTAATTTTGTGGTTAATATGGAGTCTACAGTTTCGATTATTTTAGGTAGACCTTTTCTTGCCACCGCTAACGCTCTTATCAATTGCAGGAACGGTCTAATGAATCTGTCTTTTGGTAACATGACTCTGGAGGTCAACATATTCAATATTAGCAAGCAACCATGTGATGATGATGAGTGTCATCATACCTACATGATAGACACGCTGATATCAGAGGATGCGCTCCTGAGCACAGATTCTGAAACCTTAAAGTACCTCCTTTCTATTTTTGATTTTGAGAATTCACTTTATCCTGACAATGCTTTTGATATTTCTGTTGTTTCAGGGTTAAAGGATAAAGGAGGGCGACAATGGCAACCATGCTTTGAGGAGTTGCCAAAGGAAAGACAGAAACCACAAGCATCCACCGTGGAAACTTCGAAAGTTGAACTAGCTCCACTGCCTAAGGGACTTAAACATGCATTCCTCGGACCAGGTGATACTTTTCCTGTTATTATTTCTTCCGTGCTTGATAGCTCACAAGAAGAAGAATTGATTAATATGTTATGTGTGCACAAATCTGCATTAGAGGATCAGGATAAGACCACTTTCACATGTCCTTTTGGTACTTATGCTTTTTGGCGTATGCCATTTGGTTTATGTAATGCACCGACTACTTTTCAGCGATGCATGATGATTATATTTAGTGACATGGTTGAAAAATATATGAAAGTTTTCATGGATGATTTGACTGTTTTTGGTGATTCCTTTGATTCATGTTTACTTCACTTGAAGGTTGTTTTAAGTAGATGTGAAGAGAAGGGTCTGTTGCTTAATTGGGAAAAATGTCATTTCATGGTTTCCTATGGAATAGTTCTGGGACACATAGTTTCTAATAAAGGAATCGAGGTTGATAAAGCTAAAATTGAATTGATTTCTAAATTACCTACACCTAAAAGTGTCAAGGATGTGAGATCATTTCTAGGGCACGCGGGTTTTTATAGGAGGTTCATACAGAATTTTTCTGCCATCTCTAGACCATTAAGCAACCTCCTGGTCAAAGATGTCGTGTTCCAATGGACACAAGAGTGTGAGGACGCCTTCCGAACACTCATTGATAGGCTCACCTCTACCCCCATCATGCAACCACCAGATTGGACTTTACCATTTGAGATAATGTGTGATGCAAGCAACTATGCTGTGGGGGCAGTCTTGGGACAACGAAGGGAAGGGAAGCCATTTGTTGTTTACTATGCTAGTTGAACACTTAATGATGCTCAAAAGAATTATTCGACTAATGAAAAAGAGTTGCTCGCTGTAGTTTTTGCTTTAGATAAATTCCGTGCTTATTTGATTGGTACACCTATCACTGTTTTTACTGACCATGCATCTCTTAAGTTCCTTCTTTCTAAAAAGGATGCTAAGGCAAGATTGATTAGGTGGATTTTACTTCTGCAGGAATTTGATCTAACTATAAAGGATAAGAAGGGGGTCGAGAATGTTGTGGCGGATCACTTGTCTCGTTTGGAGTTCAGTGACTCTGCCAATGGCCCACCCATCCGTGATGACTTCCCTGATGAACACCTATTCGCCGTCACTCAAGTACCATGGTATGCACACATTGTTAATTATTTGGTTTCCGGCGAAGTTCCATCATCATGGAGTGCTCAAGATAAATGCAAATTTTTGGTCGAGGTAAGAAATTTTTATTGGGATGATCCTTGTCTATATAAGTATTGCCCCGACCAAATCATGAGGCGTTGTATCCCTGAAGGTGAGATTGAAAGTGTCTTACATTTTTGTCATAGTGCAGCTTGTGGAGGCTATTTTTCTAGGAAAAAGACTGCTACAAAAATTTTACAGTCTGGATTATATTGGCCTACATTGTTTAAGGACACTAACAATTATTGTCGTTCTTGTGATAGATGCCAGAAGTTAGGTGCATTGTCCCGGAGACACATGATGCCCTTTAACCCCATCCTAGTCATTGAGATATTTGATTGTTGGGGGATTGATTTTATGGGACCTTTTCCACATTCCTTTGGATATTTGTATATTTTGCTTGCAGTGGACTATGTGTCCAAATGGGTTGAGGCTGTGGCGTGCCGAAACAATGACAACAACACTGTTGTCAAGTTTATCAAAGAACACATTTTATCCCGTTTGGGTACACCACGAGCCATTATTAGTGATCAGGGGACTCATTTTTGTAATCGCTCTTTTGAAGATTTGATGCGCAGGTATGGAGTTCATCACAAGGTTGCCAATGCCTATCATCCGCAGACAAATGGCCAAGCTGAGTTGGAAAATCGAGAAGTAAAATAAATCTTGGAGAAGATGGTGAATCCTGATAGGAAGGATTGGTCCTTGCGCCTTCCTGATGTACTTTGGGCTTACCGTACCGCTTATAAGACAATTCTCAGGATGTCTCCATATCGACTTATATATGGAAAAACATGTCATTTACCTGTTGAGTTAGAACATCGCGCTTATTGGGCCGTAAAAAGCACTAACTTTGATCTCAATGATGCAGGTATTTAGCAGAAACTTCAGTTGGCTGAAATTGAGGAGTTGCGGAATGATGCCTATGACAATTCTCGAATATACAAGGCGAAGACGAAAACAGCTCATGATAAGCAAATTCTGAGGAAACATTTCGAGCCCAACCAACGAGTCTATCTCTATGACTCACGCCTTCATCTTCATCCTGGCAAGCTAAGATCGAGAAGGACGGGCCCATTCATGGTAAAACAGGTTTTTCCCAATTGGTCCATTGAAATTGAAGATCCAACAGATGGGAAAGTATTTATAGTAAATGGGCAACGTTTGAAGCACTATGTGGAGCGAGTAGAGGTGCCAGAAGATATCTCTCTGGTTGCCCCTGTCTGCTTGATTTGATGTTCTCCACCCTATCTTTAGTTTAGGTTTTTATTTTTATTTTTATTTTTTATTTATAATTATTTTTTATTTTTTAGTTTAGTTTAGGTTTTTGCTTTTATGTTTTTCTTTTAGTGTTTCAGGTTATTTTAGGTGTTGCTACTGGAGTCACTTGGAGCCCTTCATCCCATATGTTCATTTCTCCCGTCGGTATGATTTTCTTATATTTTGGTGACTGTGAGGACATTGTCTATTTGAAATTGGTAAAGCTTCACCATGGTAATATCACTCTAACCCTCCTCTTTTCTTTTTCCTTCATTTGTCATGATTATTATTTTATACATTGAGGACAATGTTTGGTTTAGGTTTGGGGGTGTGGTTTATTAGATTTTTTGTGCAATTTTCAAAAATCTTTGAGCTTAAAACGTATTTTACAATTAAATCGAGTCATTTTTGTGTTCTACTCAATCTCCATTGAATACTTAGATGATTACGGTAACTGTGTAAAATCTTTATGAAAATGCATTCAAAATCTGAACTCTTGGTGAATTAAAAAAAAAAAAAGTGAAAAAAGGGTTTTGAGTTTTTATTTATTTTATTTTATTTTATTTTAGAGAATATTTTTGTTGCCTTTAATTTTGAGAAAACACATACTAACACGTGTCACATAGTTATATTAGTGGAAAACATGATATTTGATATTATCCTTATGTTAGATGTACTTCGTCAGACTTTTCAACTCGACTATTCATGCACTATAAGCCAAGTCAACATGATTTGAAGTTGATTATTGAGATATTGAACTAGAAAACCTTGCGCCACTCATGATGGCTGCCTCCGCCACTCCTCGATTAACCCCATTGCCTCGCCTTGCGCTGGAATTCGAAATCTCGAGATGAAGAGGAGTTGGACATGGTCCATGGATTGGGCTTTTGACTCTTGGACGCCCCTCACATCCCGGCAGCCAGAAGGTGCGCTCTACCTATGACAACCTGATACTTGTCCCAGGTTCATCCGTTTCGTCAGATTGAGCGTGTGAATCGGCCGTGTCTGGATGTGGCTTGTCGCGGGACTCCCAGTTGCCGATTTTGTACCCGCGGATCATATTTGAGGGTCGCGTTCGCTGGAGCGTGGTTTTGCTTGCGGGCTGCTTTTCATAGTCGAATTGTCTAAACAAGTCCTTTACTTCATGTCGCACTGTATTTAGATGCTTATAGTATATAGTCTTTTGTATCTGCCTCAAAGTGCTTGTTGTTACGTCTTTCTGATAATCAATAGAGTTTGTTTTTGTAGTTCTTCCTTTATTTCTTAAATGATTGCAAATAACATAAATTTTTAAGAACTAAAACTCAATAGTGACTATAGAAAGTGAAACAAATGACTTAAAGCAAACTAACTGTCGACGGAGAGAAATTGATCCTGGCCTTGAAGTGAATTCGGGTTGCTCTTGCGAATCATTTAGCGGAATGTCGAGGCATTACATAGGTTACTGAAGAGTAAACCTTGTAGAGAGGCGGATCTCCGCGCTGATGGAATGTCGAGGGAATGTGTTCCCACTTGCCTTGGCCTTTTCGTTTCGCGGGGCGAAATCGCTTCTTGCTCCTGTACCGCTCAAAAGTGATGTCTTTGTAGTCGTTTGGGCCGGCATTGGGTCAGGCTGCTCTGCCGAATGTTGCTAAATTTGGGAACATTCTATCTGCTTCGGTGCAGCGTAATGGCAGTAATAGGTTGATCTCCACGTATTGTTCCTTCGAAGTGGTTAGCAGTATACTTAACACACTGGTGAAGGGTGGAGACCATTGCTTCCATCCGGTGGAGCCATAGTCTTCCCAGGATGAGATTGTAGGAAGAAATATGACTTTCTTCAGCTGCGGTTCTCCTACCACCGTAGCTAACCTTATCTTTTCGACGGGGACACATTTTCCCCGTTGAATCCGATCAGCGGGTGTTTTGAAGACGTCAAGTTTTCTTCCTTGAGGTCCATGCTGCGGAACGCGTTGTAGAACAGAACGTTTAGCGAGCTTCATGTGTCCACTAAAGCTCTCTTCACCTCTCACCTTGCTATGGAGACCGAGATGACTAGGGTGTCGTTATGTGGTGCTTGGACTCCTTCGAGGTCTTTGTCCGTAAAGGTCAAGGTGGGAATGGGGCTTTGAATCCTTGAATGGCAGATGTGTCTATCCTCATCCGCAGGTTGTGTTCGCATATCCTTGAGTTTCACGTGTCACTTGCGGAACCTGTACGATTGGTCTTCATTCGGTCTGACTCCATGAAGGACATATATTATCCGTGGAGCCTCCTTCGCTATTTCTTTAACTGACTCCCCCTGTCCCTGGTTTGCTCTGGTCGCTTCTCAAAGTTCAGGAATTATTTCAATTTGCCTCTGTGGATCCAGTACTCGACCTCATACTTTAGACTCTTGTAGTCATGGTCGCCCTATTTGTCGATCGACTTCGGCGGATGGTTGTGGAACAACGTTCATGCTAAGCTTTTCAGACTGGTGGGAAAGGTTCTGCACATGATGGACTCGAATCCTTTTTTAAGGGCCATTACGTGCTAGTAATGGCGCAGGTGGTTGAAAGGATCGGTGGTTCCGTCGTAGGAGTCGAGCTTCGAGATAGTGAACTTCCTTGGGAGGGCTTCATTCATGATCCGTTCCACAAATGGTGGGACGGAAAGGCGGTACAGTACGTCCGGATCATGCGCCCCTTTGCGAAGGGGGTTCCCAGGGTTGAGCCTCTCTGTTCTGGTGGCAAGCTCAACATTAGCTGTGTAGCCTCCTTTAGTCCAATGAGAGTTAATGGGGGATTGGCTCTCCTGCACTTGCTCCCTATCATCTTCTGGAGGCGGAGGTTTGTGTTGCTCCTGGTCTCCATTGGCAGGTGATGGATTTGGTCGCGTGAGAGCATCCGCTGCCTTGGCTATTTGCTGTATTTGAGATGACAGCCTATCGATTTTGGGGTCCGTTATTGCTTTCATTGGCACGGGAGCTTGAGTCTGTAGCTCGTATATGACTGGAGCCACTAAAAGCAACAGTGTTGCGCCAATCGGAGCGTTTGATGTGTCCCCCTGTTCTCCGTTGTTGCGTGACCTAGTGGTCACCATCTCTCTGGGTTTTTAAAAGGAGACGACACTAATGAAAAATTAATTTTGTCGTCCCCACGGACGGCGCCAAACTGATACAGTCGTATTTCGCTTTCTGCTTTGACCCAGTTCCTGCTGAATTGCACAAGTAATGCATGTGAGCCACAAACCACCGTTGTGGTGGCCGATGACACTCTGATGCTAAAGTCGGACAGGGATCCGAGGAAGGTGTAATATTGTAACAGGGAATTTGTAGCATACCTTAGTTTACCAACCTCATGTCATATTTATAGTGCAAGGAGTCCTAGTTCTACCAAGCCATCGTAGAGGTAGTTTAGGAAGAAGATATTCGTGGAGATCCTTCTCTAATTAGGAATCGTGTTATATAAGGGAGGTTCTCTGTTAGCCTTGTGCTCCTAGATACGCGGGAGAGAGTTCCCAATCAGTGTTCTAAAAAGCGCTAGGCGATGGTCTGGCGGCGAGCAGGTGCTTAGGCAGTTTTAGGTTTTGTATTATAACTTTAACAATTTACAAAAGTTGAGCATAATACCTTATCAATTTCATCCAATTTAATGCCAAGATACATATGCAAAATTTATAAACATGAAAAATTTACAATCATGAACAAAATTTATTAAAACTCAAATGGCTGAAGTTGGTCATGATGGATACTTTTTACAAAGTTGAATTTGTGGACAAATATCCAAACCTACTGTTTTATTTTTTTTCAAATTGCATGAATGCTCTCAGTCATGTTTGATAAAATCTACATAAAATTGGTACCGGCAGATCCTTTGATAATTTCATTAAGTAATCGTCCTTTGCTACATTTAGACATATACTGAATAAAAATAATTAAATTTTTCTTTCCAAAAAAAGGGAAAGAAAAATAAACTAAGAACACAATCAGCTTTATTCAAATTAGTCTCAGCATCCTCTTTCGTTAGCCTGAGAACAACTAATCTCAACTCCTTGTTCACATAAATTTTTGCAACCAGGAAAAAAAACCTGCCCAGACCTCCTAGATCGCCCAGAACCCGCCTAGGTGCCTACCCGATTTTTCACCCCGCCCAACCATTAATCTAGGCGGACGCTTAGGCCATTTTTTTAAACATTGTTCCCAATGCGAGAGCAATCCGTAGAAGGAAGATTTCATGTTTGGAATGTACTCTGGCATTTGCTTCCTAGTTGGAAGCAGAGAGCAGTTGTAGTTGCCCGTCCGAAGATGATCCTCAAGATACTTGCCTTAGTAGGACTTATGGGTACTGAGAATAGCTGTGAGGCGTGTAGGCCTAGCATGCTGTGAGAGTTCGGGTTCGCCAGGCAGACTGAATTGAGCGGGCTTAGAACCGCTTGGGCCGGATCAGTGTTGGGCAGACGTTGGGGCCTGTAATTCCTCGAGATCATCATGACACGTGTATGACTCAGAGATGTGACTGCTTTTATGTATCATCAGTTGGTATTTTATCAATTAAAACAATAGTGATCATACATTATTTGATTTAATGATATTATTCATCTTTAACGGATTGATCACTTAGACGATACCACATTCGCACTACCTCTGTGCAGAACATACATTCCCATATGCCTTACTCATATAAAAGAGGAATTCTCTGTTATCAATGCCTAAGTGGGGACACATCACATACATGCAAGCATCACTGGATATCCCTAACTATATTAGTACCATAAAAGCCACTCGTAGACTAACAATGCACATAGATCACGTCATATTTTTTACGGATAAATATCAAACCTATTTTAGGCATTTCAAAACCACACCCTTTCTGCAAGACCCAACCCAAAGGTAATTTAGTTTCTCTATAAGAAATGGGTGCCCTACTCTGCAAGACCCAACCTGAAGGTAATTTAATTTCTTTATAGGAGAAGAAAAAACATAAACAATAAGAGATGTGGTAATTCTAAGCGATACAATTCCAATGTTATTAACATTTAACACTTCTAAGTGTTCCATATCACTTATTGTGATACATCAAAATTTCTTTCAAAATGAAATTTTGGCATTTACAAATTCACCTATATTTTTGGGGGAAATGTGACATTTTCATAAACAAAAGCTCTCTAACAAAACGGCCATCAAGCCCATTCAATATAAAAATTTATATTTCGCAACAAGTCAATATGCATACCCATGCATATATCCAAATTCATAATGCATTAACAAGACAAGATGTATAACAATACAATAAAGCATCTTTTAAAAGAAATTCAGGAGGAAAATTCAACTCAATCGTGATTAACATGTAAATTCAACACGATTTCAAGATCTACTAAGGGTGCAATAGGCCTAACAAGCCTAAGTGATCTAGTAAACAACATCTCTATTCTCAATACTATAAATCCAGCCCAAGAAAATCTTATTCAAGCATAATTTATAACAAGTCAGGTTATAGGCCCAAAACAGTGTGGCACTGTACCCACAGTACCCCCTAGGCCACATTGAAATGAATCTCAAACATGGACCCACTATTGTTCATAAAAAAAAGGCATGCGGGTTTTTTTTTTTTTTTTTTTAATGCTTATAGCTAGATATATTAATCAAAACACCTAATGTTACATCCAACACTTGAGGCAAGTTCACGAGCTTCATAGTTTAGCTCTCGGGGAATATAGTTACAATACCAATAACCATTGACGGCAAGTAAATATTTTATACTACTAATCAAAGGTTTTCACATCCATCGCGTATTGGAGCGCTCGACCTGATTTACTTCATTAAGAAGAGTATTAAGCGAACCAGAGTCACCTAACAAAAATTTTGTCTTCCATTGGCGCGATTGGATCAACAAAAGTGTCGCCTCTGTTGCATGGCACTCTGCCATGGTGTTGTCCAAAACTCTTCCAGAGATCACTAAAGCCACCTTAGCGAGTACATTGTCGTTATCGTCTACTGCTAGAATGCCAACTGTTCTTTTCTATAAAGAGGCATAGAAACCGGCATCATAAGAAACTATAATCATACCCTGTGACAAACAAGTAGGTCTGTGGTGGGGGTTGGAGTGTAAATGGTTGAGTCTATGATGTTGAATGGCTTGTAATTGGGCATGAATCGTTGTCAAGTGATTGGGTTGAGCCTCATTTATCAGGTTGTTAGGGTTTCTTGTGACAATGTGATTGGGGGCTGAGTTGGTTCGGTGTAGATTGAGGGAAATATTGTTGGTGACAACATTTGCCAGAACTTGATAAATCGTATCTGGGGATGTAGGATGGTGATTGTGGGATGGGGTGGAAAACCATTGGTTTATCCAATTCAACCATGTATTGTTGAAAGCTCCGATGAAATTAGAGATTGTAAAACGAGATTTCTTGAAGATGATATTGTTATGTGTGTGCCAGATAGTTTGAATGACAGCGGTGAACTGGGATAACATTTCCTCTTTTGAATGGGTATGAACACTAGTTGTTGCCCACGTGAAAGTAATGATGTTGTCTATACTTTGAAACGGAAGTGCTACCATAGGCCAGTTGATTGGGATTGGGGAGAGTTGCCAAAGATGAGCAATGATTGGGCATAAGAAAAAGAGGTGTAAGGTATCCTCGTGATGGTGGTGATAGAAGATACAACAGTTATCCGTAGGCACATGGACCCGTTGTAGATTTGTCATGGTAGGGAGCAGGTTTTGAGTAACCTTCCATGGGGTAAATATGGCACTAATTGGTGTTTTTACTCGCCAAAGTTCTCGGAGTAGCTTGGGGGTCAAACTTGGTGAGGTGTGGTTTGAGGAAGCTGGGGCTAGCGAAATAGTCGAAAATGCGGTAAATCATCTTAGCATGACGGTGGTGGACATTAGAGCTAAAGAAGACCGACGATTTATCGTAATTGACTGCTTGCCCGGAGGCGTTGCAGTAGGTCGTCGGCATACAGTATGTGACTAATAGAGGGAAATCTATGACGTATGTTGATGCCTTTGATGTCCTCGTTTGCTTCTGTTCTAGCTAACAATTGAGAGAGTGTTTCAGCGACCAGAATAAACAGATAGAAAGATAGGGGGTCCCCTTGTCGAAGACCTCTCGATGGGATGAAACTAGACATGGGGCTTCCATTAAGGAGAACTTTGAGAGACGGGGTGGAAACACATTGAGAGATCAAATCAATACAATGTTTAGCAAAGCCGAGGTTTCTCATAATATCGAGAAGGAACGGGCACTCGACTCTGTCGTATGCTTTGGCCATATCTATTTTGATAGCCATCCATCCTTGTTTTTTTTCTTACAATAGTGTTTCATTTGAAAAAATGTTTCATGAGCCATAACAACATTGTCAGAAATAGATTGTCCTTTAAGGAAAGCTCTCCGATTGTGGGATATAATGGTGTCCAGGATAGGTTTGAGTCTATTGGCCAAGATTTTTGAAATGGTTTTGTAAATGACATTACAAAGGCCAATGGGTCGGAATTTATCGTGAGTGGTAGGATTTGTAACCTTTTGGGATGAGAGCTATGAAGGTTTCATCGAGTTTAGGGTCAAGATGACAAGACAGAAAAAAGTTTTTTACCACGTCGATTATGTTGGTCTTGACCGTTTCCTAGTAATGTTGGAAAAATAAGGCGTAAAAGCCGTCATGGCCCGAGGCTTTGTGACTTCCCATGGCAAAAATGATATCTTTCATTTGCTCGTATGTTGGGATAGCTAACATTTGATCGTTTTCTTGAGCCATGACTACTGGGGTTGGTGGATCCTAATCTACTAGCTAAGAAATTAGTTGGTCTTCCAAACTTTCCCCTCAAATCAAATCTATTATCCAATGATGCAAATTAATTACCTCAAACAAAACAACAATTCATTAGGAATTTAATGAACCTACCTTCATCCATTCCAATTGTATATCTACCCAGATAAAACTACCCATTAAGTGAATAAATAAATTCACTCCAAGACCCACCATAGAAAGCTAATGAAGTACAATTCCACTGTAATTAATAATAAAACACTTTCACAACACAATTTCACTTTTTTTTTATTTTTATTATTCTTAAAAGTATCCATCTCACTTTGACATTCCTAGATTTATGCAAGGAATGTGATTTTTAGAAAAATGTCGAAATTTCATTGAATATTTTTTTTTTAGTTACCAATATTTTTTTCAAAATTCGAAATATTAATTTCTTTCGTTAGACCAATCTCAAACTTTCTACATTTTAACTTTAATTTAGTATTAAAATTTTGTTGTATAAGTGATTCTTATGCAATATATTGCTTGTATGACATTATGAGTCTTGTAGTATTCTCTATGTAGTATTTAAAAGTTTAAAATGCTTAAATTATATTGATAAATTCAAAGTTATAAACGAAATTTTTACGATTTTTCTATACACAACGAAATAATTCTTAAAATCAACTTATCAAAGTTACCTCAAAAAAAGAAATCACAATCCTTGGATTTATATATGCTTTGGTGAAATCAAATTTTCTTTGGTCGTCCTTTAGTGGCAAGGGCCAAAAGTCACCTACACATTACCTTTGCAATGCTTAACAACCCTATTCCCATACAATATTATTATAATTGGTTCAATTATTGTGATATAACTTAATAACGATGTGTGACATTTGGTTAGAAAGTACATATGTCAGATTATTTGACGTACACCTTAGAGGTGTTGATTGGTTGGGCTATTTATTTATTTATTTAATATTATTCGAATAGATTTGAGAAGAAAGATGGAGGTGGTCCAAGGAAAAAGGAATGAGGGTTGATTGTTAATCTCTCCAGTAGCTGAGTTGAGGATTGATAGATGCCATTAGGGGTGGGCATTTTATCTCGCGATTTTATTTTCGTCTTGTCTCGTCCCGATTTTTTCGGGATTTAATGGGATTGAATAATTTCATTCCGATCTCGTCCTGTCCCGATCTAGAATGGGATGGGATGGAGATTTTCAATCCCGTCCCGTCCCGAGCTAATATTTATTATTAATATTTTTATTTATTTATTTATTTTAAAATTACAATATTAGTGTAATTGAAGAAAAATGAATTTAGTTGAAATCAGTGTAATTGATATTAGTCTATATCTGCAACTACTTGATATTGGTTTATTTCTAGAATTCTAAATTAATTATTTAATTGCAAACTCTTTAAAACTCAAAATGGGATTTCTAACTACATTGGAGAGTTTTATTTCGTGTCAAGACAATGAATTTAATGACTATTTTTTTTAAAGCAATAATGAAACATTATTCTTAGCACTCCAAATCTACTCATCATTTTGTTCATTATTCGAAATAGTAGAGCATGTCCACCATTGTCATTATACTGTCCACCTCTTAGTCATTCAAAACTCTTCAGAAATCTTAATTACAGGGTGAATTTCAGCTATCATTTATAGTAGTTTATTATGATGTTGCATACTCAATCTAAGACTATCATTTATGTGTAGTTCTACGAATTGCCTTTGCCTCTTTTCAATTAAGCAAATTGGGTATTGGATAAACAGTAATTTGTAAAAAAATGAGAGCACGCTGATCCCGTCTCGTCCCATCCCGTCCCGAACCCGTTTGGAATGGGACGAGGTCGGGATGAGGTTTTTCCCATCTCGTCCCGTCTCGATCCCGTGTGAACGGGATGGATCTATCTCGTCCCATCCCATCCCATCCTGTGCCCACCCCTAGATGCCATGCCCCCACTTCACCAAAAAAAAAAAAAAACGATATCACCTATTTTACATGTCAAATCAGAAACGACATAACAATAAAAAAAAAACAAAAAAAAACAATAAACATAACTCATATAGACAATGGAATAAGACTCACCTCTTCTCCTTGCTTTTTTTTTTCTTTTTCTTTTCCTCCTCTTTTTTCCTCATTTCCTTATCTCTCTTCTACGGCTGTGAGAAGGATTAACTTATATTTAACTCAAACCCTATTAGATTAGGGTTTTAAGCAAACTTCAATTTACACCCCATTTTTATTATTAATAACCTAATAAAAATAACTAGTAATGGACAAAATATTATTAGAAAATTTTCAAAAATGTAAAATAAAATTTAGGGTCGTTACATTATATACACCTTAAATGAAATCTCATCCTGAGATTCGGAAGGTAGGAGTGTTAAGTGAATTTCAAAAAATACAATTTGAAAAACAAATTAGGATTTTAAAATAAAATTTCAAATGAACTTTAGGTATATAAATTTTTATTGTTATCAAAAAAGTACAGGTGTTACACCTAAGGCACTCTGATGCTCAAGTCTGATATCGATGCAAGGAAAAGTGAAGACTATATGTAAATTGCAAAGTGTATAACATACCCTTCTTCCTCCTTTTTCTCACCTTAGTAGCGAGAACTCCCTCCACAACCGTCCCTGTTATTGAGGGCGTGATGGAAGGAGAAGATCTAGCTCAGGATCTTACCTATGTATGACTGAGTCTCTTTAGCACTAGACTCAATGCTTGATTAGGCTAAAAACTGATTTGTGCGAGTGGATCTCAGGCTTATGATAGCTCTGAGATTTAAGTTCGGGCCTTATTGTCTTGGGCCAAGCCCTCAGACACATGCCTCTTGAATTAACGTGACTTGGGCTTAGACACTTGACTTAGGGGTTGAACAACAATTGAGTTAGTTTCGATCCCACTGTTCAAAATGAGGGAATCTGAACCAAATTCATTATATTTAAACTATTTGAGTTAGGTTCTTTCAAATTTAGAACCGATTCAGACTGTGCTCACCCCTAGGTACATATGCAAATATAGGCACTTTCATGTGTATGTCATGCTCATTTTTTAGTTATCTAAAAATGTCCTCGCCCAATTTTCCAACACTACCCCTCCCCTTCCCCTCTCTTATCGCAGTCCATCACCAACCTCACCAAATGTTTCTCTCCTCCCCTTTTCCTCACCCACCACCGACCTCCGCTCATCTCTTTATTCTCTTCGATTGCATGAACTATGATCTCTCCCTTCACTTTCTAGCCATCAATGTCGTTGTTGATGTCACCTTTACCCTCACCCTCTCCCTCGCCCTTGCACTGCCACATTCATAGTTACCTCTATATCTCTATCTGCTTAGGGATTATGATTAGTTTGGGGCTATGGAGTTAATAGAAATAGATGCGAGGAGGTGGTAAGGCGGGTTGTGGTCAATGCTGGTATTTTTTGGCAGAGATAGTAGAAATGCAGAGTTAGGAAGTGAGAAGGGATAAAGGGGAAGAAGAAGAAAAAGGTTGAAATACGGTTTTACCTTTGATCATCGTAAAGATCAAGATATCAAAGTTGGTTTCCTTTTTTTTTATTTTTTTTTATTTTTTTACATTTACCCTGGTGAACAGTGAATCGTACATTCATGTTCGTGATAGACCAAATTCTCCCTCAAGAAACTTGAAAATTCATAACCTATCAAATAAGACAAAAAGGTTAAAGAGGGACATTTTTGTAAGAATTGTCTTCCGACAACTTTAAATTATACCTCTTTTTACTTTTTGAAATTTTCTCATTTTCTTTTAGGTAATTAAATGATATCATGATAATTAAATGAAATCTTAGGATGTGGTGATAGTTTGTGTTCAACAAATTAAAAACAATGCCTGTCATATTCAATTTTTTCCTTTTAGAAAATACCAGCAGATAAAAGCCATAATTACAAGTAAGTAAAACTATATAGTTTTGTAGAATGCCATAACTTATCTCCTTTATTCTACTACCAAGTGCTTATGTAAGTGCCTCCCTCCCCCCTTCTTGTCGCAAATATTCTACTACAAAGTGCTTATGTAAGTGCCCAGCTTTTCTAAACGTCGAGGAAACCAGCGAGGGATGGGTGTAACCACCCATCCTCCTCGAAATGCGTGCTGATGTTGATCTCGAGGGAGATGGGTGGTTACACCCATCCCTCGCTGGTTTCCTCGATGTTTAGAAAAGCCTGTAAGTGCCTATACCATTAGATAAAACACATTGTTTTTGAATAATTTTTATTTATATTTTTCTGTAATATATAATTTTCTATATTGTTATTTATTATCAATATGAGAGTGTTTCACTTGTATACCTTGGAAAACTGGGTTTAGAGCTTGAAAATTATGATAACAACGGCGTCAATAATTTGCTTAAAATCAAATTACTTAATGTTGATTTTTTACTTCTAAATTCATGAGTTTGAATTTGGAAAATCAGAATAATTGAGAAGCTTATTTTAAATTTGTAAAATTATATACTATATACTAATTCACATAATAAAAAGGATACACAAATAAAAAAAAAATTGAATGCACATGCACGCGTAGCAGGCGCCCGGTTTAATCATAAAGCCAAACAACCCAAACGTGTCTAGTCTCTTGCGTGGAGGGAAAATTCTAGGGGTCGAGGGAGGGGTCGAGGGAAAGGGAGCGAGGGATGGGTGTAACCACCCATCCTCTTCGGGATGAGCACCTGTGAACATCTCCAACGCGATACGCTCATCCCGAGGAGGACGCCCCTTTCGCTCGCTCCCTCCCTCGCTCTGTAGCAAAGCTCTGCGTGGAGCCAAAGAGTAATAAAGTTTTTCGAAATTTGTTTGTAATTTTCAAAATTTATGATGATAATAAAAGATACAAACTATTACATTTGAATGGACCCTCATTAGGGATGGCAGTGGGGCGGATTTTCACGGATATCCGCCCCACCCAATCCGTATGGGGCGGATTTGGATATAGCTAAATGGGTTTCGGGGCGGATACGGATATTCAAATAATATCCGTCGAATATTCGGGGCGGATACGGATTTGGCCATATCCGCCCCACGGATATCCGTTTAAATATGAAATTTACTTAAATACCCCTGACCCTTTAAATAGAAAAAAAAAAATACAAAACAAAAACCAACACTACCCATTCGATGACTCTTCAATCTCACTCTCTCAGACCCAAGAAACCACCCTACTCGAAGAAAACCCTCCCTCTCGAAGAAATCTCGAAGAAGAAATCCCCCTCTCGAAGAAACTCGAAGAAAACCCTCCCTCCCTCCCTCACTCACGACTCCCTCCCTCACAGAGAGTCCCTCACCGACTCCCTCCCTCCCTCACAGAGAGTCCCTCACTCACGACTCCCTCCCTCACCCTCACTCACCGCACACCACCTCCCCCTCACAGAGCGACTCCCTCCCTCCCTCCCTAACTCCCTCACAGAGCGACTCCCTCACTCACCGCACACCACCTCGCCCTCCCTCACGCCGCGAGTCGCCGAGATGCACCCTGCTCCCCTCACGCCGCGAGAAGCCGAGATCCTCGCTGCTCCATGCTCCCCTCTCGACAAAAAAGGGTTTCTTTTCTTCCATCTCCCCCTTCAGAGATCAAGATCGGATCTGAACTGATCAGATCTGATATGATCAAGATCTGATCAAGATCTGATCAAGATCAAGATCTGATCAAGATCAAGATCTGATCAAGATCAAGATCTGATCAAGATCAGTCAAGATCTGATCTGATCAAGATCGGTCATGATCTGATCAAGATCAAGATCAAGATCAAGATCGGTCATGATCTGATCAAGATCAAGATCAAGATCAGTCAAGATCAAGATCAAGATCAAGATCAAGATCAGTCATGATCTGATCAAGATCAGTCAAGATCTGATCAAGATCAGTCATGATCTGATTAGATTTCTAGATCTAGATCTGATCTGAGATCCTCGAATTTTTTAAGTTGTTGTAATTTTTTATTTTTTTGTTAATTTTGGTATGTTTGTAATTTCTGGAATTTTTTGTATGGTTTGTAATTTCTGGAATTTTTTGTAATTTTTGTATGATCTCACAAAAAATCAAATATGAATAATATGTTGTAATCTGTTTTTTTTTTTGTAAATTTTGTGGTTCGATGATCTGTTATTTATATTTTTTTTTCGGGTATTTTGGGCGGGGCGGATATCCGCCAATCCGTTCGGTTCGGGGATGGGTTTTACAAAATTTGGTAAACGGATATTCGGGGCGGATTTGGATATCCGTGATATCTAGCGGGGCGGGGATGGATTTGTCCAAATCCGCCCCAATCCGCCCCGTTGCCATCCCTAACCCTCATGTCAGACAAAAGTCTCAAATCATTCCTAAGGCATTTTTCTAATTAACCCGAGGTGCAAGTGGGGTGTTGGCCACACCAGCACAATAAGTGGCTTGTTTTATTGACTCACTTGTGGACAAAGTAATACTCTGTCTCGAGATATATCAATGAGTTGTATCAAGAGCTTCTTCAGATCTTACCTTCCTTCAAGAGCTTCTTCATTTCCTGAAGGAAAAAAAAAAAAAAAAAAAAAAAAAAAACCAAACTGGTGGACTTCAGATCTGAAGAAGAAGAAGAAGAAGAGGAGGAGGAGATGTAAAGAAGAAGAAGGATCTTACCTTCTCATAATTGTTCTTCTTTCGTCCTTCTTCTTCTCTGCTTGGTGGGAGGGGTTTGGGTAGAGGAAGAGAGGCGAAAGGAGAGGGAGAGGAAAGCATTGGGTTTTTTTTTTTTTTTTTTTTTTTCAGTTAACTTCTGCCAAGGACATAAAAATGCCACGTAGGACAAACTCTCACAGAATATTGTTCATGAACAGTAAAAAACCTATCTGAAATGTAAGATGGATACATATATCTCGAGCAAAACAAAACATGATATATAATCAATAATAATAAAATTTTAGCATTAATACTGTAAATTTTTTCAGCTAAAACCTTGACAGGGCCCTTCAGTTAGTTCAATTATAATGAATATATATAAAAAAAAAAAAAAAAAAAAAAAACTAAAGAGCTATTTGCAATCCCCCTCCCCAACAATAAATAGCTAATACAAAGTTACACCAAGAATAAATCAGTAGTGCACTTTGCCCGCAAGACTATCAGTCAACGTGCATAATTCTCAAACACCTCACGTGCCATCTTTCCACCTTTTTTCATAAGGAAAGTACCATTCACGTGCATCTCATGAACGATGTGATTGACAGTTGATCCCAACCATCTGCCAACTAATCCACACACTTGGACAACAAGGATTAGATATGGCCGATCGTATTCTTCTAGATATGGAAAGTGGAGGGAAAACTCCCTCCATTTTTAATCTCTATGTTTCTGTTATTTGTTCTCTATGATTTCGAACAAAGAGGAAAACGGGGAAGAACGTCTTCAACGTGGTCGTCAGTAGCTTGAGCAAACCTAAGTTTTGAACTTAGGGTATCATTACATAAATGTTAAACAAATCCTTAAATCTGAGTTATTTCACCACAAATATTTCAATTTATAACACCATCATAGAGGTAAGTAAGTGGTTTTCATTTCTTTTTTAAATTTCTGTGGATGTTTGTTTTCATCTTCAACCTCTCGCAATTCTATTATGTTTCAGGGGACATTATTAAATTCAAATTTATCATATGGGGTTAAGTTTCTGCCAGTAATTTATAATAAGGGGGTAAATGTAATCAAACATGTTTGTTTTCCTTGTAAATCCCGTGCGATCACTGTCATCAGGAATATCATACAAGTGAAGATTTTGAAATATGGAAGATTTTGTAGTCCAAAATCGAATAGGATGTTTTTGCCAAGTCAAGTTCATTGTCTATGTAAAGCACAATGAAAATTACTATCAATTGTGGATCAAATGATTGATCTACAGTGAGTCATTTGATCAAATCATTGGATTGAATCATTGCATGTGATCTCATTTTGTTTGTTTATGATATGCTGACTTTTGGTTCATGACATGTTAATTTCCATTTTTTTTTGCTTGTTGATGTACTGTGGTTGTCTAATGGGGTGTATGATACATTTGGTGTGGTGTGTCATACTTATAATTGTTAGACTTACTGAAATTATGAAATCATACACTTGTTGCAAATTATGTTGACATGTCATTTGAATGGTTTGCATTTCATGTTGGTTTAGTAGTGAATATATGTTTTTCACTTCAGGTTGGCTTGGTATTGGATGCCTATTAGACTTTGTACTGTGTCAAACTTTGATACACATCAGGTTTTGTGCTGTGTCAGACTTTGATACACTTCAGGTTGGTTTTATACACTTCAGGCTTTTCACTCCAAGTTAGTTTGGTATTGAAATTATACACTTTTGTTGCAATGATGTTATGGCAATGTGCGATGTCTGACTTTGATTTGTATTGTGCACGTCTGACTTTCATTGAAGCAAAATGCATAATGATATTTAGATGCCTATCAATTGTAGTTACTATGAGCCCTTCTAGGGAACGAGGGAGGGAGCGAGGTAAAGGAGCGAGGGATGGGTGTAACCACCCATCCTCCTCGAGATGAGCGCATCGTCAAGGAGATGCGCGTTGGAGCTCATCTCGAGGAGGATGGGTGGTTACACCCATCCCTCGCTCCCTTTCCCTCGACCCCTCCCTCGACCCCAAGAATTTTCGAGTTACTATTGTTTGTTACAAAGATGTTATGACATTTAAATAGTAACAATAACCAATGATTTGATCCAACGATTCACTGTAGATCTTATGATTTGATTTGCAGTGAATAGTAATTGACATTGTGCTATACATATATCCAATGGACTTGGAAATCCTTCAATATTGTGCATACTTCATAGTCTTCACTAGCATGATTTTGATGATGACAACGCAAACATGGGATCTGCTAGGAAAACAAACAAGTGTTATTGCACCATTCCTTACTATAACTTATTGGCAATAACTTAATCCCATATAATAGATTTGAATTTAAGAATGTCCCCCGAAATCAAACAGACATGGGAGAGGTTGAAAATGACCTGCAACTCTAAACAAATGCCAATAGAAATGTCAAAATTAAATAGAAACCACTAACTTACATCTATGATAGTTGATGTAGTCGATTCCCGCCCTCCTTCCTCGCTGCTTACCTAGACCTGAACAAGTAGCACACGTGAGCTAAGGACCACCGTGTGGCAGCCGATGACACTCCAATGCTTAAGTTAGATAAGGCTTAGGAGAGGCTTAAAGTTGTAAATTGGGTTTTTGTAGTATACATTAAGCTATTCGACCTTATCTCCCTTTTATAGTGTGAGAGTCCTTGTTCGGCTAGGCCTTTGGTGGCGTAACTTAGGAAAAAGATCTTGCTGAAGATCCTTTCCTAATTGGGAGTTGTCCATGTGGGATAGTTTCCCTACATGACTCGTGCTGGAGAGGTTTCCCTTTCTAAGTGTTGTCCATGCAAGGAAGTTTATTTGCTCGACTTATACTCTAGTACATGTTTTCTAGTTGAATCAATGTGTTGTTGGCCTTCCAGTCTTGGGTAGATCTCTTAGATACTCACCTTAGAGGTCTTACGAGTATTGGGTCTGACCGCGTGACGTGTGGGCTTAATGGCTCATTGCAACTCAGATCTGACTGTCTGGATCTTGCCAATAATGGGCTTAGTGTTGTTTGGACCTCGTTGGATTGAGCATGCAGTCGGGCCTATTTTATTCTGTTGACGATATTATCATGACGCATGTAAGGTGGAGGAAGGTTTGGTGTATCATCAGCTGCTCCCCCCGAGTTAATGGGTCATCACATCGATCCACTAAGTCACTTTGATAGAATCTGTATAGTTGTGATGATTGAACCCAAAAAGTTGTCACAAGCGACGCACATCATTAAATGAGTTAGTAACCGTTCAGTAAGGAGAAGGGGCGTGACTGCCTGTTGCTTATATAAGCCGCCGCTTTTGTGAGAGAGAGAGAGAGTTTATTCACATTGTATATCTTTTACCTCCTTTCGATTTTCTTTTCTTTGTGTTTTTTGTTGCAAATATTTTCTTTTTAAAAGTTAAAACGTTTTTTTCATGGCAGACAACATCGAATCCCGTTCTTGAAAATTCGCGCTTTTTCAAATCCAGAAAATAGACGGAATTCTAGGATTACTCCTTGAGGCAAATACCCCCTTACAAAATATGTTCTATGCTTGTCATACTTTTTACCGGGAACAGAAGGGGTCCGATTTGGATAAGCTTCGTGGGGACTATGAGATTCCTGAAGACTTGGAGCTTATCCAGTTGAGTGCTACTCATAGTCCGTTGACACTGTCGCAAGGGTTCATTGCCTTGCACAAAACATGATCCAGACCGGGCTTCACTTTCCGGTTTTGGAGGATATTTGGCGCTTCCTGGAGCACCTTCGTATTCCCCTTGCTCAAATGGTGCCTAACAGATTTAGGACCTTGATTGTTGTCTTTATCAGGCCAAGTTTGTTGGCCTCCTGTTGACTCCGCGGATACTCCACTTGCTGACTTCTCCTTGTCTTAATGCTCATGGAGTCTGTTGGTTGAGTACTCCGAAGTGCTTGGGCTCCTTGTCCGATGACTTCAAGTTTTAGCAAAAGTATTGCTTTTTGGCTTCTTCTAGTTCCTCGTACTTCAAGGTGGATGAGCGGTCTCTTGTCAGACACTTCAAATTCGATCTCAGTGAGCGTAATGCCTTTCCTCATTTATATTTCTGTATGCTTTCGCAGAAACTGGCACGTTGTCATGCTATTTTGTGCAGGTAAATTCATGGGTCCAACTTTTACTAAGGAGGAGGAATCGGTGATGAGGGCGTCTAATGAGCTTCCCTCGATTGTTGTTGAGCAGGTCATGGTCGCAGACAACATCGTGCGGAGTGGATTGTTCAGGTGCTTCCACACAGGCCATGTTGTGCCCAGGTCATCGCCGAGGGAGATTGGTGGTGGTCGTTCCAGGAAGAGGATGCTCACAATACCTAGCCCTTCGAAGCAGGCTGAGTTGGAGGCGGCCATGCCGCTCATTGGTCGTCCCAATAGAAGACGTGCTGGCAGCAAAACTGGTTTTTCCTCTAAACTGATCCTGCTAGAGCAAGAAGTGACATTTAAGGAGTCTGGCCCCAATCAGTCCACTAAAGAGATGGCTCCTAGGGAGTGGAGTGTTTGTCTGGAGACTCCCGCTCCTTTAGTTGTACTGGAGGGGAATTGTTCATAGCTGGTGGATGCCGACAAAATCAATGTTGTCCCTGATGATCTCCGTCCCGCTGAGCCAGCTACCCTAAGAAGCGGATCTTCTCTCCCCCTGAAGCTGGTGTCTCCCAAAGGTTCATTATCGTTGTTTGTTGAGGGTAACATACACCCTGACACTCGTAGTATAGTTCATGCTTTGGAGGAGCATTTTACGAAGCTTTGTAGGTCATACTCTGACACGCTCTATAGGTTAGGCCTCTAAAGTGAGCAGCTGAAGGGGTTGGCGGACAAGGTGCAGTCTCATGAGTCTGAGTTGGTTGTTTTGTGGCTGGAATTTGAATTTGATCTAGCAAGCGGGGGACGTCGAGTTCATGAAGCTGAGGCTTGGGCTGCGGACGCTCTGGCAAAGCTGAATTCACAGAGAAAGTCATTGGTGGAAGAGGAATCTCATGTGCCTGCACTTTCCCACAGACTATCGGAGGCGGAGGCAAGTTTAGCGGAGTCCAAGGCTCAGTGTGGAACTTTAGAGTCTCTTGATATCACCCGTGGTAGGCTAGAGCTGCTTGGACTGATTGACAAAGAAAATCCCCATGTGGAGCTTGACTTTGATCGATATAGGAAGGCTACTTTCTGGAAGATTGACGAGGCATAAGTTTTTGATCCTGCATCCGCATCTGGCAACTCAAGACCGGCTTCAGATAATGTTGTTTTATTTCCCGCAGTTCCTTCTGCTGTAAGTGGCTCTTTGGGTTTTGGAGCAAGTTATCCAAAACAATTGTAACTTAAAGTATAACTTAAAGAGTGTTTATCAGGTAGCTTTCTATAAAAAGTAAACATCTGCATAACATAATAAGTTATTTTTCGATGGCTAATCTGTGTTATCGTGTTATTACGCCAATCTGTTGTTTTTGTGCTAGATTCTAACTTCTTTGCACTTCTTTTTCTTTGACCCCTTTTGAATTTCTTAAGTACTAGGCCGTAGCTTCGGTCTTGATTTATCGTCAGTAGCCGAAGCTGGCTAAGCATTGCTCTCAAGAGCACAACGATCCGGGTGAGCGTATGTCAGGTTGTATGAGTGTTGATTATGCTCCCATCTTATTTTTTACATTGCTATCTGTTATTTGCATACGGGGTATTAGAGCGATAAGGTTCGGCGACCATTGTCTGCAAAAGGACATTGATCCCTGGCAAGTTGTCTTCATCGGGCTACATGAACACTTAGTAAGCTCCCACTTTCTAAGTCGTCGTCGCCCGTTTTATGCAGATAAGCTTCGAGCAATAAATTCGACGATCATTATCTGTAGTAGGACAATGATCCCTGGCAAATCGTCTTTCCTAGGCTACGTTAGTGCTGACTAAGCTCCCACTTTCTAGGCTGTCGTTGCTCATTCTATTCTGACAAAGCTTCGAGGAATAAGTTCGGCGATCATTATATGTAGTTGGACAATGATCACTCGCAAACCGTCTTTACCAAGCTACGTCATGAGCACTAACTAAGCTCTCACTTTCTAGGTCTTCGTCGCCTGTTCTATTCGGACTAGGCTTCGAGCAATAAGTTCGGCGAACATTATTTGTAGTTGGACAATGATCCCTGGCAAATCGTATTCACCAAGCTACATGAGCACTAACTAAGCTCCCACTTTCTGGGTCATCATCGCCCGTTCTATTCGGACTTGGCTTCGAGTTATAAGTTTGGCGATAATTATCTGTAGTTGAACAATGATCCCTAGCAAGCCGTCTTTACCATGCTACATGAGCACTGGCTAAGCTCCCACTTTCTAGGTTGTCGTCGCCCGTTCTATTTGGACTAGGCTTCGAGAAAGCTATCTTCATTGGTAACCACTGACAAACATTCGGTCAGAATAAGTACAAGTCTGACTATGGCCGTCTTGGCTCATTCAACAAGTCTAATTTGAGGGCCCTGACTTATTTATAAAGAGTGCAAGCCTGACTGTGGTCGTCTTGACTTTTGTTATAAGTCTAACTTTGGCCATCTTGGCTCACTCGATAAGTCTGACTTGGAGGTCCTGACTTATGTTTTTTATTAAGTAGGTGGGAGTCAGACAATGGAAGACTGATTGGAAGTAATAGAAGTTTGGAAAAATCAAAAGTCTTTTAATGGTAATACTTTAAGGTGTTTTACATTCCATGGCCGCATAAGGCTTCCATCGTCCACGTCTTCCAACCAATACGTCCCTGGCCGGTTGACCTCGGTCACTTTATAGGGCCCCTCCCAATTCAGATTTAGCATTCCTGCTCTCGATTCCTTAGTGCTCTGCTGAGTCTTTCCGAGTACCCAGTTTCCGACTTTGATTTTTCATGGCTTGACTTTCTTGTTGTAGTATTGAGCCATCTTTTGTTGGTAGGCGACTATTCTGGTAGAGGCCTGGTTTCTCCTTTCCTCGATAAGATATAAACTGACGCACAAGGCTTCGTGGTTCTCTTCAAGTCTGAATTCCTCACCCAAAAAAGTTGGTATTCTGAGTTCCACCGGGACCGTTGCTTCTGACCCGTAAGCTAAGGCAAAAGGTGTTTATCTGGTGGGTGTCCTTTTGGTGGTCCGATACGCCCAAGGTATCCCTGGCAGTACTAAGACCCATTTCCTTTTTGTTGTGTTGAGCTTCCTTTTGAGTGCCTCCAAGATGGTTCTATTGGTGACTTTCGCTTGGCCGTTGGCTTGCGGGTGCCCTAACGAGGAGAAATGGCGGTTGATGCTGAAGTTAGTTTATCGACTTTGCTGCCTTCAAATTGGGTTCCGTTATCGCTGACTAGTGTCATTGGAATACCAAACCTGCAGATGATGGACATCCATATGAATTTCTCAATTTGATCATTTCCTATCTTAGACAGTGGCTCAACTTCGACCCATTTAGTGAAGTAATCAACTGATACAAGGAAAAACTTCTTATAGGTTGAGGTTGGGAGCGGTCTGACGATATCCATTCCCCACTTGCAAACGGCCATGGGCTGGTCATCAGAGTCAAGGGTTGAGTGGGCATGTGAGTATACGGCGTGAATCTTTGGCACTTATCACACTTGCGGATGATGTCTTTCACATCCTGCTGCATTTGTGGCCAACAGTACCCAGAGTCAGGGTCTTATGGGCCAGGGTCTAACCGCCTCGGTGATTCTCGCAGATGTCGTCATGGATCTCTCTAAAGACGTGATTTGCCTCCGATGAGGGTAGGTATCTGAGCAGGGGGCCTGTGGCCGACCTTTTGTAGAGTTTTTCATTCAGGAGGATGTACCGCATTGCCCCATTTTTTAGTTTTCTAGCCTCTGATTTTCGATAGGGAGGCCCCCATCTTTGATGTACTCAATAATGGGATTCATCTAGCTTGAATCCGTTTCAATTGCATATAGCTCATTGATCTCCTCTTCTTCCAGACTTGACTGTTATTGGAATTCGATGATCCCATTAGTGGTCTCTGCAGTGGTTGAGGCATGCCTGGCCAGTGCATCGACTATTTCGTTGTCGACTTGTAGCACTGCAGGAGTTCAAATCTTATGAATTGGCCTGCTACGTTATTGACCTTCTCGTGATAGGTTATCACCCTTGGATCTTTGCTGTTAAAATCCTCTTTAACATGGTTGACTACCAGACGTGAGTCGCTAGTCGTGGTAGCATAGTTACCTTGATTCCTTTAGCTAGCTTCATGCCGAACAAGAGGGCCACTTATTCTGCCTAATTGTTTGAGGCTGGGAAACCGAACCCGACCGCCTTTTCCAAGACAAAGCCGCTTGGAGAGTGGAACATAGAGAATATCCATATGTTTTGTTGGTATGATTGTGATGACTCTAACACAACTCTTGTTATTTTTATGGCTCCTTATTATGTTATTGTAGCATAGAGTGCGAGATTTCAATTCCAACATCAGCAACAACAAGAATTGAAAACTTTCAGGTAAGAAAAATTTGATCTTTCGTTCAAACCCTACAAAAATATACAATATTTTCCCCTTCTTTGATCAATTTTTTGATCGTGTTCTTCACTCATCATTGATCCAAATTTGGGTTATTTTCATCAATTTATTGACGATCGAGAGTCAAATGTCCGCACTGATCGCCTTCTGCAACCCCGCAAATCTCCCCGATCAATCTAACCTCCAATTCGCTCTTCCATGAAATCAATCAATCAGTACACACTCTCTCTCTGTCTCTTTTAAATTATCTTTATATATTTAATTAAATTTTTTATTTTAATTTTGTAGTTCATGTAATTGGTTTCACACCAAGACCAATTCACTTACCAGAAGGAGCTGGGGGATTCACCTGCGGTGGAACAATTGTGTCGAACCGAAGCGAAAGAGGTTCAAAGAAAAGGATTAAGTGACAAGGAAGAGAAGGGTGGATTGATTGGGATGGTAGGTTTGCAGGAGAATGAAGAGGTGGAAAAGATGGGTAAGATTTTAAGGGTCACCTTGAGATTAACATAAAATATCTAAGCCATTGGATACATATTGGTGAAGTTTGTTGAGTTTACACATGCAAGGCACATGCATTCAGGTGGGTAAATTAGTAATTAAATCAATATTGAACTGTCAACGTGGTTGACCTAACAGATCTATTAGAAAATGAAGGGTAGACTCGAATAAAATTTAATGATGGCTAAACTCAAATGTATATAAACTAATGAGGGCCAAACTAAAAAAAACCCAAATATAAATAAACAATCTTGCCCATCCAAACCAATCCAGTCCGAAGAAGTTCGAATTGAAGATGTAATAAGCTATCTATTGCTGCACTAAAACACCATAAAATTCTCAAACCCCGTGAAAGATCACCACCAACAAGCCCAAACCCATGAGCTTCGCTGTAATTACCATAAAAACTAATCAATAATCACCTGTTATCCTTAAAAAAACAACTTAAAGTCAACCCCCTAGGACAAGTCAAGTCAACTAAGAGCTCCTCCCCCTAGGGATGGCAACGGGGCGGATTTAAGCAAATCCATCCCCGCCCCACTGATGATTGCAGGGCTCAAAATCCACCCCGCATATCCGTTTATTAGTAATTTTCAAAACCGCCCCAGACGGATTTACGGATATCCGCATAAAATAGATTTAAAGGTGTGTTTTGAATCCCCGCCCCGCCCCGCCTGATACAATTTTTACATAACAGCAAATAGCATATTTTACACTGCAATATTTTATACATACAGTAAAAATACTTCTACACTATAGATCATTTATACATACAAAAAATTACAAAAAAAAAAAAAAAAAAAAAATTCTAAAGATCAGATCTGAGTTCTGTGATCTAAAAAAAATTACAACAAATTCAAAAAAGAAATTACAAAAAATTCGATCTTTGAGATCAGATCAGATCAGATCTTGATCTGATCAGATCAGATCTTGTTCAGATCAGTTCTTGATCAGATCAGATATTGTTCAGATCAGATCAGATTCGATCTCAGATCAGATTCGATCTTAGATCAAATCAGATCAGATTCGATCTCAGATCCAGATCTCATTCTCAGATCTGATTTGATCTTGATCTCAGTCTCAGAGCTTGATCTTTGATGGGGGAGAGGAAGAAACCCTTTGTCGGATTTGAAACTTGGAGATTGAAACCTTTCGCAGCGTGAGGGAGGGAGATCTCGACTGTGAGAGGAAGATTTTGGCTGTGAGAGGTCGCGGCGTGAGGGAGGGAGATCTCTCTGTGAGGGAGATCGCGGTGTGAGGGGAGCAGGGAGGATCTCGCGGTGTGAGGGATCAGGGAGGCAGATCGCGGCGTGAGGGGAGCAGGGAGGATCTCGTGGCGTGAGGGAGCAGGGAGAGAGATCGCGGCGTGAAGGAGGGTGAAGTGGTGTGCGGTGTGAGGGAGGGAAGGAGATCGCTCTGTGAGAGAGAGAGCTCGGTGAGGGAGCGATTGTAATTTGTATTTGTGAAAAACAGAGTTAATCCCTTTATATAGATGAAGGGTACTTTTGTAAATTTGTTTGTTAAACGGATATCCGTGGGGCCTGCGGGGCGGATATGGCTAAAATCGTATCCGCCCCGAATAGTAAACGGATATTTTTTGGATACCCGAAATCACCCGAAAACCCATTCAGCCATATCCAAATCCGCCCCATACGGATTGGGTGGGGCGGATATCCGTAAAAATCCGCCCCATTGCCAACCCTACCTCCCCCCTCTTGAGAAATCGATAGTCTCTTCGGAAGTGGTCCTCAAACAAAAGCATCATTCACGCATCAACAATCTTGACACTATAACGAATCTTCCCCTTTGGAATAGTGTTTTTTGCATATGTCATTACCCAACTGACACTTTTGCCCCTATCATTTTCCTTTAATTACATGATGTTTTGTGCATTCAAGACTTAGGGTTCAAGGCTAAATGTAAACAAACTATGCTAAACTCTTATCTTCTCGAACACAAACCACACATCAAACAAATGAACTTATCCCCTTTCCTTGCGTCTCTTACCTAAAACAATCGATCAATCTCCTAATCTTCAACGATTAAATTCATACACTTTAGATCAAACAAAAAAGATACGAATTTCTCGCATAATCATACCACTCTCTCAAAACAATTCTCATCATTCTACAAATAGAACCTTTATTTTCTCTTTCGACTCCCATCTTTAATTTCTTTAATGAGCTCTTCAACCCCAAAATTTTGACCTCTCCATCATCCATCTGATTCTATTATAACATGCCCATATGTCCCCACCAGTGTTCTAAAAATCGGCCTAGGCGCTAGGCGCTAGGCGTTAGAGAAACGCACAGATTAATGGTTGAGTGGGTCTGGACGGGATTATAACATGCCCATATGTCCCCACCAGTGTTCTAAAAATCGGCCTAGGCGCTAAGCGTTAGAGAAACACACAGATTAATGGCTGGGTGGGTCTGGACTGGGTCTGGGCGAGTTTTTATTTTTTTATTTTTTTAATAAGGCTGATTGTGTTCTTATTTTATTTTTCTTTCATCTTTTTTGGAAATAAACAATTTAATTGTTTTTTATTCAGTATATGTCTGAATGTAGCAAATGGTGATTACTTAATGGAATTCTCAAAGGATCTGCGTACCAATTTTAGTAATGTAGATTTTATCAAACATGACTGAGGTCATTCATGCAATTTGAAGAAAAATAAAAGAGTAGGTTTGGATATTTATCCACAAATTCAACTTTGTATAAAGTACCCATCATGACCAAGTTCAGTAATTTGAGTTTTAATAAATTTTGTTCATGATTGTTAATTTTTTCATGTTTTTAAATTTTGCATATGTATCTTGGCATTAAATTGGATGTAATTGATAAGGTATTATGCATTACTTTTGTAAATTATTACAGTTATAATACAAAACCTAAGACCGCCTAGGCACCTGCTCGCCGCCCGCCCACCGCCTAACGCTTTTTAGAACACTTGTCCCCACCCAATCTCTCTAATTATCATATCAAAGCATTCTAATCCTAGAATGTATGCAAAGCTAGGTCTTTTTTAAGTGGGATTAACGTATATCATAAAGAGAAACAACTTTCATCCTCAATTTATACTGCTTTCATGTTGTTATGATTAGAAGGGGTGATAATATTCATTACTAGGTCTAGAAGGTGTTATAGTGGGTCAAATCTAACACGACAAGGCTTTTGGGTTTTTAGTTATATTTGTGCCAAGCTTCTAAATAGACCCGTCATTTAATTTTTGAAACTGCCATTTGTTAATATCATAGTAAAACATGCAAAACTTATACCATATGTCAATAGGTAAATTGATTAAAAATACTAATAAATAAATAAATACAAACAAAATTGATGCGTGTAATTTTTTTTTTTAACTAATGTTGATAATTTTTCTTAAGCAACTTACATCAAATTATTTATTTCAGTAGAAAAACTAACCAAATTTATAAAAAAATTTAATTTATGGTTATTGACTAATTGAAATATCTCACATAGAGTGCGTCCACACTACCCAATCAATAATCTCTGGACACCTTTAATCGTCTTAGTCGACCATGACACGTGGCATCATGTGCGCCTTCGATCTCCAACAACTCCCTCAATATTGTCTATCGATATCATTTAGGTTTTCAATAAATTAGACTTTCTCTTCCTTATCTTCTCCCATATTTTCCTTTGCATTTCGCTTTGGTCCATCGCCGCTAGCTATTCTATCATTTGTCATGTGTACCTCCATCCTCTATTATTTCCTCGTACTTGTGTAATCCGTTGTATTATCCGCCTCCTTGTCTAATTCGCTATATTATCTGATCCAGCATGGTGTGTTCTCGCCTCCTTGTCTAATTCGCTGTATAATTTGATCCATCAAGGTGTGCAGATTCTTTGAAACAGAGCAACCGACATTGATATGGTCTTGATCTTTTGTTGGTAGGCGGCTATTCTAGTAGAGGCCCGATTTCTCCTTTCCTCGAGAAGATCTAAACTGACGCACAAGGTTTCGTTGTTGTCTTCCAGTCTAAATTCCTCTGTCCGAAAAGTTAATATCCTGAGTTCCATCGGGGCCATTGCTTCTTACCCATAGGGTAGGGTGAAAGGTGTTTCATAGGTGGGTGTCCTTTTGGTGCTCTGATACGCCCAGAGTATCCCTGGCAGTGCTGAGACCCATTTCCCTTTTGCCGCGTTGAGCTTTCTTTTGAGTGCCTCCAAGATTGTTCTATTGGTGACTTTCGCCTGACTGTTGGGTTGTGGATGCCTTGGCGAGGAGAAATGGCGGTTGATGTCGAGGTCTTTGAATAGTTTCTCGACTTTGCTGCCTTCAAATTGGGTTCCGTTATCGCAAACCAGTGTCCTTGGAATACAAAACTTGCAGACGATGGACGTCCATATGAATTTCTCAATTTGGTCCTGTCCAATCTTGGACAAAAGCTCAACTTCGACCAATTTAGTAAAGTAATCAACTGCTACAATGAAAAACTTCTTATTGGTTGAAGCCAGAAGGTCCGACAATGTCCACTCCCTACTGCGCAAACGACCATGGGCTGGTCATTAGAGTCAAGGGTTGATAGGTTATGTGAGTATACGGCGCGAACCTTTGATACTTATCGCACTTGTGGATGATGTCTTTCGCATCCTGCTACATTTGTGGCTAGTAGTACAAAAAGTGAGGGTTTTATGAGCCAGGATCCTACTGCTTGGGTGATTCCTGTAGATGCCATCATGGATCTCTCTAAGGACACGATTTGCCTCCGAGGAGGCTAGGCATATGAGCAGGGGGCCCATGGCTGACCTTCTGTAGAGTTTGTCGTTCAGAAGGGTGTACCACGCTGCCCTATTTTTCAGTTTTCTAGCTTCTGTAGAGTTTGTCGTTCAATAATGGGATTCATCGAGCTTGAATCCGCTTCAATTGCCTAAAGCTCATTAACCTCCCCTTCCTCCAGACTTGACCGCTTTTAGAATTCAATGAGGCCATTAGCGGTCTCTACAGTGGTTGAGGTATGCCTAGCCAGTCCGTCAGCTTATTCGTCGTCGTCTCGCAAACACTATAGGAGTTCAAATGTTCTAATTGGCCTGCTGCGTTATTGACCTTCTTGTGGTAGGATATCATCCATGGATCTTTGTTGAATCCGCTTTAACATGGTTGACTACCAGTTCTCTTTTTAAGCCAGAGTCCCTTATTCTCTCTCAAAACAGCGAAGGCAAGGTTGCGAAGGGTGGCGGAACCCTCCCTTCTTTTCTCTCAAAACAGTGAAGGCCGCGAAGGCCTAAAACCTTCACCTTTGACTTGAAGTTGGATGCAATGAGCTGAACTACAGGTGAAGAGGGTCCATTGAGTGCACCAACACGCGAGCCGTTGTGAAGGAAACATAGGAGAAGAGCAATCAACAATGGTGATCGCGACCACATTCTTCTTCACTCCCAAAACTTTCTGTCGAGAGACCAATAACAGAGAAAATTCTAAACGGAGAGAGGTCCGGAAAGCGAAGGGTTATCTCAGATGAGTCAGATCTGAAATCAAGATCTCAGATCTGAAATCAAGATCTCAGATCTGAAATCGAAATTTTTTATTTTTATTTTTAGATCAAGATATCAGATCTATCAGAGATCGATTTTTTATTTTTTTTGTTATAATTTTCGTATGGATTCTTTGTAATTTTTTGTAATTTCATTGTAATTTTTGTATCTTTGTAATTTTTGTTATAATTTCTGTAGTTAGATGGATAACAATAAACGGATTGGCGGGGCGGGGCAGATATCCGCCAATCCGCACGGGGCAGTTACGATTTTTAATAAAAATTGCAAACGGATTGGCGGGGCGGATCGGGGATGGATTTGCTCAAATTCGCCCCGTTGCCATCCCTAATCACACATGCATGCAAGTTCGAGACCATCACTGGCAGAGTCCCGCGCGAACCACTTAAAGATAGACTAGTGCAATGGTGGTTGTTGTGTTCGCACCGATCTCTGCGTTAGGACAAATGTTTAGGGAGCAATCGATTTCAAATTACCTGACTTTGTGTGTTTCGTTGAATGAGATCGTGAACAACCAACCTATCAATTCACATGGGCATAGGCACAAAAACGCACACACAATCAAATCGCATAGGCATTTACGCACACAATTGAATCGTACAAGCATAGTCACACACAAACCACATAGGCACAATCATGCGCACTCACACCAAATCGCACACACAATTTTTCATTTCAGCAAATCGCACAAACAACCTCTTGTTTTGTTTACCTTTAGTAGATAGTGCATGAAAGAATAGAAAGGGGGAGAGAGAGAGGGAGAGAGTATAGAGTAGTGGTAGAGAAAGTTGAGAGTAAATGGAAGAAGGTGAATGGGAGGGAAGGTAATCAAAATTTAAGAGTAGGGGAAAATCTGTTGGGAGTTGGGAAATGGAGAAAATCTCTAGAATTAGAGTCTATATTGGCGGTTTCAAATAGCAGGTGGTGGTGTTAGAAAGAAAGGTTAGGGTGGCGGTGTCAAAGAGAGGAATTTGTGGTGTCAAAAAGTAAAAGCCTGTGTTATATAGACTAGTGTATTCGCCGTGCCGTTGGCATGATAGAAAATGTGTCATGCTATTAGGGTCAAATTTTTTATAATTTTTAAAAAAAATTTCAAATAGTGAAAATTAGAGTTTGGGTTCTTTGTTTGAATATGCTTTGAGAAGTCCTTTTCATTCATTTGAAAAATATTGAAAATGCTCAAGATGTGAAATGTATTAAAAAATTAATACACAAGGTATGAAATGCAAAATTTTAAAATTTAATTGTTTATTTTGATTATTGATTTTGTTGGAAAGATTTTCAAGTATGCATTTCAACTACACCAATTTTAGCAAAATTCGACAACTAACTAGATAGTTATGATAATTTTCATTTCGAGAAAAGAAAAGACAAACCTTTGTCTCTCTGCCACATGTGCATTCCACTCATTTTAAGTTTTATGTTCATTTTCTTTTGCCCTACTACATATGTTATATTTGTAAATCTATCATAGAAAATGAATCTCAACCCTCAACTCTCAATCCTAGCCCGTATTTTTATCTCTAAATCATTATGAATAGTAAAACCCCTAGCTGATTTCTAAGATAGACTAGGGTATTCCTATGCCGTTGGCAATCCACGTACATTTTTTTTAAATATCATGTAATGAATACCCCGCCACAATTCACACTTTCGCCCTCAATCAATTTTGAAGTGCAAACCTATCCAAAGGTAAAAATATATACTATAAACTTTATTATAGACTAAGTCAAAATTTGAATCAGTTGGGGAAACATTTTCAAGCGCCAAGAGTGAATTCTCCCCCAAACTTTAAATTCGCCAAAGCATGAGGTTCGTGGTTTTTGTTTGAATGTGCATTAAGATGTTTGTCTCATTTTATTATGTTATGATTGACCGTCTCATTTCTTTGAAATATATTTAAAATACAAACGATGCATTAGACGTTTTTAAGAGAAACATATATACTTTTTATTTTTAGTTTGTATTGATAAGTGGTTTCATTGAAAAGATATTCAAGAATGTATTTCAAAGATACCAAGTTTACCAAAGTTCGGCAACCAAATAAATAGTTATAACAATTTTAATTTTGAGAAAACACATTTTTTTTTTTACGTCATATGTACATTCCAACAATTTTTTTTTCACAATGTTTCATTTTATTTGCCTTCCTACATGTTTTATATTACAAATTATGTCATTATAGAAAATGAATCTCAACCCTCAATATCTTTTACAGCTTTCATTCCTAGTCTTTTTTTTTTTATCTCCAATTCCTTATGAATGGTGAAACATGCACCTAGTTGATTTGTTTATTACCCGTGCCATTGGCACGATAGAAAGTGTGTTACGATATTATGGTCAAAATTGGTCAAAGTTTTTATCAAATGAAAAAAAGTTTCAAACAATATAATAAAGTTCGATTTTTTGTTTGAATATGACTTTAGAAATCTTTCGTCATTACGCACGGTGTGAATTGGATTAGATTTTTTTATATGCATACGATGTGAATGCATATTTAAAAATTTTAAGTGTTATTATTGATTATCGATTGTACTGGAAAGATCTTCAAAAATGTATTTCAACAATACCAACTTTACCAAAATTAGACAACTACTTAGCTAGTTATGCCAAATTTCATTTGAGAGCACAAATATCTATTTCTGCCACGTGTACATTCCACTCATTTTAAGTTTATATTTCTTTTATTTTGTTTTTATACATACTTTATATTTACAAACATGTTATTATAGAAAATAATTAAGTAGATACTTTATATTTTGCATTTTAACTATACCAAATGTACCAAAATCTGACAACTAAGTAGATAGTTATGATAATATTCATTTCGAGAAAAGAAAACATAAAACCTCTCTCTCAGCCCCGCATATACATTCTACTCATTTTAAGTTTTGAGTTTGTTTGCTTGCCCAGAAAATAGACATAGAAATTGAAACCGTTTCTGTGAATCCGATTCTGAGGCCTCCCCTCGGATTTGGTTTCTGTTGAGTAGTGGGAAAATAATTTTATATAGAATTAATTTACAGTCAGTAAATAGACAACCAAACAATGGAAATTTGCATAACAAATGAAATGGATTTCATTTTCCATGGAAAATGGCCAACCAAATAGACCCTTTATGTTTCTTTTCTTTTGGCCTTTTCCCATAGATTATATTTACAAACATACCATTATAAAAATGAATTTCAACCCTCAACTCTCAATCCCAACCCTATTTTATCTCAAATTCTTATGAATAGTAAAAACCTTAGTTGATTTTCTAAGATAGATATAGATATAATCTATGTGTATAAAACAAGAGTATACCAAAAAATGCATGTCATCTTCTTAGCCCTTAGGGCAGCATGCTTTAAAAATCAAGAAAAAAAAGAATCCACGGCTTGGAAATGGGTAAGAGAATTTTACAAAATTTAGAAACTAAATTTCTATAGATTTTTTCACCTTTTTCATTCTATTAATTTCCTAAAATTAATAAATTATGTATTTTATTGAGTTCTCATATAAAGTTTTTCTTTTTCTCTTCGAGAATCTTTCTATTGATTTTCTCTCTCGTAGTTTTCATATTAAGATTTTTCAACAATTCTAGCCAGCCAAGTTTGGTAGCTACTTTTGGGTCAAGTTTTGAATTTTTTACACTTTTACCTTTTTTATAGATGGTGTTTGTGGTTGTGTTTTAAAGAGAAAGGGTAAAAAGTGTAAAAACACCAAAACTTAGCTCAAAAGTGGCTACCAAACCTGGCTGGCTAGACTTACTCAAGATTTTTTCATTTCGAGAATCTCTATTGCTTTGCTCTATCATAGCTATTGTTGAGTTAGTTTAGGGAACTAGGCACCCAAATCGAGAAAGTGTAAAAAGTGTAAAAAAAACCAAAACTTAGCTCAAAAGTAGTTACCAAACCTGGCTGGCTAGACTTACTCAA
The DNA here is from genome assembly GCA_963556465.1 of Berberis vulgaris. Lineage (NCBI taxonomy): Eukaryota > Viridiplantae > Streptophyta > Magnoliopsida > Ranunculales > Berberidaceae > Berberis > Berberis vulgaris. The sequence continues at coordinate 64,279,555 of OY747131.1, forward strand.
GATTTTTTCATTTCGAGAATGTCTATTGCTTTGCTCTATCATAGTTGTTGTTGAGTTAGTTTAGGGAACTAGGCACCCAAATCGAGAAAAAGACTTAAATATATTTTTCGTTTCCTAATACACCAAGACTCTTACAATGGCTTGGGAGCAGTTTTCTTCTGTTATCATTTAGGTATTAAGTTATGATGATAGCATTCATCTTGATATGTGATTTCATTTTTCGAGTTAATTTCGGTCTCTTGATTTTAAGAAATATTTCAGAGTGTAAAGAAAAAACGTAAAAATTTCGAGGATACATGAAATATATATAATTAAAAAATTAGGGGGTGGTTTAAAAAATAAGTATACAATTAGAAGAAATGCTAATTAGAAAGTAAGGGGGTGGTTTCAAAAATCAATAAATAATTAGAAGACATGATAATTAGAAAAAAAAACTAGCAATTTATGATTAAAACTCCGAAATATTTCAAACAAACTCGAAATTTTTCGAAAAAACCCTCGAAAAATGTATTTTTTATAGTTAGTTTTTTTATTTTTTCGAAAAAAATCCCAAAATTTATGAAAAACCTCAAAATTTTTGAACAAATGTAAAATAATATTTCAACATTTTTCTTTTTCGGAATTCTGAAAAACGAAATTATAAACGAAATTTTGCGAGATTTCACAGAATCTCATTCCTTGATTTCTATTCAACTACAACACTGACAACCCTTTTTTTGTAATCTTTTCCTTCCTTTTTTTACTTGGGGTGTATTCAATTAAAGATTGTGAAGGATTGCAAAGTAATTTAAAATTTGGGAGTATTTAGTTAAGGATTTAAAATAATACATCTAAATCTAGGTGTATTCAATATGGATTGTAAATGATTGTTTTAAAATCCATCAAAATCAGGGTTATGATTTCAAAAGTCCACCAAAATCAAGTGTATTAAAAAAAATAATGAATTTGATGGATTTTAAATGATTTGTGATAGGGAGATATAAATAACAAAGCCCCTTACAAATCCAACTTCTCTCCCTTAGATTTTCAATCTTCTTCTCCATCTCCTCTCTCATTTATCTTTTTATTCTTCTTTTTCGTTGAGAATATAAAAAACCCTCACATAAACCTCTATTTCTAATAGATTTTGGAGATTTATACACCAATGTCATCCGTCCATTCTCGGCGGCTCCAACCCCACCACTGCAAACCCCCACCTAAGCATCACCAAACCAAACCCGTCGATCGATTGTTCGATCACTCTCTGTCCTTCCCTATCTCTGCAATTTCTTCTAGGTTAGGTGTGGGAACCGAAAATAATCTTTAGCCGAGAATGGACGGAGGACATCGGTGTATAGATCATAACCCCAATTTAAAAGAATACATCTAAATCATAACCCTGATTTAAAAGAATACATCTAAATTTAGGAGTATTCAATATGGATTGTGAATGACTGTTTTAAAATCCATCAAAATGAGGGTTATGATTTTCAAAAGTCCACCAAAATCAAGTGTATTAAAAAAATAGTGAATTTTGATGGATTTGTCAAATTGATGGATTTTAAAAAATGATTTGTGAGTGGGAGATATAAATAACAAAGCCCCCTACAAATCAAATTTCTCTCCCTTAGATTCTCAATCTCTCTTTCCATCTCCTATCTAATTTTCTTTTTATTCTTCCTTTTCGTTGAGAATACAAAGAACCATCACATAAACCTCTATCTCTAATGGATTTTAGAGATCTATACACCGATGTCCTCCGTCCATTCTAGGCGGCTCTAACCCCATCGCTGCAAACCCCCACCTGAGCATCACCAAACCAAACTCGTTGATCGATTGTTCGATCTCTCTATTTCCTTCCCTATCTCTGCAACTTCTTCTAGGGTTAGGTGTGGGAACCAAAAATAATCTTTAGCCCAACAGGATAAGAAGCCCAAAGATTTGGGTTGTTATCGAGAAACCCGAAAATTGCCCACGAAAATTACAAGTACAGAAAGCCCAAGTTTGGGCCCAATGCAGCCCAATTCTAGGCCTAATACGACTCAGCAGAACACACTTTTCTCGGAGGAGTAGTGTTCGGCGCTGACCACCATGCTCAGTTGAGCACACAAGCTTGCAGGAGAGGTGTCTTCAAACAGGAAGTTATAACCACCAACGGGAGGTTACAATTATCTACGAAAGTTGCAGCTACCTAAGATAAGTTACAGTCGTCTGCAAGCAAATGACTCACTCATCTGCCAGCAGTTTACTCGTTTTGCCTCTATAAATAGCCAAACACAAAGCCATCTGGAGGTAACTCTTTCTTGGTTCACAATTTTCTCTTCAAATACAGAGAAATAAATACTTTCCTAAAGTCATTGCTCTAATTTTGGCATCAGAGTCCCCGTGGCAGGCAGCACACTGATGCCAAGATTTAATCTTTATCTTATGCAGATTGCTCCGCGTGATCAGCATGTGCGGTGGAAATTTGCATCCACATATTGGTGCTTTCAATGAAAGATTAAATCAAACTCATTGCAAGCTCTCTTATTTTGATAAAAAAAACTTTCATTCATCCACTTTAAATTTTCTTTTACAAACACTTTTATTTTCAAAGTTCATTTTCAACACAATGGTGAAAACTCAAAAACAACCTAGCAAAAATAATGTTGCACAATCATTTGCCCGTATAGAACCACCTTCACTGCCACAAATTCAGCCGCCACTAGTTGGACAACCACTGGTAGTATATCTTGCACTGTCGGCAAATCATCAAATGAAACCTTCCACCCAACAACTGAGCCCAATGGAGATGAAACAACAAGAAAATCTCACAAGTCAGATTGCCAATTTGACTAAAATATTAGAGGATCAAACTTGGGTGGTAGAGCGATTAGTGAGTATACAGGCAAGGCAGAAAGCCACATTGTCATCTGCCAGTAGACGATGTGCATCAGAGCAGAAGTAGTCATCCACTGATGGGAAATAATCCATCGGGAAGCATTCAATATTAGGGCCACAAGCAAATGTGCACTCTAGGCTTGGGCCTCAAACCCGAGTCTTCTCAAGGTCTGTCTCCCAATCAAGTGTACACTCAAGGCCGGGGTCATAGATGACGCCAAATATTAGTGGTAGGCGTAGAAGACAAAATCCCTATAGATGTGAACAATGAAAAGGATCAAATTTGGATCATTATATTAACTTGTCCTGAAGCTGCCATGTCGCTGAGTGGCGTAGACTGCCCTACCATGCAGCCGATCAGTAAGATGCACTCAGGCCCTTAAGAGCAGTTTATGTAGCACGATTTATCAATTAGCAGTTGAGAAACTCACGAGTCATGGAAAATCCAGATGATGCTCTGCATAGATTGGTGGCATTGGTAAACACTTCACATTTTACAAATGACATTGAAGGGGATCCTCCATCGGCAAAGTTTACCATACCAACCTTTATTCATTTCAAAGGACATTCTGATTCTAAGAGACACTTGAAGCATTTCCTAAGTGTGATGACTCTACAAAAAAATGATGACCCACTTATGTGCAAAATATTTGCTATGATTTTGCAAGGAGTGGCCTAAGATTGGTTCCACACTTTGACCCCTCGGTTGTTCAACAACTTTGGAGAGCTCTCCCTTGTTTTCACAAAGTTGTATTCATCTTATTGAACCATCAAAAACATGTTGGCCACCTCTTCAACATGAAGAAAAAGTCAAATGAATGTCTTCGAGACTTCATCAAAATATTCAAGGCGGAAAGGGCGAGCATTAATGGGCATGATGACCAAATTGCATCCTTAGCTTTCAAGAAGGGTCAACCCACAGATCACCTATTGTATGGCAAATTGACCATGAAACCGGGCAAAATTCTTGCCGAAATCTTCGCCATAGCAGAACGCTATGCATTGTGGGATGACAAAAAAAATAGTGCTAAGGCACCAAATATATCTGAAAAATATAATCAACCTGCACAAACAAATGTAGAATCAGAAGGAGGCTAAAAAGAACAAGGGTGACAAGCATATAACATGCTCCCCAACAAGAGACTCCTCAGCCAGTAGAACATACATAAAGTTCACCATTCCGATCAATCAAACTCTCTAGCTCAGAAGAATATGATGATTGTGGAAACCGACAATTTCACAATGTGGATTGAAGTTGAGGCGTCCTAGCTTTTTTATTTTTAGCTTTTTAGAAAGAAAAAAATGCAATGTACATATAAGAAAAGCTTGATTGTATTTTATCTCTTCAACAAGAGACTCCTCATCCTGTAGAACATACACATAATTCCCCATTCCGGCAAGAAAAACCAACCTTGATTGAAGATACCGCCACCAATGAAAAGAGATCCTGCAAAAAAAATTCGAACAAATATTTACATATACCTCAGTAGAGGATTTGTTACTTTTCTTCTCAGCAGAGAATACACCTTTTTCATTTGAAATAGCGAAATATGAGAATTCGTTCTACATGTCCTTCAACAATAGACATTCAGAAATACAAACATTTTTTTACACCTCAGTAGAGGATGTCACTATCCGTGAGTGGGTAATTCAATGCATAAAAAAATCTTACTCAAGAATACTTAAATCCATTTAAGTTTAGTTAAGTGGTCCATAGACCCCACAAACAAAATGGCTCAATAGAGGATGGCACTCTAAGTGAGTGGGTAATTCAATGCATAAAAACATTTAACTCGGGACTACTTAAATCCGTTTAAGTTTAGTCAAGTGGTCAGTAGACCACACAAGCAAAATGCCTCGGTAGAGGATCACACCTTAATATAGGATGCCACTCTCAGTGAGTGGGTAATTCAATTCATAGAAGCATCTTACTTAGGACCACTTGAATTCGTTTAAGTTTAGTCAAGTGGTAAGTCGACCACACAAGCCCAATGCCTTAGTAGAAGATCACATCTCAGTCGAGGATGTTACTTTTCGTGAGTGGGTAATTCAATAAATCAATCACTGAGCATAAAAGCATCTTACTCGGAACTACTTCAATTTTTTTAAGTTTTGTCAAGTGGTCAGCAGATCACACAATATTTCCATGCAATTTCCATGATAAATAGATTTGAATCCATGATTAATTTCCTCAAGTTATGCTTAAATTCGGACTTAAGCATATTGAAAACTCATGAAAGAGGCCAATCAAGCTTTTGCGCCCATAATGAAAATATTTGTAAGTCAGCAGATCAATAAACATACACAAAGTTTGGGGATCACAAAAGCAAAGAAGACCACTACTTGACATGAAGTCACCATCAATTCCAAAAGAAATGCAAAGTCTCCCTAGTAGAACAACCTTTTTGGATCGATTCTTGAGTAGATCAACAAACAAATTAAGGAGAAGACCTGTACATCTACTTGACAGTTTCAAATGTAGTAAGCTCAGTTCTCATCAGTGAATAGTTGGGGGCACAACTTTATCTCGGATGCTTGTCAAAAACTCATGAAATGTGCGATAGAGTTGAACCAATATGACTTGATCTACCAGCCGATGACTACTTTAATGACTAAAGTTTTAGTAGATTTCATATTAGAATTCATTCCCTCCTCAACCAGGGAAAAAAAGTCAGCCAACAGATCAATGTTGCGTCTTCAACAAAATCTATCTGCCGATGATCGTTGTTCAAGCCTTAGAAAATTTCATAATAGAATTTGCTCCCTCCTCAATCGTGGAAACAAAGTCAGCCAGCAGATCGGTGTCGTGTCCTTCAATAAATGAAGACTCCTCAAATCAGTGTTGCGTCTTTCAATAAATGAAGACTCCTCAACTCAAGTTGAAACTGGGGTAGGTCAACCCAAAGATATGTGACATTTATATCTAAATGAGTCGTCAAATCACAAGGATGCCAGAGCAGGACTTGTTTTATTAACCTGAGGATGATCATCTACTTGGACAAAGTCCAAAAGCCCATGAAATTACTATGTGTGACTCATTCGTTAGATCACCTAATCTTCAACTAAAGCTTCCACACGCAAATTCTTTACTTGTATCAATGTAGATTAATAAGTTAGCAAGATTATGAGCATTGTATTTCTATTTTTGGCGGTGCTCCTCAGTGAAAATACATTTCCTATGCTTTTAAGTAAGAATGAAAAGAAAAACGGCCAGCTCAAAAACAAAGGAGATGAAGGGCATTTGTGGGAACAAAAAATAATCCTTATCCCAACAGGATAAGGAAACCAAAGATTTGGGCTGTTCCCGAAAAGCCAAAAAATTACCTACAAAAATTGCAAGCAGAGATTGCCCGAGTTTGGGCTCGATTCAACTCAGCAGTGGAGTAGTGTTCGACGCTGACCACCATGCTCAACTGAGCATACAAGCTTGCAGAAGAGGTGTCTCCAAACAAGAAGTTACAACCACCAACGGGAGGTTACAACTATCTACGAAAGTTACAACTACCTAAGAGAAGTTACAACCGCCTATAAGCAGATGACTCACTCATCTGCCACGTGTCTCACTCATTCTGCCTCTATAAATAGACAAACACAAAGCCATCTGGAGATAACTATTTCTTGATTCACAATTCTCTCTTCAAATACAGATAAATAAATACTTTCTTAAAGACATTGTTATAAGTTTTGCATCAGAGTCCTCGTGGCAGGCACCACACCGGTGTCAAGATTTAATTTCTATCTTATGCAGATTGTTCCACGTGATTAGCACGTGATCCAGTGGAAATTTGCATCGACAAACCGGTGTCAAGATTTAATCTCCATCTTATGCAGATTGCTCCGCGTGATCAACACGTGATCCGATGAAAAATTGCATGCACAAATTGGCTTTCAATGAGAGCATGAATCAAACTCATTGCACGCTCTCTTCCTTTCATAAATTTTTTTGTTCATTCAATTTTAATTTCATTCACAAACACTTTTTCGAGTTTGTGAAAAAAGAAAATGGGAAAACAGACTCTGATTTGGGATTGGGAACAATGGTGTGGTTGTTTTGGCTATTTTGGAGAGTGATCATAGGGTCACTTTTTTGGTTCCTACAGTACCTTTACAAGAGTATCTATTCAACAGTTTTTTTCCTTGATTTTAAGTTCAAGAATTGAGTTATATTGATTATTAGCATTTAAAACCAGCTTGTCTTTCAAATTTTTATTCAAAATCGTCTCTTCAAATATATAGATACAACTAATTGTGAACTCTTGTATCAAAACGTGGATGGTGGGATTATTTAGTCAATTAAGTGATAATGTATTGATTCTTTACACTGAAGCAATGAAGAAATGGCCACAATACGTTCTCTTACATATTCTTATGGTAGGTTCATTTGTTCATTTAATCCTGAAAAGTTTTGGACAAAGTGAGTTTGTGTAATGGAATCATTAGTATACATTACTTGAACAATAACTGTGGGAGCAAAAAATAATCCTTAGCCCAATAGGATAACGAAGCCCAAAGATTAGGGATGTTCTCGAGAAGCCCAAATATTACCCATGAAAGTTACAAGTAGAGAAAGCCCAAGTTTGGGCCCAATGCAACTTAGCAGAGCATTTCTTTCTCAGTAGAGGAGTAGTGTTCGACGCTGACCACCATGCTCAGCTAAGCACACAAGCTTGCAGGGGAGGCGACTCCAAACAGGAAGTTACAACCGCCAACGGGAGATTACAACTATCTACGAAAGTTACAACTACCTAAGAGAAGTTACAACTGCCTGCAAGTAAATGACTCACTCATTTGCCACGTGTCTCATTAATTTGTAACATGTTTCACTCATCTGCCACGTGTCTCGCTCATTTGCCACCAGTTTACTCATTCTGCTTTTATAAATAGCCAAACACAAAGCCATTTGAAGGTAACTTTTTTCTTGATTCACAATTCTATCTTCAAATACAGAGACTTAAATACTTTCCTAAAAGCATTGTTCTAACTTTTGCATCGGAGTCCCTATGGCAGGCACCACACAAGTGTAAAGAATTAATCTTCATCTTATGCAAATTACTTCGCGTGATCAACACGTGATCCGATGGAAATTTGCATCCACAAATTGATGCTTTCAATGAGAGCTTGAATCAAACTCATTGCATGCTCTCTTCCATTCATAAAAAAAAGTTTTGTTCATTCAATTTGAATATTCCTTCACATACACTTTTTCAACACAATGGTGGGAACTTGAAACCAAACTAGCAAAAAAACATTGAACATTCCTCTGCCTAGACCAGACCACCATCATTACCTTGGGTTCAGCCGCTTCCGACTGGACAACCATCGATAATAGGTCTACCACCGTAGGCTGATCGTCAATTGTAATTTTCTGCCCAACAACCGAGCCCAATGGAAATGAAATAACAAGAAAATATTACAAATCAGGTCACCAATTTGCATTAATGGTGGCATAAATGGGTGTGATGACCAATTGCATCCTTAGCTTTCCAAAAGGGTCTGCTCGCAGATCACCGATTGTATGGCGAATTGTCCATGAAACTGGGAAAAACTCTTGTTGAATCTTCATCATGGCAGAACGCTATGCATTGTGGGATGACAAAAAAATAGTACTAAAGCACCAAATGTACATGAGAAAGATTGTCAACCTGCACTGACGAATGCAGATCAGAATGAGGATAAAAATAGCAAGGGTGACAAGCGTAGAACACACTCCCCAACAAGAGACTCCTCAATCAGTAGAACATACACAGAGTTCACCGTTTTGATCAATAAAACTCACTAGCGCAGAAGAATCTGATGATTGTGGCAACCGACCATTTCACAAAGTGGATTGAAGTTGAGGCATCCTAGTTTTTTCATTTTTAACTGTAAAAAAATGCAATGTACATGTAAGAAAAACTAGATTGTATTTTATCTCTTCAACAAGAGACTCCTCATCCGGTAAAACATACACAGAGTTCCTCGTTACGGTCAAGCAAATTCCTCACTAGAAGAACCAACCTTGACTGAAGAGATCGCCACCAATGAAAGGAGATCCTGTGAAGAAAAGATCCGAACAAATATTTACACATACCTCAGAAGAGATACATTATTTTTCTTCTCAGCAGAGAACACACCTTCTTCAGTTGAAATAGGGAAATACGAGAATTCATTTTATATGTTCTTCAACAGAAGACATTCAAAAATACAAATATTTATGTACACCTCAGTAGAGGATGGCACTCTCCGTGAGTGGGTAATTCAATGCATAAAACATCTTACTCAAGACTACTTAAATCCGTTTATGTTTAGTCAAGTGGTCAGCAGACCACATAAGCAAAATGCCTCAATAGATGATGGCACTCTTAGTGGGTGGGTAATTCAATGCATAAAAGCATCTTACTCGGGACTACTTAAATCCATTTAAGTTAAGTCAAGTGGTCAGCAGACCACACAAGCAAACTGCCTCAATAGAGGATCATACCTCAGTAAAGGATGACACTCTCCGTGAGTGGGTAATTCAATGCATAGAAGCATCTTATCAAGACTACTTAAATCCATTTAAATTTAGTCAAGGGCCAGTAAACCACACAAGCAAAATGCCTCGGTAGAGGATCACACCTCAGTAGATGATGTCACTCTCCGTGAATGGGTAATTCAGTGCATGGAAACATCCTATCGAGACTACTTATATCATTTTAAGTTTAGTCAAGTGGTCAACAAACCACACAAATATAATGCCTCAATAGAGGATGACGTTCTCGGTGAGTGGGTAATTCATTTAATCAATCACTGAGCATAGAAGCAACTTACTTGGGACTACTTAAATTAAGTTATGTCAAGTGGTCAGCAGATCATACAATGTTTTCATGCAATTTTCAAGATAAACAGATTTTAATCTATGATTAATTTCTAAACCCTCAAGTTATGCTTAAGTTCCAACTTAGCATATTGGAAACTCATAAAGGAGGCCAATCAAGCTTTTGCGCCCATAATGAAAATATTTCTAAGTCAGTTTACCAACAAATGTACACAAAGTTTGGGGATCATAAAAGCAAAAAAGACCACTAGTTGACATGAAGTCACCATCAACTCCAAAAGAAATTCAAAGTCTCACTAGTAGAGCAGCAACTTTGGATCGATTCTTGAGTAGATCAGCAGACAAATCCAAGAGAGAACCTATACATCTATTTGGCAGTTTCAAATATAGCAGTTAGCTTAGTTCTCATCAGTAAAGAGTTGGGGGCACAACTTCCTCCCAGATGCTTGTTAAAAACTCATGAAATGGGTGATAGAGTTATCTATTCACTACCAAATCGCATTTCTTGAACCTCGTTGATATTGCTCCTCATAATTTCTTGCTTAGTTAAAAGAAAGAGAGACGATCGATTTATTTTCCATTAATTTTATCAATTATCTGAACCCACTTCAACTAAATCGCTTTCTTGAACCTCATCGGCATTACTCCTCCTAATTGCTTGCTTAGTTAACTGAAACAGAGACGAATACAAATGAAGAAGAAGAATTGAGAGGGACAAATTGAGCGATGGATAAAACAAAAACAAACTTCTTATTATTTCACAAGACCAAGTGATGGCCTCTGGGTGTTGGTAAATTTGCAGAAGATTCAACTCAGGGCGTGTTTGGTTGTATGGATTCCAATTCCAAGGAATTTAGGGGGACCACTTGGGTTTAATACAAATTTAATCAAAATGTGGTGGACTACTTATAATGTTTCTACATTTGGAATAAAGTTGAAAATTAAACTGTCATGAAACATGAAATTTTCAACTCCTTACTTGCTCCCAAAGAATTGGATTCTCAAATTTCCTGGGAGTCAACTCCCTAACTTTGATGACAATTTATAAGTAATTATCTATAAACCACACTATTTTAAACACAAATGGTCCTCCCATCAATCAAGTGGTCCCCCATGGATTTTATGGAATTGGATTTCATTCAACCAAACACACCCTTAGGGTGTGTTTGGTTGGATGGAATCCTATGCCATGGGAATCCATGAGGGGGCCCCTACATTTTAGGCCAAATTGATGTATCACTCCACATCCACTATTTGATTTTGTGATCAATGGTGGGAATGGAAGTCCCATGAACATGAGAATCACATGCCTTAGGGGACCAAGGAGTGAGATTCCCATGTTCATGGGACTTCCATTCCCACCATTGATCACAAAATCAAATGGTGGTCAAATGGTAGATGTGGAGTGATATATCAATTTAGCCTAAAATGCAGAGGTCCCCTAATGAATTCCCATGGCATAAGATTCCATGCAACCAAACACACCCTTAGTTCCTAATTAAGAAACTTTATAAAACACACACTCTCACTTTGGTTCAATGGACTTATTTTTAAGACAAGCCCACTTATTGTGAAAAAAAATGGATATTAGCCTAGCCACAAGTTGATTGTTTCCATCCATTGGACCAGACTATTCATATGAGATAGGATTTTTGTGTTTTTATTTTCGGTAAAAGTTATAGGTTGTAGATAAAATGAAAATCAAAACTTTGTGGGACACTTTTAAGTTATGTATGGTAAAACAAGGAAAATTATAAGGGTGTATGTTCTATGCCTGATTTAGACATAAATATCTGACAATTTAAAAAATATGGTGGTTATTGTTTGACTGATATGTTTGGTGACATGTTTGATTTAGACATTCCCTTAGACTTTCATAGACATTAATAAACATTTGAACAACCTATGAAACAATGATATACTTGAGTTAAAGGTTGTAACTAGAGCCTAGACAAACACTATCTAGTCCTTATTAAAAAGACATTAGGGTATTTCCCATGCTTTCAACACTCAAATTGTTTGATCGGAGGAGGATTTTCAACTTAGGCCAAGGGTAATTCAGTCTTATGCGAACATATATTTCAGCCAAACACCCTCCCACCCCCCCTCTAATTGATCCATACGATCTTTATGTTTGGGTAAATCTCAACCATCTTTTATCTCTAACCTAAAACGCCATTCTGATTTGTTATATAGATTCATTCTAATCAGAGGTTCCTCTTAATCAAAGGTTAGACGCCTAACTCAAACAAGCACCTCCTTAGTATATGTGTTAATGTGTGTGGCACTAAGAGATTATTCTTCATTATAATCTTGAACATAATAAAGAAAAAAAAAACTTAAACATGGGTATCTCATGCAAAAGGTTGTAACTTAGCTCTCACAAAATTTACAAAGTTGTAAGAAACCCAAGGGTGATTGATTTTAATATAAACATACTAAGCACAATCTAATGCCTTTATTAACTACAAATTATCTTTTATTCGTAAGTTCCTCTAATGTACATTGCAACTATTGTCTACTTTGAACCTAGTATCCTATGCCTTTATGGTTGATGCACTGCTAATCTCATGGGCCCTAGGTGTATCAAGCACTTTCTTGTGCTGAAGGAGCCACCGGAGCATCCTTGGGTATCATTGTTGTCACTTTTTGATTTGTTTTTAGTCCGACATTCTCGTGGAACCTTCATCCATTGTAATTCTCCCTTAGGTAATTGTATTTACAACAAAAAAAAATCATTTCTAAGGTCGTAATGTATATTTAAAGGGATTAAATTTCAATATTAAATCTACCGAAATTCCATTATCTGGGTATAAGACTATCATAGGTGTGACATGTAGGACATAAACTAGGAGATACCATACACCGCATGCAGAGATTGAGAATATGAAGTAAAGCTCTTTACAACAAAGAAAATGTCGTCCAAACATAGTAAAACATATTGTAATTATCATAATTTAAAAGTGAAACCTCGTTGCACCCAATCAAAAGGCTATCGATTGTATATTTTAAACTACTGGTAAAAAAGAGTAATTTTATGATTCTCGTAATGTACCCTAGTTAAAAAAACCTTGACATCCATATCTTTTCTAAACCCCCACCCTATTTTTCATATATTACAACAATCAAATTGAATGAATCTTTAATCTCAAGCTTCCAATTAGGGATATATATATATATATATATATATATATATATATATATATATATATATATATATATATATATATATATATATTTTACTTCTTAATCATGAAGTGACTATGGGGATGGAGGTATTTTGGAGTAATATGGAAATGCTCGGGTTACACGAATTGGAGTGTCTTATGGGATTAGGTAATTTTAAGAGAAATAAGGGGCACAATGTGAAAATGTTGAATTTGCAACATTAGTAACAACGTCAAGGAAAACTCTAGATCCAATTACAAATTGTCAATTCTAGATGGTTCTACACATGTAAACATGCAGGACACTTCTTGATATTTCAGTTATTATGTTTCTTTGATGACCAATGGTCAAACTACACATGGCACAGTTCTCACCATTCAATTTACCTTTTTGGCCTATAAATAGGTAAACCACACCATGTTAATACAATTAACTCTTATTGAGTTTCTTTTAAGCAATCACATGAGAGAGGTGAAATTTGGTTTTCTTTTTTATACTTTCTGCATTTTTCTCAACAAATATGTTCTTTGTTAACAGGGGGTATTCAATTCGGAATTTAAATGGACTCTGAAAGATTTTAAATCTCGTGGATTTTAAAAGGTTTCTAAGGATTTTACAAAATCCACTGGATTTTGATGAATTTTAAATGATTGAATTTTGTAGATTTTATAAAGGTTTGTTATGGATTTCTATGGATTCTTATAAATATGTTATTAGTCATAGGAAACAATGAAAGAACATCACCTACATTGTTATCTATGCCAACACAAATCATTAAACATCTCTCAAAACATCATTTAAATAATTGTTTGTATGCTACGAGAATTTTACTTTAAATTAAAAAAAAATCCAAATACATTGAAGATGGTCCAAAAATAATAAAAATAACTATTTTAGTTCAAATTGTTATCCCCACCAACCGCCACCTTTCCTCCTCCTCCCTTCTCCTTTTTCTTCAATCACCGCCACCACGACGCTACCGCGGCCTCTTCTTCTTTTTTCCCTCGCAGAGGTTCTGGCAAGTGGGGAACCTCTACTCGCAGGAACCTCCACAAGGGCGAAGGATAAAAATACATGGGAGAAGAATAGAGGAGAAAAAAATAGAAGAAGAAAAAAAAAACAGAGAGAAAAGAAGAAGAAGAAAATCATAAGGAAAAATAGGAGAAAACAAAAAACAAAGATGAAGAGAAGAGAGGACAAGAATAAGAAAAAATAAGAGGAAGAGAATGAGAAGAAGAATAATAATAACAAAAAAGGAGAAGAAGAAGAATAATAACAAAAAAAAGAACAAGAACAAAGGAGAAGAGGAAATGCGGGTGGTAGTACAGCCAATGGTGGTAGAGCATGGTGGTGTGGCTGGAAGTTGTGGGGCAAGATGGTATTGCTCCTGTGAAGAGAGAAGAAGGCGAATAAGGGAAGGTGGTGGTGTTCTTCAGCAGATCCCCAAAAAAGTGGAGTGTTGGTGTCCTTTAGCGAAAATGGTGGTGTTATTTAACAATGGCAAATACAAATCCGTTGAAATATGAGGGAGAATGTTGAATTTGGAATGACTCTTGTTATATATACTTTTCACTCACAAATCCTTCAAAATCAACTACTTTAACAAATCCATTAAAATCTACTACTTCTTGAATACCCTCTAGATTTTAAAACAACCCTTTAAAATCTGTATTTGAATACCCCTAGATTTACATGTATTATTTTAAATCCTTAATTGAATACCCCTGGATTTTAATGGATTTTAAAATCTTTCACAATCCATTAAAATTTGTAAGTTTATTTCTACTATTCTTAAAATTCCTAATAAACATGAATATGATTTTATTGTTCCCATTTCTTTTGACATACTAATCTCATTTTTGCATGGTTTATGGGCTTGGATTCATTTTCCATTTTCATGTGAAACTGACCAAGTGTTCCAATTGGGGCTTTAAATTTTGGATAAATCTATCAAATTCTAAAAGTTGTGGAATTTTAAGTATTATTGATTACATTTGTTTAGAGATAATGAGATCTTTGGAATGGTTGAAATTGATTAGCTCAGTAAGGGTTAGTCATCAATCATGTTTTCAATGTTCTTTACTTTTTATTAGACCAAATTTTAGAAATTTATTATACAACATTTCGAATTAAGATCTTATCAATTTAAAAACTAGTTTAGATTTTGCATTTTTATGATCTTATAGTCAATAGTAAGATGTTACACATTTACCATCTCCATGGATTCCGAATACCAAAAATACATTGATCAAGAGTATTTACATGGTGGGTGGGAAGGGATATTGTTTGATAAGAATCTTCAAAATAATTACATAATTTTTTTTTAAACTAAACTTGGAAGGGGGATTCTAATAGAAGTCTTAGAAAACAAGTAAACTGAATATTTAACTACTGCCATTTTATGTAATTAAGTATGGACTTCCTTTTAGGGGCCAAGCTTGTTTTCCATCTTCTTGTGCTCCCACGATATCTTCCACATCCAGTTTGGGAGTTAAAACCCGCAGCCAACTTTGGGTGGCTATTCTCATTGCTCCTTCCTAGGCTTCACTCGTGATGCCCTAGCGAAAGGCAGACTGGCGGAGCCGAGCTTCGATATGCAGCTCTGTGGTCCTTGGGATCTAGCTTTGCATCACCCCAAGCATCCCCTTTTTGAGGGATCACCTCAGTGGTCAACTTTTGGTACCTTTTCTCTCACCTTCGCATTCTCATCCGTAAGGCAGATAGGCGGAGCAAAGCCTTGACATGCGTTCCAGCGGATCTTCTTTCACAACTTGCTTTGTACCTAGATTAGATACTCGTATTGTGTAAATTTTGTATTGGCCATGGTCAAGCTTTGTAACAACTTTTTGATGACCAATAAAGTTTTTGTTTCTGAATTTTCTTTTCTTGTATGCTTTGAATGATTGTGAATCAAATTGGCTTGTGCGAATAAATTTTTTGAACTATAAAAAAATAAGACAGCTTTAACTCTGAGCAGGGACTTAGGTTGACATGTTTCTGTAGGAGATGCATGTGGTCACGAGCCTGTGCAGTTCCCTTGGTAATAGCCTGATTCGCCAATGATGGCGAAGTCACTAAAGAGTTATCTTTGCGTAGGCTGGTTGTGTCTTGTGGGTTGCCCGCTTTCTTAGTAGGCACTAGCTTGTCGAGGTTATGTAGAGAACTATAGTGGTAGTGGATAGTCTTTTTAGGACTCTGACACATAGCTTAGTTGAGTATTGTTTGTCAGGGCGTCTCCATGGTCCATCTTTATCGGAATGATTGAGTGCGTTAAGTAGTCCTTGGACTGGCCTCATTAGCATGTGTGTTGCCTTAGTTCCTGAAAAGGACTAAGCTATCTTTGAAGTGGTGAGCTATCCGTGGACTAGACTTGCCCGTTTGCAGTGAACTATCCAGGGGCTGGGTTCAGCCTATACTGTAGTTCCTCGCGTGTGAGGCAGACTAGGTCACTTATGTGTCAAGTCATCGTCATCCTGAAAAGAACTAGGCTTGGCCGCCGTGTGCCATTGAAGTCCCTGTATTCAGATATGGTTCCATAGAGAGCGTTGAGCCGTCTGGAGGCGGGCCTGGCCCGCTTGAAGTGGAGTGTCCATGGATTGTGTCTGATCTGCACTAGAGTTTCTCGATTCTGAGGTGGACTAGGTCACTTATGCATCAAGCCATCATCGTCCTCAAAAGGATTAGGCTTGGCCTCGACTAGGCTATCTCTAGAGTGGTGAGCTATCTGTGGACTAGACTCGCCCATTTGTGGTGAACTATCCAGGGACTAGGTTCAGCCTGTACTGTAGTTTCTTGGTTCTGAGGTGGACTAGGTAACATATGCGTCAACCCATCGTCGTCTTGAAAAAAACTAGGCTTGGCCGCCTGTGCGTCATTGTGGTCTCCGTATTTAGATCCGGTTCCATAGAGAACATTGATCCGTCTGGAGATGGGACTGGCCCACTTGAGGTGGAGTGTCCATGGATTAGGTCTGATCCGCACTGAAGTTCCTCGATTATTCAAATCAGGTTTCATATAGAGCGGTGAGCAGTCCGGAGATTAGACTCACCCTCTTGCTGTGGACTAGGTATGGTCTGCATTGGAGTTCCTTGGCTTTGAGGCAGACTAGGTCACTTATGCCTCGTCGTCTTGAAAAGAACTAGGCTTGGCCGCCTGTGCACCATTGTGGCCCCCGTATTCAAATCAGGTTCTATAGAAATCGGTGAGCAGTCCGAATACTGAACTCATCTGCATGAGGTGGATTGTCCATGGATTGGGTCTAGTCCGCACTGGAGTTATTTGGCTTTGACGCAGACTAGGTCACTTATGCGTCAAGCCATTATCGTCCTAAAAAGGACTAGGATGGGATGTTAGTGCGCCATTGTGGTCTCCGTATTCATATCAGGTTTCATAGCGAGTAGTGAGTAGTTTGGAGACTGGACTCACCCGTTTGTTGTTGACTGTCCATGGATTGGGTCTGTTTCGCACTAGAGTTCCTTGGATCTTAGGCTGAATGGATCAACAATGCGTCAAGACATTGTCATCCTAAAAAGGACTAGGCTTGGCTGCCCATGTGCCGTTGTGGTCCTCGTACTCATCCTAAAGGGAGCGGCGAGTCGTCCAGAGACGTGACATGCTCGCTTGCAGTGGACTATCCATAGACTATGTCCGTTCAACATTTGTGCCATTGTGGTTCTGAGGAGGACTAAGCTATCTCTGGAGCAGTGAGTCGTACATGGACGAGACTTATTTGCTTGAAGTGACCATCCATGGACTAGGTTCTGTCTGCTTTGGTGCCATCGTGGTCCGAAAGTCGAACTAGGACTGTTTCTGGGTATGGAGTCATATGAAGCGTGAATCTTTAAAGAGAGTACATTTACTTATAATACTTCTTCAAGTGTTTTTCATTCCACGCCCTTTTCAGATGCTCACCATCCAGGTTATCTAGCCAGTAGGTTCCTAGCCTTATGATCGTAGTCACTTTGTAAGGACCTTCCTAGTTTAGGCTTAGCTTGCCTTCTTTTGGGTCTTTAGTGATTGACTGGGTTTTCCTTAGTACCCAAATGCTGACTTTGAATTCTATAGGTTTGACCCTCTTGTTATAGTGTTGGGCCATCCTCTGTTGGTAGGCAGCAATCCTGATGGAAGTTCCATCTATTCGCTATTCGAGTAAGTCTAAGCTGACTCTCAGAGCTTCAATCCATCCTGAACTCCTTCGTTTTGAATGTAGGTATTGCTAGTTCTACTAAACCATAGGCCAGTGCTAGTGGAGTCTTTCCAGTTGGAGTTCTCTTTGTGGTATTGTATGCCTAGAGGGTGCATGAAAGTTCAGAGACCTAGAGCCCCTTGGTCGCATCTAGTTTCCTCTTGTAGCTTTCAGGATAGTTTGGTTGGTGACTTATGTTAGTTTGTTGGTTTGGTGGTGACCCGACGCGGAAAAGTGATGGCCGATGCCCAGTTTGATGCAAAGTTACTTGATTTTTCCACACTCGAACTGGGTCTCATTGTCGCTAATAAGAATTTTCAGTATTCTGAACTTGCAGACGATAGACTTCCATAGAAAGTTTTTAATTTGATTCTCTTCTATCTTAAAGAGAGGCTCCACTTCCACTCATTTGGCAAAGTAGTTGACTACTACCAGGAGGAATTTTCATTTTTAGGAAGTGGGGAATGGACCGACGATGTCCATCCCTCACTAGGAAAAAAGCCAAGAGCTGGTCATTGGAACAAGGTTCCGTACAGGCGTATATGTGTACGGGGCGTACCTCTGACACTTATAGTACTTGCGCACCAAATCTTTGGCCTCTTACTACATTTTCGGCCAATAATACCCTAGTGTGAGGGCTTTATGAGCCAGTGTATTTCCACTAGGGTGATTCCCGTAGACTCCTTCATGGATTTGAATGAGGACTTGGTTTGCCTCATTGAGGGCCAAACATCTTAGTAGAGGGCCAGTCGATGATCTCCTATACAACCTATCACTGAGGAGAGTGTACCGTACCGCTCTATTTTTCAGCTTGTGGGTCTCTAACATATCCGCTGGGAGGGTTCTATATTTTATGTAGCTGATCAGGGGGCTCATCAAGCTGGTCTCCACATCAGCAAAAAGATTTTTGTGGAGGCATTCTTCTTCTAGGGTTGACTTTTCCTGGAACTCTATGAGTGAGTTGGACTTGTTCTATGCAGAAGAGGTCTTTCCAGCCAGGTCGTCGGCTTCCTTGTTGTCTACACTTAAGCACCGGTGGAGTAGTGTCTTCTTGAACCACCTTTTGGCATTGATTTCTTTTTTGCAGTAATCTAGCATTTGTGGTTATTTGACATCGAATTCACCCTTCACCAGATTGACCACTAGTTGAGAATCGCTGAATGTCGTGAGTTCTTTTACTTCGATTCACCTGGCTAGCTTTAGCCCGACTATGAGGGTTTCATACTCCACTTCGTTGTTTGAAGCGTGAAAACCAAATTTGATAGTTTTCTTAGTGTGAACCCTTCCGGAGTGTATAAGATCCATCCATGTGGGGGTAGTTCGTGGTTCTCGCATCCTTGCTAGTCTTTCAGTCCCGGTTCTCCTGTTCTAATGAACTCAGTGATGAAGTCTGCCTCTGTTTGTGCCTTGATGGTTATCCTTGGGGTGTAATGGATGTCAAGATGTCCTAGCTCCACTAACCATTTTACCATTCTCCCTGATAGCTCTAGCTTGTGCATAACCAATTGAAGTGGGTACTCGGTCAGGACCATTATCGAGTGAGCCTGGAAGTATGGTCTTAGCTTTCTTGAGAAAATCACCAATGCTAAGGACAATTTTTCTAGTTTAGGATAGTTAGCCTCGGCCCCATTGAACGTCTTGCTAATGTAGTAGATGAGTTTCTATTTCCTTTTTCTCTTTCCGTACCAAAATTGAGCTAACAACATGCTATGAAACTAAAAGGTATAGATAGAACGCCTCACCTAAAGTAATTTTTAGAGCAGCTTCATGTTTTCCATATACACCTCCAAATCTTGGAAGACATGTTCACATTGTTTTCCCTATTGGAATTCTTTGTTCCCTTTTAGGATTTTAAAGAAGAAGAAGCACTTGTCTAAAAACTTAGAGATGAGTCTGTTTATGTCTACCACCCTTCCAGTCATGTTATGAACTTTTCTGATGTTTGTACGAAGTCTCATGTTGAAAAGAACCTGAATCTGCTTTGGATCAGTCTTTATCCCTCTTTTGTTGACTATGACCCAACAATTTCCATGACTGCACCCCAAAAGTGCATTTTTGCGAGTTGAGCTTCATTCGATATTTACTGAGTTGAGAGAACGCTCATTTGAGGTTCGCCATGTGGTCTGAACTATGGAGGCTCTTTACCATCTTGTCGTCGATGTAAACTTCCAAGGTTTTTTCGATTTGTCCTTTGAACTTTCGGTTCACCAGGAGCTGGTATGTTTCCCTTGCATTCTTCAGTCAGCAGTATGTGCTTCTGTCCGTTATGAAGGAAGTTTTCTCCTGATGTGGCGGGTGCATACTGATTTGATTGTATCTTGAGTACGCATCCATGAAGCTGAGTAGGTTGTGCCCGGATATTGCATCCACGATCTGGTCTATCCAAGGCAGTAGAAAAATGTTTTTTGGGAAGGCTTTATTAAGGTCAGTGTAGTCCATGTAGACCTTCCACTTCCAGTTCTTCTTTTTCACCAAGACCGTGTTCGCCAACCATTTCGGGTAGTGCGACTTCCTTATCATGCCAGTATTTAAAAGTCTTTGCATTTTTTTATTGATCGGTCGGTTGCACTAGAGTGCCACTGGCCTTCTTTTCTGTCGGATTGGCTTCAAGTCAGGATTGACTGCCAGTATGTGTGTGATTATTGTGGGATCAATCCCCACCATGTCTTTCATTGTCCAGGCAAAACGTCTTGATTTTCTTTTAGAAGCTAGCCAGTTGATTTGCCAGTGCTATGTCAAGATTAGAGCCTATCTGGATTTCATCTTGAAAAGTTATTTTAATTTATTCTTCGGTAAATCAATTATATAATATTCCATTTTTGAAGAATGGCCACTATTTTAATTACATCTTCTATTAAAAATATCATATAATGTCAGTATTTTTGCCCTTTGGAGGGACTCAAGGGTTGTGGGATCTAAATGCAACCGCTCTACAAAAATATTTGTAATTTCATGGCAGTAATTCTTAGTTCAGCCACCTCCTGAGGAGAGTAGGGTTTTGTGAGAGACGAAAGCATGTTTTTAGTCTGCGTTAAAAAGATGTTTTGATTCTCGTTATTGAAAAAAATAGAAGTTAAAATAACCAAATGGCGGCAGGCTTCCCAAAGTGCTTCTTTGGGTGTATCACTTCCATTCGTGCATATTTCGAGAGCAAGTATCTTTAGTGTTTCCCCAAAGGACTTAATAGAATAATTAATCTTTCTAATTGGCTAGTACAATGGAATTATAGGAAAACCTTTTCTTGGCTGTCGATCTTCTCTCCTTGGACACGATCCCCTAATCCTCTTGACTTTTAACTCAAGACACAACTTGATTGGGAGCGCCAGTGTAGCTATATGTTGTGTATCATCAACAATACCCAACGAAGGCGGTAAGATGATGTCTTTAGAAGTTATGTGTCTAGGACCCTTGACACACATAGATGCGTCAAAAATATCACTATCACTGCCGAAAAAAAATTTCAAGACAATTTGTTGCAAATTCGTTAAAAGTTTTGCTACCTATTCTTTAACACCGACTATTCTACTAAAGTCATAGAAGATGCAGTGTGCTGCTATTACAATTACGTGAGTAATACATATTCCCTCTACTTCGCTAAGCAAAGTCTTTCGTAGCGAAATGGCGATCGTCTCAGCTTGACCTTCCCAAAGCGGACACAGTGGTGGCGAACTTAACGGAGTCAGTTATAGTGATCTTGCAACTGAGAAAAAAATATGCTAGACGCGCTCAATTAGGTGAAAATTTTAAATTAGATCGTGCTACTTTGAAATCTGATGGCGTTTTCCGTAGTAGTCTGAGGGGTTGGTTCACTTTTGGGCATGCTTTGTTTGCTTTGTTCTTCTTTTTCGAACACATTTGGCATGGTGCTAGAACCTTGTTCGGAATTGTTTTTGCGGGGATTGATCCAGATTTGAATGCTCAATTAGAATTTGAAGCATTCCAAAAAACTTGGGGATCCAACTACAAGGAGATAATTAATCTAATAAACGTTGATATGATATGTTCTATTAGATTTTTTACTTATTTCACTTCTTACATAGATTACCAAATAAATTTTGCTGGATTTAAAACTCCCTTTTCTTTGACTCTTGTCTTGTCTTTATCTGGGAGATGCTCCCAAATGAACAGGTGTGGAAGCTATAATTTTAAACCACGATTGAATTTATGGAAGCATTGGTTTATACATTCCTCTTAGTCTCGACTCTAGGAATCATTTTTTCGTTATCTTTTTTCGAGAACCGTCTAAGGTTCCGACTAAAAATGAATTTTGATTATCTCAATTATAGTTAAAGTATAATGTTACTTTATAAATACTAATGAACTAATGCATTAAAGTCAAGTAATGAGCCGCCCGTGTTGGGCGGCTCATTACTTGACTTCAATTAGTCCCCATGTTTTTCAAATAGATCTCTTCGTTGTTGAGAGGGTGGCCCAAAAGCGGTATATAAGGCATACCCGGTAAAACTTACAAGTAAACCAGATATAAAGATGGCGACTAGGGTTGCTATTTCCATTATTATAAAATTTCAAGACCACAATGCATCTATGATAAAATCGGTTATTTACAACGGTGTGATTTACAAAGTCAACAAAATTCAATCAATGCAATAGGATTTATTCGAGATCTGGCCCAAAACAAAGACAGACTGGTTTAGGAAGTTTATTGAAACCGTTGAATTCGGAACATGGTAAAGTAGTGCCCGGATGGGGAACTACCTCGTTCATGGGTGTTGCAATGGCTCTCTTCACGGTATTCCTATCTATTATTTTGGATATTTATTCTGTTTTACTGGATGGAATTTCAAAGAATTGGGTTCATAGGAATTGCGAAGTACTGTCTTTTCAATCCAAAGTGAATCACTTAGACTAGGATTTTTAGGCCATTCTGTCAGTTTGACTGTGAAATTCCTTTGTTTCGGTATTTCCGGAATATGAGTGTGTGACTTGTTATAATTGATCCTATTGATAGTACAGAGAATGGGTCTGTCATGTTGAGAGAGACGAGTTTTGCCTCGTCGGATATTCATTCTAGTATTTGGAGCACGGAAATGATGAGATTCCATTGATACGGAGCCAATTCCAATAGACGTATTGAACGTTCGCATTGTACTGCATCCAACAGGAATTGAACCTACGAATTTGCCAGATATGAGTTGGGTGCTTTAACCATTAAGCCATGGATGCGTAATGGGGATTAGCATATATTTCAAGTATCTATCCTAACTCTAAAGAAAAATCGTTATATATTCTATATAATAATAAATATAATAATAATAAATATTTCCAAGTCAATTCTACATAATAATAATAACATATTTCCAATATTAATTAAATACATATATAAATATAAAGTCAAATTTTAAAACGACGTCTATATAAATCCTGGATTTTTGAGTTTAAGGAGGTATTGAGAGAGATCAAGAATTCTCACTATTTCTGAAATTCGTGGACCAAATTGGATTCAATGGGATCTTTCATTCACGTTTTTTTCGACTAAGAACGTTTGACCCACGAATTGGAAGTATCCTAATTTCACGCGGTTCGCAGGGTTCAACAAGCAATCGATCTTTCACGATCAAAGGTGTAGTACTGCTTGTAGTAGTGGTCCTTCTACATCGTCTTAACAATCGAAATCTGGTCGAAAGAAAAAATATCTATTTAAGGGGGCTTCTTCTTATACCCGTAAACTCCATTGGACCCAGAAATGATGGCGTTAATTTACCTACTAAAATATCACCCGTTTCTACCCAAGAGCCTAGCATCACAATTCCATTTCTATCTAAATTGCGAAGTAAATGGGCTTCTAAATGCGATATTTCGTTAGTGATTCTTTCAGGGCCTTGACTTGTCACATGAGTCTGAATTTCATATTTTCGTATATGTAAAGAAGTATAAATATCTCAATATACCAGACGTTCGCTAATGAGTACCGCATCTTCAAAATTGTAGCTCTCCCAGGGCATATAAGCTATTAATACGTTTTTTTCTAAAGCGAGTTCGCCACCAATTGTAGCAGCACCATTCGCTAAAATTTTTCCTTTTTAATGCGTTTACCCCGCGGAACCCGGGGTTTTTTATGCATACAAGTATTTTTGTTCGAACGTTGATACATAACCAATGGGATACTTAGAGTGTCTCCATTACCTGATAAAATAATCTTGTCAGTAGCAGTATAAATGATCTTTCCCTAGTATTCGGCTACACCGTACACCCCCGAATCCAAAGCCACTTGGCGTTCCAGCTCAGTTCCAACAATGCACTTCTCGGATCGAGAATGCGAAACTACTTGATGTTGCATATTGGAACTCATTAAAGCCCAATTTGCATCATTGTGCTCGATAAAAGGAATGAGGGAAGCTCCAATAGAACAATATTGGAAGGGAAAAATGCTTCGAAGTTGAATCCGTTCCCATGCAATAGTCAGGAATTCTTGACGATAGCGAGCTGGAACAACCTGTTCTTCCTGAAAACCATGATTTAATGCCAAAGAATTTCTGGCAATTACCCTGTAGTATTCATCTATGCTTGGTGATAAATAAACCACCCGTACCCCCTTTGAGCTTTCAGAAATTTCATAAAATGGTCTTTCTAAAAACCCCCAATGACCAATCCTCGCATGAACTGCTAAAGATCCAATGAGTCCAACATTGATTGCTTCAGATGTGTCAATTGGTAAAATACACCCATAGTGACTAGGATGGATATCGCATATCCGAAAACTCGCAGTTCTCCCTGTCAACCCCGCAGGACCCAAATAACTTGATTTTCGCCCATGAACTACTTGTGTCATTGGATTTGTTTGATCCATAACTTGAGAAAAGGGGTGTAGGCCGAAAAAGGATTCATAAGTGGTTGTTAATGGAGTTGAAGTTACCAAATTATGAGGAGTCAGTATCCATTTTTGCCTAATCGCTCCATCTATAGTTCCCCATTTTCTAAATGAATCGTAGCCAATCCGAATTGATCTTGTAAAAGATCCGTTACATAACGAATACGTTTATTTTTCAGGTGATTCAGATCATCAAGTGTACCCATTCCAAATTTCAATCCGATCAAGTGATCCACAGCTGCCAATACATCCCGCGGTAACAAAAATGTAATGTGCTGAGGTAGATCAAGATTAAGTCTTCGATTCATATTTCGTCGCCCAATCTTTCCTATTTCGCATCCTTGTTGAAAAAATTTCTTTTGTAATTCCTTACATAAGGACTCAGAAAATACTGGATCCCCCCCCCCCCCCCCCCCACACACACAAGCAAATTGTTGATAAAACTCCAACATGGCATTTTCTTTTGACCCAAATTTTTCTTTATCTATCGTCCATGTATGATCCATACTAGATCTGACCAACTGCCCATCCTACCTCCTCTACGTTCTTGACAGGCCATCTTTGTCTCAGTAGAGTCTTTCAGTGGCATGTTTCGATCCTTTTTCCCATTACTTAGAAAAAGTGAGCCACCGGTTCAGGTACAAGATACTATCATTATCGCTTGGACAATTAGACATCCAACCCGTAATCGCAATGACCCAATTGCAAGAGCGGAGCTCTACCAACTGAACTATATCCCCCCGAGCCAAGTGGAGCATGCATGATGGAGTCAGATTTTTCTTCTATTCTTTTCCCTGGCGCAGCTGGGCCATCTTGGACTTGAACCAGAGACCTCGCCCGTGAAGTAAATCTTCGCACCTACGATCAACCAATTGGGAGAGAATCAATAGACTCTTTTTCGATAGTGATTCATTCTTCCTGAACGCAGCATACAACTCTCCATTGTACTGCGCTCTCCAAGTGTTCTTGTTCTCTCATTTTTCTTTGTCATGGCAAGCCTTTGTGAAATAACTCCGATGGGAAGAAAAAAGAAGGCGTTAAGAGACCTTCCTTGCCCAACCCTAGACACTCTAGGATCCTTTTTCAAACCTGTTCCCATTTCGAGTCAAGAGATAGATAAATAGACACATCCCATTGCATTGATCGGGGGCGTTTGTAGTGATTGAGGGGGTCGAAGACTAAGAAGCGAGTTATTTATACCAAGCATTCTTTTTATGGCTAGATCCAATCTTCTGGTCCCTGCGGAAAGGAAAAAGAATTTCACATTCTTCCTTTCAGGAAGGGAAGATTGGGAAAATCCTATTGATTTCAACTTTCTCCAGACCTCCTCAAAAACATTAAATATAGGCTCGAATGGTACGATCCCTTCGTCACCCCTTTCATTCTGGGGTGATCTCGTAGTTCTTGGTCTATGAAGATGCGTTGTTAGGTGCTTCATTTTATTTTTCCCATTGAGGCCAAACCTAAACCCGTGCTCAAGAGATAGTTGTCCATACACTGATAAGGGATGTATAGATTCTCGAGAAGATAGGAGCCGTGGTGGTCCCCCCCCCCCCCGACCGCTCGGATCCCGCGAGTAATTAGAAAGTTGGATCTCATTTGAATCGCCCCATCTATCCTCCTGAGGAGAAGTTTGGTTTCAAACTCTGGTTCGAACAGGAGGAGTACGCCATGCTAATGTGCCTTGGATGATCCACATCTCCGGGTCAGGCACTGATGAGTACATTAAACTATCCATGTGGCTGAGAGCCCTCATAGCCCAAGCACAACGACACAATTATTAGGGGCGCGCTCTACCACTGAGCTAATAACCCTTGGGAAACTTATTATCGTCTTCCCCACGGACGACTCCAAACTGATGCGTCATGATTTGTTTTCACTGATCCCGAAAAAATAACAGCAGTTAGGACCGGGACCACCGTTGTGGTGGTCGAAGGCACTCCGATGCTTAAGTCAGATACCAGTTTGAGAAATAGTGAAGACTAAATGTAAAATTGTAGTGTGCATACTCGCATATATGTGTGCATTGTTTTTACATTTCTTCCTTGTTTCACCGATTCTTATAGCGATTTTTCCCTACCCAACTGTCCCTGCGATCGAGGGCATAATGGAGGGAAGAGATCTCGCATAAGATCTTACTTGTTGCATGACTGAGTACTTCGACACTTGACTCTGTTTAGGATCCAATGCTTGAATGGGCTAGAGTTGATTTCGTGCGATTGGATCTCAGGCATGTGACAACTCTAGATTCACTGTTCGGGCCTTATTGTTCTGAACCCAACCCTAAGACCCATGCCTTTGGGGCTGTTCTGGCCTAAGCGCCTGACTTACGGGTTGAACAACAGTCTTGCGCATGGGTGCTCGGGATTGTACTAAAGCCTTTTACGTGCTAGGGTTAGTTCATACCACGTGTATGGCTATGATTGAGTAACTGTTTGATGTCTCATCAACTACTATAGTCAAACCACACAAAACCAATACTATCTTCACACACATTCTAATAATAATTAGAATTCTTCAGTTAATTATAAAACTTTTGTAAAAACTTATGAACTTGAAATGGTTGTATAGTTCCCATTATTAGATTCTTCACTTTCTACAATAATAATAATAATAATAACAACAAAAACAATAATAATAATAATTATATTATTATTATTATTATTATTATTATTATTATTATTATTATTATTATTATTATTATTATTATTATTATTGGTGATACATCAAAATAGACTAATCATCACGGCCGAACACGTGGCATAGAGACCCATCTAGAGGATACAACGGTTGATCTATTGGGCAAGCTCATAAAGTCCACGAAGAATGAGGCCAATTACAGAGGCCTATACTAGGCCCACCATTGAGGAGAAATAAACAAGGCCCGAATCCAGGCCTAGATGAATCAGAGGCTGAGTCCAGTCTCGTTACGAGTTCTCTCATAAAGAAGAGAAACGTTGCACCAAGAAAGAGCTGTGGAGATTGTTACAAGAAACATCTTCATTAAGGAAGAGATTGTTACAATAAACATCTCCTTCCGTTGCGCCTCACATGCTTAAGTCACGCAGAGAGTTAACCACGGCCATTATAAAAGGTAAAGAGAACATTCAACAAAGATATGCAACTTTAACTGAGTTTTGTCCAGATTTACACAGAGTTACTGACTTAAGCACAGAGTCCTTTGGCCACCAAAAAGGTGGTCCTTGGCAATCTAACAATTGTTTTGTAGGTCAAACTCACATGATGACGATTTTTTAACGTATCAGTTTGGCGTTGTCCATGGGGAACGACGAGTTTTCTTTTTCTGAAAACAGAACACCAAGTGACAAAACTCACCAAAACCTGACAAAAGGTCAACTAGCTACTAGAAAAAAATGCAGCCCGCGAATCATGACAACTCCGCCGCTAGGCTAATAGCTAAAGAAGGAGAAATACCCGAATCACTGAACCACCAACATCCGAGAATGCTAATCTACAACACGTAGTTGTCCAGACAACCCAAGTATCCGACGACGCTGCCACAGACCCTCGAGTGGATTTGCTCATAACCCAGATGGAACACGTAACAAAGATGTTGGAAAAGATCACACATGAGCACACTCAACTAGCTAATCCAGTTCAGGCACAACCAAAACAAAACTCCGCCAATCAAACTAAAGGGAAATCCCAGTAGAACCCCAGCAAGGAAACTTTGAAAGCAGCGAGCTCCCTCGAGGCAAGAATCCACTATATGAAGGAACGCTTACCAAAATCTCGTTTAGAATAAGGGTCACGAATCCTAACGTACTATATGGGTTGGCAAAATCGTCATTTTTGGACTTCCTCGTGAAAACATCATTGCCGAAAAAGTTCATTTCGCCAAAGTTCGAGGTATATGATGGCACTTCCGTCCTAATCAATCATTTGAGGTACTTCCACCACATGATGGCCCTGAACGAGACCACAGAATCAATCTTATGCAGAACATTCCCAATCAGCCTCACTTCTATAGCAATGAACTGGTTCAATAGTCTACCACCGAGGTCGATAGATTCCTTTCAAGCTCTGACCACCGCTTTATTACCAGATTTATCGGAAGCCAGTGGATGACGAAAGGGCCACACTACCTCCTACACAACAGACAGAATCCCGATAAAATAACACGAGAATTGTCACCCGTTTTACCGATGAATTGACAATGATTGACGGATGTAGCGATGACACAGCCGCTGCAACCTTCGTGGCCGGATTGAAGAGAGGCCCCTTCTTTGACGCTCTTAACCTGGAGCCTCCAAAGGGCATGGTGATCCTGCTAAAAATAGCACAAAAACATATCTCCCTCGAGGAAATGAAGGCAGGCAGGAAGAAAAATACCAAGAAAGAGAAAAAATTCTAGAAAACGGGAAAGAAAGGAAAAAAAAGGCAGAATGGTGGACAACAGGAAGGTGGAAACCCGTCAAAAAACATCGAAATGGCGGAAGGAACGATTCGCGATGACAAGAATCCGAGGATTTACAGCCAATGCGAAATCGACACAAATGGGTAATGAGCGTAATGAAGACTAGATAAAGGCCATACACAGCCTTGAAGACAAGTCGAAGAAATATACTAAAACACATAGCAAAGTGGGATAACGTCAACTTACCGCTTCGGATGAGAGGTGATAAAGAAGGAAGAGATAAAAACAAATATTGTTCATTCCATAAAGATCATGGACATCATATCGAAGAATGCTACAACTTAAAAGAAAAAATCAAGCACTGGGCTCAGAAAGGACTACTCGACGAGTTCGTTAGAATGCCAGACAAACAGATCACATGGAAGGAGAAACAGACAATGCTACAGGATCAAAAGAACAGTCCAGAGAGTTGAATACACTACATGCTGCATAGCTGGAGGAAGCAGAGCACGCAAAGCAACTAGGCGAACTCCTCACTGACAAAACACTTCACGAATGAACAAGACATGGAAGAGCTTGCATTAGCCAATTCGTACAAGTCAAATGGCCTCATCAGCAGTTGCAAGTTTGACCCGAGCCACTAACAACATACAAGAATGAAGCAAAGTGACAAAAGTACCAGCCCACAATACAAAGGCTGATGACGGGCAAAAGAAGACGAAATAAATCATACTTCGAACTAGCATAAACGCCTTAACGGCCAATGCGGATGAAAAACTCAAAGAAACATTAATAAAGATTACGAATTCAGGTACTCCAAATCTTTGCATGGACAACATGATAGATACGTCAATAAATTAGCCGTACAAATTAATCAAATGATAAAAGTCAGACACACAACTTCTGGTTTGATCAACCAAGAAGTAAAGGTTGGAGACCCGAGTCACCTAAACACAAAAAACTTCGAATCGATCGAGATGTCGAACTAACGAAGTAAAGGTTGGACACCCGAGACACCTAAACAAAAAAAACTTTGAATCGACCGAGATGTCGAACTAACAAAGTAAAGGTTGGACACCCGAGTCACCTAACACACAAAAAAACTTTGAATCGATCGAGATGTCGAATAAACGAAGTAAAGGTTGGACACTCGAGTCACCTAAACAAAAAAAACTTCAAATCGACCGAGATGTCGAACTAACAAAGTAAAGGTTGGACACCCGAGTCACCTAACACACAAAAAAACTTCGAATCGACTGAGTTGTCGAACTAACGAAGTAAAGGTTAGACACCCGAATAACCTAAACACAAAAAACTTCGAATCGATCGAGATGTCGAATAGATGAAGTAAAAGTTGGACACCCAAGTCACCTAAACACAAAAAACTTCGAATCGATCGAGATGTCAAACTAACAAAGTAAAGGTTGGAGACCCGTGTCACCTACACACAAAAAACTTCGAATCGACCAAGAAGTCAAACTATCGAAGTAAAGGTTGGACACCCGAGTCAACAAAAACCTCGAATCGACCAAGGTGTCAAGTTGACAAAGTAAATGCTCAACAAATAGATTGACAAAAGGACTTCGATGTGAAAGACAAAAAATCAGAATTAAGATAATGAGGCAATGCAATATGAAAAAAGTACAGGCAAAAGCAACTCTTTACAGCAAATCAAGATGGACAACAGTAACACACAATTAGACAAGCAATGAGCCTAAGCACGGAAGCAGTTATAGCTACAATAAAACTAAAAAGATGAAGAAAAACAACAAAAGTCAATTTTTATTGATAACACTACTCTGTTACATCCGGAGAAGGTGATACAAAAGTGAGAGAATAAATAAGAGCAATAGCAGGATCAGTACTTGCTGGAACAAGAGAATAACTCTTTCTAGGAAAGGAGAGTGTTAATGGCTTCGGAGTGCTCGATGGTGGAAGAGGCGATGACTCATCTTTTGTTGGAGCAGATTCCTCGACATCAACATCCTCAAAAGCTTCACCAACCAAGTGATGATACTTATAAAAGTCTTTGCCGAACCCTTCGATATAATGAAGAAGTTCAACCTACCCGTCAACAACTCGCTTCCAATCTTCAGCTTCGACCACACGAAGCCTATCCTTAGAAGCAACAAGTTCATTTTTTGGTCGCGAAAAGCTGCCCTTCAGCAGTGAAGAGCATACCGGAAGCATCTGCCTTGACATCATTAAGCGTAGTAGTTATCTGTTCCACCCGCTTCTCAGTTGCATCACACATAACGGATTGCTCCAATTTAAAACAAGAAGCTTCATCGAAATCCACTTTCTCAGCAGATAACTCTTTTTCCACATCACGTAGACGGGTGCAAACCTCATCTAGCTTGGCTTTCAAAGAGTCAAGCTCAATAGTGGACTTATCCCGCGCATTGCATTTTCAACACATCAAATTGAGAAAGAGCATGACAAAACACCAGCAATAACGCTGCCAACCTCCACTCCAAAAAGCCACTTGATCACGACCAGCTCGATAAACCGAGCCCATTACCTCTGCATAAGCGAGCAGATTAATCCCGTCCATTATCCGCTCAACACCATGGTCAATATGATCAAACGGATCAAGCACGTGCATCGAAGGCTTTTCCACCAATCGCATGTACCATTCATTTACCAATCTACATGCACCGTCTTGCACGTCGAGCTGAGTAAACCAACAGAACTTGTCGTCAAACTTAATACTCTATCCTTCGGCCTAGGCTCAGTCCAACTAATCCATGGAAGAAGGAGTCAAGGATCCGGAAGCACCGAAGAACCACCTCCGACAGCAGGAAGAACAAAAGGAATAGCAATAACAACGGGAAATCTGCGTTTACCTTCTCGTCGAAAAGCGTTCGCAGCAAAGTAAGGACTGACGGTAACAATAGGGACAGAAGAAACCTAGCAAATAGGAGAGAAAACTAGGAACCCGGCTCATTCGCTGATATCAATAGAAGGAGAATGATCCCTGAAACTCTGACCATCAACAATGTCTTTGGATTGCTCCACCGCCAATTGAAGCATTTTCTCATTAATGACTCGATGATCATCATTAGACAACTCGGTAGTGTTCGAAACACCATAAGCAGAAAGAAGCTTCATCTCATCATCATCCAGTGGACGGATAGTCTCATTCTCTCTCCTTTCCAACGCGGGCCTTAGCTCATCATCCTCCTCAAGAGATTAATGATCTTCTTTTATAGCGTCGTCGTGGGAAGGATTTGGGCGAGAAGCAATATCTGGAACAAAACTCTGACAAGTCACAAACCGAGCAAAACTACAATTTGAAAGTCGTTTCTTCCTTGGAAATCGAACAGGATCTACCGGCACTCGCCTTGATGGATTCGTAGATCTTGCAAGTTTTT
This sequence comes from Berberis vulgaris, assembly GCA_963556465.1. Lineage (NCBI taxonomy): Eukaryota > Viridiplantae > Streptophyta > Magnoliopsida > Ranunculales > Berberidaceae > Berberis > Berberis vulgaris. The sequence continues at coordinate 64,312,144 of OY747131.1, forward strand.
TTTTCGCGAAGCAGGAGCGAAAGCAATAACATGAGCATTGAGATCTGTAACATCTCAGACCGAGCTCACTTCCCAATCAATGCTAGCATCACTAATGCCAGCACGAGCAACACAAGCAACATAGGCCTTAGCACAAGACTCGGTAAATAAAACTTGTTCCACTTTACTCATAGTGTATAAACCACTACGCTCCAGGATGCCCTCAGAAAGAAACCCTTCCATAGGAAAATGGTGAAGCTTAGGGAATCATTAATTGATCTTCTGTTCCTCAGTTGATAAGAGAAGATTCTTCCACCTATTGGGAACTCAGAATGATAAAAAAATCTAACGACCTCGCAATCGGAAGTAGCCAAAATTCACGGAAGCATAAAACCAAGACTGCAACCAATCGCGAATGTCATCACCGAGTTTCTCGAAATAATCAGGAGAACGGAGGAAATAGATCTCCTTGTACACCAATAGACCGACAACAGAGTGCAAAATCCTAACAGTTAAGGGAATACTAGAAAGAGTAGCCCTTGCGTAATTAGTGACCATCACCTTCCAACCATTAGGGCCCATTTGGGCAGGAGGAATGCCTAAGAAATTCAAATACTCCTAGAACAGCTCTGGAACAGGGAATATAAAGCCAGAAGAGAACCTGCACGAATACAGTGCGATGTATCCAGCCTTTAGGTTACAAGGAGTATCGTCTTGTCCATGCAGAACAAACTCGAGGTCGGGCGGGAGATTATAATCAGAACGAAGAGTCTTCTGAGTCGACTGAGAAGCTCTATTAGGAGAGTAATGAGCCTCTCAAAGAGTTAGTGACTTACCACTTAACTTGTCACCAACAGACATCGTTGAAAAGTGAAAAATCAATGAAAATGAAGAAGATGAAAGAACAAACAAACCCTAAATTCAAAAATAGCGTGAAGAGGGAAAACATATGCGTCACATTACCTTTTATATTGCCGAGCAATGAAGAAATGTCTCATGGGACAACATGCAAAATATGATGGCAATGCGAAATTCCAAAAATGTGCGCAAGAAATGAACGGGCGAGCAAAGGATCGAGACACCAACTCGTGAGAAGCAATTGACAGCATTAAATACAAGGTAATGATGAAATCGAAAGACAAACCATCACCAAAGTTAGTGGCCACGTTAATATGCCCACTAACTAAGGGGTGAGTAGCTGATGATACATCAAAATATACTGATCGTCACGGCCGTACACGTGACAAATAGACACATCTCGAGGATACAATGCCTGATCTATTTGGCCAGCTCATAAAGTCCAGGATGAGGCCAATTACAGAGGCCCTGACTAGACCCACCACTATGGAGACGTAACAGGGCCCGAATCTAGGCAGGCAAATCAGACCCGAGTCCAAGCCCGATATGAGTTCTCTCATAAAGAAGAAGAACGTTGCATCAAGAAAGAGCCGTGGAGGGAGTTACGCCTCTACGAACGCATCTCCATTAAGGAGGAGACTGTTACAAAAAACATCTCCTTCCGTTGCGCCTCACATGCTTAAGTCACGCAGAAAATTAACCACGACCATTATAAAAGGTAAAGGGAACATTCGAAAAAGGTATACAACTTTAACTGAATTTTGTCAAGATTTACATCAGTATTTCAACAAAGTTACTGACTTAGGTATCGGAGTTCCTTCGGCCACAAAAAAGGGGGTCCTTGGCAGTCTAACAGTTGTTTTGCAGGTCAAACTCACAGGAAGTCGCACAAATTAATAATAATAATAATAATAATAATAATAATAATAATAATAATAATAATAATAATAATAATAATAATAATAATAATAATAACAATAATAATAATAATAATAATTATTATTATTATTATTATTATTATTATTATTATTATTATTATTATTATTATTATTATTATTATTATTATTATTATCATCACCATCATCATCATCATCATCATCATCATCATCATCAAATAACACATGGATTGTAATGCTTTGTATGTAGTCAATTTATTTGTATCATCGTAAATTGAGTCTTCTTTGTTTGAATTTCTTTCCACATGGAAATCAAGTCCCATGTTTTATTGGAACTTGAGGTCATACGTTCAATCCCAGTTCAAAAATATAGGTAATTTTATCACATTACACTAGAAAAGCCTTTCAAGAACAGTTAAACCCCATCCCTGATGTGTTATGGAACCGTTCACAAAATGTCTTAGAAACTATTGTGGCAAATATCCTCAAATGGTTTAGACTGTTCCATTGTTGTATCAAGAATATTTTTTGTAGCCTCTGAATGTTTTGGACTTGGAGCTTCTGGAATTTTTTTTTTTGTTTCGGATAGAAATTGTGGGACAATTATTATCATTCCAAGTCAAACAGTTTTGACATTTTAAACGTTAAATTTTAAGAACATGAACTAACAGTTCGTAAATTTGTGATGCACACACACACACACACACACATAGAATTGATAGTCTTATCAATCGCCAACTGTTACCTTCTTTAGGATCCAAAAATTTTGTATAAAACGTTGACAATTGCAGGAGAGTTTGATCAAAACTTTCAAAATTAGTTTGTTTTAATAAATATCGAGTATCAACATATTTTTTTATTAGCTTTGCATGAAGTAATGTTTAGGGTCTTGTCCTGTTCAACTCCCAAAATTACTGTTCAAGTTAGTAATAATAATAATAATAATAATAATAATAATAATAATAATAATAATAATAATAATAATAATAATAATAATAATAATAATAATAATAATAATAATAATAATAATAATAAAGTTGTATCTCTTTGGTTAATAAGATTCAAAAGGTTTATCGATCCCAGGGAGTGCAAATCCATAATAGGCATATATAAATTATTGTACGTCAAATAACATAAAAAAATGTTGGTTTCAAAAGATGGAATGTCTAATGTTTTTTCACCTGGGCGAATGGAAGTTATACACCCAAAGAAGCACTTTGGGAAGCCTGCCGCCATTTGGTTAATTTAACTTCTATTATTTTCAATAACGAGAATTAGAACATCTTTCTAACGTGGTACATTTCATCAAGTAAATCTAAAACACAACTCCTAGCCTCATGAGCTAAGGGAATTAAAGACATCTAAGAGAAAATTAAAATAATTTTTTTTTGCATTGTTTACAACATTTATGTACTGGGGGGGAAACAGTAAAAGCACCAAGACTCTTGGAAGTTTTGAACACCTTTTTAGAATTTAGTAAGATCTTTACGTAAGTCCAACAATTTTCTTATCTTTAGTTCATAACTTTGATTTTATAACTAGAAATTCTACTTAAAAATAATTTTAGTGCTTATAAGTTTCATAATGTGGAAGCCTGAATGAGGCTAGTACTATAAGAAAATATGTGTATTGGTCAAATTAGAACCAAGTATAAGTTGGTTCCCAAAGATACCATATCTTCAATAGCATTGACCTTTTGTTTGATGAGAATTGAGTTTCACTTCAAAATGGTTTCTCAAGTATATAGATGATGGTCTCACTTCAAATTTGTTATCTACCAAATCTCTATCTAGTGATCTCTCTTTTGAATTGTAACTCAATTTTGATACATGTGCTGCAGGAAACTCAAATGAGACGAGGAAAAATGTCTCATGAACAATATTGAAAACCATTTATCATTTGCAAGTGTGAATCGTATAATGAGGCGGGTTTTTCCTTGTAATGGACACATTACAGTTGAGGCACAAGAAGTGGAGTTATAAAATGTGTTTTTCATTTCAACCTCCAAGGAAATTTTGTGTGCAATGCACGAGCTAGGCTTCTACAACTACATAGGCCCTCTAATGTCTTATATTAGCCATTATCGTAAATCACAAGGATCAAGTCAGGGCATAAGTTGTACTCATAACAGGACAACTCTACCTAGATTACAATTTCAACAATTCTCAACACTACCACTATCTGTAGCACTATCGCTACAACCTATAGTACCTAGGATTAGGTGAATGGAACTGTAGTCCCAAATTTACATATAGGTATCCAATATCATACCAAGATCTCGGTGGATCCCTTGTTGAACTAGAACTTGAGCCTTTACCCCATTTTAAACTATAACCCCGATGGACCAATGTTAAACTAATTTGATGATATCAAGAACCTTTATCCATATCTCCCTCATTATCCCCCTCAACATCTTAAAATATACATAGAATTCGAGTGTGAAAAGAAGTGAGGATTTAATACGAGATATAAACATGTAAAATAGTTCATTCAGATTTAAAATTGTTGTTAAATTTTACTTGACTTTACATTTCAAATTTTAAACTATATATTTTATTAGAAAAAGTACAAGAATAAGTTGAAGTTGCATAATAATGCTTAAGAAATTATCAACACAAATTTTTAGGCTATCTCTAGACAATTACAGGCTATCAATGTAATGTGTAAAATATAATTAATCAAATAATTGATCCCCGTGTCTCTTTAATGCATGAGCAAATATATTACATAATTATCTAATATACTATCATGATAAAGCAAAGACCATGTTATGTTTCCTAAATAACATTATCTTCATTGACATAAGCACATTGTAACATCTAAAAAAAATTCAGCTACTAGATTTACAACAAATAATTTAATTTTACGAAATACCTTAATTAATTTAGTTAAGCATGACAATTAAGAGGTACAAATAATGCAGATAAGAACAAAACTGGATAAGATCAATTGTAGATATGATTGAAGAAGCACGACGATACAAATAAATCAACTAGGGATAAGATCAAAAGTGGATGAGATAAAATGTGGATTGGACTAAAGAAGCATGACAAAGCGGATAAAATCGAACAATGATAGGATAAAACAACATGATGATACAAATATGATTGAATAAGCACGATAAGAATGGTATCAGAGCCAATGGTGATCCTGAGTCTAAGGGGGGCCTGGGCGAACTATAAAAATGGGACCCTCTTTAGAAAAAAAAAATTTAATGCCTTATTTTACATAAATACGACTCTTCTAGCATTTTGAGATGCAAAATCACTAATTATATTGTTTTAATCAACATTTTCCGCCAAGTCACTCTCAATAGACATCATGGTTAATCCATTTAATCTTTCTTGTGACATGGTGGACTGAATATACGATTTTATCTACTTCAATTTTGAAAAACTTCTCTCTGTGGAGGTTACCGTTACTGGAATAGTTAACGATATTCTATATGCGATTCAGGCATTTGAAAAACCACCATCCATTGTTTGCAAATGATTTAGCACTTTAATAGGTTTTTTTACTTCTTCGAGTAAGATGCTACACAGAACTTATAATTCTAAAGCTAAATCTCTTGCATCAATATCATAAAGATTGTCATGCTTCAAAAAGCTCCCAAGCTTAGTGCAATATGAGGTCACACTTTTACTATCAACGGATTGCAACTTCTTCAAGTCAAACAAAAATCCAAAAATATCTCCATGTAATTGAAGTTGTTCAAACCTACTTTTAAAAGAAGAAATGCTTCATAAAGATTGTCATCCTAATTTGTGGAGTTTGGTAGCGTATTGCTTTAACACTCTCAAAGCGACTTTCACAACGTATTTATGAAAATGGCTTAAGTGTGAGGTTTCCAACATAATGCATCAAAATAATCAATGTTTTGTAGATGATGCAAACAATGAATATATGCATTCTACAACTCCAAAAAAATATATTGCTTTTTCACAGGAGCAACCCATGTCACAAAGTATAAGATTAAGGCTATGACAACCACAGGGTGTGTAAAATGGTCTAGGATTCTCCTTAAGCAACCTATTTTGAACACCTTTGTGTCTCCCTTTCATATTTGATTCATTGTCACATCCTTGCCTTCTTATATAACCAACATCAAGATCAAGTGTTTGCAAAAGATCTATGAGCACATTAAATAATTCTTCAACTTTTATTGGTTTGACCGAAACATCAACACATCACAATATAAGAGACATTTGTTCTTCATGACTAATGTCGGGAGTACAATAAAGTATAACAGAAAAATAATTTTCCAGCTTTATTCTTCCTATAATTATACTTTTAATCACATTTGCTAAGAGTAGGATCAACTTACTTTGTATTTTTGGACTAAGATAATGGTAATGAATTGATTTATTTTTTACTCGTTGAATGTGTTCTTGCATGATTGGATCAAACTCAGCAATCATCTCAATAAAGCCTAAAAAGTTTTCGTTCCTCCCTTCATGAAGCCTCTCCTTGTGACTACGGAATGTTAAATTATTTATTGCAAGAGTTTTAACAAGGGCAATTATTTGTTTTAATACTTGTTTTCAGTGTTCTTTCTCCCTATCTACTTTTTTCTTGCACACACTTATTAATTGTTTCAAGTTTGTTCAACCTCATTTGCAATTCCATCCATTTGGTCATGCAAACTAGGTGTTCACTACTAGTTTGCATGAGCTTTAAACCGTTTACTAAGATGTTTCAAATCATTATATCCATCCCGTTGTCAATAGGGACATTTTTTGCTCTTGTTTGAATAACATACAACAAAAACAAAATACTTTATCCTTAACAACATAATATACAAGCCATTTCCTATCTTGTTTTTCTCCATTCAATAACACTTGTTCATAATGAATAGAGGAAAAGTGTCTACCAATGTCATCAACAATAAAATCTACATCATGAATTCTAATTGGACCTTTTTCTACTAATAGGTCTCTAAAATTTTGATTAATTCTATCCCAGTTTTCTGGATCATAAATGTTTATTGGCCCAAATTCGTTATCTCCTATTGGTTGATTTGTTTCTTTGTTATCTTGTTCATTTGTTTATCCTATTGGTTCATTTATTTCTACATTTTTTTTCATTTTCAATTATATCACTAATCACCGGTGGTGGATTTATTTCTTCTTCAACATTTAATATTGAGCCCCCTTTATTATTAGGCATAAATTTATCAAGTGATCCTACTAAAGACCTAACAAGTTCTTTTTACTTTTGTTTACTTTTTTCAAAAACCGACTTATATTTTCTAAGCATCATTGTGACCAAAAGCAACAAACAAATCAAACAAACACAAATTACATCAAGAAAGAAACACAAATTACAGCAAGAAATAAACACAAATTACAGCAACAAAGGGAACAAAATCACCGATAAGATACCATAATTCCACAAATCAATTTTGGACTCACTATACTGGATTTCGCAAGTTTTGTCCTCTGCAAACATTCAAACAAAACAATACATAAAAATATAATTAAAATCTATTAAAAAACCACTAATACTATCTAATTTCTGTTAAAAAACTATTAAAAATCTACTATATAATATCTTTAACTTACGCTTTCTATTTTTTTAGTCAGTGGCATTTTTTTCTTCTCACGTCAACTCTATTCAAATCCACAAAAACAAATTGTTTTCTTTACGAATCACAGAATAGAAAATGAAATTGGATTTATCGAATCAGAGCAATGTTTAGTCGTTTAGAATTAGAGAGAATAAATAAAGAAATGAAGAATTAATTAGATAGGGAAGAGGAAAAGCGGATGGCGTGGAGAAGAAGAAGAGTCACAATCATTAATGCGCATGTTTTCTATGACGTTTAGTCATTTATGTAAAGTAGCGTGTGTTTTATTTGTTTGTTTTCTAAATAAATGGATTTTTAGGTTATAATTTAAGGGTTAGGATTCGGAGATGACCCCAATCCACACCCAATTTATAGGCCTTTAGATTTAAATCCATTTAACAGTTGAGATGACGTAGTGAGTTAATATGAGATATTTTCCTAAATAGATTGATTCAAAGCTAGATATGGTTTCCTGACTAAAATAGGAATTAAATCTTAACAATCTATCCTTTAAATCCTTTTTTTTCAATTATGCTTAAAATTATGTATATATAAAATATGGTTTCCCAACTATAATTTAATTTTGAGGTAAAATATGGGGCCGCTGGGATCCTTCCGTTTAATTAATTTAGTTAAACATGACAATTTAGATGCACAACAACGCAAAAGCGTGATAAAACAGAAGCACGATAATGCATATAAGAGCAAAACTAGATAAGTTTAACTGTGTAAGATCAATTGTAGATATGACTGAAGAAGCATGACGATGCAAATAAGATCAATTAGGGATTAGATCAAATGTGGATCGAACTGAAAAAACACGACAAAACGGATAAAATCGAACATGAAGATGCATATATGATTGAATAAGCACAATAAGAATGGTATCAGAGCCGAATCCAGCCATATGCTAGTGAGGACGTTAAGATTGGTAAGCTATAAATGTGCTTATAATATCACACTGTTTGATAAAGGGGATGAACTATATATATGTAATTTTGTATCCCCTTGGAATGACATGTTTTACCGTCATGTGGTTGTAAAGCCCAAACAAACAATATCATAACATGTAGATCAAGTTGTCATATAATGGTATTTTAGCTATAGGATCGGGTTCTTTGGTTCTTTTTTATTTTTACGATTGAGTTACAGAATAAATCACTTTATTAATTAAATATTTGAATAAGAGTTTTGGGAAAATGAGTTTGACATTAAGAAGAAATAATTAATAAACTTTTAGATATTTTAGAATGTTGATTTCTCGGACGAATTTGTTTTAAGGAGGGTAGAATTTAACATTCCAAAAAAATAAGCCACTAAATGTATAACGCGTAAGTTTATTTTAAAAAAATACCTTAATTAATTAAGTTAAACAAGACTACATGAAGCACAACAATGTGGTAACATGACAATATAGAAGCACGATAATGCAGATAAGATCGAAAGTAAATAAAATCAAATGTGGATAAGATCCAATGTAGATAGGATTGAATAAGTGCAATGGTGCAGATATAATTAAATAAGGAAGATAAGAATGGTATCATAGTCAGACCCAAGCGAAAGTGTGCCAATGAGAACATTGAGCTTTTGAAGGGTGCTGGCGGAAATGTAATACCTTCATACAAAGTCTTATAAAACATAAAATTTAATTTTTCATTTATTTATAAAAAAACTTTTGTAAAAACTTGTAAACTTGACATGGTTGTATAGTTCCTATTCGTTGAATACTTCACTTTCTACACATTTAATAATAGTAATAATAATAATAATAATAATAATAATAATAATAATAATAATAATAATAATAATAATAATAATAATAATAATAATAATAATAATAATAATAATAATAATAATAATAATAATATTGTTATTATTATAAATATTATGAAATATCAAATAAAGTCAAATGTAAAACACAACTCTTAAAGAAATCTAAGAACAAAAAAAAGTTTGCGTTGTTTACAACATCTAAATATTGGGAAGGGAATGGTTTAAATGCACCTAGATTCTTAGAAACTTTGAACACCTTTTAAGAGTTTAGTAAGATTTTTCCTTAAGTATAACAATGTTCTTATCTTTAGTTCATAACCTTGATTTTATAACTAAAAATTCTGTTTTAAAAGTAATTTTGATGCTTATAAGTTTCATAATAGGGAATCCTGACTGAGGCCAGTACTACAAGAAAATATAGGTGTATTGATTTAATTAGAACCACAAGTTAGCTAGTAAAAATATAAGTTGGTTCGCAAAGATACCATATCTCCAATATCATTGACCTTGCGTTTGATGAGGATTAAGTTTCACTTTAAAATGGTTTATCAAGTATATAGTGATGTTCTCACTTCAAATTTGTTATCTACCAAATCTCTATCTATTGATCTCCCTTTCGAATTGTAACTCAATTTTGATAAATAGTCTCGTGAACAATATTGAAGTATATTTATTATTGGCAAGTGTGAATCGTATAATAAGAGAAATTTTCCTAGTAATGGATACATTACCAATGAGGCACAAGAAGCAGTGCATGTGCCAGGCTTCCACAACTACATGGGCCCTTTGATGTTTTATATGTCATTATCATGAATCACAATGATTGAGTCAGTGCATAAGTTTTACTTGTAACAGGACATCTCTACCTAGATTACTGATGAAACATAAAAATGGTCACACCCCTAAGCCGTACACGTGTCATGATGATCTCGAGGAACCACGGGCTCAAGCAACATCCCAATACGGATCCAGCCCAAGCAATTCTCAGCCCACTCAACTCCAACCCACTAGGCGGGCCCGGACTCTCAAAGCACGCTAGGCCCACACGTCTCACAGCTATCCACGATACCCGTAAGCCTTTTTAAGGCAGGTATCTCGAGGATCTGCTTCGAACGAGCAACCACAGCTGCTCTTTGCTTCCAACTTGGAAGCAAACACCAAAGTATCTTCCACACAGGGAAACTCCCTTCGATGGAATGCTCTCAGATTGGGAACTATCACCCGCGTATCTAGGAACACGGAGCTAACAAGGAATTTTCCTCCTGCAGCACGACTTCTAATTAGAAGAGGATCTCCTCTCTAATCTACGCCTATGATGGCTTGGTTAACCCAGGACTCCTTACATTATAAATAAGACATGAGGTTGGTAAGCTAAGATACGCTACAAATTCCCTGTTACAGCATTACACCTTCCTTAGATCCTTGTCTGACTTTAGCATCGGAGTGTCATCGGCCACCCCACGGTGGTCTGTGGCTCACGTGTGCTACTTGTGCATGTCAAACATGTTAGCGGGAACAGGTCAGAGCAGAGGAGTGAAAAACGACTGCATAAGTTTGGCGTCGTCCGTGGGGACAACATAGTTCTTAACTTTACACTAAGTGTCGTCTCCTACCAAATCCCAGAGATGGTGACCACTAGGTCACGCAACAATGAACTAGGGCACACGTCCAACGCTCCGGCTGTTCCTATATCGGTTTGTGCCATGCACGGGCAGCCTACTCACGCCCCTATACCAAAGGCAGACCACAGAATCGAGGTGATGGCATCCCAACTACAGGAACTTATCAAGGCGGTGGAGAAGCTCACAAGGTAGAATCCACCCGTTGCTAATGGAGACCAAGAACAGCACGGACCTCCACCTCCAAGTGACGATAAGGAGCAAGCGCAGGAGAGCCACGCCCCCACCAATTCCCATTGGACTAAGGGAGGTTGTGAGGCTAACGCTGATCCAGCCGCCAGGACAGAGAGGCTTGGCCCCGGGAATCCCCTCCGTAGAGGAGCGCATGATGCTGACGTCCTGTATCGCCTTTCCGTCTTGCCACTCGTAGATCGGATAATGAGTGAGGCCCTCCCAAGGAAGTTCACTCCCCCGAATCTAGATTCCTATGATGGGACCACCGATCACTTCAATCATTTACGCCATTACCAGCACGTGATGGCTCTCAACGAAGGATCCAAATCCGTCATGTGCAAAACCTTTCCTACCAGTCTCAAAGGCTCTGCATTGACGTGGTTCCACAGCCTTCCGCCGAAGTCAATGTTTTTTTCAAAACATTGTGAAGGAATTCCTGACCCGCTTCGTTAGAAGCCAGCGTTTCATAAAAGGCCCACACTACATACTCTCTCTAAGGTAGAGGTCTGGCGAGACGCTTTGAGAGCATGTCACGCGCTTCAACAACAAACTGACCTTCATCGACGGGTGCAGTGACGATACAGCCATAACGGCCTTCACTGTGGAACTCAGAGAATGAAAGCTCTTCGAGGACCTCACTTTGGAGCCCCTTCTAGACATGGTGGAGCTCTTCAAGAGCGTTCAGAGACACACCACTCTAGAGGAATCAAGGACAGCCAAAAGGGAAACCAAAGGCGACAAAGCCTTCTGCTTCAAGGGATAAAAAAGAAGTAATTATGAGACCTCAGCAGATCAACTATGTGCCCACCCATATCAGGTGACCACACATAACGACAACTTTTGCCTTGCCTGAACGACATAAACATCAGAACACTTGAAGACTCTAGACACAAAGATACAACTTCGGCCTTTGAAAAATCCAAAACATATTTTTCAGCTTTTGGAAAACCCAAAGCGTCTTCTTCAAACAAAAACATTACAGGAGATAACTCTGCAAAGGATACTGCCTACAACAATTGGGAAACACCATTATATAGACATATTGATTCACCAAAAGGGCACTCAAGCAATAAACACCAAGCATTGAATAGCGTCAGGAAATTAGGAAGGCGACGGTTCCCAAGGAAACTACGCAAAACACGTCAATCAGTTAATGGCGTTTCACGCAACCCCATCAATTGAGGTGAGTAACCAATACTCAACTATTACGCAACCTCTGTCATACTCGTGTGACCGCAGATCTACACTATACACACAACGCGCCTTGCAGGAAACCCTAGCCCTTTCTCTGCAGGCCGATGGGCCCAGCCTGATAATCGAACAACAACCCATCGCATGCATGGCACGAGCACCAAAATATCCTAGTCAACCCTGGCATACTGATCGTACCTACAGATCACTAGTCGGTTTAAGGTAACTTCCTCCACACCATGTGCCAAGCAGATGGATCAGGTTCACATGCCTCTTAGCAGACGGAACCTCCTTTCAAACCAAGCAAGCTTAGTGAGCCATGACTGATGACGATAGCATCTGGTTCATCCCGACACCCAATTCGCCTAGCATGGACATGGATGGTTTAAGAAGTGGAAGTCTAATCAGTGCAATCACACCTGGTGACGACGACTTGCCAGGGATCATTGCCTCCTTCGTGGACGGTGATCGCCAAACCTAATCAGGTAAGCCTAGCTAGTGACGACTAGCGACGAAAGCTTCTGATCAAACCTTGGACTTGTAGCCTTTAATGCGAGGGTGTAGATAGTCAAGAAGGTGGGAGCCCAGTCAGTCCCGAACTGATTCTGACGGCTCCCCACGAGACCACCGTTCTTCAGCGTGGCCGCCGAATCACCAACCCTAGACTTGTAGCCTCGGCGCAAGGGTGTAGATAGTCTAGAAGGTGGGAGCCCAGTCAGTCCCGAACTGATCTCGACGGTTTACCACGAGATCGTTGCTTTTTAGCGCGGCCGCTGAAACACTCCCAAATTTGTAGCCTGGTGCACTTAAGTGTAGATAATTTGGATGGTGGGAGCCTAGTTAGTCCTAAACTGATTCTGATGGCTTGCTACGGGACCACTACTTTTCAGTGTGATCACCAAACCCTCTTTAATTCGTAGCCCCCACCGAGCATGGAGGGCGTCGACGGTTTGAAAGGTAAAAGCCTAGTCAGTCCCAAACTGATTCCAACGGCTTGCCATGGGGCTACTACTCTTCAGCCTGGTCGCCAAACCCTTACTCCCCGAATCTGTCGTCTGCCCTGATCGGTTATAAATGATTCGGATGGTGGAAGCCTAGTCAGTCCCGAATTGATTCTGGCGGCTTGCCACAAGACCACTGCTCTTCAACCTGGTCACCAAACCCTTACTCCCCGAATCTATCATCTGCCTTGATCAATTATAAGTGATTCGGATGGTGGGAGTCTCAAGCAGCTCGCCACAAGGCCTCCGCTGTTCCTCTCAACCAGCAGACACAAATATGAATCTAGCCAAGTCAGCACCTTCACGCTCAACAGAATTGGCATCCTAACATTGGAAAAGGCCACTCGTGCCAAACACTCGGCCACCACAGCTCGCCCAAGGCAACAACTACAAACGACTAGTCAGACAAACAAGCAATGACCCAGGTCATTCACAATATAAAGCGGTCAAACCCTCTATCGCAGACAGACCAGTCAATGTCCTATTGATTCAACTAGCCTATGCCAGTGCATGACGATAGGGCAAAATGGAAAAGCATGCAATAGAGACAAAAGGCATAAAAACGAATAACGTTGTTTTCATTAATGGTCAAGACAAAACGAGTACAAGTACACAAAATCGCTCCTAATCAGGAGAAGGCACAGAAACAGAAGAGTTAAGCCTAGTAGAAATAGGGTTGGAAGTTGCATCCATATGCGCTTCAACCTGGTCGTTAGGGACCAAATCATCCTATTCGTCTGACAACGCAGAAGAGACAAACAAGTCCACATATGAGATCTTCTTATAATTATCAAGGTCCCACTTTGGATGTTCCTCTTTCATCAGCGAAAACAGCTTCAGCAGGCCTTGTACGACCCAGTGGAACTCACATTTGCCTTGTTCCTGGAGAAGCTCTTCCTCTCGCACCTTTGCATCAATAAGTTCGCGTTCTAGCAGCTCCAATTTACCAGTCAGCGCATCAGCCTGAGACTGCTTTGTGGCCAGAAAGCTCTCCACAGCACTGAGTTCATGACACCCCAACTTCAACTGGTCTTCAGCCTTCCTAGCTTCTCGAACATAGAAATTCACATCGGATTCCAACTGTTGCTTCTCAGCGACCCAACCAGTTTCAGTTGAATAACTATCTTCAGCAAAGGATTGCAGCTTAGAACGCGTTTTATCCGAAGCCTCCAGCGCAACCTCGACTTCCCAACGTATCTGGCTCAGCTCCTGCCTGAGTTCGTCCCTCTCGGACACTACCGCTGTCAGTTTGTGCTCAAGGTCCACCAGACGAGCCCTATGAGCCTCAGCGACAACAGTTGATTGATCCAACCACATCTTTTCGGTCTACTTCTTAAGCCACTAAATTTCCTGAAGCGCATCAGAGTACAGCTTCTGCACATGCGAGAAGACACGCTCTAAGGTGTATACTCTCTCACGAGCTACCATGACTTCCATTCCAGCAATGGCCGCGTGGCTCATATGAGACATACCCAACATACGGTACTTCAAACCCTTATCCATACACCCTTCAAGTGAATCCTCCTCGGGTGTTTTAGCGTGGTCCATCAGCCAGATGTGACGCCTGCTTATATGCTTCCTCGAAGCATACTCTATATCCACCTCTCGGTACAAGACCCGCGAGCTCATCTTTACCAAGTTCGGTGCCAACAAGCTTATCCGCGCATCAGGATGAAGTGTCCCCTGATCTGGAACTACACCAACATCGGCCTTCACGGTCACCACAGTCCTCAAACTCTCTTCCGTGGCTTTTCCTTTATCAAGAGCAGCCGACACTTTACTAAAAGATGACTCAACAGGATCCAGAAGCAGAGGAGGAAGCGAAGTATCAAAAGAGCCCTCCAACGCTTCTAACCATGGCCCCAACGAGATGGTGAACCACGTGGATTTTGCAAGAAACACGACCGTTATCATGGCCACTCTCAGGCAAATCATCAGTGGGGCAATCAGATTCCACTATCTCAGGCGAATCTTTAAAAGGGCCTTCTATTGGAACGGCCCCACATGAATCAGCATCAACAAAAGCCTCCATTGCAATCCACACCAAACGGTCATTCAGAGCCTTGGCCTGCACGTGACTAAGTTTCAACCCATCTGGGACTCTCGCCAACCCTAGATAATCTTCCTCTAAGCTGGGAATGTTAGATTCCGCCTCAACAGGCCTAGCAGACTCTATTTCTTTTCTCGAGGGAGCGGGTCGTGCCGAAGATGAACCAATACTGACATGGGGCTTCTTTTTCATAAAGGAAGCAAGCGTCTCAGACGGCTCCTCCACATCAGACAAGGCATGAGCATTGGCCCTAGCAACCTTCCTCTTTCTGGAAGGGGCTCCATCTTCTTAGATGCGCGCTTCTTGGTACAACGTGGGAGCTACGTGCCAATTGTCCCACAGCCCACTGAGGATGAAGTTGGAAACTCTGATTACATTAGTCACCTCCCTTTGAGGCAAGTCGCGGAATTTTTCCATGGTGATTCGCTTCTCCTAAGTAAGAGGAGTAGTGGGAAACCTCCCTGCAGAAGAGCATGAGCGATGGTTAATTAATCTATCATTAAGCACATAAAAGTTGCAAGAAAAGAGTCAAACCTACGAAGCGGTCTGAATTATTGTTCCAGCGGACAACCCATGCATCGAAAATACTTCAAATTTGCAGGGGCCAAGAAAAAAAAATTCTGCCAGAACTTGAAGTCATTAGGAAATCTACCAAAACACTTCGCCACCGTCAGCTTACATACAGCATTGCTCTGCAGCCGAGGAGCGGTAAACAACTGGATCACCCGCTGTGTCATACTAAAATTGGCCTCCTTAGCACGGAGCAGAATCATGAGGATAATCTTGTATCCGTTGGGTCCCTACTGAGCTGAGGGAATCCATAGCAGATTCAAGAATTCCCAGATCACGTCTAGAATCGGGAAGCGCACTCCAGTTTGAAGCATCCCCCAATGTAAACAGATAAGATCATTAGGAGGAGACATTGGCATCTGGTCAACCGTTAGAAGGTACAACGACTGATCCTCCAGGACTCCAAACTTAATACGGATTTCGGCAAGACTGGGTTCAGATAGCAACCTATCTTAAAAAAACTCTAGGCTCTCGGCCAAGACAACATCATCAAGAAGATCTTTTCGGGCCATAGGTAATATTCACCTAATTAATACATAATATATCCCTTAACTAATACATAATAATTGATTCATGTCCATGAGATCATATTCATTTCATTATTTTAAAAGTCTGTTTTTCATGATTATTATATGTGAGATGTTTGTGTTTCCATAATTTATTCTCTTTTTCACATATAAATTGAGTGATAAATAACCAATCTCTGAGTGATTCATTTTTTTAGTGACAAAAGAGATTTGTAGTCGAAGCGTACTATCCAAAGGTTATTTAGTCATATCTTTACTAAGAAAAAGAAAGTTATGTTGATAAGGCCATGCACACACACACACTTCGAGTTGAGAATAATTGATGAAATTTATTTAACCTTTGGGTATTATTAAATCGTTGTTGGACTCCTTGATATATTATTGTGACAATGTTAGTTGTTTTCTGAAATTTTTGGCAATTAGATTATTACTCTAAGGATAATAGATAGAGTGATCAAGTTACCATGTTTTGGAAATTTATTGAGTCATAATGTTTGTGGGTAACATTTATGGAAACCCTCACGAGACTATAACTCGTCCATTAGAGGTAATCTAGGGGTTTTAAGCCTTGTTGCACGTTTAAGGTAAGTGCAACCGATGATTCCTACGAATGTGAGTTAGAATTTTATTTTTATTGTTTTGATATTCACGTAATTAATACATAATATATCCCTTAATTTATATATGTTAGTGTTTCGATTTTTATATTTTATTCTAATTTTTTCGTTTTCATGTCTTTGTAGGATTTTGAGCGTGAACAATGAAATCGCATTAAGGTGACAATTTGAGGAATGATCAATTAATTGATTCTAGTAGTGGTATAGGGTAGCGGGTGACATGTCTAAACCTAACCCAAACAAACCTAGGTCCACCTAATTTAACCAAAGCCCAAGCCCAAAAGTTGACCTAGAAACCCAAACCCAACCTAACAAGGAAATAGGAGAACCCTATTTAGGTTTCATCTCTCTCTTTTCTTCAAAATCTCTTTTCCTACATTTCCTTCCTCCATCTCTTTTTCCAGCCACCACACCACATCCACCCTTCCAGCGATCCTCGCTCGATGGGAGAACCGGCAGCGCGATCATCTCGCCATCACCACCTCATCCTCTTCCTCCACCATCAGAGCCTCACATCCTCGCGCACAAAACAAAGAGCACCTCCTTGTTCCTCTTCCTCGACAACATCACCGCCCACACACCAGCGCACCACTACTGAAACCTTCTCCTCACCCTGTTTCTCACAACCGCAGACCGCCATCAACCATTGTCTCTCTTCCTGCGTGTCCCCTCTTCTCTGTCGCATCCAATACGACCCACGCACACCACCACCGAAACAGATCAGCCCCTGCTCCTAGTCCTTATCCTCTCTGTTCCATCACGCCAAACAGCAGCCACACCGCAACCCTTTTCTCTCCTCTCTCGTCTCTCTCTGCCTGTTCTTCTTCTTCAGCAACCCACGCCACCTCGCGACAGAACCGTGCAACCCAGACACAGAGAGTGCACAAACCAGCACCCTCTACTTCACCTCTTTCATCCGCTTCCTCCTTCGTGTCTCTTCGTTCACTCTCTCTGTTATTCCATCTCTCCCTCTCTTTTGCAGGTACCGGAGCTGCTCGCAGCAGGGAGAACAGAGAAGCAGATAAGAAGCTCGCGAGGAGCTCGGCAAGAAAGAAATGCAGAAAAAAATGGCTGGAGGAAATTTATTTTTCGATCAAGCTATTTGCACCCCAGGTTTCTGTCTGAGCCACCACAGTCAACCAGTAGCTCTTTTTCGGGATGCGTATTCGTGCTGAGATGGATTCCACCTACACCAGTGTTGTGCCACCATCCACCATGATCTTTTAAACCCCACACCGAGGCGAAGATGAAACCACAATGTTTCCTAGAGTTTGTCGTATCTAAATCTATTGTTTTCTATATGCTTGAATGTTAAACACAGTTGATTTTTGAATTTCAATAATTTGCTTTCACCGATTATATTCAGAAAAATTATCTATACTAATCGGTAGTTAGAAGTTCCCTTTGTTGATATTTGAAGCTTACTTTAATTAATTAATTTGAATCTGTGATTGTGTGTGCCTTAAGAAGCATGCAATGCTAGTGGTTCAAAATAAGTTAAAATAAACTTGTGATTGTGTGTGTCGTAAAAATACATGCAATGCTAGAGGTTTATGTCTTTGCTAAAATCAATTCCGAACTTAGATTAGTCGTGTTGATTCTTGAAAACAATAATTTGGATTACACAAATCTAAAAGAACCTGTGGTGGATTTGATGTCTCGGTCCACTCTCTTATCATTTTATCAGTTTAATATTTAAGTGTTCAATTTCATTCTCATAATTTAGTAATTTACATCTGCTATAACCCCCAACTCTAAATTAGTTTAAATAAGTCTTAGAATTCGACTGTTTTGTCAATCCTCGTGGGATCGACCCGTATTTGCCACTATCTACCAGTTAGACAGTCGTGCACTTGCGATATTACAAGTAGGGTTTATCAACTTATTAACTTAGGTTAATAAAATTCTCCATCAAGTTTTTGGCGCCGTTGCCGGGGATTGTAACGTTACAATCGAAATCTAGGATTGTTTTTGCTAGTTTATAAATTAGGTTTAATTTTCTTTTTAGGAACAGTGTTACGAGTCAATTTCTTATTTGTTTTATTTGCTTGAGTTTGAATTATTTTTGCATTTATTTTGCAGGTGATCACACACATAGGAGCTCAAGTGGGAACGAAGTGAAATATTGCGATTCGCGAGGAAACTCTCAGAAATCGACTTCTACCCGGTGTCACAAGTAACCTGAAAGAGGCTCACGTCGGAGGTAACTTCTACCCACTGCATCTGCACGCGGTTTCTGTGTGATCACTTGTGTTTATCTTGTTCTAGGTAGTATTGCATGCAAATTTGAATAGTGGCAGGATTGAGTTGAAACTTTTGTGCCCTCTCCCGCGGATAGGTTAATCACCATCTATTTTAGGGTTAAGAAGCTAGGCCTTCACTATTTAAAATTTGTAGCAAGATAATTATCTAGGACAGGTGTGACACTCATAGGGACCCTCTTTGGATGTTTGATAGCTTAAAGTGGTCGAGTGAAGGAACATATCCCATCTGGGAACAGTTCTTGAACTGGCATTTCACTTTAAGCTAGAGAGTGGAAAAAGAGGTTGGGGCAACTCTATAGTGGCGGATTGATAGGAAATATCGTGCCTCTCCCATGGTTAGGTAAATTGAATTGAATTTCAGCCCTGCATTAGTAAAGAAAAGCTCTAAGGTCGTCTGCCATTTATTTTGTTTGTTCATCATTTAGGGTTCCGTTGTTTTTATTTTTTAGAGTTAGGTCATCTTCATATAGTGGTTAGGCTTGCATTTAAAAAAAATTAAATTAAAAATAATAATAAAAAAATATTTTGAAGCCTGTTTATGAGTGTTGACTTTGAACCTTCGATATCCAATAGTTTATGCATACCTGGGTGCATGATTCTAAGAGTAGGCTTGGTCCAACAAGACTTTGAGGAGTTCTTTGAAGTCCCCATTACCTATTTAGGTTCATCATCCTTGTCCACTGAGATGGCTGAGGGGAAGGCCTTTAAGGATTACTTCGCCCCTTTTCCTAGTAGTGTTCTATCTTGTATTGTCTTACCTGAGACAAATGCAAACAGTTTCGAACTCAAACCATCAATTATTCATCTGCTGCCTTCTTTTTATGGTTTTGAGAAGGAAGACCTTTATCTTCATGTCAAAGAGTTTCTTGACATCTGAGCCACCCTAAAGTACCTGAACTTTTCTGACGAGGTTGTTTCCCTTTTCTTTGAAAGATAAGGCGAAATCATGGTTAAATGCATTAGAGACATGATCCATCACATTATGGGATGCGTTGTCAAGAAAGTTCTTGACAAAGTACTTCCCCATTCATAAAATGAATGCCCTCTAACGAGATTTATCTAATTTTCAGAAAAAGAGGGCGAACATTTCTATGAATGTTGGGAAAGGTTCAATGAACTCATTATCAAGTGTCCTCATCACGGATTTGAGAAGTAGCGACTAGTTCAATACTTCAAGATGGTTTAACTCTTCAAAACCATCGTATGATTGATGCCACTAGTGGTGGGTCACTAATGAAAATGAGCATCAATGAAATATAGGAATTCTTTGAGACGCTTTTCGAAAATTCTCAGCAATGGGATTATTTGATAAAGGAGTTTGATAGGCGTAAGGGTGGTATATATGAGATTGAGATCCATCTGGTCACCCCTTTTACATGGAAGTTAGAGAAAGTTGTTATGATTATGGCTCAAAAGATAGATGCATTTTTTAATGTGACTCAACCTGCACCTCCCGCAAACGCTTCATGTGAGGTCTGTGCTGCATATTCGAGTCTTGGTCATACAATAGCTAATTGTGACTTGCAAAATGATTATCCTGCGTATTATGTTGAGCAAGTCAACTCTTTTAACACTATGCGGCGACCTAATAATAATTCACAACCTACCTATTACAGTCCAGGATTTAGCCAGCATTCAAATCTTCCCTGGGCCCATGGCCCACACCAAAGGGGACTTATTGTTGTCTCCTAGGCTCCTCAAGCCTCTAGCCATGTTAGGCCCCACCTTAACCAAGTTCCTCCATCCAACACATCAAGTTTAGAGGAAACGGTTAATCGATTTTTGCAGCGCTCAGAAAGTATAATTGAGCAGAATTTTAAGGACATATCTGAGTTGAAAGCCATGACTCAACACCAATCTCAACCCCTCAATAGACTTGAGATAGCTGTGAGTAAGATTACTCAGTCTTCTTCTGAGAGTGAGCCAGGGAGATTTCCTAGTCAACCTGTTTCAAACCCAAAGTGTCAATTCGCAGTTGGTAGTACATCTAAGTCATGCCATGAAGATGTCCAATCTATTACTACCCTTGGGAGTGGAAAACAGGTTGACAATCGGGTACAAGTGCCCAATTCGAGTGTCGTTGCATCTCCATCTAAGGCAAAGCAGGTTGCATCTCCATCTGACAAGGAGGCTGATAAAGCGTCACCTTCTAAAGATGTGCCTCTTGACTCTGGCCCCACTCAAGCATCTTATTTTCCTAGGGCACCATTTCCATCACGGTTAGCTCCAGGAAATAAAGGAACAAATGCTAATGATGTAATGGAAATTTTTAAACAAGTTCACATTAATATTCCATTGCTCAATGTTATTAAGCAAGTTCTTATCTATGCCAAAATTTTGACGGATCTTTGCACACAGAAGTGAAAGCTACATATGCAAAAGAGAGCCTTCCTCGCTGAGAAAGTAAGCTTAATTTTTCAACACAGAACTCCGCCTAAGTATAGAGATCCTGGGTGCCCGATTATTTCTTGTGTTATCGGTGATCATATGATTGATAAGGCATTGTTGGATTTGGGGGCGAGTGTTAATTTGTTGCCATACTCTGTTTATGAGCAATTAGGTCTCGGGGGACTAAAACCAACTAAAGTAACACTGCAATTGGCAGATATGTCAATCAAAATTCCCCGCGGTGTTATAAAGGATGTGATCATTAAGGTTGAAAAATTATATTTTCCAGTGGACTTCATAGTTCTTGATACACAACCTGTTCACAACCCTTCTAGTCACATTCCAGTTACTATGGGTCGTCCATTTTTTGCCACATCTAATGTTATTATTAACTGTAGGAATGGAATCATGAAACTATCATTTGGCAACATGACTGTCGAACTCAATGTTTTTAATGTAAGCCAACAACCTCCTGAGTTCGAGGATGTTTGTGAAGTTAACATGATTGAGAGTTCGGTGGAGAATTTCTTATTGCAGTCTGCATCAAATGATCCCTTAGTAGCATGTTTGACTCACTTCGGTTTAGACTTAAATATTGATGATTCCATTTGGGAAGTGAATGTTTTACTTGATTCAGCCCCTTTTATGGATCTGGGTTACACATGGAAGCCTAAAGTGGAACTCCTTCCACTCAGTGAGTCAAAGCTGAACCCTTCTGCTGATACTATTGGGCTTTCTGACTCATTCCCTTTCTCGCCTTTTCATGATGACCCATTTGACATATGTCCTCCTAGTGACTCCTACATGAAGTTTTATTCTCAATATTCTTTGGAGAAAATACACCCCATAGATAGTGTTGATTCCAGGTTTGGGGGTGTTGTTGAGCTGTCTAGCTCATCATCTTTGTGCAATTCATTTTGTTATGATGAGCCCGTACCACCTGATATATCAATAGACATACCTCTTTCCATCCCTTTAATAGTGACTTGCGCTACCTATGTGGATCCCTTGTTTTTTAAGGGATGATTTTAGTTTTGACCATCCTATTGTGCAACACATTCAATCTTCTGATTTGACACCAGACATAGGATGTACCTTTTTAGGAGTAGGAAAGAGTCATTTGCTAGATATCCATGTTGGTGACAACTTTCTGCTCCAGATCCCTATGACTTATTTACGACCACGGGTTAGTTTGCATTTTCTCTATGATTTTGCAAGGCGTCTTCGTCGTTTTAGGGATGTGCTAGTTTCTGTTGTGCTGCATGTGGGTGCTACTATATGTTGGACGGATCCTCAACTTTTTCGGTTGTTGATATATGATCTAGTCAACATCGTGGACTGAGTGTTTAGGTTTGGGGGAGTGTTCGCTATGTTCTTCCTCATCATTTCATGGTACATCATTTATGAGTAAGAATATATGTCGGGCTGACGACGTTAAACCAAGCGCTCCTAGGAGGCAGCCTAGCTTCAATTGTGTCATTATGGTCAGTCTGGATTGATTTTCTAGTTCTTTCTAGTTGCATTTCACTCATACTTGTTAGCTCCGTAACAATTTTGACTTACAACTGATGCATATAACTTTTTTTCATTTGTATATTTTTTGCGTCCTGTATTGTTGTTATCAATTTATCATGATAAGTCCACAGTTCTTATGTTTTTGAGCGTTCATTGGTGCACGACTTCGTCAAAATTGGTAAAAACTTTCCCATGGTTCTAACTCTCATCTTTTCTTTTTCCTGCATTTGTCATGATCATCATTTTATACATTGAGGACAATGTTTGGTTTAGGTTTGGGGGTGAGGTGTATGAGTTTTTCTGCATTCTTCAAAATTTTTGAACTGAAATGTATTTCACAATTGACTATTGTATTCTACTCAATCTCCATTGAATACATAGTTAATTGTGATTGTGTGAAAAATTTTCGATTTGAAAATGCATTCAAAATCTACGTTCATTTCCAATGAAGAGGATGTGCTTTCAAGTATGCCTTTAAATTTGAGGAATGCATGTTTTCACTTGTCACTTTTATATATCAATAGGAAAACATATGGTTTGATATTATCTTTAAGTTAAATATATTTCATGATATTTTTCGACTCGGCCACTCTTGCACTATAAGCCAAGTTAGCATAATTTGAAGTTAATCAGTAAGATATTAACTAGAAACCCTTAGAATAATAGTGGAGACTTAACCCTTGTGAGTTTCGAGACATTCTATTTTTCTTGAGGGTTATTAAATAAACTCTAACTTTTATTGAGTCCACATTATTTCGTTGATGATCTCATTATTCTTGTTTCTTTTATTGATTGCTTTAAGAATAATGTTAAAATTGAATTATTACACTAGAACTTCTTGGTTTATTTAGTTGAAATGTCATAATACCGACTAGAGCTTAGGAAGTGATATAAGCATTTTTGTAACCATTCTTTAGCCTTTTTAGCCTACCTAATAATAAATATTCGTTTGCAGCCCTTTGAGCCTTTGAATAGACTTTTTCTTTGCTAACCCCATCTCCATTACCTACTCCAGTTAGGGAGTAATATCCTATACTATTTTTATCCTTACCCAATGTCTCTGAGAATGTGTATGGTTGATATATTTTTGGAATGAGCAAATAAAAATAGGTGAAACTAAATATTTCATGAATCCTCGGGACTGAAATGTTTTATTGTGCAGAAAGGAGAAAGCATGTCGTTGATTTTATAAAAGAAAAAAAAAGATTGATGCTTCGAAGAAAAATAAAAATAAATAAATAAATAAAAATATATACGAAGAAGAATTTCGAAGGAAGAAAAATTAATGGTGTACAACATTGTTTACTCTTCAGAGCCCCCACATGTTTATTAAAGGGTGTATCTAGTCTTTGAGAATTTTTGCATATCTTTTTCCATTCTTGCTCGCCAAAATCTTAGCCTCATTTCAACCTAATAAAGACCTCAATGATCTTAAGTAAATGTCTGGTTCATAGATGTGGAGATTAAATAGACAAGAACTATGGAGTTTGATTCAACATTCTCAAAGTAATTGATTCTTGTCCATGAGATCATATTCATATCATTATTTTAAAAGTCTATTTTTCATGATTATTATATGTGAGATGTTTGTGTTTCCATAATTTATTCTCTTTTCACATATAAATTGAGTGATAAATAACCAATCTCTGAATGACTCATTTCTGAGTGACAAGAGAGATTTGTAGTCGAAGCGTACTATCCAAAGGTTATCTAGTCATATCTTTACTGAGAAAAAGAAAGTTATGTTGATAAGGCCATGCACACACACACTTCGAGTTGAGAATAATTTATGAAATTTATTTAACCTTTGGGTATTATTAAATCGT
Source organism: Berberis vulgaris (assembly GCA_963556465.1). NCBI lineage: Eukaryota > Viridiplantae > Streptophyta > Magnoliopsida > Ranunculales > Berberidaceae > Berberis > Berberis vulgaris. The sequence goes on from OY747131.1 coordinate 64,337,018, forward strand.
TGGTAGACTCTTTGATATATTATTGTGACACTGTTAGTTGTTTTCAAAAATTTTTGGCAATTAGATTATTACTCTAAGGATAATAGAAAGAGTGATCAAGTTACCATGTTTTGGAATTTTATTGAGTCATAATGTTTGTGGGTAACATTTCTGGAAACCCTCACGAGACTATAAATCGTCCATTAGAGGTAATCTAGGGGTTTAAAGCCTTGTTGCACGTTTAAGGTAAGTGCAATCGATGATTCTTGCGAAAGTGAGTTAGAATTTTATTTTTATTGTTTCGCTCGAGGACTTGCAAAATATAGGTTTGGGGGTATTTGATATTCACGTAATTAATACATAATATATCCCTTAATTTATATATGTTAGTGTTTCGATAATTATATTTTATTCTAATTATTTCGTTTTCATGTCTTTGTAGGAATTTGATCCTGAACGATGAAATCGCATTAAGGCGACAATTTGAGGAATGATCAATTGGTTGATTCTAGTGGTGGTACAAAGTAGCGGGTCACATGTCTAAAACTAACCCAAACAAGCCTAGGTCCACCTAATTTAACCTAAGCCTAAGCCCAAAAATTGACCTAGAAACCCAAACCCAACCAAACAAGGAAATAGGATAATCCTATTTAGGTTTCCTCTCCTCATTCTCTTCCAAAACTCTTTTCCTACATTTCCTTCCTCCTTCTCTCTTTTTCCAGCCACCACGACTCAACCACCTTGCCGGCGATCCTTGCTCAATAGGAGGACCGGCAGCGCGATCATCTCGCCATCACCACCTCCTCCTCTTCCTCCAACATCAGAGCCTCACGTCCTCGCGCACAAAACAGGAAGCACCTCCGTGTTCCTCTTCCTCCACAACATCACCGCCCACACACCAGCACACCACTACCAAAACCTCATCCTCACCCTGTTTCGCACAACCGCAGACAACCTTCAGTCGTCATCTCTCTTCCTGCGTGTCCCCTCTTCTCTCTCGCAGCCAATACGACCCACGCACACCACCACCAAAACATAGTAGCCCCAGCTCCTAGTCCTTCTCCTCCCTGTTCCATCACGCCAAACAGTAGCCACACCGCAACCCTTTTCTCTCATCTCTCTCTCTGTTTGTTTTTCTTCTTCAACAACCCACGCCACCTTGTGATAGAACCGGGCAACCCAAAAACAAAGAACACACAGACCAGCACCCCCTGCTTCACCTCCTTCGTTTTCTCTCTATTTTTCCATCTATTCCTCTCTTTTGCAGGTATCGGAGCAGCTCGCAGTAGGGAGAACGGAGAAGCATAAAAGAAGCTCGCAAGGAGATCAGCGAGGAAGAAAAACAGGAAAAAAGGGCGGGATAAAACTGATTTTTCAATCAAGCTATTTGCACCCCAGGTTTCTGTCTGAGTCACCACAGTCCACCAGCAGCTCTTTCTCGGGATGTGTGTCCATGCTGAGATGGATTCCACCTACACCAGTTCTATGACGCTATCCACCATGATCTTTTAGACCCCACGTCGAGGCGAAGATGAAACCATAGGGTTTCCTAGAGTTTGTCGTATCTAAATTTATTGTTTCTATATGCTTGAATGTTAAACACAGTTGATTTCTGAATTTCAATAATTTGCTTTCACTGATTATATCCAGAAAAATTCTCTAGACTAATCAGTAGTTAGAAGTTCCCTTTGTTGATATTTGAAGCTTGCTTTAATCAATTAATTTGAATCTGTGATTGTGGGCCGTAAGAAGACATGCAATGCTACAGGTTCAGAATTAGTTAAAATAAACCAATGATTGTGTGTGCCGTAGAAAGACATGCAATGCTAGGGGTTTATGCCTTTGCTGAAATCAATTGCGAACTTAGATTAATTTTTAGATTAGTCGTGTTGATTCTTGAAAATAATAATTTGGATTACACAAATCTCAAAGAACCTGTGGTGGATTCGATGTCTCGGTCCACTCTTTTATCATCTTATCAATTTAATATTTAAGTGTTCAATTTCATTCTCTTAATTTAGTAATTTACATCTGATGTAACCCCCAACTATAAATTAGTTTAAATAAGTCTTAAAATTCGACTGTCTTGTCAATCCTCGTGGGATCGACCCGTATTTGCCACTATCTACCAGTTAGACGGTCGTGCACTTGCGGTATTACAAGTAGGGTTTATTAACTTATTAATTTAGGTTAATAAAATTCTCCATCAATGGGGAATACGAAAAATCTCTTCTAGTTAGAACGATATCTTCGAAAGCAAGAAAAGTTGAAGAGTCAGATGCTACACTGCGGATGACTTAAATAGACAATGAGTTCCCGTTTCTTTTCTGCCGAACCAACACACGTTCAATTAATGCAGCGTGCGGCTCAAACAAAAATTCAGATTCAGTCATCATGAGCGACACATCCCATCCAGATACGACTTAGCGAATCGGTGTGATGGCCCACTAACTCGAGGGGAGTAGCTGATGATACATAAAAATAGTCATACCCTTGAGCCGTACACGTGTCATGATGGTCTCGTGGAACCACGGGCTCAAGCAAAAGGCCAATACAGATCCAGCCAGAGCGATTCTCAGCCCGCTCAACTCCAGCCCACCAGGCGGGCTCAGACTCTCACTGCACACTAGACTCACATGTCTCACAGCTACCCACAATACCCGTAAGCTCTTTTTAGGCAAGTATCTCGAAGATCAGCTTCGAGCAGGCAACAACACCTGCTCTTTGCTTCCAACTAGGAAGCAAACACCAGAGTATCTTCCACACAGGGAAACTCCCTTCGATGGAATGTTCTCGGATTGGGAACTATCTCCCTCGTATCTAGGAACCCGGAGCTAACAGGGAACTTCTTTCCTACAGCACGACTCCTAATTAGATAGGGATCTCCACGAAGATCTCCTCCCTAATCTATGCCTACGATGGCCTGGTTAACCTATGACTCCTTGCACTATAAATAAGACATGAGGTTGGTAACCTAAGGTATGCCACAAATTCCCTGTTACAACATTACACATTTCTCGTATCCTTGTCTGACTTTAGCATCGGAGTGTCATCGGCCACCCCACGGTGGTCTATAGCTCACATGTGCTACTTGTGCAGGTAAAACAGGTCAGCGGGAATAAGTCAAAACAGGGGAGCGAAAAATGACTGCATCAATTACAATTTCAACAAGTCTAAACACTACCACCACTGTAGCACTACCACTACCACCTATGGTACTTGGGGACTTGGTGAATTGAACTGCCCACCCAAATTTACATATCGGTATCCAATAAAAAAACTAAGATCTCTGTGGATTCTTTGTTGAACTAGAACTTTAGCCTCTACCTCATTTTGAACAAGCACCCCGATTGACCCATGTTGAACTAAATTGATGAGATGGTGAACCTTTATCTATATCACCCTCATCATCTTAAAATATAAATAGAATTCGAATGTGAGAAGAAGTGAGGATTCAATACGAGATTCAAACATGTAAAATTGTTTATTTAGATTCAAATTTGATGTGAAATTTTACTTGACATAAAGTTTCATATTTGTAAGATATATATTTTATCGTAAAAATACTAGAATAAGTCGAAGTTGTGTATAATGCATATGAGATTATCCATACCAATTTTTAGGCTATCTCAAGATAATTGCATAAATAACAGATTATTTACGTAATTTGCAAAATGTAATTAATCGAATAGTTGATCATTGCGTCTCTTTAATGTTCAAGCAAATATAATTTATAATTATCAATATAATAAAGCAAAGACCGCTATGTTTCCTGCATAACATTATCTCCGTTGACATTATAAGCATATTGTAACGTCCCTAAAAATCATGCTACTCAATTTACAATGATTAAGTTTATCTCCATTGACATTTGCATTTTGCCCCCTACTATTAATGGCTTATTAAGTTTTACCCCAATAATTAATCGAATTGCATTTACCCCCAATAATTAATCGAATTGCATTTACCCTTGACTGTGAAACACCTCACGTGCCATCATTCCACCCATTTTGGATGAAGAAAATGCCTTTCACGTGCTTATCATGCCTGATGTGATAGCATGTTAATCCTAACCGTCTGTTACCTGAACCAGGCACGTGGACGGCCAGGGATTATGCCTGACTGATTGTACGATTGGAGAGATAGACAGTGGAGGGAAAACTCCCTCCATTTTTACTCTATTTTATTCGTTTCTCCTCTCTCCCTTCTCAGCACTTTGTTGTGTGCGATTTCGAACCAAAATGAAAAAGGGGAAAACCAAAACAAAAAGGGGAAGAAGGTTGTATTCGGTGTCCAAGTCACTATCAGTGACATCAATGATGATGAGAGCACTGCTTCTAGCATACACTGGGACGATTGCAGTTCGTTCAGTGATTTTAGTGACTTATCCGGTCAAATTCTGAGCGATGAGGAACCAAATCTGAGGCAACATTTCACTTCTTCAGACACTAATAAGGACGTGAAACCTCCTCCTATTTATTCGCATGATATATTGTAAGTCTTTTTTGCTATTTTAGGGTTTTCATTTTGGTGTTTCTATATGTAATGCATGTTTGAATGGATGGTATGAATTTGTTAGTATTTTGTTCATTTGCACAAATTTGGGTTTTTCCACTGTTTATTTGGTTGCTGTTTGCATCAGTGAAAATGCTCATTTTGAAAGTGATTTAGTGTGGTTTAGTGTTGCTAGTGGTTGGTGCTTCCATGGATCAGTGACAATGTTCATTCTGAAACTGAAATTTTTTGGGTGGTTTAATGTTAATACTGGTTGGTGCTTCCATGGATCAATCACAATGTTCACATAATGTTGATTAGGGTAATTCACATATGTATGTCCATGGATGTTTGCATAATGTTATATGTGTTGTACTTGTCTTCTATTTTCATTTTATTATTCTTGTTAGATTGCATGGTTTTGTTTGTTTCCTAGAGTATTCATCAATCCGTTTTAATTGGTGTCATTGCAGTAATGGAAAATGGGGACAAGAACTAAAGGTTTGGAACTTCGTGGTCCATTACAATGGAAAGTGGAGTAAGATTCAGAGATCCCTGGTATGTGAAAGGTTAGTGATTATAGAGATGGGATATGTATAGACTTTGTACAAGTACATGATGATTAACTTAATTGGGATAAGTTAAACAAAAGTATCCTTGAAGCTATCCCCAACCCACATAAGCATGTCTTAACCCTTGGTACAACACATACCTTTCTGAAGAATGAGGTGAGGATGGACATTACCAATGATGAAGACATAATGTAATTTTGAACCCGTGCAGACATTGATGACAATGATGTTTTGCATGTGTTTGTTGAGGTTAAAGTGGAAGCTTAAGTTCATGAAAGCAACACACCTGGGATTAGTTTAATGGACCCTGAACCCATTTCAACCCCACCTATTGTTGATGTAGACCCTGTAACACAACCTACCCCTCCTAATAAAATTCATTTGAGGCCTAAGGTGAGGGCCAAAAGGCATTGGACCAGGAGGAAGATTCCAACCCTAAGGAAGAGTAAACCTAGTGATTGGTACTCTCAAAGGAAAGATGGTAGTTGTGCCAAGAAAATAACAAGGGGGAAGGGCCAGGGTAGCAAAGAAAGTAACAAAAAAAAGATAAAGTCAATTAAGACAAGAGTGAAGAGTCTCACATATGTAAAGAAGTTATATGATGAGTTGACTGAAGAGCTAGATAAAGACCTACATGATGTAATACCACAGGTACCTAATGAAGAACAAACCCATGAACAAGCCCAAGGACAGCCAGAAGGTCCATCTGAAGCAGGTCTATCTGAAGCCCAACACCCTAAAAATGAGTTTGCATAATAGATGATCTTCCAGTGGAATAGGAGTACCATTCAGGCCATAACATTGAAAATGAGTAGGAGACACCTCCAGGTGTGCATGCTGGTTTTGTTGCTGAAACTAAAAATGTTTATGGTGATGAAAGTGATAATGAGAGTCACCATGAGGAATGGGTCTTGGAGGTTGGGAAGGAATGGCCCACAGTAGATGATGTTAGGTTCTGGTTGGAGAAATATGCAGTAAAAAACAAGTTTCTGATGAAATTTAAGAAGAATGATACTGATAGACTTGTAGTGCAGTGTACAGATGAAAATTGCAAATGGCATTACTATGCAGCAAGAAACAAAGATGGGCACACCATCAGTGTTAGGACCATGGGGCTAGAACACACATGTCTAGGGATTTTCAATGGGAAGCACCCAATGGTGGATGTTAGGTTTGTTGCTAAGGAGTGTGAGTCTATGTTTAATACAAACTTCCAAATTATCACACCTGAAACCCTTATCAAACAGACAAGGAAGGAGCACCCTATTGACGTCAACTACCATGTAGGGTGGAAGGCACATCAGAAATTGATGGCAAAAGTAATTGGTAGTTATGAGGACTACAAGATGACCTCTTCTTGTTGCATGGAGTTATTGACAGCAAACCCAGGAAACATTGCTAAATGCTCAAGAAATAATGAACATGAACGGTTCACAAGCCTTTGTTTGGCATTCTCTACTAGTCTACTTGGTTGGCAGCATGGTTGTAGACCATTGTTGAGGTTTGATGAGTGCTTTCTCAAGACCAAATATAGGGGTTGTTGTTTGTCGGTTACAACTTTGGATGGCAACAACGGTCTATTTTCATTGGCCATCTACATTTGCCAATCAGAATGTTACCAAACTTGGTACACCTTCTTGAGTATAATTGAGATGCAGTTGAAGATGCATGCAAGGAAGCTGATCTTTATCTCTGACCAGTAAAAATGCTTGATTGAAGCAGTGAAGCATCTATTTCTAGATTCAGCTCATAAATTTTGTTTTAGGCATATGTATAAGAACTTCAAGAAGGCTGGTTTTGGAGGGAAGTTCTTGATGAAACAAAGTTGGAAGGTTGTTGGGGCATACATAGATGTTGAGTGTGTCTCTCACTTGAAAGAGATGAAGGAAGTTAATCCAAGGGCTCATAAGTGGCTAGTTGATAGAGATGTGAAGAGTTGGTGCAGGTCCTATTTTGACACTAGGTTATATGCTAATAGCACATAGCAAACAATTTTAGTGAAAGCTACAATAACTGGAACATTCACCTAATGGACAAACCAATTTGCAAGTTCATTGATGACTATCACATGCTTGTCATGAGGCTTATGTATGACAGAAGGATAAAAAGTAGCACTTGGGACATCAATGGGTTAGTACCTAGGGCTCAGAAGCTAGTTGACAAGTACAAGGAAATGAATAACCAATTCAGGATGTTTAGGCCCAGTAATGGCTTCATCACAATGCAGCATAAAGCCACTGGTGATAGGCTTAGAGTCAAGACATCTATTAGATATTGTGACTATAGACAATGGGAACTCACATGCATCATATATGTGCATGGAGTCCTGACTCTAGTCAATCAAAGACTTACATGGGCAGAGTAAGTATAAATTATAAGTTTTCTCAGTGACCATATCTACTTATATAATCTTGTTCCCATACTTATTTCCATTTGATGCAGATACTGCAGCCCCTATCATTCTGTGAAGGCCTATGTGGAAGCATACTCTAAATGCATTGTCAGCATAAGAAATATGCGTGAATGGGATGAAGTAAGTTTTATCTTTATTGCTTGTGTGTACTACAATCCTTGTTTATTTTCATGTCTGATTAGGGTTTTGATGTGGCAGCCACGATACTTGGTGTTTCCACCTCTAAAGAAAAAAGGTCCAGGGAAACCTAGGACACAGAAGAAAAGATATGAGGATGAAGATGAAGTTGTTCACAATGAACCCAGGAGTTGCAAAATTTGTGGAATGGAAGGTCACACAGTATAACCTATAAAAACTCTCTTAGGGAGCAGACTGCTGAGGATGGAGAGACATCTAAGAAGTCCAAGGGGCTTAAATGCACGAGGGCAAGGAACAACAAGCCAAGGGGTGCAAGAAATGGTAGAGGTTTTGGAAGAGGAAACAGTGAACCTCCAAAGGAAAGGACCACATGTCCTCCACAACAACCAAATTTCCAGCCTGAAATGCCTACAGCTCCAACTATACACAACCATGTTCAAAACTCAGCCCTTTGCACAAGGAGTTCAGCCCCCACCAATGAGGCCACTAGTTAATCCAGTGTTTCAGCATGAGAATGGTTGGGACGGGAAAGGACAAACTCAATTAGCAAAGGGACAAAGCACCTGAAGTAACAGACCTAAGGAGCTCTGGAGATGACATGTATATAAGTTAGTGGAAGACTGCTTTTTTGGTTTGTTTATGACATTCTCATTTTGTGTTGTCTGTCATACTTATTGGTATGGTACAGTAAATGTTATAGTCATGTAAGGTCAAACTTATTGGTATAGTATTTTAATGATACACTTGTTGGTTGCAAGTTATGTTAAATGGATTGCATTTCAGGTTGGTATGGTATGGTATGGTATTAAATGCTTAAATGGATTGCGTTTTAGGTTGGTATGGTATGGTATTGAATACTTGTATCTTCAGGTTGTTAGGTACTGAATGGTATTGAATGCTTGTAATTTAGGTTGGTTTTGTTCTATGTCAGTATGCATGGATTTTAAGGCATTCGAAAGTTGCATTGCTATGTTAGGTTTTGCAAGGATGTGTCATTTGAATTGCATTGTTAAGGCATTTGATTACAATGTGTTGTCTAACTTTATTGCAAGAACATCCAATGAACATCAAATGAATTTACATTTATCTTTATATGCACTCCTTCAAAATCTTGCCTACTTCAAACCTCATATTTACTTGTTTGATTGTGCTCGTGACTGCATGGAATCTGCAAGAAAAATCAATCAAGTGTTGTTAAACATTAGGTTTACAAATTACTTGCAGTAACTTAACCCCACATAATAAATTTGAATTCAATGTTGCTCTCTGAAACAGCACAGACCTAAGAGAGGATGAAGATGACCTGCAACTCAAGCTTAACTTCAAAACTTGGTTTTGCACAAGCTTTTTCACTCCAAATATTTAATCTTCAATGAAATAACATATAGATGTAGTAGAAGCATATGCGAGTGTTATTGATGGTGAAGTGGAAAGTGTGGTGTGAAGGAGGAGGATGCGGATTATCCTAACAGCTAATGGGAAGTTTGAATCTCAGCCCTCAAATTTTAATTGCATCTGGCTACTTCAACTTTGAATCTCAACCTTCATATCATTAAAAGGTATTTTGGGCAGTAAAATATGGCATTTTTGAAACTAGCACGTGCCTTGACGGTCAAGGCACATTGATTGTTAGCTTTGGGGGGTAAATACAATTCGATTAATTATGGGGGTAAATCTCAATAAGCCATTAATAATGGGGGGTGAAATGCAAATGACCATTTATAATTATCCAATATACTGTCACAATAAAACAAAAATCGCTAGGCTTCCTACATAACATATTTGCATTGACATATGCATATTGTAACATCCCTAAAAAAAACTTGCTACTCAATTTACAATGCGTAAGTTTATTTGCGAAATACGTTAATTAATTGAGTTAAACACAAAAATGCAGAAACACAACGTTGCAGAAGCCATGACAGAAGCACACAATTAAGATAATAACGAAACTAGATAAGACCAGCTATAGATAAAATCAACTGTAGATATGATCGACGGAACACGACGATGCAAATAAATTCAACTAGGGATAAAATCAAAAATGGGTAAGATAAAATGTGGATAGGACTGAAAAAACACAACAAAGCGGATAAAATCGAACATAATGATGCCGATATGATCGAATAGGCACGATAAAAATGGCATCAGAGCCAAATGCAGTTAAAAGTGTGTTAACGAGGACATTAGGCTTCCAAATTTGGATGAATTCTAACACCTTGTGTGGGTGGACCGTAAGATTAGCTGGTTATAAATGTGTTTATAGTATCACATTGCTTTGATGAATAAAGGGGATGAACTATGTATGTGCAAGTTTGTATCCCCTTGGAATGACATGTTTTAAAGTCATGTGGCTGTAAGGCCCAAACAGACAATATCATAACATATAGATGAAGTTCTCACATAATGGTATCAGAGTTATAGGATCAGGTATTTTGATTTATTTTTTTTATGGCTGACTTACAAAATAAATCACTTTATTGATTAAATATTTGAATAAGAATTTTGGGAAAATGAGTTTGGCATTAAGAAGAAATCATTAATAACTTTTAGATATTTTAGAATGTTGATTTCTAGGACGAATCATTTTTAAGGAGGGTAGAATATAACGTTCCAAAAAAATAAGCTACGAAATACCCTAATTAATTAAGTTAAACACGACTACATTGAAGCACAACAAAGCGGTAGCATGACAATATAGAAACACGATAATACAGATAAGATCAAAAGTAAATAAAATCAACTGTGGATAAATTTCGACATAGACAGGATCGAAGAACCGCGACAATGCAGATAGAATTGAATAAGCATGATGAGAATGATATCTGAATCAAACCAAAAAAGAACAGTGCCAATGAGAACATTGGGTTTCAAAAGGGTGTTGGCAAAAGTGGTATTACCTTCACACAAAGTCTTAAAATAAATAAAATTTAATTCTTCATTTAATTATAAAACTTTTGTAGAAACTTGTGAACCCGAAATGGTTGTATAGTTCCTATTATTTGAATACTTCACTTTCTACATTATTTCGATTTATTCGCCGACTCTCTGAGCACCAACTTAAGAAGGTCAAAAGTGGGCTAGCAATAAATCAAATATGTCAATATTGTAGCAAACCCATAAGAATTGAAAAAAAAACCAAGAAATAGTCAAATACAAAAAAATGAACAGAGTCTGGTTCTGTTCAGACACAGCAGCCGCTGCGAAAGTAATAAATATCCTCACAGCTATCGTTGTGTTTGGACAAAAACAAGACTCTGTTTTTTACCCAAACCGCAGCAGTTCGAGCGATGTGATGTCTCAAGCTCACATTTGTCGCTGCGTTTGGCTCTTTGTAGACATTTTGGACAAGTTCGCATGATCCGCTGCGATTTACTTTATTGTATTCGCGTTTGCCACTGCAAAAATAGGTGTATGGCTTGCTAGAACCACTGCGTTTGGGTACAATGGGTTTTTCTACTTAGTTATGTTTCGAAGCACTTACAATGGGTTTTTTTCAAATCCTCGAGAGGTCTTAGATAGGGAAACCCTCTCCCCTTTTTTATTCATTCCGGCAGCTGAAGTCTTGAGCAGGAATTAAAAGGCAGAATTTTAATTTTTGAATTTGATGGGAAAAATAAAATATTTTGCGAAGCAAATCTAATGGAAGTGTTTTTGTTGTGTTTTTATTATTGTGCATGCAAATATTATAGGCAATGAAAATGCAATTGCAAATAATCACAAAATTCCTAACTGCATTATATAACCAATATCGCAAAATTCTTGTATTTACAAACTAAACATATGGACATCTCGGATCAGACACCAGCATTTACAATTGGCTATCAACAAGATCAACATTTACAATTCCTATATATACAAACTAAACATATGGGCATTTTGGATCAAACAACAACATTTACAATTGGAGATCAACAAGATCAACATTTATAGTAAAAAAATAGTGTCTTGTGCATTTTTTTGCATTTTTTTATAGCTGAGGCAATAACTGTGTTCTTGTTGCACCATCGATATGAAAGATCGGAGTGCACCTCACATATTTTTTTATAAACTGAGGAGATAACTGTGTTCTTGGTGCAGCAACGACAACTTTTTTTGCCCTCACGGAGGTTCCAACGAGTGTGGGTTCCCCACTTGTAGGAGCCGCCGCGAGGGCGAAGGAGAAAAAACAGGGTGAAAAAATAAAAATAAAAAAAGAGAAGAAAAATACAAAACAAAACTAGAGAACACTGGAGGTGGGATGAGAGGTGGCGGTTGCAATGTGGTGGTGGTGAAGGGGGGAGGAGGAGGAGGAGAGGTGGCAAGGTGGTGGTGGTGGTGAAGGGGAGGAAGTGGCGAAGTGGTGATGGTGAAGGGGAGGATGAAGAGGAGAGGTGATGATGGTGAAGGGGGTGAGGAGGAGAGGTGGCGATGGCAAGATGGTGGAGTGAAAGGGAGGAGGAGGAGGAGAGGTGGCAAGGTGGTGGTAATGAAGGGAGGTGGTGCGGTAAAATGGAGGAGGAGAGAGAGGTTGAAGGGTAAAGGGGAGGAGGATGTGAGGTGGCAGTGGCGAGGTGGTGGGGTGAAGGAGAGGAAGAGGAAGATGAGGTGGCAGTGGCAAGGTGGTGGTGGTGAAGGGGAGGAGGAGGAGAGGTAGCGGTGGCGAGGTTGTGGGGTGAAGGGAAGGAGAGGAGGATAAGGCAGCGGTTGTGGAGAAGAAATGGAGAAGGGAGAAGATGAGGGTTAGGGTTAGGTTTCTTTTTTTGTTTATATGGTGGTGGTGTCCTTCAGGTAATCCAAAAAAAAAAATGGTGGGTGGTACCAGTATAAGTGGTAGTGTTATTTAGCAAGGGCCCGTGAAATTTACTCATTTTTTACAAGATCATATTGATTTTACATTGGTATTTAATATGATTTTTTTTCTCTTATCTAGGCTTCTGAGCATCTTGTTATGAATTATAATAGTTTTATAATTAAGAATACATATTTAACAGTGAATGTAGTTATAGGAATACCGGAATAATCATAATTAAAATTAGTTTTCCTTTCCTAGTTATTATTTGTATCCCTATAAATACCTCTTTATAAGATGAATAAATTAACACTATATTATTTAAAAGTTGTTTTGTTTGACATGGTATCAGAGCGGTGATCTTGAGATCTCTTGCTACGGTTGTTTGTACCTATAAGTAAGACTCTGGGCACTCGAACTCTTCCCCGACTCCGACGACTACGCACTTTGACCGTAGACTACGCACTTTGACCGTAGACGCAAGAGGCGGGGAAGAGAGGATTGTTGCTGCAATTTTTCTTCGTGTTGATCCATGAAGGAAGTAAACCCGTTTGCTATTGCATTTGCTTCTTGTGTCTGAGATTGAGGACTTGAAGGCATGGAGAAATCTCGCTGAACCCTGGAATTTGCTGCGTGAAGAGAGATCTCTATAAGTTGTGATTTCACTACCTGTTTGGGTTGCGATTATGCTTTCCTAGTTAGGATTATATTTGTATCCCTATAAATACCTCTTTATAAGATTAATAAATTATCGTTCTATATTATTTAAAAGTTGTTTTGTTTGACACATCTTGTTGTCTATATAAACGATAAGGCTTGATAATCAAATATCGAAAAAATAGCGATGAATCAGCAAAAGACTACTTCACATTACATGGACAAGGTTTATGGCTTGGTTGTTTGGGTATGAGGCTCTTTGTAATACCCGCCTAATTAAATAAATATAAATTTTTTCTTTTGTAAACCCTAATGTTGATGGGTTGTTAGTCAATTGTATTTGGGCTTGGTTTTGGGATTTTATTAAACTAATAAGTAGGGTTCTTATTTTGTGAAATAGGATGGGTGCATTCGGAAGTTCGGTGGGGGCAAATAGCCACCCACCTTATAAATAGAATAACCCTATTTTCTTTCTTTTATCTCTTTTCTCCTTCCTTTTTTTTTTCTTCTTCTTGGATGGCTGACAATAAGAGAAAGCAAAGGAGGAGGCGAAGAGGATGACAGTGGACTGTTCAAGCATTGTTGGCGAGTGTTGATGTGTGTGTTGTTGCAAGATGAACTGCGATCTGGAGGCGAGATGGCGGATAGAAGCAATGGCAAAGTCCTCTACTACTTCTTTTTCTTACAGTTAAATGGTCCATTGTATTGCTGCGCTTAATGGGGCTCGATGGTTTTGTAGTGGGGTTTGGTTTATACGTGATGGGGTTGGAAGTGTTTGGTTTATTTGTTTGATTTTTGAGATCCGTGATGAATGTTTGAGAGGTGGTCAGACTCAATTTTTCTGGATGTTTGGGTGGGATTGTTTTCAAATCTTTGGTACAAATGGCGTCTTATGTGGTGTTAAAGCAGCTGCAGCGAACTGCTCTCTTTCAGTTCAGTTCAATCCATTGTTACGCTTAGCGGGGTTTGAAGTTGTTTGTTTATTTTGTAATGGGGTTCCAAGTGTTTTGGTTTTCATGCATAGTGAATGTTTGAGAGGTGTGAGACTCAACTTCTGGATGTTTGGGTGGAATTATTTGAAATCTTTGGTACAAATAATGTCTTATATTGTGTTAGAGGCTTAGAGCACCTGTAGCTAACAAGAAAGCCTATGCATAATTAAGCAAGTATTTCTCAATCTCACAAAGTTTCCATGAGATTTCAGGGAGATGGGAAGTTAGAAAATGTGATGCAAGGTAATGTGGATGTTGGGGTACACCTTATATTCAGAGTTTTAGATGGATTAGGAAATAGATCAGCATGGGAAACCAGATTTGGGCTATGATGCAGTGACTATGGTAATAACCAGGTAATGCTATCATTGGTTGATCACTAATGCATGGGAGATTGGATGCCCTTAGTTATTTTGTTACTGGGGAGGTTGCTCCTACTATCTCTCACCTTCAGTGTATGGATGACACAAGTTGCTTCTATTATGGGGTGTGGAGTTCAAAGAGTTTAGTCTTACTAAGCATACTTACCAGATGCTTTTGAAGCAGCCTAGAACGTTTTACTTGGCTGGAACTGAGATGAATTGGGCTGTCTTCTTGAAAGATGCATATGGCGATGATGGCATTTTAAAAGGGAAGGACACACAAGTGATTTTCAATGAGAAGCTGTATCGATATGCCCAAATGAAAGATATGGAGAATGGCAGAGAGGAGAAAAGTCTGCCATGGAAAACTGACATTCTAAACATGGATTGAATTGAAGTTTTGGCAGATGTTTGGTTAAACTCAATTTTATATAGGCTACATACTCTGTACCCGTGTTGAGGAAGACTGCGAATTGGGTCAACTGGGGTTTCCTTTATATACAGAGAGCAGTGGATCAAAGTTGGGAAATCAAAGGGCAGCAAAGGCGAGGTTACTAGATGGTTAGCGCGCGTTGATTGAGTTTTGATTCTTGGATTAAAGGTGAGTTTATTTTCATCCCCTTTCTTTTTAATTTTTGTATTAATTTTGGTTATTGTTAGATTGGGTATTTTGACATAGCAAGTGAGTTTTCTTCATACTCCTTTTATATATATATATTTTTTTTTATGAAATGGAGAATGTTGGGAGTGTTAATTATATATGAAATTGTAAGTTCTTTCTTCTGTCTCATCTCGCCCCTTTTGTTCTTCGATCGCAAAGCTTGCCCTGTTGTTGTTCCACATGGAGGGTTAGTTCGGGTTTTGTGTAGGTTTGGGTTTTTGAAAGTGGAGCTAATAGGCAGTCTATTGTTTTGTGCTTTTGGATGTTGCTTGTAGAGTTGGAGGATTGGTTCGTCATATATAGTCAAAATAGGATGCTTTTTAGTTTATCTAAAATGTTACAGAAATCTTGAGGTGCCAGTGACTTAATATTTATGATCATATCATGCCACTATTGTTTGCATAACTGACTTCCTGTTGGGCATATGTCTATGCAACAAAAGTATGCAACCTATATTATTGTTTATGTGTCTTATAAGCTTAGCTACACAATGTAATTTGTAATTGAAATGGGTGCTCCAATTGTGGCGTAGACTAATGTACCTCATGGTAGAAACAGATAAACACTTAAACAAAAAGGTTGAGGGGGGTAGTGTACATGCACATTTATAATCTTAACATTGTTGAAGATTATGGCTTGTGGCGTTAGATAAACTGATTTATCAAAGATTTACATAATGAATTAGAAAGCAAGTTGCTGTAAGACAGCTTTGTTGTCACGCCCTGTCATTCTCTGCAACTTGTTAGAAGTGGTAGCTTAAGGGATAGTGTCTTGTCTGTATTAGTTTTATGTATGATTAAACTCTTATTTAGTTTAGGGTTAGAAGAAAATTTCCTAGTAATAGATATTGACTGGAATTTAACTGAGCACTTGTTTTAGTTTGAGTATTTGTATTGTTATGCGAATTGGTGTGCATATTGTTTTTCGTATGATGCAATGAGATGAGATGTGTGAATTGACAATGTGTCAAATATTACTTTTCCCCAAAAGAATGGTGGATACTGTGATTGATTTATTTATGGTTGACAAAGCATCACCATAAAATAGTTTTGAGGAATTATTTATTTTTATGCTCTTTTCCACAACTCCGAAAAAAAAAATGTGAAATTTTTGTATACAGACTTGCTTGTATACATGTGATATTATGGGTATGCAGACTTGCTTGCATATCGGTGCACCGTTCCATGTGTGTTCGATTGTACGTGTAGATTTAGGAAGAATACTTGCCATGGATCGGACTTCGGGTGTGATGACATGTTCCTCGAGGTGGCACCCCACTTGGAACATGTACGCTCCGAGTGGTTTCGAAGGCAAGGGAGGCACACTTGGGTGAGGTGTGTTCGGCACAGGAGGAGAGTGCGATTGTGGAAAAGTAGCGAGATTTCTTATTTTTTTGTGTATGTGCATGATTACCTTAAAGGAAGAAACTAAATGCTCATTCAACCATTGAATGAGAACTACATGTCTTCCTAAAGGTAGAAAAATGTGTTTGTTTAATATTTCAATAATAGTCTAATATGATTATGAATTGTAGTGTGGTTGCATGTATGAGGATTGATAACTCAAACTTTATTTATTAGTAATAAATAATGCATATTTATTTATTATGATGATAACACCATTGCCTCATTGATGAACTACCTGATGGTGTGGTTATTTATTGTTTGGTTTATTTTAATGTTGTCATGTGCGGATTTATTGATTTGGGATGAAGATTTCTCACACCAGCTTTATTGCTGACCCGAGTGAGCTTTTGCTTCTTGGGTACATTCCTTTTGGAATGTAGCCGAGTAGTCTTTCAGGTTTAGAGATTTTGAGCTGCATTACTGGAGTTCCGCTAGTGAGCTAGCCATGCCAGTCTTCTCCGGGTTAGATTTTTATTTGTTTCAGATGTTTAGTTCATGCTGCTATTTGTTTCTGTTATTATTGAATTCTCACGTCCCGAGTTTTGGGGGAAACGGATAATCCTACGTGGCTTTTTGGGATTTTCGTTTCCTTCGAAAATCGGGGCGTGACACTCTTCTTGTGTGCGGCCTTCAGGTCGGATGACTGTAATCCAAACGAATTAGTCAGGCTGTCATGTTCACAATCGATAGCCATATAGGACTCTAGATCTATGCGCTGTTGGAGGAGCCCCAGTGATGAATTTCACAGTCACTGCTTTTAATCATATTATCAAAGGCAGGAAAAAAAAAAGCAAAAGTCTGAAACAAGAAGCTCGATAGAAATGCCTATAATTCTGGATCTCATGTTATCAACTCGAAACTTGATTAAAATCGAACTCACATCTCAATTCCTCCTATATAAGTAGTACATTAATCATCATGCAGTTTGATGATGTTTCATGGAAAGTTTTGTATATGACGAATATGATACATTAACAAGGAACAACCGTATAAAATGGATATAACAACTAATTCATATAAGTTGAAATGTGAGTACAAGGCTACTAACAAAAACCATGTAAAAACATCTGTTTTTCTATAATTAAATGGCAATTTACAAATAACAAAATTACTTTACCTTCTTGTACATTATCCTTTCAACTGTATAGCCTCACTCCATCTCAACATGTCGATATTACCTATGCCCTTGAAAGCTTAGATGGTACTAGAATCCTATTGTTGGCCATTTGACCAGCATATAGAGAAACAGAAGCTCGCGGCGAGTTATTATCCTGCAAAACATGCAAAAGAAGCATGAATAAAGCGTTTGAACAAAACTTTAGATGGTCAAAATGATTTTCTTATTGAATGATGCCCTAAGCCTGATAAGCTTGCTATCTGATAGTGTCTGGAATGTGAAGCACATACATTGGCAATAAAAATCATGGAATGGCAGTAGACGTATTGAATGGACTACACTCAGTTAGCTGTCACACTATGGTCCTGGTAGTCCTACCTTAATGGAAATCTCATTTTGAGCAACTAAGTCCCTTCTTCCAGGATTTTCCTGTTGGCTTTGTGTCTGGACATCTCAACCTCACCATGGTCCCCTTAGTCCTTCTTCCCTAATGGGAACTTTCACTTGATCGACCAGTACTTTATCAAGATCAAGTAATCCCTTCTTGAAGGATTCTCCGGTCCCCTATCTATGTTTCGTCTTTTCCGATATCCTGCTAAACATCTTTTTCATTTATCCCCTTCCCCATATATGATCAAACTTCCTTTGGACATGGAGCCACTTCTAGTATAAGAGTTTCATTTTATTTTATTTTTATTTTGAAAAGTTCAAAAAAGATGCATCAAAAAGATCTGCACCATTGTTTTAGAGTGGCGGCTAGGTTCCAGCAAGAAAACCTAGGCAACTCTACATCGTTTCAGGCCGCCGTCACGACTGGACGCCCCAGTCCAGGCCTCTCTGCGGATCGCTCGGCTCTGGCTGTCGCCTGACTCTGACTTTTTGGTTTCGCAAGTTGCTGGCCTGTTTCAGTTCCAGCAAGAAAACCTAGGCAACTCTGCATCGTTTCAGGCCGCCGTCAAGCTAGGCCGCCTTCACGACTGGACGCCCCAGTCCAGGCCTCTCTGTGGGTCGCTCGGCTCTGGCTGTCGCCTGACTCTAACTTTTTGGCTTCGCAAGTTGCTGGCCTGTTTTAGGCCGTCCTCTTGATTGGTATGACGGCGCCTCCAGCCGACATCATACCTTCCCCCACGGTGGGAAATCAAGGGCTTGGGGGAATCGAAGGGGCTACTAGGCCTTCTTTTGCCCAAATCCTCGGAAAATTTTTGGTAGAGGAGGAAACTACGGATACGCATGTTGAGGGAACTAGATTCCGAAAAGATGGGGAGCCGACAATTGGGATTACGGCATCGGATGAAGTGCGTGGGGAAGCGTTCATGGAGAAGCATGTGATTGTTTTAAAGTTCTCTAGCTACAGGCCAACTTTGGAAGATATTCGGGATTCGATTCACAGAACTTGGGGTATCCTAGGAGATTTCTCATTAGGATTACTTGATCAACGTCATGTTTTAGTCCGCCTTCAATCTGAGGCGGAAGCAAAGAAAGTTCTCTCGAGGGATTCCTTTTTTATTCGTGGAGTTAGATTCAAAGCATTCCGCTGGCACGATGGTTTCAGTCTGAAAGCAGATCCGATATCGGTTCCATTATGGGTAGAGTTGCCTAAATTGCCTTTGCATTTATTTCATCCTCCTCTTTTGAAAGCAATTGTAAACTCTTTTGGTGGTTTTTTGCGCATGAATGATCATACTCGATGTTTATCACGCTTGGGTTCTGCTCTTGTTTGTGTGGAGATGTCTTTGGCAGATAAGCTACCTAATAGAATTTGGATAGACAGGGCTAACAATAGGGGCTTTTGGCAGAAAATTGAATACCCAGGGTTCAAATATTGTGATTATTGTTCGTTGCTTGGGCATCAGGAGAAATTTTGCAGGAAAAAGTTAGGTCTCAAAGGCAATGTGAAAGCATCCCATGTGGTACAAGAAGAGAAGAATGAAAAACAAAAGGTGGAAGCTAAAGTTGTCAAACAGCAATATGTTCCAGTGGCTCATAAAAATAAAGTTACAAAATCAGAGATTGGCACGAGTGGTGCAAAAAATAATATGGGGGAGGAAATCAAGGAGGGAGTGGGTGCAGAGAAACCAGTGGCCAAAGAGCCGTTGAATTTATTGTTGTCGAACAAGTTTGAGATGCTTACGGGGGATAATGTTGAAGGTGAGAGTAATCAAACTAAGAATTTTTCGACTAGTAAAGAAAAGGCTACCGCCAATGTCATATTCGTCCAAGAAACAACAGAGGAAGGCCTTCAAGTGGCGGGATACACAACTAGTGAGATTGAAAAAGTGAAGCAAGGAGACCCAACTAATCATGATGATCTAGGCAGCCCGGGGACGACAAGTCCTAAGTTTGACGATGTGAATACAAGTATTGAAACCAGCCAAATTAAGATATTACAGAGAGAGGGACCTCGAACCCCCCAGGCAGATGATGAGCTGATCCTTACGGACCCTGGGACACAATCTGGGGCACAGCATTTTCAACCTGCATTGGGGTGTCAACAACCGGAGTCGGGGAGTCAAAATGGTGAACATGAATTGCTCAACTATGAGCAGATACGCTCTGCTTCTCCCATCACAGATCAGCTGGTAGGCGTGGAACCAGGGGTAGCTATCCCAAAGATAACCGAGAACAGGGGCCAAGACGCACTAAAAGAAAGTAAGGAAAGATGCAGTGAAGAGGTTGATGCAACCTCAAAATCAGCTTCTACATTTCCTAAAGTAGGACGAGAGATAATTGATGGAAGACAGGGGGAAGATCCCACAGCGCCCATGGATTGGCTAACCCTCCAAGCCATCAATGTTTTGAATTCAAAAATTGCAAGAATAGACAGGGATGCATTGGTCACCGAAATTAAAAGCTTACTTGAAGCGAAAGCAGCCAAGGTGGGGCAAAACATTATTGAAGAAGAACATGAGGTTTCCACAATACAGCCTCCCACGAAATATGTTCCTCGAAGGTCTTCTCGAAGCAAGAAGACAAATCCTAAATTCAGGTAACTGATGATGATATTACAGGTAGAATGCAAATGTTTATTAGAACCTTGTAGGGATGCTAGATTAGTGCTAGCATTCAATGGTTTCTATATCATGATTCATTGTGTTTCGATTCTTTACGATGACTTCTCATACATCCTGGGGCCCACATTAGGTATAATTCAGGTCATGAGCGTGTTTAAAGGATTGATTGGTAATTACGAGGAAGAAAAGCTATAGCTGATTTATCATGCAACCACTTTAGTAGCAGAACACTTTGCAAGGTTACTCCCTAACCTGGAGACGGTGAATCTAGAACTAGTTAGGTTCTTTGTTGAAGCTTTGAAGCAAGTTTATTGTTTTGTAGATGATGAAACGAGTTAACGTATGAGCGATTGTAAACTTTATCATCATCTTTTTTATTAATATAAGGTTCGGGGATCCTAAAACCCCCAGCTCACTTTCCAAAAAAAATAAAATAATAAATAAATAAATAACCAAAATTCTCAAACAAAAAGCACACAAACAATAAAGAGAGATTGTAGTAATCTTTCCCAAATTACAAAAAAATTCTTGAAACATTAGTCAGTATGATGTCCACTTCCAAGAGTTACCAATGCTTCCAAGAGATTGTAGTAATCTTCATATATGAACTAGAAAATCTTCTAGCCAGTAAAATTCCAAATTGTAAACTCTTTAGTTATAAAGGATGTAAATCCCGCCTCAATGTTTTAAGCCAAAGTCCAAAAGGGTGTAAGTCGTGGCTATAAGTACATGCTACTAGTCCTTAGCTTTAATCTTGTACCCAACCCAAATATACGAGATCGAACATGAACATATAATTGGACTATTCATTACTCTACCCACATTAGGGGGACCAAGAGAAAACACCAAGACCAAAGTTAATTTGTACCAAAACATTTGTGAAGATATAGAATGAGGAAATTCAGACCACCTTTATTTGGACATGCTAATAAATTAGAGCTAACGGTGAAATGAGTTAAAGCACTCGGTTAATAATAAAGAATGAAACGACGGTGGTGGTATAAATCAAGGAAAAAGGCTTACAGCACGGAAAGGAAATTCATCTCCCTCAAGCATGTGTATCACTTGTCCCATCTTTGGTCGCATACTAGCATCCAAATCTATACAACGGAGGCAAACCAATAGTGCACGCTTCAAGGTTCTCGGAGAAGGTGGGGCTTCAATTAGAGGATCAACCACTTCTTCTCCACGTCTACTGCCTACCATCCCTTTAAACCAATCAACCAAGTTCACCTGCAAAGACTCCAATAAAAGGTATTAAGCCACAGATGTCTTGGTTACAGTAAGAGGTGGCAAGGGGAGGATATAATCACCTCTCCAGCTGGTCTAGAATAATCAACAGGGCTCCTTCCTGATATAATTTCCATGAGAAGAACTCCAAAACTATACACATCACTACCCTCATTAAGCATACCCGTGCTTGCATACTCAGGAGCAACACATCTGCACCATATGGACAGTACCCATTACCATGAGACAGAACTTAAGGAGCATCAATTGTCAACATTGCACATAACTATAAAAAAAGAGATAAGTAAATAAATACATACCCGAATGTCCCCATCACACGTGTAGTTACATAAGTTGCATCAGATCCCAGGAGTTTGGCCAATCCAAAATCTGAAACCTTTGGATCCCATTTTTTATCCAGAAGTATGTTACTAGATTTGATGTCTCGATGTACAACTTTAGGGTCTAATCCTTCATGCAAATAAGCTAATCTGGAAAGAAGAGATGCAACATGATACACCAATATGAAAAACTAATTGAACAATGAAACAAGAAATCATATGGTAATCAAGATACATAAGCACTGTATCATCTAAGATAGGAAAGAAAGAAGTGTAATTTAAAAGCAATATTTAAACTTTTGATAGCATTTAATAGTTTCTTGGAAAACTGCAAAACACCTGTGGACATTTTACTTGACAACCAAACAGTTCAGAAAATTTCAAAAATTAATTAAACAGAGTGCTCAATGAAAATCTCCCAAGGAAATTCAAAGAACCAACACATCTGTTTCCTATTTAATTAATGCAGTTCATACAATATGCATGATGCCTACAAAGTGAGATGCAAGGGAAACTGTCATACCCCTTTGCTGTCCCTATGGCAATCTTCATTCGAATGTCCCATGTCAAAGGACTGACAGGTCCAAAATCACCATGCAACCATTGCTCCAAATTGCCATTATCAACATACTCGTATACAAGAATCCTGAACAACAACAATAAAAAAAATAAAAAAGTAAATAAACTTATAAAATATCAGGAAAATAGTTCAAAATCTCTAGAAAGGAACCAAAGACTGAAAACATATATACCTTCGAGCACCTTCAGCACAGTACCCAATAAGACCCACTAGGTTTTTATGCTTTACTTTTCCAATGGCTTCAACTTCTACCTTGAACTCTCGCTCTGCCTGACCCCTACAAGTAATGCAAATAGATAAAGATGCGGGATATAATAATATATATTATCCTGAAGTTGAAGATAGAAGACAATCGTAAGTGAAAATATTAGTCGCAGAGTAGCCAGAAAAGAGATACTCTTTTGGTAAATCCTATGAAATCACTATTTTACTGTACTCCAATAAAGGTTGAGCACAAAAAATTTTCCAACATCACAAGATTTCTCTCAACTATTGAATTGTAAAAAAAAAAAAAAAAAAAAAAGGATCCCTTAAGAGAATCTGCAAAGGAAGTAGTAGAAAACACCACATCAGCGCAACTCAGACGCCCACAAAGAAAATATCTCTTAAGGTAAAATGCTGAAGCTGCAAGGTTGTTCTTTTGGGGCATGTAAGAGTGTATTAGTGGTGAATCTGTATTTCCATCTTCACTGCACAAGTCCCTTCTTTATGCCACCGTGGGGAAACCATTTTTTACTCTCATGGTGCAAAAATTCAACAAGTCTCGGAAGAAATACAACTCTTATTTCAGATGCTGTAACCATTAACCACTGACTATACTCCCAAATATCTATTCATAAAACAAACAAATAAGACTCCAAAATCCAAACTCAAAACAGAGGATGCCGTAAATTGTGCAAAGACAAGAAAGAACCATTAGCACTAATGATAGTAGGTAATGCTTGTTGACAGGGTTAATGAAGTTCAAATTTGGCAATTAGGACCACATTCAAGTTGCAAAATCCAAGCAATGATTAGGAAGTAGGAACGACTACAAATAACTCTTGCAATGCAGTCTACTAGTATTAGGTCTCAAATCTAGGCAAGTTCCAGTAAGTTCGACAATTCTATTAAACCTCTAAAAATTATGAATAACCATTAAATAAAAAAATAACACGGTCTACATTAGCATGGCGTAATTACTCCTGGGAATCATTCTCTGCACCCCTAGAATACTTCCAGATATATTATTCAATTAAATAAATCTAAACAAAACAAAATTCTCACAAATATAATACTTATTTTAGAAGTGCTGCATTTGCATAACTTGCAAAAATCTCCTAATCAGATTTCAGACTTATCTACCAACACCGAAAACATGGGGGCAGTACAGA
Organism: Berberis vulgaris; assembly: GCA_963556465.1. Classification (NCBI taxonomy): domain Eukaryota; kingdom Viridiplantae; phylum Streptophyta; class Magnoliopsida; order Ranunculales; family Berberidaceae; genus Berberis; species Berberis vulgaris. The sequence goes on from OY747131.1 coordinate 64,361,115, forward strand.
TCTAAAATGCACCGATACCATTCCATTACAACTGGAGAGGCAAACACAAAAACAAAACCAGTCCGCAACTTTTTGACTTGTGTTTAAAGAAAGTCTTTTTTTTTTTCCTCTTTTTAGCTGAACAGTACTATTTTAACTATAATCATCAATTTACTCAATAACACCACCCGATACGGCACGGATCTAGCAAGCTCACACAACTCAAGAAATCAAGAAAAATGAATGAACAGAAGAAGAAGAGGACTCACTTCTTGTTCAAGAGGTTCTTGACTGCAACCACAGAAAAATCAGGCAAAACACCTTTATAAACAACTCCATAGCCACCTTCTCCAACAACATTCTTCTTCGAAAATCCGCCAGTGGCGATCTCCAGTTCCCTGAGTGTATACCACCGTCCCCAGCCAATGTTCGGAACATCGAACGAAGAAGAACTCTTCGTCTCACCTGATGTGCTGCTCTCCTCTGTACTTCCTCCGATATCAATGACATGTCTTCGTTCGTTTCGCTTCGCAGCTCGCTCTAATTCCCTCTCTTTCTTGAAAATCTCTCCCAGTACAACATTGTTGTTCTTCCGATCAGAATCTTTTACCTCTGTGATCTCCTTCGATGATGACGGAATGGTTGAGATTGACTTAATGTGCTTCAGCCGCTTCCGATCGTACCGGAAGTAGATTAGTATGAGCAGAACAACTAGTACTAGTCCGCTCACGCAGATTCCGATCACCACGTAGAGTTTCAGACCTAGCAATTTCGTGTTCGATTTCAGATTGTGCGTCAGCGACGTTCCGGATGTGTTGTTTCCGGGGCTCGCCATTGTTTCGAAAGAAAGAAACAATAAAAATAGCGGTGGATCAGTTTCGGGAGAGTAAGTGATAACTTTTTTGCATTTTTGGAGACAGAGACAAGAGTATCCGTTGATGAGAAAACAAAAGAAATGGTTGAATTTGAGAACAGCGACGCTTTGGAGAGAAACGGTGGAGTGGAGAGAAACGGTGGAGCGAAGCAAGAGAGCGGAGAGTGTTGTCTCTAGCTCTCAACGGATACTAAGACAAAAGGAGGAGAGAGATGAAGTGTTGATGATTGTGTATGGGGTTTGATAATATTACGAAAAATGCCACCCATTTGGGGATCAAGGGGAATGTTGAGTACAACTTACTTCACTTGATAAGGCTGCAAAGAGAAGAGTCACCGCGGTAAAGCCTGTATAGAGAATACTTTGGAATATATAGAGAGAGTGGGGCAAACAAGTTATAACGTTTTCAGTTTTATTTTTTAAGATACTCAGGGTATTTTAATTTTAATTTGATAAATAAAGTTTATTTTATTTTAAATATAAAGATAAATAAATATCAAAATATTGGATACGAAAATCCATGCAATCTTATTGATTTAAGTTCTATGTAATCCGTTAAATCTTGATATTTGAATAGATTTCAGTCGTCTTTTATCTCTCACCTCAAATACCATTCTATTTTGTCAGATATATAAAATATGATCTAAAAAAAAACAAATAAATAAATAAAGGTAGAAGAAAATTTTATCAAAATTGAGGGAGTTGTTGTAACAAGGGGTGGTTGGGATGGGCTTATTTTGAACCAAAAAGGTTCACCTGACTTGAGGCATTTTCATGAGTTTAAGATTTTTCATGTTTTTAGGATTTTTCAAAGACTTGAGTTGCTTGGGATAGGTTTTGACATGAAAGCATTGTAATTTTGCTTTTCGAGGTAATTTTTGTAAGTTGATTATAACAAATATTTCATTTGTGTATAGAAAAAAGTACAAATTTCAATTTTAAAACTATCAATATAACGTAAAAATTTTAAAATCTTATGTACTAAGTTCCACAAGAATCATAATGTCATAAAAACTATACGTTGCATAAGAATCACATTATAACGAGTTAAAATGTTCAAAAATTGAGAATGGCTTGATGAAAAAAATAAATATTTCAGATTTCGAAAGAAATTTTGATAACTCAAAAAAAATATATTTTCATAAAATTTTGACATTTTTCGATAAATCAAATTCCTTGCTGACATGTAAGGTGAAATATGAGGACCATGTAATTATGGCTCATAAAATACAAATTTGTATCTTCAAATCTGAACAAATTCATTCTTATCATGAATATTATTGCCACGCGGAGCAAGAATGAGGCGATGATGAGCGTGCCCAACTTAGGTGCGATTGAAAATTAGTTTTATCAAGTTTTAGCCGAAACACCTTGAAACTTTGTACAATACTAGAGTATGCCCCGTGTTGTTGACACTCCGCGTAATTTTATTTTTGCTAATTATTTTGTATTGAGCATCTGCGTCACTATCCTCATTTTTGCTTTCAATCAGTATTGAAGTGTAAACCGATTATAAGTGTAAGCATGTTTAGTCAAATTTGAATCAGTCAGGGAAAAATTTTAAAAGCCGATAATGAGTTCTCCCCCAATTTTTTAAATTCACCAAAACATGAAATTTAGGGTTTTTGTTTAAATGTACATTAAGATGCCCAACTCATTTTTTATGGTATGATCGGTCGATCTCATTGATTTTAAAAATATTGAAAAATATTAAAGACGTGTAATACATTATACGTTTTTTTAATTATGAACTACATATTTTTAATATTTTGGCCCTTGTATCGATCATTGATTTTGTTTAAAAGATCTTCAAAAATGCATTTCAACGATACTAAGTTAATCAAAATCCGACAACGATGTATATAATTATGATAATTTTCATTTTGCTAAAAGGAAAACACAATATTTTCTCTCTCTGTCACATGTATATTTCACTAAATTTTTTCAAAAAGTTTTTTCATTATTTTTTCCTATTCGACATGTTTTATATTTATAAATATGTCATCATAGGAAATGAATCTCAACCTTCAAATTCAATACATTTTTCAACTTTCAATCCTAACCATCAAAATCTCTAATTCTTTCGATTTGACTTTTTCCAGTCAGCAATAAATAATAAAATATCACTCTGAATTGTAATATAGATATCAAGATTTGGAGTTAATAAAGTTATAAACACCTTGATACTTTGAAAATTTGGATATTTGAGTGTAATTGTGGCTTTTAAGTTTGCTTCTCCTTTCTTATTTAGGTGAAATTAATAGAGAACTTAATATAGTTTTAGTGAATCCAGCAAAGAGCCCAGAGACGCAGACCACACCCCCATTGATGGCAACAACCCATCACCTAATTTGGCAACACCTTCTTCAATGTTAAATTTAATTTCATGTTATTAGATTCATCAACCCTCTAGGTAACATGAAATTAATCTATACTCGCAAGTTGTTCCATCGATTTAACGAGATTCTCTTTCTCACCTTTAAAATGCATGACCAAAAGGAGTAATTTTTCATTTTGATCTGAACCCTCTACTATGGAAGTGATTAATTTCACTTCTTCATATAAATTAGGGGTGGGCATCCCATCCCGCGATCCCGATCCTATCTCGATCTCGTCTCGTTCTGATTTTTTCGGGTCTTAATGGGATTGAATAATTTTATTCCGATCTCATCCCGTCTCGTTTTAGAATTGGATGGGATGAAGATTTTCAATCCCGCCAATCCCGAGCTATTTTTTTAATATTTATTATTAATATTTTTATTTTTTTTATTAATATAAACTTACAGATGACTGACAGAAACTCATGGTGTTTGCAGTGGTAACAGAAATGTTACTTCAATAAATAAATATTCATTAAGTAAGAAAAAGATAGCAGATTGTTGCTTGGATTCCCAATAAAAGTGGTTCCAATTATTTAACTTCCAAATATTTATAATACCCAGGTGAAGATGAAAAATGACAATTAACTGAGTAATACATATTCAGAAGGGAACATTCAGGGGCGGAGCCAAGAATTTGAGATGCCCCGGACTGTAAAAATAATTTTTTTTAATTACAATATATGTATTGATGGTAAACCATTATGAATATGTTAGAGCATCACCAATAGGTCTATATTTCTTCCCTAACAAAAGATGAAATATCATTTTGTCAATGAACCATGAATTTTGTTTCTCACAGTAATGAAATTGTAAAATCAGTTGGGAAGCCATCACAGCGACACAATACTCTTAGTGGGTCCCATTTATCATGTCATTTTCTAAAAGTCAAGCTCACTCGACTTCATTGTTAGGGGATTTAGTGGCTACCATTATATTTGCATGCCACATCTATATCTAATTATAAGAAAATTATTTTTCACGCTCTTATATGATGATAATTTTCGTGGCAGTCACAGGCAGCACGCTGATCCCGTCCCGTCCCAAACTCTTTTGAAATGGGACGAGGTTGGGATGGGGTTTTTCCCATCCCGTCCCGTCTCGATCCCGTATGAACGGGATGGGTATATCTCGTCCCATCCCGTCCCGTGCCCACCCCTAATAGAAATTCATAACCTTCGTGATCAAATACCAACCTTCATGTATCAAAAGTCCCTAAGTTGACATGTGTATTTCGTTGAAGGGGAATAGTCATCTATACCTTAGGGTGTGTTTGGTTGCATGGAATCACATGTCATTAGAATTCATGAGGGGACCCCTACATTTTAGGCTAAATTGATGTATCACTCCACATCCACCATTTGGTTTTGTGATCAATGGTGAGAATGAAAGTCCCATGAACATGAGAATCACATGCCTTAGGGGACCAATGAGTGAAATTCTCATGTTCATGGGACTTTCATTCTCACCATTGATCTCAAAATCAAATGGTGGTCAAATGATAGATGTTGGGTGATGTATCAATTTAGCCTAAAATATAGGGATTCCCTCATAAATTTTCATGACATAGGATTCCATCCAACCAAACACACCCTTAAAGGATTGCAATTCTTTAAGGGAAATAGGTTGTTTCAATTATGTGGTAAAGTAATATCATCTCATCAACAAAGTAAAAACTTGGACCTTTTTGCACACTAATCATTCACAAAATGGAGAGCTTTGTAGTTTAAAATCATAGTTGATTGTTATAATTTCATAAGAGCTTTGCTAGCTGTCGAGGAAACGAGCGAGGAAACCAGCGAGGGAGATGAGGTGGAGGGGGTGAAAACCGTTCACCCCCTCGGGATGCACGCGTGAAAAGTCAACGCACACATCCCGAGGGGGGTGAACGGTTTTCACCCCCTCCACCTCATCTCCCTCGCTGGTTTCCTCGACACTTAAAATTTCTGATTTCATAATAAAGCAATGTACTTTACTGATTAGATTTTAAAAGATAAACAACCTACTCTAAAAAGTATTCTATATCCACTCATTGGTTGGTTAGAATACCAAATTATCATGCAAAAATATCCATAACCTCAACAAAAATATCATAAACATCTAATGCCATAATTTCATACTAAAGCAATGAACTTTGCTGCTTAGATTGTTAAAGATAACCAAACTACATGGACGAAAAGATCATGAAAAGTATTTTACAACCTCTAATTGACTATCTACACTAAAATAGTGCTAACATTTTTGTTTCACCAAACGATATTAGTTTAATGGTGCCAAGATGAAAACCAACAATAATATCATACACTATCTTAATCGAAAATTTTAATATAATATCACCAGCAAACCTTAATATCAAAATTGTGATTTAATAAGTTTGTGTTTTAGATTAGTGTCGTGGAGTTTAACCCCAATTACCAATACACATTAAAAATGGATACTGAAACATATATAGTCTTCGGTTATTACTTTATAAGAAAGTTAAGTGAAGATAACGCCGTCTACGGGTCCTTTTCAGAGAAGTTTTTTAGTAGATATGATGACAGTCAAGGCTTTTTTTGTATGTGGAGGGGAGAGGGAGAGAGTTGCATTGAGGAATTAAAAGAGAAAAATAATAACATTAATGAGAATGTAAGAAAAAAAAAGGTACGAGTTTGGAGTGTGGAGCGCCACGCGGTGGTCAGATCAGGGGCGGGGATAGGGGTCAGAGATGCTATTTACAGGCCAGTCAAAAAGATCTGTTTGGGGGTGCGTGAACTATCAGTGTCAATGGCCCAAACTACAAGTCCAAAACAAATTCTGTGGCCCATTTCAAAATCTACAACTCAACTCAACACCCACATCTCCACACCTCTTTGAGAACATAAGATGTTTCATTTGTGCGAGGGATGGTATCACAGTATCACAGGTTTAGGGTCCAAAATCGTGTAGAGGTATATTAGAGTTATGAGATCGGTAAAAACCATCGATGGAAGAAATGTGCAATCTAAACTCTAGATGTTAGTTTTAAGTTGCATACAAACACTAATTTAGGAGGTATATAGTTAGAGAGGGTTATGGTTGATGATGACTTTAGGAGATATGGATCTCATAAGAGTCTTCAACAGGTTGCAAGCTCAAAAGGGTAGCCATATGCTGGGCATAGAAAAAGATTTTGGGTTTGGTGGATGATTAACTTTAAGTTGCCTAGCTTAGTAGCTTTTGTTTCTTTTGAGGAGCGGTTATAATAGGTTGATTTTGAGCATGCATAAGATATTCAATTTATGTTGTTTTCATTTGACGGAATGCCAAAAGACAAGCATCCTGCATTGCATTTTAGGGGTTGCATTAAAGGGCGATATGTTCTCAAGGGGCAAACATTTGATAGGATGGAAATGGAATGGGCTAAGCAAATAGGTTGCACTTAGCTTTAACCAAAAAAAAAAATGGTTGCACATAGTATTAAGTCAAAGCATCAAAGCAACATCTGATCTTGGGGCGCATCCATTTATAAGATGGAAAGGGTCTGTTTGGTTAAGGAAGATTGAGGAAGACATAATGGAATGTGAATTTGATGATCTATCTTTTTTAATTTGAATTATGGAAATTGTTTTCTTTGAGGGAGCAAAAAATGTAAAATGAAAAGTCATCTTTGACAGATCAAACTGAGATTTTTCCCACCCTTTCCCTCCCTGTCTATTTTTTCTTTATTTATTTATTCATAATGAAATGGTATATTTTGAAACAAACACAACCTTAGATTTGACTTTTTTTTGTCGTACAAAGGCCTAATGCAGTTGACATTCAGTCTAGTACCTGGGTTTGGTATTGTCTTAAAGTCTGCCTTAAAATGTTGGTCTTGATGACACTCCTTGCATTGATGTATCTACCTCAAAAGGAAATTCAAATTCCATCTGGCTCTTCCCTATACTACATCTCTTAGCACATGACTTCCCATTAAGAAAGAGCGCAAAAGAATGCTATGAAATAAGAAACAAATACCCAGCTAATGTAATGACTTTAGTGCCGAAAATCTTATTTAACTTATGTACAAATTTGATGGAGATTTCATCATTCTTTTCAGATCATGACACGTCATTCTGGTTACAAAATATGGTTGCAAAAACCTGGTTTCCTAGCATTTTTGTTGATGGTATTTAATTTTGAGGTTCACAAAAGAGAAAAGTTTATATTACGAGTCAGAATGATATTTTACTATTCATCACTGATTGGGACAAAGTCAAATCGAAAGAATTTGAGATATAAGATGATTATGATTGAAAGTTGAAAAATTTGAGGGTTGAGATTCATTTTTTATGATGACATATTTGTAACTATAAAACATGTACAAGGGCAAAAATATTGAAAAACTTGTGAAAAAATTGATGGAATGTACACGTAGCGAAGAGAGAAAATATTGTGTTTTTTTTTACAAAATGAAAATTATTATACCTATCTACATAGTTGTCGGATTTTAGTAAACTTAATATAGTTGAAATACATTTTTGAAGATATTTCTAGCAAAATCAATAATCAATACAAACACTAAAATTTTAAAAATATATTTTTTATAATTAAAAAAATCTAATGCATTTCACGTCTTTAGTATTTTTCATATCAATGTAAAAAAATGAGTCATGCATCTTAATGCATATTAAAACAAAACCCTAAACTTAATGTTTTGGTGAATTCAAATATTGAGAGAGAACTCATTCTCGACATTTAATTTATTTCCCCTAACTTATTCAAATTTGACTGAGTCTAACTCTAAAATTTATAGTTACATTTTTACCTAAGAATAGACAGACACTTCAATATTGATTGAGAGCAAAAATGGAGATAATGAGGAGGTGTTCAGTACAAAATATTTAACAAAAAAAAATATGTGGAGTGCCAACGGCACGGGGCATACTCTAGTCTATATTACAATTCAAAGTTGTATTTTATTATTCATTGCTGACTGTGACAAAGTCAAATCGAAAGGATTAGAGATAAAAAGATGATTATGATTGAAAGTTGGAAAATATATTGAATTTGAGGGTTAAGATTCATTTTCTATGATGGCATATTTGTAAATATAAAACATGTAAAAGGCAAAAATAATGAAAAACTTTTGAAAAAAGTCAGTGGAATGTGCATGTGGCGGAGAGAGAAAATATTGTATTTTCCTTATAACAAAATGAAAATTTATCATAACTATCTACATCGTTGTCGAATTTTGATAAACTTAATATCGTTGAAATGCATTTTTGAAGATATTTTCACAAAATCAATAATCAATACAAGCGCTAAATTTTTAAAAATATATATCTTTAATATTTTTCAAAGCAATGAGACTGGGTGATCATACCAGAAAAAATGAGTCGGACATCTTAATGCACATTTAAACAAAAAATATAAACTTCATTTTTTTGACGAATTCAAAGATTGGGGGACAATTCATTTTCGGCGTTTAATTTTTTGCTCAAACTGATTCAATTTTGACTGAGTCTAATCCTAAAATTTGTAATATATATTTTAACCTTAGAATAGGCTTACACTTCAATATTGATTAAAAGCGAAAACGGCGATGGTGTTCAGTACAGAATATTTAACAAAAATAAAATTATGTAGAGTGCCAACGGTACAGGGCATACTCTGAAAGAAAAATAAGAAAAAAAAAAAAAAAAAAAACATATATTCGTGGTACAATCATGCAACCAATCATGATCTACCATTAGTACTAGAGGTCTCTATATACCCCTTTTAAATTCAACATAGTAAATGGTATCACGAACTGCTAATTAAGATTTTTTTTTTTTTTTTTAAATGACAAAGATACCATCGCAGCTTTAGATTAAAAAAAATATATATAGTAATAACAATAGTTTTCTTCTTCCCTACCCCCATCATGTACCCCTTTACGTTCCACCACAACATTATGATCATACTTGTGTTTAATTAGGGCAATGGACTCGACTGTGAAAATCCAAACATGAGGGTGGTGGAGGTTGTGTGAAGGTAAAAGCCGGGTTTGGGAGTTTGGGCGAAGAGACTCATGATTTTTCTTATTTTTACTTTATTTTTATATACCTGGGGATGGGGCAAGGTAAAATAACCTGAAATTTAATCAGTTGTATGATAATTTATTACTAATATTAATTGCTCTCTCTCCAACTGAAAGCAGTGAATATAATAGCAACAACAATCGCATCCAAAGGGCGACATGTCTACGCAACAATAAAAACAAGAAGTGTTTTATTAGCATTTACCCAATCGGTATATAGATATAGATATAAATGTAAATATATTATTAGCAAAAATTTTTGTAAATATATGATCATTATAATACTAGCTATATAAGCTAATTAATTTTCATTCACATGGTCTAGTAAATAAGAATTATAAGGAGCTATTAATTTACAGGGAAGATCAGAGATACGCACATATGCTTTTCTTGCTTTGTCAATCACCAAATCTTACTCATGCAATCAAATTTCTCTCCATTGAAATAATTAATCACAAACAATAAACCATAAAAAAAAAGATTAAACCTTTGGTGATTAATTGTTACCATCCTTGAACAGGCCATCTTTCCTCTCGCATCCATGAAGACTTAAAATCCTTCTTCTTTTCTTCAACTTTGATCTTCTCCTTGATCTCCTTCAGCTTCTTATGATGCTTCTCTTCTACCTTTCTATCCTTCTTATGATGCTTCTCTTCTTCTTTTTTATCCTTCTTTTGCTTGTCGCCTTTGCTGCTGCCACCACCCCACACGCTACCGCCGCCACCATCCCCACCATGATCTTCTTTATGATCATGTTTCAAATTTTTACGTCTATTTTTTGAGAAAAACCACCAACTTTTTTTCTTTTTAAAATTTTCAGGTGAAAATGGTTCTCTACTCAGAGAATCTTTATCAGAGGCGTTACGCAGGGGATACTCTAGTTCATCTGCAAATCTCATGGATTGAGATAGCCTCTCATATTTTGCAAGGTTGTTACATTCTGAAGATATGGAATTTGACACCAAAGAAGTGCTTGTAGATCTCCCTAGCTTGATTGAGGAGACCCTTGGTAGTCTAAAACTAGTACTCATTTTCTGTCCTTCTCCTTCCCTCTTCCTTTCCAAATTTTGAAGAGAATTTTGATTTTGATTTTTTTTTCTTTCAAGAAACTATAGGTTGAGAGGTGAGGCTTATGAGATCATCATAAGATTATTGAGTCAAATCCAGGGCATTTGAGTTAGTTGACTATACTCCATTATTGATTTTGTATGTGTTTTGCCAGCCCGAAACCTTTGATTGGCAGCAACCTCACAAAACAATCATTTATTTGACTTTGCTCTCTGTTACCCTCGCGGGGTTGTCTTAAATATAGACACGAGGTCTGTTTATTAACAGAGGATATAGTTGCACCAAACAAATGAATCTAGTACGTACATCCCATCCCATCCCATGGAATGCAAACCAATATTTGTTTGTGAAATTCTCGCTGGTTTTTAGAAATTTGCAACACAAATTTTACTCTGGATGTATAAAATTAGAAAAAGGATAACCGCATTCAAATTGAATATAGTCACAGATCTCTGTGGCTGTAAACTGCTCTCTTTTTTGATAAAGATTGTCTTAAATAACTATAGACTGAAGGGATTTCGGAGAATCCTTTGGTAATTTGTTATACATAAAGAATCAAACAACAGAAATAAGAATTTGTTGTCGGATAATAATTGGTTCTATTTGGAATCCCTTTCATTCTACACTATTGAACATTTGATCCCTTGGGTGCTTATGAAGAAAGTAAAAGTGAGTGGGTACAGTTTTTAAGGCTCTAAAAGTAAAGTGTCTTAACTAAAGACAGAGACGCAAATTCTTAGTAGGGAGGGCTTTTGCATATGTAATTTTCAGTCAATCTCGCTCAAAGAACAAAGTGTTAAAGTGAGAAATAGCATTCTTGAAGTAAGGAATAAAACCTGATAATACATATGTACTGAACAACCAAAGGCAGATCAAAAAATCCATAGCTCTGCTCACTAGTTGAAAATGGCAAAGCATTGGTGTGTAAATGCGACCTTTGATGAAACCCTGCTCCAGTGCCCGTCATTGGCTTATACATCGCCAGAGCAACTTTGGTATCTTTTCTCTTGACGTTTATTGACATAAGGTCTGAGTTGCGCCATCACAAGCCATAGCTTCTGGTCTCAGTGGGTGCAAAGCTCCCTGTTGATCTTACAAGGTGAGTGCCTGGTTTCTAGACCAATTATCTAAGCTCATGGGTACCACGTTCATTTGCCTATGGCCTTTTTTTCACCTTTCCTAGGTACTGTGTCAAGCTTAGAATGCCATTCCATCCCTAGGTACTATGTCAAGCCCAGAATCACATTCCAATATGGCTCCTTTGACCATTTTTGTAGTCACTGTCATTGTCAATATTTGCATACAAATGAGCACTGGGGTGACTGAGTTTTGCCAAGGATGTTTCCTCCAATAGTATTGGAGATCTCCTTGTAAGTCTATAAATAGTGTTATGACACAAAAATGAAGTCGTGTCATTTGTATGGTTATGCCAACAATCCTCACAATTGATAACCTGTCCTTTCCACCATCTCATCGAACTATTATTCAAAATTCAACCAGCTCCAGAAAAGATGCTGTGACCATAGAGTGTCATGTCTCTCAATATATTTGTGACAAGAATTGGGGAAGCATCCCCAGTTTTGATAAACAAAAACTAAGTTTGGCTAGTGTTGTGGAAGCACTGGGACTTTAGTATGGAAAGTATGGCAACTGTTGCTATACTTCATGGAGATACAAATGTAATGTATACATTACTAAGCAAACCACTTGATTTGCTGCATATTTTTCTTGTCAAACTCCAAATTGTTGTATTCAAGGATGTCGTTTAGAGTCAGCTGGATCTCGTGAAGAAAGAATACAACGTGCCATTATTCAATGCTTTCTGAATCTTGAAAGGTTGGAAGACAGAATTCCGTGGGTGGTCCGAGCTGAAGCAAAATATCACAAGCTTGATAATTACTCCTACTCGTGATGAAGTTTCTGCAGTGACTGAAATTGTGGCTCTTAATCATCCAGCAGAACCAAGGAGAGTTTAGGTGCGCCCAGTGAAATTGAAGAAATTACACGAGTTCCAATAAAAGCCAAAAGTCACTTTCTGTATGTATCATCTTTAATTTATGTGTACCAGCTAGATTGAGTGGGATTGGAAAATTGTTTCTTAGTAAATCAACTTGTAATTCTATTGTTTGGTTCAGTTAATGATCTCAGTGAACTGTTTTGTTTGGTATCATCTTAGTAAATCTTTAATCTTTTGTAAATACATTGGCACCAATTAATGTCTGACTCTTTATCAAGCAGATTTAGAATTTTTTTTAATTATTATTATTACTTAACTGTTTGGTAATTTCAGGGTGTTTATAAATTAACTTCTAATTACTTAAACATCTGGCACGTGCGTTCATCTTGATCATCACAACAGTTCTTAAGACGATTGAAAAGTAGAAATAGCACGAGATTATGTAGACCGATTATATAAGCCTGTGCTCTTTCCTCTTTCATAAACATTTGGGTTGGGTCTGGTGTTCCTGGTCGCTATTCATGTTACATAGATAACAGATGAAAGGAAATAAAAGGGGCGTTCTAGCTCATTCTACTCAAGAAAATATATTATCAAGCTAACATAGGATGAAAACAGATGAAACCAAAGTTTTAGTATTGAGGAAGTGATCTCAAATCCAAGTACATTTTCTTACAGTAACACCCATTGTAGGAAGATTGAGTAGATGCAACCGCGATTACAAATAGAATGCACACATATTCAACCTCAAACATAAGGTAGGCACAAACAGCAGCCAAATGAGGATTTTAAGGAAATTAAGTCTCCTAATGCAGACTGAACGAAACTTCATTAACAATCTTGGCTCCCCTTCCTTTTGCCATGTACAAAGCTACATGATGCATCAGCGCCTACAGAAGAAAAAGATAAGAAAAATGGTTACCTCTGTTCACTATAAACTATATTATTACATTATTACTATAACAAATGAATAATACTACTACGAATAAGAATAATAATAGCAGTTATACTACTAAGAATACTAACGAATATATTAAGTTCTCTCTCTATTTACTCTCAGCAGTTTAACAATTATTTCCTTTGTGCATATCCGAACCCAACCAAACAACAAGACATCTTTGGGTTTATCCACACTCTAGATCAAAACCATGTCAGACAATACAAACAACCATGAACCAAATCCGCTTTAATGTAACGACTGCTTCTGTTAAGAAAAACAGAAACAGTTGTACTCAATAATTTAATAATGATCAGAAGTTGAAGAAATGAGGGTTTTGGAATATGTGGAGCATGAAAACCCAAAAGAAGGATGTCTAAGATTTCCCAAAGTGAAATTAAAGCACCCCTTGAAGATATCAGAAAAGCAATCAAAGGGATTCTCAAAACCTTGATAGAATAATAAATAACAGTAAGGAACTGTGTTTTTCTAGGTTCATAGGAAAAAAAGAAATTTAATAAAGCAAACAAAACAAACACGGTGCCTTCACGATAAAGGGAGATCGGAACTTCCATGACCATCTGAGATAGCTGAACATTCAAGATAACTAGAGATTCTGGATGTGCTCTAAGGTGGTCGATTTTTCTTTTTTCTTTTTTTTCTTTTTCAAGTCAAAATCAGAAGCTATTGGGTCCAGACTTTGATCAACCAGTGTTAGACGTCAAAGGTTCATTTTCTACACTACCACATGAATCACATGATCCATCAAAAAGAAAAAGAAAAACTAAAAAAAGAGATTGAGATGCAAATTAAATTGTACTTGGTTTCACTAATTCAACAGAAAACACATTTTAGTTTAATTTGTGGAAGCATGAATGACTTTAAAATAAAGGTGGTAACGTTGAAGCCAAAAGATTTTGTTTTGACACTTTAAGAATAGCGATGTGCTTCAGGTTCCAAAGATAAGATAGAGGAGTGAGAAAGTGTTGTCTGATTTCAATTCTTAGGGATAATGCAACAAAGCAAGAACATGCAAGATTTTTCTCCTCCGTTTGTTGTTAAATTCAATGCCCACCATTAAGTTGCTCCCTTCACTCCGGCGATCAGACGACTAGAGCAAAGGTTTTACCCAGTGTCAAGCAAAGAGCACCTCAGTCCTTTGTCGAGGCACCTTAGGTGCTGCCCAGAAAACAAAATTTGGCTTCAGCTTTATCTTTATAAAAGTTAACTCAAGCCACTCCAAAACATCTCAGATTATGTCCTTGTCTTAGTTGATTTTGATAATAGAACAAGCTTGAGAAACATGATGATAGTAAAAAACAATTGATCAATCAAATGAACTATTCAGAAACAAAATATAAACTAAAGCGAACTTACAAAAAAAAAAAAACACTTAAAGTTCTTCCATCCTAACACCGTATCTCTTGGATACTTCAACTGTTTGTTCTTCCCTATAAATATCAGGGTACCCGCTTGCCCCCTACACCATTTCTCACACTATCCTTACTCCACAACTTGTCCATCCCTACAACCATTTATCCTTCAAAGCTTGATTTAGAAAATAGATCTTTCCTAACTTAAGTCTTCCTGTTGTCCTTGGGAAGTCAGTACCTTCTACAACACACAAGATTAAACTTATTTTTATCCTGTCTTTTCACATATAATTCCTGGTTACAACTTCACACTAAAAAACACTTGCAATAAATGCACAAGAAGACTAAGCGTGGTGCTTCTCTTAAGATCACTATCTACAAATCCAAAGGGACTCCAATTTTTCCTGGTTAAAGTTTCCTTATTAGGATTAAGACAGAATCCATTTAGGCTTATTTCGACCTACCTCCTCTTACTAATACTAAATTAGGGATGCCCCAATCTCTTCTAACTCTTATCACGGTTAGCTATGACTCTGATTTTTAAACCTCATGATTGGCCTAACGTGAATGTGAACGTTTCACATTTGAACTGAACTGGCAACAAGTGCTCCCATACAATTTGCTCTCGGCCAAATCTTTCATCCACATGGTCAGTTCAAACCGTGATTTTATAACTGTCATGATTTGCATAATCATGTGAATTACATTGTCATGGTTTGACCTGGCCGTGAGTTATACATGTTCATGGCTTGGACAGGTCGTGTAAACTGACAACAAATGCCCCAAAAACTTGCTTGTAGCCAAACCTCTTTCATTTACACCGTCAATGTAAACCATGATTTTTTAACTTCAATGATTTGCCTAACCATGAGTTGTACATTTTCACGATTTTCCTATCCGTCATTGTTGAATTTTCACGGTTTGGACGGAACATTTGAATTGGCAACAAATCAAACTATACTTTGTCTTCATACTTTACAATCATGATGTGCGACGACACATTTTCCAAAGACTCGTAAGAATTAGTGGACCAACTTCCCTTGCGTTGCTTTTTCTCCTTCGTCTTCATTCCTTGTGGGCTCTGGCATGAGATGGGGTTTTCATGTATCAGGTAATTTGGGTTTGGAAGAAGAAGTGGGTTTAAGCTCAAAGACTTATCGGGGAGGTAATTTGGGTTTGACCTATAATTATGGGATGTGATCCTAAAATAACTAAGGTTATGAGGAGGTATGACAAAATAAGTTTAAAAAAAAGGGAGTCTGCCATTATCAGCCACCTTTTCTTTTGATGACACAACAGATAAATAAAAATGTTGCATCTATTCCAAGCACAAATAGCAGCTTCTTTGTACAATCACCTCCTTTGAACAATTGGTTCAACTCCAATCAGATATTTTGTGATGAAACTCAATACATCAGGCAACTTCCAGTCGAATTCTGGTTATTTCTTATGTATCTATTTTATTTTGGCACACAAGCCTTGATATTAGATTCTAAAGGTTCAACTTACCAGTTTCAGTCATATGAAAGACCCTTAACTTCAATTTCATAGTTCCTTACAGATAAATATCATCACATCCAGGTGCAGCCAGGAGTTTTTCATGGACCAGGGTGATAAACAACACTTTTTCTTCATTCCATAATAGAAACTTAAAATGCATTTTCCATGTAAGACATATAAAGATTTTGTATAAACAGAAGAAGTCAATAATCGTTATTCTTAGCAAACTATGAACTCGATGGAATTGGAAAACTAGAAGCAAAAACTGAGAAAAGGTTAAAGTTACCCTCATATTCCAAATCTTATGGATGCTCACTAACCAAAAAAAGAGGCTTCACATTAATGATACAAGAAGTCAGAGAAGAAATCAATATCAGTTAGGTTTCAGAAAAGAAACTAAGCTATTTTGTCCACAACGAAAATGCATATAGCCAAAAACTCTAAACCTTAAGTTTACAAAGAAAAATTAATCTATGAATCCCTGATTCCCTCATAATCTAAAATTTGCTCCCTGATCCTAACTTCTTGGAAATGAAAAAAAAATGGAAGCTTTTTAAGTTTTTCTTGGAAATGTCACTCTTGGGACAGCTGGGTGGGCTGGGTCCGTCTAGTTAATGGGAGGGTTCAGGGTTGGTTTAACAAGTATTCATTTTGGCTCCATCCACTATTCAATCACTAGTCATACCAAAAAAAACTCCCAGGTTTTAACTTTATAAACCTCGATGCAACAAACTACAACCTTTACTACAGTCGAACATTTGGGTGCACTACATCTATACCCAATAACGATTTTTGGATGTACTACATTAGAAACCATTTCTTTGAGATGGCAATCAAAGACCATAATTAATCAGATTAAGCAAATGTAAGCATTTCCAGAACTGTGTACTATGAGCTTAAACAAAACCAAAGATAATGACCAGTAATACCTGAGGATGAGCTATCGCTTCACTGGACTCTTTAGCAACATGATTTGGAAGATCAAATGTAGCACAAGCACGAGAGTACACAACTACATCCTTTAGAGGTGCAAGAAGACCATGATTCCTTGCAGATAATGTGGAAGCCACAAAATCGAAAAGGCAAATATCCGTGCATATCCCAACCGCAAGTATCTTCAAAAACGATAAGTTCCAGTCATATATTTCGCACTGAAAAGGCATCTAGGTTGTGGTATTAAATTCACATAAAATTCTTGGTGAAAGCTGAATTATACTAACAAGTTCAATGTTGTTAGATTTCACCCAGTTGATAAAGACATTGGACCCATCTTCCTCAGTTGAACCATGAAATGCATCGATGCAATCTTTGCGTCTAATGTTCACATTTGGTTCCTTCTCCAACCATTCCAGAGCTGGAACTAAATTGCACTCATCAGTTCCAATTAAGCAATGAGGAGGATACGGGCTCTCGGGTTTATCAGGATGATGTGTATCTAGAAAAGCCATGATAGGCCATTTCTTCTCACAAAATGTTCTCGCTAACTTTGCTGATTCATTGATCATCCCAGAAATTTGTTTATTGGGCTCAGGTGGAGCCTGCAAAAAAAAAAAAAAAATACAAAATCCAAAAACAAAGTGTGAATAAAAAGAGATCAAATCAGAAAGACTATTTCAAACTCATAGAAGTAGTAAACAAACAAGTACACCCACAAACACAAAGCTCCAGATTCTTACCTTAATACATAGTTGAAAGAGGAGACACGTAGTTTAATGGAATAAAAAAAAGAACGAAAAGCATGAACATTGAAACTAATCACAAACACACAAACTACATTGTTAGGAATATAAACTATCCCACTCCTCCAATCTTTATCTATGAACTATTCATTAAAAAAATTTAAGAAGCTTACACTTATGTATTAGTTCATATTACAAGATCCCCACAATGTTCATAGAAAAAGAACATACCCCATTCATCCAATCTCTTCACTATCACTACTTAACAATGTCTAACCTCAAAATCAGAGCCTAAATTGATAATTTCAATATGGATTCACAGAAATAGTTGACAACAAAGAAACCCAATTGACGATATCAATCAAAATTTGCAAATCCAATCAAACCAAAAAAACCCAAACACCAAACAAAACTAAAAAGGGTAAAAAATGGAGAATAGGAAGAAAAAAACGCACTCACCAGATTACCAGCTCCAACAGTACAAAACCCATTGACGATATCAATCAAAACAAGACCAACTCTTTGATCTTCAGAGAAAACAATCGATTCATCACGAAGGGGAAGCTCTTCTTTCACCAAATCAACCACTCCACCCTTAGTACTGCAACACAAATTCACCATTTTCGCTCCTCTTCTTCTTCTTCTTCTTCTTTGGTCTGTGTTCAAACAAACAGAGAAAGAGAGGTTAAAGAAAGCTTTTGTCGCCGCCTGTAAATCTATACTCCTTTTAAATAGTGAGATTCACGTAATCCTTTTGACTTTATTATTGGAGTTTGGAATTTCTTCTTCCTTCCACACGTTTTGTTGAATTTTAGTGGCGGACGTATAATTGAAGCAAAAATCTTAAATTGGGATAAGGCTGGCAATTTAGTTTTCATTCTTAGAATCTCTTTAACACTATCATATTTTGAGTTTCCCTTCAAAATGAAAAGACGTCAATTTTCAGTGCGGTTGGCATATGCAATGACGATAAACAAGTCGCAGGGACAATCTGTGAAATACGTTGGAGTTGATTTACGAACATCAGTATTCAACCATGGCTAACTTTATGTTGCATTATCTAAATGCACAGCTTCTAATAGAATAAGTGTCCTTTTACCTCAAGATGTGCTGGATTCTACGACCAATATTGTTTATCCAGAAGTTTTGTTGTAAGATTTTTTTAAATGTATGTTTTAATAAATTTTCTATTGATTTTTATATTTTGCTTTCATAAGATATGAATCTAATATTTATTATACATTTTTGTAGAATTGGGATATCATTGTCGAGGAGTTCAAAAAAAACCATTAAAAAACAAAAGTATAATGGTGGGCGTCATTGAAAATTGGCAAATAAGGTAGTTTATCTCTAAAGATGATTTAAAATAGCTTATTTTATTAACATTTTTTTTTTCTAATATTGTGTGTGATAAATTTGTAGATTTCAGTTATATTCCCTCATTGCTCAAAGTTGGTGCATATAGACGCTGAGTCATTTGATAGTGTGATGCAGAAGATGTTTGGAGCAGTTGGTGATACATAGTTTTGATGTACATATGCAGTTTAACCCATTTTTGTATATTGTGGGTTCCTTTTGTTCTCATTTTTTGAAAAGAGAAATGGTGGAAACCATGCTCTTTAAATGCGTATAGGTATAAATAATGTATGACTTTGATTTAAATGTTTTGATATTATTTTGGCGCGTGGAGATATTATTTGGTGTTCATGACATTGATTGCCATTATAAATTTGTATGACAGGTTTCAATATTGAAAAATACAAGGGAAACTCTGTCGAAATTTTGAGTTTTTTTTTATTCTTATGACATGTTCAGATAAATTACTTTATTCAAAAAATGACATTTTGGATATAATGATATTGTGTGCGTGTCTCTTCGACCGCAAAAAAAACTCTTTTAATACTGAAAACGGTGAATATATATTGCGCTGAGACAACAAGTTTTTGTGAATGCCAAATTATGTGAGGTACAAATGCTTATGACAAGTTTAAATATTGCAAAAGGGGAAGCTCTGTCAAAATTTTAAATGTTTTTAAATTTTTGTTAAATATTCATCTTGATATTCTTCATAATCAAATATGTCATTCTGTTTGTCCTAATTAAATTATGTTTCTTCAACTGCTGCTTTACTAAATTGGGCATCAATTTCATCCAATACTCACTTCGACAAACATGAGATATTTCCTTCTTATTTTTAGTTAAGCTGACATTTGGTGGAGATTAAATTTCTTAGCACATTGGTTGCGTTGACCAGTTTTATTAACATTGTTTTACTTTTCAAGAGTATTAACTTTTCATCATAACTGTTGTAATAGACAATTATGCAAGTGTTTTTAGAAATTGAAATGAAACCCCAAATTTGAGTATTCAACATATCCGTGAAAGTATGATATAATCTGCGATAGTGCCAACGATACGGGTATTACACTAGTCTATTTACATGATTACCAGGATTCTGTAATGTGGTTAGTTCGCTTGGTGACGTTAATAGAGAAATTTTCATTATGGATTTCGAGGCAGATATATTAAAACAAAGTGACTCTTTGAAAATTTGTTTTGGTATTAGTCTTTAATTTTTCTCAAAATTTTGGTATAAATTGATCCTAAATGATATTATTTTTATTTAGTTTTGTGGATATAAGATCCTTAATTTACAACGAAAATTAAGAGGAGCCTCTTAGGTTAGTAAAAATCCGTTCTTAACACCAATATGTCAATACCTATATATTCTATTATTTTTTAAGAGAATGGAGCGTTTTAAATATTTACACCCTACATAACTAATTTCAAACCCATTCATATATTATATTAATTTGTGAATTAATCCCTAAAATATGGTTATGACATGTTCTTTTCTTAGGGTGTAGAATTCAACTCTCTACACCCAGGTGTAGACGATTCAGACTTTTTGTAGATGGTGTTGTATGGTAAACTAAGGGGGGGTTTGAAAACAAAAAGCAGAAGCTCTTCTTCTTATTTTAACAGCAACTACTACACCGTACCATCAATTCCTCTATCTCTTACACCATTCTACTGTTCCACACCACCTACTTTCTTTTTCACACCAACATACTTTCTCACACCACGTATATAAACCAAAACCCAACATTTTCACCCTCCCCATTCAAATTGACAAGTTTTTCCTCCTTCTCCCACAACGGTTCCTCCCTCTCTTACATTCAAATCCCTTCCAAATCTCTCATCACACGCATATCTCTTGCAAATCTCCTTCCCCTCCCTAGAAAATCTCTCAAAATCTCTTCAAAATCAAAACTCTTAAACCATCAAAGTCTTCAAAACCTAAAAGCTCAAAAACGCATTGTTTGGTTCGAAGAATCCTTGTAAAACAAATCTCTCTTACACTCCAACTCTTCGGTAAGTGAGTTTATCTTTGGGTTTAGGATTTTTGTTTGGATTCTAAGTGAAGCATCCATTGTTTGCATTTGTACATTTGTGTATTTGTTTTCATGTTTAAAGTATAATTGTTTATATTTTTTCTGCATTAATGTTGAGATATATAATGTTGGTATTTTTCTAGGGCTCTAAATTGGTATTTTTCTTATTAGAATGTAGAAAAATGAGATATATAATGTTGTTTACATCCAAATTGGCTTAGTATTGCTTAAAAATTAATAGAATATTGTACAAAAAAATGTCTTGAAGTATTTGTTTCCTTTTATTTGAAGGTTTATCATGTCTTCTATTGGTGGGGATGATGGAGGTGATAGAGGTAGAAGACGACTCATGACAGTGTCTACTCGAAAACAGAGAGCAAAAAAGGGCGAAAAAGTGGTAAAAAAATGAAAAAAATTAAGAAATGAACAAAATATGGACAAAGAAGTAAAAAGGAAGATGAGAGAGAAGCAAATGGAGATTTAAATAGATCATCAAGAAGCATACAGACGAGTAGTTGTATCCAAAGTCAAGCCCAATCATAAAGGCAAATAAGTTCAAGTGGTGCGGGTATTGGATATGAAGATGAGGAGTTAGAGGAGGAAGCAGGGGAAAAAGAGGAAGCAATGGGGGAATGGTAACGAAAAAGAAGATGCTAGACGAGTTCCACATTAGTCGATTACCATGGCCATATTTGTCGTGCCATTTGGGATGGTGAGCCGGTAAGTCAATATTTTTAGTTGGGTAAATTATATAAGTGCGTTATTTATATATATTTGGACATTGAATTACTTAATGTATATGTTTCTTGTATTTAGGGACGAGGCTCATTGCGGTGTCGGCATCAATATAGGAACTTAATGGATTGAGATTTGAAAAAAAGAGTCGAATGATGTAAAGAGAATAGTCTACAATAGTGGTTTGTATCCCTTGATTAAATATCATAGGGTACATCCTGATAATGTGACAATTTGTGCTTTTGCCGAGCGTTGGCAACCTGAAAAAATCAACACTTTCCACCTACCTTTCGGAGATATGAGCATCACCCTGGACGATGTCTACCGTATAACTCATTTGTCGATTCTTGGTAAGTCAGTTAGAACGACGATTTCAATGACAAGTTATGAATGTGTTACATTATTGGTGGATGGTTTGGGGATTGAAAGTAAAGAAGCAAAGGCCCGTGTCAAGAAGCATGTGAAATCTATGGAAATGTGGTTTATTCAGGACCATTGTTGTCACACCCCGATTTTTGAAGAAAACGAAAATCCCAAAATCCACGTAGGATTATCCGTTTTCCCCAAAACTCGGAACTTGGAAATTCAATAACAACAGATACAATTAGCAGCAACAACTAAAATATGATTAAATTACTGAAACAAATAAAACTCTAACCCGAAAAGACTCTAACGTTGCCAGCCCCACTAATGGAACTCCAGTAACGCTTTCCAAAAATATCTAAACCTGAAATGCTAATCGGCTACATTCCCAAAGGAATGTACCCAAGAAGCAAAAGCTCACTTGGGTCAGCAATAAAGCTGGTGTGAGAAATCTTCATCTCAAAATCAATAAATCCACACATGATAACATCAAACTAAACAAAAACAATAACCAACCACACCAACAGGTAGTTCCTCAATGAGGCAAATGTGTCATTATCCTAATGAATAAATATGCCTTTACTAGTACTTATGCTATAGAAGTTGACAATGGCAAGTCTGACCTGTGGGTTATTTGAGTGGACTTGCCATTATGCATGAAAATGTTAGAAACAACCGGATAATATTTCTACGTTATCAATCCTCATAAATGTAATTTATTTTCAAACTACGATACAAATTATAGTCATATCAGACTATTATTAAAATATCAACAAAACACATTTTCTACCTTTAGGAAGACATATAGTTCTCATTCAATGGGTGAATGAGCATTTAGTTTCTTCCTTTAAGGTAATCATGCACATACACAAAAAAGAAATCTCGCTTCTTTTCCACAATCGCACTATCCTCCTTGTGCCGAACACACCTCACCCAAGTGGTGACTCCATTGTCTTTGAAACCACTAAGAGCGTATATGTTCCAAGTGGGGTGCCACATCGAGGAACATGTCATCTCACCCGAAGTTCGATCCATGGCAAGCATTTCCTAAATCTACACGTACAACCGAACTCACATGGAACGGTGCACCGATATGCAAGCAAGTCTACATACCCATAATTATATTACACGTATACAAGCAAGTCTGTATACAAAACAATTTCTTTTATTTTCACATTTTTTTTTGGAGTTGTGGAAAAGAGCATAAAAATATAAATAAAACCTCAAAACTCTTTTATGGTGACGCTTTGTCAACCACGACAAATCAACCACAATGTTTACCCATTCTATTGGGGAAACAAATAACAATTTCATAATTACCAAGCTTCAAGTTATACACTTCACAACATCGCGCACAAGTCACTTATATCACACGTCAAATGAATCTCACACTTAGAATGCATTTGAACTAACCATATACATATTGTCATAAAACGATTGAACTTTATTGATAAACAATAGAAAATAAAGTTATGTATAAGACCAATCATCAAGCGAATTGGCAAATCCCATGTATCCCTACAATATACTTAACTATAAAATAATAATAATAATAATAATAATAATAATAATAATAATAATAATAATAATAATAATAATAATAATAATAATAATAATAAAATAATATAAATAAAAAACACGATCATAACACAGTAAACATCAAAACCCACCATATAATATAAAAATTAAACCAAACCCATTTCTCATAAAGACACTCACAGATTTCATATCTAAACAACAAACTCAGCATTGTTAAACTCATACAAAAATATACATAAAAAGGGAGAATGAAGAAAACTCACAATATGACTCCCAACCACGCTCACCCATCACAGTGAAGAAGATTATTTGTCGTTGTTGTTTTTTTTATTAGAAAACCAATCACATAAGGATTAACTTACATCCAAGTCCATACCTCTGTTCAGTTCATAATATTATAAGCTTATAAAAATTATAGATATTATAACATTAAAAAGAAAATGTTAGGAACTCAACCATATTGAACTTCAATTAATACATGCACAGTGAATTAGATTGATAAATATGGCATGGAAAGATAAATTATCCCCTATGGATAAAACTAGTATGGGTTCCCATCCCTTTTTTTTTTTTTTTTTTTGCACCTCAAATTAGGAATGTTGAAATACAGGGGGTAGGTTCAACCAAAGTGTATTTGTGATCCACAAGAAATTTACACCATACATCAAACAAACTTGATTGTTATACTAATAAAGCAAATAATATTATTATGCACAAATATCTATTACTCCATCAAAAATAAAATAAAATGAACTAATATTAAAATGTACACTGAGTAGTAGACATAACCACATACTCATATGATGTCATGCAAACTATCCCTATAAGGAAAATAACTTTCAAATTTTTTTTGAACAGTGACGTCAAACAGGAACAGTGAACAGTGATGTCAAACAGGAACATGAACATGAACATGAACAGTGAACATTGATGTCAAACAGGAACAAGAACAGTGATGTCAAACAGGAACAGGAACAGAAACAATGATGTAAAACCGGAACAATGAACAGTGATGTCAAACAGGAACAGAAACAATGATGTCAAACCGGAACAGGAACAGGAACAGTAATATCAACATGAACAGTGATGTCAATTCGGTTTTTTTTTTTTCATTAAAGATTTAAATCAAACCAAGATTTCAAATCGATTTTTCATTAAAGATATAAATCAAACCAAGAATGTCAAATCGATTTTTCCTCCATTAAAGATGTAAATCAAATCAAAATGTCTAGGGAATTGTATTTACATTGAAAAAAAATATATTGAAGAGAGATAGAGTTTTACTCACCAATGTTTTTCTTTGCAAGATCCCAAAGCCCTTCTTTCCGTGCCTCCCACTTTTCAACGTAAGTTTTTTTTTTTCTTCTTTGTGTATGCAAAGAGAAAAACAAAAAGGGCTAGGGTTTCTCTTTATAAAGTGGGTGACTATTCGCCCCCACTGAAAATTCTAAGGGCAGTCCGTCTTTTAACTTCACAAAATAAAACCCTAATCATTAGTTTAATAAAAGCCCAAAACCAAGCCCAAATACAATTGAGTAATAATCCATCAACATTAGAGATATGTAGGGCTAACTAGTTCACTTAAAGCAAAGGTTTTATTTTAGGGTTTCTAAAGTTTTGGCTGAATACACACACACACACCTTATTTTATTTAGCAATGGCAAACAAAAATCTTTTTCCTAATAAATGAGATTACAATATATGCCACAATTAATAAATAAGAAATTTTTATATTTATTTAATTAGGCGGGTATTACAATATATACAACTCAAAAGAATCTCCTCCCGAGATTCGGTAGAGGAGGATAAGTAGGTAATTAATTCTTAAATAAATAAACTACCTTCCAAATTAACCAACACTAGAGTCCAAATAATAAATTATTTCAAAAATAACTTTTCTACTAACCCTCCTTAAGAAACAAACCACACATCACATGGACAAACAAATAGCTCATACATATGCCCATAACTTCATGAAGACAATCACAAAAAATATATAAAATATTCTGTAAGTACAAAATTACGGGGTGCTACAATATATACAACTCAAAAGAATCTCGTCCCGAGATTCACAAAAAGGGTTAACTAAATATTCAGGATAACAAACTACTAAAAGGAACTATACGGAATAATGTCACCCACTACTGACATTAAAATAAGTTATGATTAGCCCCGAATACATAGGTCAAAGGAATCTCATCACGAGATCCACGAAGAAAAAAAATAATACTAAAATTCAAGGTTCACCCTTGTCACTTTATCTCTAGACACTCACACTACTACTCTCCCATATCCACATTCAGAGGATCACCTAGACTCTACCCCAGCCTAGGCTAATGATGCACTATTTTAGTAGCACACAACTTAATACCCTGCTTTGTGATTGTAATATAGAATAAGTAGGGATCGTTCAAGACCGGGGATTAGAGGGCTTGTCAATTAACACTAATAATAACTAAAAGACAACTAACAACCTAATTAATTAAATAATGGGGGATTAGATTTTCTAAATTAAACGATGAAAATAACTACGAAAATTACTATAAAGATAATAAAACTAAAGGGATGGCAAAAATGAGAAATTAGCTAAGGGTTTATCTCTACACTCCAAACATATGCTTCTAAATCAATCTTCAATAATCACTTGCTAACTCGTGAGAGACACTGCTCAAGATTAACCGTGACCGCACTGCATTAATCTTATTATTTTCCCACGTTCGATGAATTAAACTAAGCGTCACTTTCAAACTATTCTTATCATGCTATCTAAATAGGAATCGCAAGTTAGATAACAATCAAAGATCATTATGTTTTGTGGAAACTATGAACATTGACTAGGCAATTACAAGTATGATCAACATCTTGTTCTTACCTAGGTTTTTACTTAACCTTACCAACGTTCCTTGGTATTTACTAATTGTGAGTACATAATCATAACAATTAGGTGAAATTCTCCTATACTCTAGCCCCAGATCCTAGCATGCTTACTAAGTTGGCCACCTTAACAAACATACAAAGAAAAGTTCTCTATAAAACAGTTAAGCAAAACACAATCACTAATAGCAAGGAAGATTAAATTCAATTAATTTATATAGCACATGTTCGGGGCTTCGAATCCACCCCTAACTAAGAGAAGTTTAGCTAGACATATTAATTATGTTCAAGTAGTAATCCATAATCAATAATCAAACTAAAATAAGTAAAAGAGTTAAGATGAAACAAAACACTATAGCCTGATTCGTGGTGGTAGAGAGTGGAAGCTGGGTTGCAAATAGTGCAAAGACCCTCTTCTTTTTCCTTCTGCGATTTTCTCCTTCTTCGATCTCTGCTTCTTTACTCCTCCTCTTCTTCTTCTACTTGTGCGATCTGATCAAGAGGCTGCGAGAAAGATGTAGGCGAGGGCTTTGGCTAAGAACGAGAAGGGACGAAGAGGGAAGGAAGTGAACAAAGTGGCGATGTGTCTCGATTGGGTTTAGGGTTGTGTGGTTGAGATCAGAGACAGAGATGTGAAGAGATGGAGGTTTGTGGTTGTGGTTGCGAGATTGAGTTGCAACTGTGATGAGGGATGGAGGCTATGGTTCGGTTGAAGAGAAGAGAAAGATGAAGGCAGAATGGGGGCTTATTCGATAGATTGTTGTGAGGAGGAGGGATCTGTGAGGATGGGTTTGCTACAGAGAAAAGATAACGAGATTGAAGGGCGGTGTTGGGCTGCTGGCTGTGATGCGAGGATGATTGATGAGGCTGTGGTTGTGATGGCGGGGCGTGGATGGATGATTTCTCAAAGCCAGGTATCGTCCCCTTTTTATTCTTGTTTTCTTCTTTCTGTGGTTTCCTTGTTGGTGTGGGTTCCTTGTTTGTGTGATTTTCTTGTGCAATTAGTATTTATAAATTGCCAATTTGCTTCTATTTTAAAATATTATAATTGGAAACCTACACAAACATGAAAATAACAATTAGTACCATAATTAACAATTAATAGCTAAAAATATATATATAGAAATATGGTACTAAAAATAGCCTAATTATGCCCCTATCAAATTCCCCCATACTTATCTTTTGCTAGTCTTTGAGCAAATCCAAGAAACAAAAATAAAAGACTCAAATGACTCAATATATACTTTCCAACATTTGTCTCAGAGAT
This sequence comes from Berberis vulgaris, assembly GCA_963556465.1. Taxonomy (NCBI): domain Eukaryota; kingdom Viridiplantae; phylum Streptophyta; class Magnoliopsida; order Ranunculales; family Berberidaceae; genus Berberis; species Berberis vulgaris. Next base: position 64,389,055 of record OY747131.1, read on the forward strand.
TTTCAACGGATCATGACATGTTAAGATTCTTTGTAAACACAAGAATAAATCCACTTCATTCGAAAATTAATACACGTTCATAGCAATGATATAAAAATTTACAATTAAATCAATCCAAGTGACTGTGAAACTCAAGCGCGTGCCAAGAAGAATAAACCCAAAAATCTCACTGGATGCACTCTTATCTTTTTCACTGATTGTTTGGTAAAACCACTCTTCCTATTCTAGTCATATGTGAGAGGATTGATGTAAAAGGGAAACAAATAGCTCACATATGATATAACAAGAAAGAATGGAATTTTCTGACTTTTTTTTTTTTTAGATATATGATCTCATGGAAGGAATGCTACTACTTGAATGCAAGAACTAGGGACACCATATGCTCATACCTCATTCGAATCTCCACATCGTGACATTGCAAGACACATTCAATCAAAAGGTCTTGATTTAGGTTGTAACGGGGTCAGGGGTCAAGGGAAGAGAAAGAACGGATATGAAATTTTCAAAGGGCTTGAAGAAATGGTGAAAACATGCAATAAGATTAGAGACATTAGCAAAGAATCATATGGTTCAAGAGATAAGTGGGAAAATGACGAAGTGGCCCATTGATAATGAAGAGCTTCAGCAATTATTTTGTATCTACTGAAAAGAATTGAACTATCTGTATGGTACTGTAATACTGAATGGATATAGATAAGGACTTGTATCCCTTTTGTAATTTTTTTTTTTTTTTTCAACTCTTTCTTCTTGAACTGTTTACCACAAGGGTCTTCCCCCACACTTGCTTTTCAACATACCTTGAACCACAATAAAGTCTTTGCAAATCAAATTATGCTCCACTCTTTTTATTAGGTTAGGGATAGAAAATGAGGGTAATGAAACAAAAGGCTTAATAACAGGCTCAATGGGGTTAACCTAAGGGAAATATAGTATGGATCAGACTTATTTGGCAATGGTGGAAACTAGGTGCATTTATCATGTCAAGCATGTCATGCAATTCAATATGATGCTTTGAATGAAGTCAATACAAGTTTTAATGTTTAATTCTTAATTATGAAAACAATCCAAGTAGCAACCAAAGCAAACAAAATTGAGATCATGCAGCGAATTATTATTGACAAAAGAAATAAAAGATGACCTAACTAAAAACTCTCAAAATCAAAGGAACAATAGGCTCAAAACTCACATATGGGTTATAATGAGTTAAATTCAACTAAACATGCTATGAGTACCAATTACTAAGTTGATTACATGTGAATTTGCATATGATAACCATAAATAAGCATTAACTTAAGAATAATATTAGATCTTAAATCATGTTTATAAATCACCTTAAAGTCATGCAATTAAAAACCAAATCTCATCATTGTGTTGGAAAGTATCCTAAGACTCAAAACAACTATAATTTTTTTTTATGACACTAATACCAACAAATACCAACATTTATATATATATATATATATATATATATATATATATATATTTTAAGGGACTAACACTTTTTTTTTCAAAATAAAACAACGTTTTGTTCCCCCCCCCCCCACACACACTTAAACCTAACATTGTCCTCAATGTAAATAGATTATAGCACATGTAAGGAAAGATTTAAACGCGGAAAAACACAAACTACTAACAAACAAAAGCAAAAATAAGGAAAAGAAAATAAAGGGATAAAGAAAACGAATCTGATTAGGTTGCCTCCCAAAAAGCGCTTGTTTTAACGTCGTGCAGCCTGACGGTATCTCCAATTAATCCTCAGAATAAGTGGGAACATGGAGTGATACGTCCTCCACGTCATGCTCCACAAATGACTCATAATAGGGCTTAAGTCGATGATGTTTCACTTTAAACTCCTTCCCGGTTGTGACACTCTTAATCTGTATAGCACCATGGGGAAAAATATTAGTAAAAATAAAAAGACCAACCCATTCAGAACGTAACTTACCAGTTCTAAGACATGATTGGAAAAACAAGACTTTCATTCTAATGACAAAAGTATTTCCATGGATCATCTGATCATGAAAAACTACGGTGTTCTCCTTATAACTGTTTTTACTACCATAAGCCTCATCCTGAATCTTTTCAAGCTCATTCAACTGAAATTTATTCCACTTCTTTATGTCATAGGGAACTCCATTTTTCTCATATCCAACGGCAATAGTGATGTTGGTCTCAAGTTCATCCTCGTTTATGAGGTCTGACAATTTCTGGGCCAAATTGTCATTCACATTAATAGAAAAACAAGAATGATTTTTAATAGGATATCTCGTGGCTTAAAAAATGTTGAAGCCAATCACATCACCATCAAATTCCATGGTCAGTTTTTCCGCATGTACATCAATATTTGCCTTCGTAGTTTTCATGAAGGGGCGCCCTATTGAAGAGGCAAAGGTGCTGAAAATTCCGAATCTTCCATCTCAAGCACATAGAAATCTGCTGGGAAAATCAAATGGTTAACCTTCACCAACACATCTTCCAACAAACCTCGAGGATATGCATTAGAACGGTCAGCCAATTGAATAATAACACCATCATTTTTTTACTTCCCGAGATTCATAGATTGATAAATAGAATACGGCATAACATTAATTGAAGCACCTAAGTCTAACATTGCATTTTCAATTTTAGTATTACCGATAACACAAGGGATAGTGAAACTACCTGGATCCTTACACTTCGGTGGCAATTTCCTTTGAAGAACTGCGAAAACATTCTCACTCACCTTAACTACCTCTCCGTCTCGAAGACGTCTCTTTGTTGTGCAAAGTTCCTTCAAAAATTTTGCATACTTAGGCACTTGCTTAATAGCATCAAGAAGCGGAATATTGACTTGGACTTTTTGGAAGGTTTCCAAAATTTCCTTATCCTGTTCATCTTCCCCAGATTTTGCAAACTTATCTGGAAAATGCACAAAAGGTGGAACAAGATTAGCAGAAACTGAATTTGGAATTCTCACCTTCTTACTTTGGAGTTCTGGTGTTTCAATGATGGCTGGAAAATCCTTATGTAACTCAGTTTCCCTATTTCGACTATGTTTAGGGACTATTGGCTCATTCTCAATTTGCCTACCACTCCTCAATGTAATTGCTTTTGCAGTTTCAAACATGCCCTTCGGATTTAGAGTGGTAGAACTAGGAAGTTTTCCTTGCTCACGAATTTGTCCAATAAACTCAGCTATTTGTCCCATATGTAGCTTCAAATCTGTTATATCTTTTGCATGATTCTATTGATAAATAGTTAATGATTTCAGAATCAAATCATAATTAAGCGGCATACCTGAATTGTGCTGAGGTGGTTCTTGAAAGAAACCAGGGGGTGGCCGATTCAAAGTTTGTTGTTGAGGTTGTTCTGAATTTCTCCATCCAAAACTAGGGTGATTTCTCCAACCTTCATTGTAGGTGTTCGAATAAGGATTATTCCTATAGTGATTTTGCCCTTGAAAACCTACTGCATTGACATTCTCCCAACCACCATTCTCAATCAGTTGAAGACATTGATTAGATGGATGTCCTGACTTAGTACACACGCCCCAAACTTGTGCAACTCCTAGCACATTTGGCTTCCCTAGAGCTTGAGTCACAAGTGAGGTAAGATTAGCCATTTGAGATTCCAAACTAGAATTAGTACTTACCTCATTGACTTGGCGTGATGGCTCTCCAATTCCCTCATACCGTTGGGCATTTAAAGCTCGATTTGCAATCAAAGTCTTTGCTGCTACTGAAGTTTTATCAACCAAAGCTTCTCCTGCCGCTGCATCTAACATCTGTCGCTCAAGAGGAAGTAATCCCTCATAAAAGTATTGAATAAGGAGCTCCTCCTTCATCTGATGCTGCGGGCATGATGCTATGAGAGTTTTGAAGCGCTCATAGTAAGCCGAATATGATTCTCCTGGACCTTGCTATATGCCACTGATTTTCTTCCTCAACAAGATAATTTTGGAAGTTGGGAAGAATTTCTCTAGAAACACCTTCTTCATGCTCTCCCAAGAATATACTATTCCGGAAGGTAGTTCATAGAGCCAATCCTTAGCCCTATCAGCCAGAGAAAAGGGGAATGCTCTCAACTTTATGATGTTTTCATCTACATTTATTAGCGTCATACTAGAGCAAACAACTTCAAATTCCTTTAAATGTTTATTTGGATCCTCCATAGAAAGACCATGATACTTCGGAATATGATGAAGTAGGCTGGGTTTCAGCTCGAATGACTCAATCTCGCCCTACACGGCTAATGGATACTGAATGCACAAGGGTGCGACATTGTCCAAGGTGGATGCCGAAAGTTCTTTAATAGATCTATTATCTCCCATGTCAAACTCTTCAGATTCAGATTCAGAGCTAGATGTTTGTGGCTCTTTTGTTTCTCTCCTTCGTCTTCTAAATGTTTTCTCAGGCTCTGAATCGTATTCTACTAAGTTTTTGCTGGATCTCCTATTGCGCATGAACTGGTACCTGAGATAAAGAAAGAAAGAAGAAAAAAATCAATAAAAATAAATAAATAAATAAAAACTAATTAAGTAATCAACAACTTTTCTAATCCCCGACAACGACGCCAAAAATTGATGCGCTATTTTATTAGCACACAACTTAATACTCTGCTTTGTGATTGTAGTATAGAATAAGTAAGGATCGTTCTAGACCCGGGATTAGAGGGCTTGTCAATTAACACTAATAATAACTAAAAAACAACTAACAACCTAATTAATTAAATAATGGGGGATTGGATTTTCTAAATTAAACTATGAAAATAACTACGAAAATTACTATAAAGATAATAAAAATAAAAGGATGGCAAAGATGAGAAATTAGCTAAGGTTTATCTCCACACACCAAACATATGCTTATAAATCAATCTTCAATAATCAATTGCTAACTCGTGAGAGACAATGCTCAAGATTAACCGTGACCGTACTGCATTAATCTTATTATTTTCCCACGTTTGTTGAATTAAACTAAGCGTCGCTTTCAAACTATTCTTATCATGCTATCTAAACAGGAATCGCAAGTTAGATAACAATCAAAGATCATTAAGTTTTGTGGAAAATATGAACACTGACTAGGCAATTACAAGTATGATCAGCATCTTGTTCTTACCTAGATTTTTACTTAACCTTACCAACGTTCCTTGGTATTTACTACTTGTGAGTACAGAATCATAACAATAAGGTGAAACTCTCCTATACTCTAGCCCTAGATCCTAGCATGCTTACTAAGTTGGCCACCTTAACAAACATACAAAGAAAAGTTATCTATAAAACAGTTAAGCAAAACACAATCACTAATAGCAAGGAAGATTAAATTCAATTAATTTATAAAGCAAATGTTCGGGGCTTCGAATCCACCCCTAACTAAGAGAAGTTTAGCTAGACATATTAATTATGTTCAAACAGTAATCCATAATCAATAATCAAACTAAAATAAGTAAAAGAGTTAAGAGATGAAACAAAACACTATAGCCTAATCTGTGGTGGTAGAGAGTGGAAGCTGGGGTGCAAATAATGCAAAGACACTCTTCTTTTTCCTTCTGAGATTTGCTCCTTCTTCGATCTCTGCTTCTTTACTCCTCCTCTTCTTCTACTTGTGCGATTTGATCAAGAGGCTGCGAGAGGGATGTAGGCGAGGGCTTTGGCTAAGAACGAGAAGGGACAAAGAGGGAAGGAAGTGAACAAAGTGGCGATGTGTCTCGATTGGGTTTAGGGTTGTGTGGTTGAGATCAGAGACAGAGATGTGAAGAGATGGAGGTTTGTGGTTGTGGTTGCAAGATTGAGTTGCAATAACTGTGATGAGGGATGGTGGCTATGGTTCTTTTGAAGATAAGAGAAAGATGAAGGCAGAATGGAGGCTTGTTTGATGGATTATTGCGAGGAGGAGGGATCTGTGAGGGTGGGTTTGCTACAGAGAAAAGATAACGAGATTGAGAGGAGGTGTTGGGCTGCTGGCTGTGATGCGAGGATGATTGATGAGGCTGTGGTTGTGATGGCGGGGCGTGGATGGATGATTTCTCAAAGCCAGGTATCGTCCCCTTTTTATTCTTGTTTTCTTCTTTCTATGGTTTCCTTGTTGGTATGGGTTCCTTGTTGGTGTGGGTTCCCTGTTTCCTTGTTTGTGTGATTTCCTTGTGCAATTAGTATTTCTAAATTGCCAATTTGCTTCTAGTTTAAAATATTGTAATTGAAAACCTACACAAACGTGAAAATAACAATTAGTATCATAATTAACAAGTAATAGCTAAAAATATATATAGAAATATGGTACTAAAAATAGTTTAATTATGTCCCTATCAACTAACCAAATGCTCTGATACCAAACTGTCACGCCCCAATTTTTGAAGAAAACGAAAATCCCAAAATCCACGTAGGATTATCCGTTTCCCCCAAAACCCGGGACGTGAAAATTCAATAACAACAGATACAATTAGCGGCGACAACTAAAACATTATTAAATTACTGAAACAAATAAAACTCTAACCCGGATATACTCTGACGTTGCTAGCCCCACTAATGGAATTCCAGAAGCTAATCGGCTACATTCCCAAAGGAATGTACCCAAGAAGCAAAAGCTCACTTAGGTCAGAAATAAAGCTTGTGTGAGAAATCTTCATCCCAAAATCAATAAATCCACACATGATAACATCAAACTAAACAAAAACAATAACCAACCACACCAACAGGTAGTTCCTCAATGAGGTAAAGGTATCATCATCCTAATAAATAAATATGCCTTTACTAGTACTTACGCTATAGAAGTTGACTATGGAAAGTCTGACCTGTGGGTTATTTGAGTGGACTTGCCATTCTGCATGAAAAGGTTAGAAACAACAGGATAATATTTCTAAATTATCAATCCTCATAAATGTAATTTATTTTCAAACTACGATACAAATCATAGTCACATCAGACTATTATTAAAATATCAACAAAACACATTTTCTACCTTTAGGAAGACATATAGTTCTCATTCAATGGTTGAATGAGCATTTAGTTTCTTCCTTTAAGGTAATCATGCACATACACAAAAAAGAAATCTCGCTTCTTTTCCACAATCGCACTATCCTCCTTGTGCCGAACACACCTCACCAAGTGTGCCTCCCTTGCCTTCGAAACCACTCGGAGCGTACATGTTCCAAGTGGGGTGCCACATCGAAGAACATGTCATCTCACCCGAAGTTCGATCCATGGCAAGCATTTCCTAAATCTACACGTACAACCGAACTCACATGGAACGGTGCACCGATTTGCAAGCAAGTCTGCATACCCATAATTATATTACACGTATACAAGCAAGTCTGTATACAAAACAATTTCTTTTATTTTCACATTTTTTTTTGGAGTTGTGGAAAAGAGCATAAAAATATACATTAAACCTCAAAACTCTTTTATGGTGACGCTTTGTCAACCACGACAAATCAACCACAATGTTTACCCATTCTATTGGGGAAACAAATAACAATTTCATACTTACCAAGCCTCAAGTTATACACTTCACAACATCGCGCACAAGTCACTTATATCACACGTCAAATGAATCTCACACTAAGAATGCGTTTGAACTAACCATATACATATTGTCATAAAACGATTGAACTTTATTGATAAACAATAGACAATAAAGTTATGTATAAGACCAATCATCAAGCAAATTGGCAAATCCCATGTATCCCTACAATATGCTTAACTATAAAAATAAAAATAAAAAAAATAAAAAAACAAAAATAAAAAACACGATCATAACACAGTAAACATCAAAACCCACCATATAATATAAAAATTAAACCAAACCCATTTCTCAGAAAGACACTCACATATTCCATATCTAAACAACAAACTCAACATTGTTAAATTCATACAAAAATATACATAAAAATGGAGAATGAAGAAAACTCACAATATGACTCCCGACCACGCTTACCCATCACAGTGAAGAAGATTATTTGTCGTTGTTGTTGTTGTTGTTTTTTTTTTTTTTTAGAAAACCAATCACATAAGGATCAACTTACATCCAAGTGCATACCTTTGTTCAGTTCATAACATTATAAGCTTATAATAAAGCAAATAATATTATTATGCACAAATATCTATTACTCCATCAAAAATAAAATAAAATGAACTAATATTAAAATGTACACTGAGTAGTAGGCATAGCCACATACTCATATGATGTCATGCAAACTATTCCTATAAGGACAATAACTTTCATTTTTTTTTTTTAACAGTGACGCCAAACAGGAACAGTGAACATTGATGTCAAATTGGAATAGTGATGTCAAACAGGAACAGGAACAATGATGTAAAACCGGAACAATGAACAATGATGTCAAACAGGAACAAAAACAGTGATGTCAAACCGGAATAGGAACAATAATATCAACATGAACAGTGAACAGTGATGTCAATTCGGTTTTTTTTTTCTTTCATTAAAGATTTAAATCAAACCAAGATTTCAAATCGATTTTTCATTAAAAATATAAATCAAACCAACAATGTCAAATCAATTTTTCCCCATTAAAGTTGTAAATCAAATCAAAATGTCTAGGGATTTGTATTTACATTGAAAAAAATATATTGAAGAGAGATAGAGTTTTACTCACCAATGTTTTTCTTTGCAAGATCCCAAAGCCCTTTTTTCCGTGCCTCCCACTTTTCAACGTAAGTTTTTTTTTTTTTTTTTTTCTTTTTTCTGTGTGTGTGCAAAGAGAAAAAAAATAGGGCGAGGGTTTCTCTTTATAAAGTGGGTGGCTATTCGCCCCCACTGAAAATTCTAAGGGCAGCCCGTCTTTTAACTTCACAAAATAAAACCTTAATCTAATTAGAGATGGTTTAATAAAAGCCCAAAACCAAGCCCAAATACAATTGAGTAACAATCCATCAACATTAGAGATGTGTAGGGCTAACTAGTTCACTTAAAGCAAATGTTTTATTTTAGGGTTTCCAAATTTTTGGCTGAATACACACACACACACACACACCTTATTCTATTTAGCAATGGCAAACAAAAATCTTTTTCCCAATAAATGAGATTACAATATATGCCACAATTAGTAAATAAGAAATTTTTATATTTATTTAATTAGGCGGGTATTACAATTGTTGTAGACAAGCCACGGACGTTGATTCTCTTGAAAGAAAACAACAAGTGTGTAGTGGTTACTTGTTGTTTCTTCTGGGTATGACTCTATTTGCCGATAAAAGTGGAACAAGGGTTCATATTGAATATTTGAAGATGCTGATGGAGGTGGATGATGTTAACAAGTATTTATGGGGCGTAGCAGGTTTGACAATCTTGTTTCGTCAATTGGGCAGCGCTAGCAAAGAAGGAACGAGGCAAATTGCTGGATATATGCCTCTTTTGGAGGTATGTTTCGAAAAAAAAATTAATTATCCTCATAATATATAAGAATTTCATAATATTTGTTTATGTTGTTTTCGTTTATAGGCATGGATATATGATTACTTTAGACTATGGGGTAATGCAACTGTTGTGGGATGCTAGACTCCCCACCATAACTAAGTGGGAACCCCACAAATTATAGGGGTTTCGGACGAACAAATCATCACTCTTACGGAGCTTTTCGATGACATGTCTCTTGAAGAGGTAAAAATGCATCTTTAAGTTAAATAATATTTTTGTATGTGTCATATATTAATAAGCCCAATTATTATAATTCGCAGGTAATTTAAGACCCTTACGTGGAGTCCAAGAGAAACACTCCCCTTTATGGCATCACATGGTTCACAAGATGTCTGTTATGCCTCGGAATAAAAGAGCCCTATCACCCCGATAGAGTTACGAGACAAATGGAAAAAGTACAAGTCATCCCAGTCCAACCAATCCAAGCCAAAAGGAAGAATAGAGTTCGATCTGGCAAACACTATTTCGTTTAGTATGAGGTGTTGGCTTCGCTCGCTCGAAGGTGGCAGTATAGTGTCGTGCCAACTAACCAACAAGGTTCCAACGTGAAGCTTCCATGGGACAATGCGATGGATTACTTGAAATAATTTCACCACATTAGTCATCCCTTCGTACAACCACCGAACAAGATGAGAAGTTATCCCCTAAGAAGACATTTGTTTATTTCAAATAAGAGGGTAAGTACACACATTTTACCTTTGTATTTTCAAATATTTACATGATTTGCACTAACATCTAATGTTTCCCTGCAGGAAATTGCCATTGCTCATGCTCGTGACTTGATCACGCCTCCATTGAAGAAGGGGCGAACGTCGACAAGTTAATTTTGCTCCACCGACAAAATAGAATACGAGATTTGCTAGATAAAATGTCTACGTCCGTTACCTTCGAACAAGAGGAAGAAGAGCATGATGTACGCACTAGTGTTGACAATGGTGAAATTGGTGGTAGAGGAACTGAGCGTCGAAACAAGTCGAGGCATGAACAAAGATTCTATGTTCGGAGGCGATAAACATTTTATTTTGTTCTATTAATTATGTTCTATTCAAAGATTCTATGTTTTTGTTTTGTTTTGTTCATAGTGTCTTCATGGTGGTGGAGGAATTTTGTAAACATGATTTTATATTTTTATTCAAAACTTGTTACTTATTTTCTATTCAAAGCTCGTTACTTATATATTTGAGTTCAAGAGTAGGGTGAGCTTTTAACTTTCTAATAAAAGAATGAATTTGAAATATTATTATCAACATGGATCCTAATAAAATGTAAGATGATTAAGGTGCTGAATTGTGTGATTGTTGTGCAAACTGAATATCCTTAATTAAAACAAAATGTTTATACTGATCCAACCCACCCAAGGTGAAGAAATGAAATAATTTATTTATTTATTTTGATATTTTATACTACTGCCCATTACCATTTCATCACCACATTATTAATTACATCAACATCTTTATCATATGGATCTTAATATAAAATTAAATAATGTACATGATCTTGACATGAAACCCGAAAAATACCATTAAATTAGGTCTGTTATTTAAAATACAAAACGCAGATGATTTTATTAATAAGTTGATTACTATTATATGCTGCTAGGATAAATAAAGCTCACCTTAGTCTCACCAGCCACATTGGTGGAAACCATGAACACATTTAAACTCTTATTCCTTATACAAAGCTGGTTCTGATTTTGACTTCTAAAATTCAATCTGCTCCCCATCAATTCCCCCTCACTGAACTTCATTGTACTCTTGTTGCCCGGAACCATGCAATGTAAGTTTACTGTTGTGGACAATGTCATCTTTATTTTAACAAGGATAAAAAAATATGTAAAAATGTTAAATATACGTATGGCTTGTCATTGAACGATCGAGTAAATGAAGGATGAAAAGAAGTAGAGGAAGCAGAAGAAGAGTTGTAACAGGCAGTGAAATTTTGAAAACTAAGTTTAAAAAAAGTATTTGAAAAGTTTAAAAAGTATTCACCTTAATCATCTTACTTATTTTCAATTCAAAGCTTGTTACTTATGTATTCACGCAATGTGTTCAAAAGTGTTCATTTCCACAAACACATGTAAACAAAAACTTTAAAAAAATCATGCGACAATGCGCAAAATCATTTGAAAACTAAGTTTAAGAACAAAAGTCCAAACACACTTAAAATTTTGGCAGATTCAGAAAAATATGCAGGTTTTTTTCCTGTTCGCATAGCCTATCCGAAGTATCTAAGATAATCCGCATTCCCCACGGCGGAGAGAAATCTTTTTTCCTATTTGCAATGGGCAATGCGAGATATCTGGGATACCTCGCATTGAGGGTTGCGAACAGAAAATTTTTAACTGTTCGCATTGTGCAATGCGTAGGATCCAGGATAACTCACATTGCCAGCTGCGAACAACTTTTTTTGGAAATTTTTTTACTGTTCGCATTGTGCAATGCGTAGGATCCAGGATAACTCGCATTGGCTGTTGCGAACAAAATTTGTTTTGGAAATTTTTTACTGTTCGCATCGTGAAATGCGTAGGATCCAGGATAACTCGCATTTTCTGCTACGAACAGTGATTTTGTTTGGAATCCAAAACTTTGTTAGAATTTGTGCTTATGTAGATTGTGTGAATTTGTGTTCTTCAATTTTCTTCTTTGTCTAAAAGTCTCTTCCTTATTGTGGTTGTGCATTATCAACTAGATGCAAGATCATATCATTCTTCTTCTTTGTTTAGTGTCTTGATGTTGCATTTAATCTTATTGGTGGAGACAACCTATTTCGTCGTGGTTGAACTCAAGCCTACTTTTCGATTGCATTACCATATTGGCAATGTCAAAATGACGATCCAAAACTGTTTTAGTGGGAAAGTGCATCTAAGACTACAATTCTCATCCAACATACGGTTTTTCTTACTGCCTTTGTATCGAGTTTGTATTGAGGTTATGCAAATTGATTAGAAATGTCTTAAGCTTCTGCAATAATTTTCAATATCACAACCATGCTATGCCACCATGAGATTTTTCCTCTGTTAGCTCAAGTACGAAATTTAATTCAAAAAGCTATTTTATATTTTTTTATTATTCATTGGGAACAACAAAACGGTTCATCGTCTAACCAAAATATCCATTGAACAAAGCTTGTGAGGAACCACACAAGGAAATTGCAAATAATGACAGGAAATGAGATCACAAGGGATAGAGATGAGGATTCAGTCCTAAAGAGCAAGGTTGTGATTTGGTCATATTATCAGAGCAAAACTTTTGATCCAATTGAGACTTTATATCTAGTTGAGCTAGGCGTACAAGTTGTTACTTCCTAAACATCATCGACCCGTTTTGTGCAAAATGCAAAGCTAATTTGGGGACCGAGGAGAGAAAAAAAATGTTGGTTACTCAAAGTCAACGATAAACCGACAAGTTATACACTTGAAGGTTGGTGAAGATTTTGCTTAGCTGAGAGCTTGATCTTTCGGTGCTCCATGTATCTTCCAAACTATCACCTTTTTTTGGCCAAACATCTTCGTCCAAGTTATACAATGGGTGGCATTGCTTTTAGATGAATCACATAAAAAAAAAAAATTTCCTGTTCGCAATCACATAAATAAAATTCCTCTTCATCCAAGTATACCATGTTTTCCACATTGCCCACTGCGAGGTATCCCGCATAAGTCGCATTGCCCACTGCAAAGTAACCCTCATTAGTTGTGAAGTATCTGGGATAAGCTGCATTTGGCACTGCGAACAGGAAAATTTTTGAAATTTTTTTCCTTTCCGCTGTGGCCAATGTGGTAATAATGGGATAACCCGCATTTGGCACTATGGATAGAACTTAAACCTGCCAATTATCTGATATTGGAAACTTTTGAAGTTTTACAAATTAATTCTTTTTTACACTTAGTTTTCAAAGGTTTTTGACCTAAAACCTAGTTTGTTAAAGCAATTAATTGTCTTTACCTAATTTTCGAAGATAACAACATGTCTCACCAGTCTGTCATGGTTGAAATAGTTATGTTTTGCCCTTCAAGTTTTACAACTCCAAGTTGAAAGAGGCTTAAATACTAGTACCATCAATATGTGTTGCTATCAAGTGGATAAGAAGATAATAGGAAGCAAACAATATTTGAACAAGTCCACATCAACTTTTTTTTTTTTTTTTTTTCTGATTTCGCATAGTCGCATAAAACTAATACTTATTCTGATCTCGCATTCTTGCATCATACATAAACAAAATCTCAAACTATATGAGTTAAATTCCGTATAATATATTAACAAATTCTCGAAACATACAAGTCTTCCATTAACAAAACAAAAAGTGACTTTTTCTAACAAAACAATGCTTCAACTTCCACTTACATTTGTCATTTACATTTTCTCATCACAATGATGCTTAGAAAAATACAATATGTGCATCAGTCAATGGTCACCACCTCGTTCTTCTTATTATTGTCATTAAACTTGTTCAACATTGTCGCACCAATATCGAGCTGGACCTCAAAATTATTCTTCAACAAGCGGGCCAAATGAAACATTTGACCCGGCAGGTTGGTACTGTATGAGGCAATGGTGGGTTCGGTTGCATATAAAAGACGACATAGTGACTGCTCTGAGCCAAGTGTGCCATGAAACAAACGCGTCCTAAGTCAAAATGTGGTGCCAGGTAAACATAGGGAAAACATGTCGTGTTTTGGTTCCCATAACAAACAAAGACTCGTTGGTAACGGGTCAATGCCTGCTCTAACATGTCAGGGTCCATAAACCAACTTTCCCTATTTGTCGGCACCTGGTTTTCTGGAATTACTAAAACGTCCTTCACAACCTTTACCCCTTCCTTGTGCCACATTGCAAGCCACAACTCTGCATTACACTCAAGCTCCATCAGTAGTTCTTTCCGCACTTGTTTTCAACCGTTTTCGTCGTCATACTGAAGGAATTTGGCTATGCATCGAAAGCCACAGTTTTCGTTGCCTGGGACGTTGACAATGTCGTAAACATAATCTCGTATCCAAGACGAAATTTGCCGCATCAATCTATTGTTATGAATTATCGACTTCTCCTTTTTTTATTGACACTTTCTTATTTTTGCCTTTCATTGCTTCTTGTGTCATGGCGTATTCGTGACCCGAGGGATCCCTTTTAGTGGACCTCTCGTGCTTAGCCAACTTGTTCTTTTTCGGTCTCCCCTTTCCAACTAGAAGTGCTAATGGTTCAATCATGACACTGTCACCCGGAGAACTCAACTCTATAAGCTTCCTCTTCATAACCAACTTCTGATCATGACTTGACTCATTGAACCTATTCATAAGGGTGTCAAACACTAGGTCTATAATTACATCACCACATTCACGAATAGGTGTTGTGCCAAGTTAAAGCCAATACTTGTCTACGGTGCACACTAGAATTTGTCCAATGGGAGTTAGATAACTGTAAGTTCATGAGCGCAAGGTAATCTATGCGTCGTTCGAAGCACACAACCACACTTGAGAGGGTCAACCCCCACACTTTCACACCTTTGAATTTTTGAATTTATCAAATCAATTGCCCTGCATGCCACCGACCCATGAAGTAAGGAAAATAAAGTGAAGTTATGTTTAGACTTCACGTTTGTCAGACTATACTGAAATGACGACTCTATCTCAATCAGTTGGACTTCGATCATATCATATATCCTTTTCCAGACATTAAGGAATGTTCCTTGGGAGTTTTTCAACGAGTGCTTCAACTTCGAGTGTGCACCTTCAACTCGACCCGTTGTGCGTTGTCCAAAATGTATAAATTTATCCGTCCATGCACTAACAAAGTATTCCTTATGGGGATACCAGACTGTCTTGAGATATTCCAAACACTTTGGGTATTTTGCCCATTTTCTATCAAACTCAGTTGTGGCCTTGTTCAATTTATCTTTTGAACTTGATTTACACAAATCTAAAAACGAATCTATAAAGTTGGCCCACTGGTCATTGTCCTCAAAGTGTCTCTTACAAATTTTCTTGACATTTGTATTGATGTGCCATGTGCACAATAATCTCCTTGCCTTTGGAAAAACTCGCTCAATAGCCTTGATCAAACCCAGTTCTCTATCACTTACAAACATGCTTGGCAGGTTGTCTGGCTCAAAAATTCCTGTAAGCTTTTCTAATGCCCAAGCATAAGAATCTTCATTCTCATAACACATGAAACAGATTGCAACATTGAAGGTCTTCCCAGTCGACGCCACACCAACAATCTTAAACAGCGGCATCCTATAACGATTAGTTTTATACGTGCAATCTATAAGTATTACTTGTGAAAAACACTTTGCCAACTGAATAGATTTAGTATGTGCCCAAAAAATGTTGGTGACTCTATTCCCCTGATCAACAGAATGTCACTCTATGTAGTTGTGCTCCCTCAACAACTCTCGAGTATGTTGCAAAGTCGTCCTGCCTCTTTGTTCCAGTACCTTTAGCCCACATACTAGGTTGTAAATATGCTTCAAAGTCGGGGTATTATTCGGTGACATCTCTTTCAGCTGAGACAAGATGTTCTGAGGGTTCACACCGGACCTCGCCATATTCTCCACATAATTATCTCCTTCGCGTTCAATTTTCCAGCAAACGAATAACCAACAAGTGACTCTGATTGAGGATGATTGTGGGTTCCACATGTCACTTGCAACCTCCAATGGTCATTCTCCAGTGGGACCCCTCTCAACTCAAATTTGCATCCACACTTCTTTATACTGCTTGATCGAATATGATTCTTTAACCTTTTATCAGGCTTTCTTACCCTTTTACAACCAAAATGGACCCTTCCCTTCCTTCTTTGATTAGTCGGTTCCGATTTAGTGATAGTAATGACCATGTTATTATCCCTATCAATCCCTTGGACCCAACCTATCAATGCAGACCTTGATGAGAATACCTAAAAAAAATTAAAAACTTGTTAATAACAACGTATTTATAACAATGAAAAATGCTGAAAACGAAAATAAGTCAAAACTTACATACCTCGTCCGTAACAAATAGTTGACTATTATCGACTACTAGTATCAATGATCTTTCTTCGTCGTTATTGGCACCACTTCTGTCAACATTATTATCAACATTATGCTTAATGATTCAATTTATAATTAGTTTCATATATTAACTAAAATTTTAATTTACTTAACAACAAAATGGTGGTTATTTCTAAATGGTCCGTCTCTGGCTTCTCAAGATCGTTAAAAGATATCTTCATATCTATTACATCTATTATAAATGCCTATGCACAAATGCATCATACAATAATCAATCAATTATTTTGAAAAAATACAAAATAAATAAAATTTAAATGCAAATTAGATGATTTTTTTGGCAAATTACCTCCATTGAAAATGATTGTCCTTGCTCTTTAGATTGGTCATCTTCTTCACCCTCATGTTCATCCTTACAATCTTCATTTCTAACATCATCAACTTCACTAAACCATTTCATTTCTAAGTTCTTCCAAGTGAAATGTAGTGAAGTGCAAAGGAAGAGGGTGAAATAGGAAAGAGGAGGACGAAGAGGAAGATGAGATGAACCCTTTGCGATTTTAGGGTTTTTGCGAAGAGGAAGAGATAGGGAAGAGGAGGAGGACGAGGATGACAACCTTGCCAGGAAGTGAAGTTTGGTCGCCGAGTGTGGGACAAGACGCAGTAGGGAGGCGAGAGATTGAGGAAGGGAGGGAGACGTTTTGCATTTTTTTTAAAGGGCTTCTGCGATTTTTTTGATTCCTTTTTGGGTTTCTTTTGAGGTTTTACCATATTTAATGGTGGTGTGAGAAAGTTAAAAAAAAAAAAAAAAACTTTGGTGGTGTGGGAGAGAGGAATTGGTGGTGCGGTGTAGTTGGTGCCTATTTTAATAGAACTTGTGCTAAATATGAATAGTTATTCTCTTAGTTAGTTTGGTTAGATCACATGTGGATGAAAGATAAAAAGTTAAATATATGTGTATAAACAATAAAATAGTCCGTAGTTATTTTGAAAAGCTAAAATATTCATATGTCAAAAAATATAATAATTGACTTCGAATTTAAGCAAAGAATTAACTCCTTAGAAGTTGAAAGATTTGGAGTTTCCAAAATTATGTAGGTATTTTTAGGCCGTTATAAGCAAATAAGTTGTTTTTGCATTAGTCCTAAACGCCTCATAAACCAGGTAGTTATTATATGATTCTTAGAGATAAATTTTGTGAATTTTTCTTTACAACAAGATTAAGTTGACCATTATTTAAACTTCAATGATAGTGTGAAGGTCGAGTGAATTTATATTATTTGGAGTTATTTATCTTTTGGCAAATATCTGACCTTGGTAGGACTTTATTGTGAAATATTTTACATTTGATTTGATTTAATTAGTTTTCGTAGAGTGTTACGTTAGTTTTAAAATAGGGGGTCACATTAATTTAGGAAATAAATTCATCTAAAAGTACTAGGCCAACGAGACTAGGCGAAGGATGGGTTGAATTATCCTTTTCGAAAATTGATTTTAATTTGAATAATCTTTTCCGAATTATTTTTTTATTCCAAAGCTTTTTGCCTAAACAAGTTGAGGAGCATGGTTGCAATTATAAAGAAGTTGAATACAAGTAGTTCTCTGTCACCATATTTAGTGATTCACTTGAAACAGAAAAACAAGTGAAAACCGTTTTCTTTGATTTTTGAAATAAAACAAGGTTTAGTCGAAATCAAATGGAGCCGCTAATTGGGTACTCATAAAATATGTATAAAGACTAGATGAAGTAGCAAAGAGCAAATATGCTTGTGTGCGAGAAGTTGAAAATCTCTGTTTTTTAGTAACTAAGCATGCAAGTTATGAGAATAAAATAGTCAACATTTAACATCAGAAAAACAAATTATCTAAGAATGCAAGGAAGAAAATAGAAGCATGGGGAGAAAAAAGCAAACAACAACTCAAAAGTAGAAAATTAGTTCTAATGGAAGCTCATCTCTCAAAACTACAATCCAGGACTTTGCACGGCTAAATCGAAACACACATTAGAGTTCTAAACCCATGATAGGGTAGGGTTGATTTAAGACAAGTTTAAATATGGGTTTCTCTTTTCTAGTGTTACTCTTTGTCGGATAAGGAAACAATGTACTCTTTACAATCACTCTTTTAATGGAAAAATGGACTTCAATCTCAAGAAGAGATGAAGTGGTTGAAAGATTAGCAATTCTTCAAGGAAGGCACATACCAAATTAAATATTGCTTCAACCTCTTCTTTTCTCTCTCTCTCTCTCTCTCTTTTTCAATAACCCTGAAGCCATGAACACATGGCGTTTTCTTCCTTGTGATTGCTTTTGAACACCTTTATTTTAAGAAAGAATAAATCCTAGCCATTGATTTACTTATCATATTCCATTTTAGAATCTCGAAACAAATTGATGTTTAATATATAATTAGTACGTTTTAATTTTTTAAGACATCACAAAATCAAAGAAGAATGAATCTTGTTTGTTAATTTACTCATCGCAATGTCTTTGTCGATCTCGCTGCATTTTAGGGGGAGCGGGTTATGTCTAATTTGTATAGGTTTTTTTTTTTTTTTTTTTTTTTGGAGGAAAGTGAAATTCACATCAATAATTATAAAAAGGGCAAAATGGTCGTTTCAAACAAATTAGTCTAAGGGGGGTGTATTGTATATGGATTCTTATGGAATTGATAAATAATTTGAAAAGTCCACGGACTCTTTAAATTGTCCACAGACTCTTTAAATTGTCCACGGACTTCTACTGATTTCTTAAATCCATAGACTTTTGCTACAGACTTTCTAGAGATTTATGAAAATCCACGGACTTTGTATGAACGACTTTTACAGATTTCTAATTATTTGCAAGATAAAAAAGAAGTTGGTAAATAGTGATGAAACAAAAAAAAACGTCCATAAAACAGAGATACATGTGCTAAAAAAACTAGAAAAAGAAAAGGTCATTAATTAGCATCTTTAAAATAAGAAGTAAACGTCCATAAAATTGTATATGATCATTCTTCTCCTTCATGATTATGGTCATTTTCTTCATTATCATTGTTAGCAACGTTGATGTTTGCTTGAGCTGCTGCCCACATTTGATTAGCAATACTCATTCTCCATTGATTAGCATTTTCTCTTTGCTGCTCTTGGGTTTGAATATCATCCCATTCAAAATTACCTTCATCATTCTCTACCGGATCATTTTCTGGTTCAGGAGGAAATTCATCTGAACGACATTCTTGTCGAAGAAAATTATGCAATCCTGCACATGCCAAAACAAGCTCCGCTTGTGTCTTGTAAGGAAATGGTGGTGCTGATTTGAAAATTGTAAACCGCGACTTGAATATTCCAAATATTCTCTCAATTACGTTCCTCAATGAAGCATGACGAAGATTAAATAACTCAATTGCGTTGACAGGATGGTTTCCTGGACCGCCAAAATCTTTGAGATGATATCGAGTGCCACGAAATGGAGCTAAAAAACGACGTCGGTTTGGAAATCCACAATCTCCAAGGTAATATTTACCTGATCATAAAAAAAATGTGCAATTAGTATGTTTATACTTTATACTATATGGTATAAAATTCAATAAGTTTGCTACATTTTTAATGCACGTAACATTATACCTGATGGTATTTTGAGTCCATTTTGTCTAGAAATATCATCATTTAACACTTTCGAATCATGAGCAGAACCCTCCCATCCACTAAGCACATATATGAATTGTAAATCAAAGTTGCAAGCTGCTAAAACATTTTGTGATAGTTTCCCATGACGGTTCCTGAATCTACTGACCTCACGTCCAACAACCGTTGCAGGAATATGTGTGCCATCAATAGCTCCAATACAATCCTGAGAAAAAAGAAAAATAATTACAACATATGTACAAAAAGAAGAAAAGAACCAATATTAAAGCAATACAGTGATATAAATATTTGCCATAAAACTTACATTGCGTACCTTAAAGAAAAGGATAAAACCTTGTACTTTCTCTTATGTTAGGTGGTGTGGTATCAAGTAGCGGTGGTTTAGCCATGAACATTGGAGCTATTGTATTCAAGCTCTTCAAGATTTTGTTGAAACTTCTACTAACAGTGAAATGAGATCGCTCAAATACCATTCGAGGTTCACTATATCGATTGTTTTGACCGACAACTAGTAAAAAGGTCGCATTTGTTCAACACAAATATATCTAGTACTCCGTAGAGGTGTTTTCTCTTGTATGATGACACATAATTTTCGAAACACTTCAGGATACATTCTGTAGACATTCCGAAAGATATGTGGGTCTCCATCCAATAACTTATTCATGTATATGTATCCATTTGATGTCACCGGTCGTCGAGTCAATGGATGTCTAATACGTTCATCACTTATATTGGGCACAAGATTATATAACACATAAATCACTGCTTGTATTGCCGTTAATAAAATTCTCATGGCCTTGTAAAACTCTTCATCCTGTTCATCAACTCCATACATATCCATTTCACAGATTGCTATCAAAGCAAGTACCTGAACAAGGTCATTATATATTCAAACCAAATATATTAGACATTAGAGAACAAGACATGTATCTAACAAAAAAAAAAAGATAACCAGGCAGGTAATGACATGAAAAATCGCAATCCAACATTCAACAAAATCAAATCATTCAACACAACCAAATTAAAAATCATCATTTGCAAAATGAAATCAACACACAGTATTTAGCCTTATGCATATAAAAAAGTATCAAACTACATGACTTAAAAATCGAAATGGCCTATAGCTTATTAGCTTTATGCATCCCTTTGTGCCCAAGTGATCCAATCAAGTCTTTGGTCTGGACTCATCTTCAAGAAGGTGTCTTGCTTTGTTTTAGTGTTAAGAAAACTAATCGCAAAAAACTGAGCAGCATTATTCAATCCTGGGGTCTCTTGAATAGCAATCCAACATTCGCTGTTTGTTGATTCTCTCTTCTCCATTATGCCACAAATTGTTTTAAAACTGGTGACAATTTCACCAAAGCCACTTGATATGTTTTCCAGAATTGCAGCTTGAGTAGCTACCCCTTTTGAGTTGCTACTTTGTTCATAATCAGCTCTACTTCTTTTGCCATGAGCTCTGCTTTGTGGTGCATCATTTGCATTTTCAGTTTGCACAAATGCATTGATGTCTTGATCAAAGACCAAGTCATCCATGCCACCAAATTCCCAAGATT
The DNA here is from genome assembly GCA_963556465.1 of Berberis vulgaris. NCBI lineage: Eukaryota > Viridiplantae > Streptophyta > Magnoliopsida > Ranunculales > Berberidaceae > Berberis > Berberis vulgaris. The sequence continues at coordinate 64,410,624 of OY747131.1, forward strand.
CATTTCCTTCTTCATCATATGTTGTGGCATCTGTATCATCACCTAAACCTATTGACCCCATCCCAGTTGCAGTTCCATTACCAACTGCAATCTTCAAATCCTCATAGTCTGCAAAAGTTTCTGACTGAAAGTGCGCATGCGCTGGATGTGACTGAAAAAAAGATTCAAAATATAAAGAAAGTTAATATGTTAAAGAGTCAAAAAAATTAAGCTGTAAAATAGAATAAAAGTTCAAGATATTTAACCCACCTTCAAATAGTCTGCCCATACTTCATCAGGCGCAGTGAATCTCTTTGTGATCGGGTCCCATCCAAACCCAGAATTGTGGCGCATAAGCTGAGAGTAATTGCTGTATTGCTTCTTAAACCATTTCACTCGGCTTTGATACTGGATATAAGTTATCTCCTTACTAATTTTCTCCTTAAGTTTTGGAAGTAACTTTGCCTCTATGGTTGTTTTACTTATAACACCATTAATATCCCTGAACCCAAGCATGGCGCCTTCAACCATGAGCTGGAGCAAAGCATTGCTCTCTTCCGCGGTCCAAGTTTTATAATCTTTTCGTTTACCGTTACCTTGTGAATCTCCCATCTATATATTACAACAAGTATTTTATGAAAGCTATATATCTAACATAATACTGGTACAAACTGTACATATTGGAAAGTAATTCGAACAAAATCTGTTTTATGAAATATTTCATTACTTTGAGATCCGGATTTTGTGAACTAACTGTGACAATAGGTACTCAAGAGGATTGTTGAAAATGGGATAGTTTGTGGAATAGGTGATGATGTTTGTGAACTAACTGTGACAATAGGTACTCAAGAGGAAGCGGCAGAGGCTTATGACATAGCAGCAACCAAGTTCCGTGGCACAAGTGCAGTCACTAACTTCGACATCAGCAAGTATGATGTCAACTGAATTTGCACAAGCACCGCCCTCATTGCTGGTGACCTTGCCAAGTCCATCTCCATTTCACTGCCTCCTCTTTCCATAACAAACAGTCAAGGTGATAATGGAGAATGGATCGACATTGTGGGCACAATCATCAACAACAACACCAGCAAATCTTTGACAGTAAGGACTACAACGTTGAATCGTCAAAGCAGACTTGTGTAACTATTGTATTGGAGGGTTAGAAGACCGATCATAGGAGTTGTTCCCTTTACAAGAGTTAAAATGTGAAACCGGCACCCAAAGTGACACTACTCATCATGGTGAAAGAGATAATGGAACATGTCAGCCAGGGAGTGTTGCTCAGCTACCGAGGACGTATGGTGGTGAACCAAGTAGAAATCGAGTTCACTGGTGACCAAGAGAATACTTTACTGCAAGAGAAAAAAAAATTGATACAAGCAGAGCTATCTAGATGGCTTTACATAACCATGTTTTTCATGTGAATTTCGCATCATGGAATGCTTGGTTGTCTTGTAGTTAATTCTGCGCTGTTCTGCAGCTAACAGCTATGCAAGCAAATAGTTGGATTTAGACTGCTGAAATTAGCAAACCATTTCTTCTTCCCCCCCCCCCCCACCCTTATGAAGCCCAAGAGTTCAAAATCTTCCAATTACTTCTTAAGATTGGGGGTTTTCATCTTCACCATGGTAGAAATCTCCAAAAAGCTATTAGGTATCCATCAAAGTAGAAGAAGCTTCAGGTGAATGATGGTGAGTTCATGTGATGCATCTCACGAGGTTATGGTTTCTTCATGTCAGATAAGTGTGAATTTTGTCCTCAAATTGATGTTTCGAATGTCATGCTCAAATGTCACTGGTAACTTAGGAAGGGCCACAGCATAAAGCAAAGTGAGTAGGGTACTTGGTGCAAACTCCAAAATAATCTCTTATGTTTCATTTTATTTATTTAGTTTCCAAAGCGAAACAAGAGGTAATATATACAGAAAACGAACAAGAAAACATGGAAAACAATAATACAAAGGCCGTCAATTGACTCCTTGAAAACACAATGAGAAGAGCACAAAACACCCATAAAAACCGTTCTTTAGGAAGAATAGCTCAAATATCCTGCTGTTCTATAGAAAGGAAGAAGTTCTCGAAGAATGCAAAGACGTCAATTCTTTCATAAAAAGTGAAAAACTAACTGTGACAATAGGTTCACAAACATCATCACCAATTTCATTATGTCATCATGATAAATCAAAGAATCCTTTTACCATACAGCAAAAAGATGTTACCATTATGATAGCATACGTTTTTTTAATTTAATCCAAACCCTAACACAACTTGTAAACCCTAATAATTTAATTCAAACCCTAATCCAAAATCATCAATGATGCAACTATGAACACTATGCAAAGATAGAAAAAGAATTGAGAAAACAAGAGGATGAGAACCAACCTCTTCACGGGTGGCACAAGGAAGAACTTAGAGAGACTTTTTTTTCACGTTGAAATCTTTGATATGGAGGCTGGCAAACTATTGAACTTTGTTATTTATACCTAACACTACAAAGTCCATGAGAATCCATGAGTTTCCAAATCCATAAATATGAATGATATTTTGAATACCCTAAAACTTTTGTGGACTTTTTGAAATCCATATTGAATACCCCTGGACTTTGTGGATTTCAGAAAGACTTTTTAAAATCCTGATTGAATACCCCTAGACTTTTGTGGACTTTTTAAAATCCAAATTGAATACACTTGGATTTTCAGAATCCATGGAATTTATTAAATTGCCCACAAAATCCAGATACAATACACCCCCCTAAATAAAGCTTGAAAATGTTTAAGTGTCTAAAAACTAAATTATTTATAATACTGGGGCTAAAAGTTAAATAACCCAAAAACCCGTACTTATTATATGTAAAAGTAACATCAGACTTAATTTTATCACTATGAAATCTTTTTGAAAATTAACATCCCTTATTACATATAACAATGAACTATTTAATTAATCGCATTTAACAAATATAGCTGACTATAACGTTAAAATTCTGAAATAGCCTAAAATTGTGGATTTTCTCTTAGGCCTTAATACACAGGTTTGAGTCTTTCAAATACATTTATTTAATAAAATATCATTTATAATTACATACAATCCATATTCATAGTAAAAATTTGGATCAAAATTGAAGTCTAATAAACAAATTCATAAAATCTCATATTTAACCTTCATTTCCCTTCCTATCCAAATTATTATTATTTTTTTATTTTTATTTTTTTGTAGTTTCTCAAGGATGATGAGGGGGATAATTAGGGAAACGTGGATGAGGAGGATTCCCTATCTCATCAAGTTGGTTCAACATGTCATGGATCCACCAAGGATCTGGTTCAACATGGGAAAAGCTTCCTGGTTCAACAAGGAGAACCTGCCCACTCCTAGGTTTTGTTTCGATGTGAGTGACCCATGCAGCCGCATTTTGAGACCCCACCTGCTCCTAGGTTTTGGTTAAGTGCGGATGACCCACCTGCATTTTGGCTCAACATGAGATATCCTCCCTGGCCATGTTTTGGTTCAAGCTGGTTGGAAATCCACTTGAATTTTGATTCAGCATGGGGAATCCACTGAGATCGTGGTTTGACATTGGATACCCATGCATGCAAATTTGGATGGAGAGTTCCATTCACCAAGTTCCCAGCTACCATACGGGGTACTGGCGGTGGTATTATTCACGAGACTTGTCGAGGTTGCAGTCTAGGCAGAGAGTACGCCTTTCTGTTTTGATCCGATCCTTGTGATCCACGTAATTGTGAAATCCTAACTCACGCATTGCATGTATAATGTCTTCAGCTGTTAAGAGTTTGTCGAGATTCCTCGTTAGTGTGATCAGTCGCTTCTCTAGTCACAACATTGATGAAATTAAACACGGATTGTTCACTGGAAGATTTTTCCTCATCTCATTTGAGTTCCCTGCAACAAATGTATCAAAATTGAGTTTAATTCGAAAGAGATCATTCGTAGGAGAACTGATAGATAACAATTTTGAAGTGAGAATATCAACTATATACTTGTTTAACCATTTTATAGTGAAACTTAATACCTAAAGCACTTCAAGGTATTTTATAGTAATTAATTAAGGCTCTTTTTGTTGCACACAAATCAAATATGCAAGTAAAAAAAAACTATGGAAAAAAGATTTTCATAAAGTTTTTATTTTCGTTAAAAAAATTTCATGTTGTTTTGTTATTTCAAGGAGAGAGCACATATTTGTACTGCCTGATGACAAATGATTTGATTGTGTTGGCAATGGTGGAAATAATGTGATTAACTTTGTAGTTAAAGTGGCAATATATAAGAATGATGGTTGTGGTACGGTGGTAATGGTGGTGGTTGTGGTGGTACTAGTAAAGGTGGGTGTAATGATGATAGTTGTAGAAATTGATATTTTATGGCGGTGATGGCCATGGTTGTGATATGGTTGGGCGGTGGCGACGGTGAAGGCGCGGTTGTGATGATAGTAGTTAAGCAATATAGATATGTTATAATTATGGTGGTGGTGGTAGTGATGGTGGCCACGTGTGAAGGTGGTCATAATAATGGCACTGGTGGTGGTGGTAATAGCAATGTATTGGGGGTGGGGCAGTGATTGTGGTGGTGATGGTGTCAATGGTTATGCAATGTTGGCGGCGATATGTGATTCTATTGGTGGTGACAGTTTTGACATGGTGGTAGTGGTGGTGTGATTGCGGAGTTTAAATGATGGTTCTAAGGGTAGGTTGGTTACTGGTGGTGGATATTGAAAATTTAAAATGGCGAGAATCAAGGACAATCCTGAAAAATCAATGTCCCAATAAAATTAGGATGTTGATTTTCCACCAATAAGGCCCTATTGGAATAACTTTTTCAAACATTTAAAAATTTTCATGAAACAAACAGTAAAAAAATTAAAACTATGGAAAATAAACAATCTAGAAAATAATTTTTCGTGAAAGAACCGGAGCTTAAAAAGATTTAAAAAAAAAAAATGAATCTTCTAAATTGGGAAAAAAAAATGAAACAACATGACCCCAAGATAAGAAGTAAACAATAACATGACCACAAGACACCAAATCAACTTAATTTATTACTACTAAATTTGGTACCAACATTGACGATGCATTTTAGGCAAGACAACTAAACACACGTGTTGTCCTGCACTCCCCTCACGAGATCTGCCCCACTTAATGTTCATTTTTTTTTTCCTTAGTGATAATTCAAAGGGATAAAAATCTTTCCAAGATGATACATGTTAAAAGGAAAAAATTTGGTTCAATGAATTTGGTCTAATATTGTGATTGGAATGATTCTTGAATTTTAATATGCTTTAGTATGATTTTTGGATCTTGATTAAGCATGTAATTATGTTAGTTTACTCTTGTATAAATTCATGTATTGCTTAGTAAATGAATCAACAACTTCCACACAAATTTACCTTATTATGGTATCAGAGCTATAGGGTTTAGGTAAACACACACACACACACACACACACACTCTCTCTCTCTCTCTCTCTCTCTCTCTATATATATATATATATATTTTCTTCCTTTCTTTTCCGTCGTTTTTGGTCATCAATACATCACGTCCAGTTCATCAACATGGGCAAGGATGGCGAAATCTCTAAGTTCACAAATCTCGCGTTTGCCGCAGTCAATCAGTCTTCTAATCCAGCGTTTGCCGCAGCCACACAGTGGATCAGTAATGTGCCAATCGCACAGTATTATGCCGAGTCAGTTTCCACGACCATTCCGGGCATTTCATCGGAACAAATGCATCGTCTCTTGGCTTTAATAGAGCCCAGTCCAGAGGGTGATAAGTAATCTGGTAAGCCTTTTTCTAATGTTTTTTGGCTTATTGATAGTGGTGCTTCGCATCACATGACGGGTAATATTTCCACGTTGTCCAATATTTGTGATATCGCTCCTTCCCCGATTGGCCTACCCGACGGTGCTCAAACGTCGGCCATAAAAGAAGGAGATTGTGTTCTGCCATCCGGACTTGTTCTCAAACATGTGTTATTTGTGCAGAATCTTGCCGTAAATTTGATTTCTATCAGTAAACTCATTTGTGATAAAAATTGTCTTGTGACGTTCACCGATCGTTTATGTATCTTGCAGGACCGCACCACGAGGAGCCCGATTGGACTGGGTGAGTTACGAGGAGGGGTGTACCATTACAAACCGGTGACAGTCGCAACCGCTTCAGCAACTCGGGCACCAGAGTCTTATGAGAAATGGCATCGCCGGTTGGGGCATCCTTCTTCCAAACCTATGTCTTTATTAAGTATTGATGGCAATAAAGTTGTAGTCCCCGACAAACAATTGATTTGTGATATTTGTTGTCGGGCAAAACAAACACGGTCTAGCTTTCCTCTTAGTAGTAGTTGTGCTACAGATAAGTTTGATTTGATTCATTGTGACATTTGGGGTCTTTACCGTCAATCTACATTGTCTGGTGCTCGCTATTTTTTTACTATCATTGATGATTTCAGTCGGGCTGTTTGGGTATACTTGATGCATGAAAAGAGTGAAGCTAGTGTGTTATTACAACAATTTTGTTCCCTTGCCAAAACACAATTCGGTAAGTTGGTCAAAACTATTCGTAGTGATAACGGTTTGAAATTTACATCTACTCCCATGACCTCATTTATGCTCAACATGGTATTACCCACCAAACAAGTATTGTTGATACCCAACAACAAAATGGCCGCGTTGAGACAAAACATCATCACATTCTCAATGTTGCCCGGTCCCTTTTATTTTAAGCATCCCTACCTATTGAATTTTGGGGAGAATGTGTCCTTACTGCAACCCATTTAATCGACCGCACCCCCATACCTCTCCTAAATGGTCTTACACCTCTCGACAAATTATACTCCAAAACACCTTCTCTTTCCCATCTCCGAGTGTTTGGTTGTCTTTGTTATGCCCACCATAAAGACCGATCACGGGATAAATTTTCCCCTCGCAGTCAACGATGTGTTTTCTTGGGATATCCTTATGGTAAAAAGGGATGGAAAGTTATGGACTTAGAAACCCATAAAGTTTTTATCTCCCGTGATGTTATATTTGATGAAACCAATTTTCCCTTCTCACACCCTCAGCCGTCGCCTACTGCTTCTTCCCATTCTATTCCCCCTGTCAATGATTGTTCATGGGAGTATCCTGCTCTTAAGACCACACCTTCACACATGTGGAGTCAGGGGGAGTTCCTTTAAATGACAATACCATGTCACCCCAGGGTTCTTCCTCACCCACTGATTGTGAGCCTGATCTTGTTCCTTCTGGGCCAAATGTCTCGGCCACAAAGCAGTGTATTACCGAGCAGCCCCTCGATCAAGGACAGCGTGATCGAAAGCCGCCCGCACATCTTCATGATTATGTCTGTCACACAACTCAGGTTTTACACCCCTCTCCGCCTCCTCCTTCCATCGGGTCTTCAGGTACACGGTTCCCTTTAGCTAATTATGTCACATGTCACAACTTCTCACCTTCACATTCGAAATTTTTGGCGGCTATAAGTGCTGGGGTTGAACCCCAATCATTTAATGAGGCTGTGCAAGATCCAAATTGGCGTCAAGCCATGCAGGAGGAAATTGATGCTCTGGAACTCAATGGTACTTGGACTATTACGGATTTACCCGCTGGCAAAAAGCCCATTGGTTGTAAATGAGTTTATAAATTGAAATATAAATCTGATGGGTCTGCTGAACGTTACAAGGCCCGGGTTGTGGTCCGCGGAGACACTCAGGTGGAAGGCATCGATTACGATGAGACTTTTGCCCCGGTGGCTAAATTGGTTAGTGTCCGCACATTTTTTGTCGTGGCTGTTATTAAAGGTTGGGAGTTGCACCAACTAGACGTGAACAACGCCTTTCTTCACGGTGACTTGCATGAGGAAGTTTACATGCGTCTTCCACATGGATTCTCTTCCTCTCATCCCCATAAGGTTTGCCGGCTTTGCAAGTCCCTTTATGGCCTTCGCCAATCTCCCCGAAACTGGTTTGCTAAGCTTGCAACAGCTCTTCGTAATTATGGTTTTCTGCAGTCTCATGCTGACCACACTTTATTTACTTGTCGGAAAGATGGCCGTTTTCTCTCTGTTCTTGTGTATGTTGATGATATCATTGTGGCAGAAAATAATTCACAGGCTTGCAACTCATTCAAACAATACCTTAATGATTGTTTTCAGCTCAAAGATCTGGGGCCCCTGAAGTTCTTCCTTGGCATTGAAGAAGCTCGCAATTCTTCTGGTCTTTTCCTCTGCCAAAGGAAGTATACTCTTGATATTTTAAAGGAAGTCGGTCTCTCCGATGCTAAACCGGTTACCACACCTATGGAGCAGAATCACCAGCTTGCTCGCGCTACGGGTCACATCCTTCATGACCCAGGCCGTTACCGGCGTCTAGTGGGCCGCTTGGTTTATTTACCCATTACCCGTCCGGATATTTGCTACGCAACCCACATTCTCACTCAATTCTTGCATGAGCCGCGACAAGAGCATCTTGATGCCGTCTTACGGGTTCTTCGCTACCTAAAGGGTTCTCCTGGTCAAGGTATTTTGCTTCGGTCTGATAGTTCCCTCCAATTATTTGCCTATTGTGATTTCGACTGGGCTGCTTGCCCCGTGACCCGCCGTTCCCTCACGGCCTATTTTGTCCAACTCGAATCATCTCCTATCTTCTAGAAAACCAAGAAGCAAGCCACTGTTGCCCGTTCCTCCGCGGAGGCCGAATACCGCGCCATGGCGGTCACTACATGTGAACTTACTTGGTTGAATTCATTCCTCTCTTCGCTTGGGATATTTCACACACAACCCATGCGATTGTTTTGTGATAATCAGGCGACACTTCACATCGCCTCGAATCCAGTCTTCCACGAGCGTACAAAACATATCGAAGTGGATTGTCACTATGTCCGGGAACCGTTACTCGCTGGGAATATTTCCACATCTTATGTTCCGCCTTCAAAGCAGCCTGCCGATATTTTCACTAAAGCCCTTGGTCATCAACAATTCCAGTTTCTAATTGGCAAGTTGGGTGTTCGAAATCCTCACTCTCCAACTTGAGGGGGAGTGTTAAAATGAAAGAATTTGGTTCAATGAATTTGGTATAATATTGTGATTGGAATGATTCTTGGATCTTAATATGCTTTAGCATGATTCATGGATCTTGATTAGCATATAATTATGTTAGCTTATTCTTGTATAAATTCATGTATTGCTTAGCAAATGAATCAACAACTTTCACACAAATTTATCTTATTAATACAAGATATTTACGATAAGTGAACTAGACATGGAATTCGAAAGGAAAAAAAAACCCAGTAGTTTTCTTGTTTTTTGGATTTAGACGTAACTGTGTAGAAATTGATCCCGACGGTCATAAATTGAAGTTAATAAACTCAAAATTTTGGTATTAATGTGCATTCAAGAGATGTTATAGAAAACATAGGAAAAAAATGGAAGAAGTAATTAGAAGATCACCAGGTAAAGAGGATGATGAGTTGTTTCTTCTTCTAGGCGCCCGCCATATTGCTCTTATATCACTTTCACAAATTAGCTAGGGAAATCTATTTGGTGTGAAGTGAAGAAGCAATTAACTGATATTTGGCTCTATTTATGGACTGTTTTAACTTGGCGACTACAACCAGGGACATTAGGTAATTGGTTGTTGTTGTTTTATTTGCCAAATTGCTTAAAATGTCATTATTCCTCTCTTGTTTTTCTTTATTTTATTTTTGTGCTTTTCTCATTCGTTTTTTTTTTTTTTTTGTAATAGTTTAGAAGTCAGTTAAGAGTTTAGATATCCTGTGTAATTGGTAATAGAGAATCTAATCTACAGCCTAACACATTTTTGTAGCACGTCAACATTTAGAGGCATGAATACAAGAACTTCATTCTTCGAGTGTGTAACACTGCAATAATTAAAAGCCATTTAAAAAACCCTTACAACAATGATAATAAAACTGGTAGCTGGTTAGATGATTTGGCCAACCTCTCATAGTGGATATTTTTCTTTATATTAAAATACAACATGAGGTCATTTCACGTTTACTAGCTTTCTAATTTTATTAGTGATTAAGCCCATTAAAGCTTTTCATACGTGCAAATAAGTTGCTAAAGAGAAATCGAGAATGCATCTAATCATTGTTTCCGTAAAAACTAATTAGAAACAATGGATGTCAGGAGTAACAATTAAGCTTCTTTTAACTAACAAAATCGCTAGAAAATCATGTATTTGCAACTAAGGTGATGTGGCGTGATATTGAATGAATGATAAATCTCCAAAATGTTTATTTGTATCTCAAGGTTGTAAAAAATTCCTCTAATAATGCCACATTAGAACCTGATTCCCTAGCCTCACTCTTTAATGAAACATGCATATCTGAATCCCGACAATGATTTTTGTTATGCATAGATTGCAAATCATTGAAGTTAATAACAAACTTTCAAAATTTCTTTATATGATTTAGGAATAAGATTATAAATGCTATTCAACCAACATGCATTAAATTCCTACCCTTCGCAGTCGCCACTGTTTCCAGGCTTTCCTCCACAACTTTTTCCTTGTTATGAGCTACCGACCCTTTACTGCAAGATGGCTCAATAGGATCCAAAGGAAGGGTAGGAAGCGAATTATCCAAATCTCGAGCCGTGGCCTAGAACAAGATGGTGAACAATGCGGACTACAAGAAACTTGGCATGTGCCACCACGACCACTATCAGACAGCGCACTAATGGGATGATCAGATTCTACAACCTCAGGCGAATCTTCACAGGAACCTTCTATTGCCTCCATTGCAACCTGCATCAGCCGCTCACTCAAAGCTTCAGCCTGCGCATCACTAAGGTTCGACTTCTCTTCAAACCCGGCAAATCGCAGGTAGTCTTTCTCCTAGTCGGATACATCAGTCTCCGCCTTGACGAGCCAATCAGACTCGCACTCTTCACTCATTAGAGTGGGTCGTGCTGAAGACAACCCAGTTATGATACGAGACCTCTTCAAACTCACAAAATAGGCTAGCATTTAGACGACTCCTCTGTGTCGAACAAAACAGGAGTTGTGGCCCCAAAAACCTTTCTCTTCCTAGAAGGGGGCCCATCTTCAGGATTGACCCGTGATGTTCGGTAGAAATGGGGGCCACGTGCCAGTTGTCTCGCAGCCCACTATGGATGAAGTTGGGGATGCGTATGATATTTACCACGTTTCTTGTTGACAAGCCTCAGAACGTTTCCATCGTGTTTTGCTTTTCTAGGGTAAGAGGAGTAGTGGGAAACCTTCCTACAAAAAAAAACACAAACAATTATTAGCACGCAATCAAGTGCAACAAAACCAAAGGGAAAATTTGCACTTACGAAGTGGTTTGATCTCCAACTCGAGAGAACGACCCTTGAACCGGAAGTACTTTGAACTCGCAGGGGCTAAGAAGCAATACTTCTGTCAAAATTTGAAGTCATCGGGAAGATTCGCAAAGCAAGCCGGCGACGTCATCTTGCAGAAGGCGTTACTTTTCAGCCGAGGAAAAGTCAGCAACTGGATTACTCGCAGAGTCATGCAGATGCCAGCCTCCTTCACCCTAATCAGAATGAGAAGGATAATCCTATATCCATTAGGCCCCAACTGGTCCGGAGGAATCCCAAGAAGGTCCAAGAATTCCCAAATCACGTCCAAAACAGGAAAACACACTCCAGTTTGAAGCATCCCATGATGCAAGCAGATGAACCCAACTGGTGGCATCATTGGCGTCTGATCACCTTCCTAAACTACGCCATCGATGGTCTGGTCGAACCAGGACTCCTGCACTATAAATAAGACATGAGGTTGGTAAGCTAAGATACACTAAAAATTCCTTGTTTATAGCATTACACATTCCTCGGATCCCTGTCTGACTTTAGCATCGGAGTGCCATCGACTACCACAATGGTGGTCCGTGACTCACGCGCGTTACTTGTGCAGGTCAGCAAGACTAAGTCAAACAGGGAACGGAAAACGACTGCATCAATAACAATAAGATTTTGAGAAAAATATTATGTATATATTTTTTAAAACAAAAATATGATTGAAATTGAGGAAGAAAATTACTAAACAAACTTAACCAATTAAAAGAAAGGTCCTAATGATTGGAGAATCCACCTCTTAGCTTTGTAGAAATTAATTGTTAACACATTTTAAGATTTTTTTTAAACACTTGCATAAATTTCTTTAATATTTTTTTATTCAAGACCATAAAATAAAAATTATTTCTTAAGGTATAATTTCACCTATATCTTTGGATGATAAAAGAAGCTTCTCAACCATCATTAATCCACCCCTCTTTTGATGGTTATTTTTCAATGAATGGTTACAATTTACGAAGAACTAAAAAACTATTATAAATAAATATAATTCTTGTTTCGAAGTCTTTATCTTCATTTCGCATAATCCTTCATTGTCCATATTTTGATTTGACAATTTTGATTCATTGGTTGAATCTATGATTAATAAAAATTATACAAATTTTTTTGTTAAAAAAACTCTACATCACTCAATAGAGTTCATCTCCCCTTATTGAGTTGTGATGAATTAATCTAAGAGTAATTTGTAGAACTAGAAAATGAGAGGAGGAGGTAAACTACTTCAATTCATCAATAAACTAATGCATAAAGAAAAGACTAATTTTATTGCATTCAAAACTAAAAACTACATGTAAGAATCTTGACTTGAACAAAAGCTTCAACGAAAAACAAGAACTAATCTAATGTTAGAGATAAAAGAGGGGAAATTTATGAGATGCCTTTTTTTAAGAATAAATTTATAATGTTATCCTCCAAAGCTAGAAATGGGGGAAAAATCTTACAAATCCCTTGATTATGTTCTAAATCATGTCATATAAAATTAAGGGAGTCATAATTATGGATAGATACATCAAGAGAGTCTTAATTGGAGGTAGATACATTTGCACGTGTGTGCTTTGTGAAACAAAACTCATCGCAATGAATTACTTTTATTTAATGTTTTATTTATCTTGAAATATGCTTTGAGTTGATGTTTTATTTGCCCTGATGATTGCATGCTCCACACTTGAAGTTCTTATCTTGAAACTTGACATATGTCTCCATCATAAAGCGACACTAATTGGAATCAAATCTTAACTTCTATAATATGGTCTTGAAATGAAACTAGTGATACACGTGCCATGAGCATGCCCAAATGCCTCGAATTTCATATTTTCATTGATTTCATAATTTCTCTAATTGTCTTTGTCATGCAAACTTATGGAAGAATTGTCTCGAATTTACCGCATTTCTCAATATTATGCAAAAATTATGACAATAATCAAATTCGAGATAAATACACATATTTAATTAATTTTAAGCACCACTAGATACTAATAAAGAGCTAAATGGAGCATAAAAATTAATGTTTTGGGTACTTATCACATATTTTCAAGAGCCAACTCAAAATTGCTTATGTTATAAAAACTGTGGTATGTCTCCAAGATTTTTGTTATGTTCATTAGTTTGATAATTAAATTTATCATTATTTTGTATATGGGTCTAACAAAGTGAATATGACGAAAGAAGATGAAATAATATCTCCACTTCCTTTTGATCTTTGAATACTTTAATATCCTAAAAATTATTTCATGACATATCCTCATCAGACCATTCTCAACTAAAACTCTTGACGATCCTTCTTTGAAGAAACCCTAGATTCTAACCTATTTCATTGTCTGTCAATTCCACCAATCATTCGAGATCAAAACTCAAATTCAATGGAATTCAGAGTATTCTTGTTGAATTAGTATTTTTTCGGTTGGAAGGTATATAAGTTCTTCTGTAATGGAGATTGGAACTGTAAGTGGTGGTCAAATATGGTGCACGGAACGGAGTGAAACATATAGGAAATGGGGGAGGTTTTGAATGGCAACTACATAAGGTTTTCTTAAATCATTTATATATATTTTTTATTTTAGGTATTTAATCCTCACCACCATCGAATATGCCTCGAGATACATTTTTCACATTATGTCTGTTAGGTATTTTGGTCAATATGAAACTTTGGGAGACTTACATGTTTATTCTTGTCATAGTTAAGTCAAGATGGTGTGACAGACATAGACTGTCGGTTTGGCCACTACCAATTTTTATAAAAAAATTGAGGGTAACTTAAGTTCGGGATTAATAATTGGGGGAGGAGGGGTAACTCAATAAATCCATTTTTTTATTCAACTGAACCTTAGTTTTAAAGTTGTGAATTTTTTTGGAAAGACAACTATGGTTTTGAGGATCCCTGAACATTATCATTAATAATTAGGGGTGGGCATCCCATCCTACAATCTTGATCCTGTCTCGGTCCGGTCCCCATTTTTTGGGGCTTTTTTGGGATTGATCAAACTCATCCCGATCCCGATCTAAAGTGAGATGGGATCGGGATGGAGATTTTCAATCCCACCCATCCCGTCCCGAACTTATTTATTTAATAATTATTATTATTAATTTAATCAAATTACTTTTCTAAAGGAAAGTTTAGGATGTGTTGAAATTAAATCAAAACATCTATTATTTGAGAACTTGCTTGATTTGGTACTCTTTGTTTAGATAGAAACTTCAGCTTGAACATTTTAGGTCAAATAGAACTTATGAAATTTATGTTTTTTCATATTTTAGATTGGTTATAGGACAATTATTCTTTTTAGAAAATAAGGCAAGTGATGGTTTGATTTAGTTTTTTAGTTTTTGGTACTATGAGTTATGTAGTTGAAAATCTGGTCAATGAACAATATTTTTCATTTTTAAACTTATATTAAGACAACTTGAGAACTCATATCATTCATACAAGATACAATTAGGAGCAATGTGAGGTGAAATTTTTTATGATATTTTATATTGTTATGTTGAAAGCTACACGTACATAAATTATGCATTATTGGTGTGTGAGCAATGTGAGATGACTTTTTTTTGTTATTCATCATTGAAAGACTATTTAGTACATGCTCATCCCCCCTTGTTCTGTCTCGAACCCGTTTGGGATGGGATGAGGTCTATCCCGATCCCATCCCGGTCCCGAACGAATGGGATGGGTGGGATGAGGTCCATCCCGTCTCGTGCCCACCCCTATTAATAATCAAACGTGCATCAAAAGACATCAAATTACAGCAGTTTGTTGTTCCTTCATCATTCACTACACCATCACAACGAAAGAAGGTTTTGTCACACTTCTCAAATTAGACTAAAAGATGATTCAACAAGCTTCAAGCTAGGGGTTAAGCTCATTGATGAGATGCCAAAATGGTTTCTTAGAACATATGCTTAAACTTGTTTTCCTGGTAGGCGCCAATTGATCATCTTGAGGAGGATATTCCCCACCATCTTCCCTAACAAATAAAAAAGTTGAAGTGATGTCCTTGAAACATGCAGACTTGGAAGTTACGAAAATTAAATACTAGGTATATGCTAGTACTGAAAAAATTCCAACAACTAATGCTAATATTCATCTAACTTCTTTTTATTGGTTTACACCTCATATCACATGCAAACTTGGGATTTTCCTTCTTGCTTCTAGAAGATCTTTGAGGAATTTCTCTCATAAGTGACTTTGTTGTGTTATCCTCAGATGTATCTTCAATATCTCTTCTAGTATTTTGATCCACCATCTCTTTTGTGGGATTGGATTTATTTTCCAATATAACTTTTAGCTTTGTGTAACCTTCTTTCAATACATCCTCACCATGCCTTTGTATTGTTTCCTTCACTTCACTTCATTGGTAACTTCGTTCCCATTGTCATATACATTTATCATCTTCAATTCATTGTTAACCTTAGATAAAGATAAAGTGAGTGGACCACCATCTTCATATAGAAAGTAGTATTCCTAATCAATTCTAATTTTTCTTGCTGCAGTATTAGCTTGCTCACTCAACATAAGTCAATTCTTTTCTAGCTATGATCAGCTTTTGCTCACTCAACATAAGTTGATTCTTTTCTAGCTATGATCAGAGGTTGTTCGAGGTTTTTGGAAACTTTGTTTGTTCTTCCATTTGTTCCTGATTTTGCATTCACGACTAGCTTTGTTGTTGTTGTCACTTGAGTTTTGAACTCTTAACCATCTTTGAAGTAATGTCATCTCGTATGTTATTTTTCCTTTTTCAATATCATGCTCCTTTGAAAGGCTTGCATCGGTTGCAAGGGATTCAAAAACATTAAAAATACTTTGTTTATTCAATGCTTTATGGTTCGCTTTAGCATTTTAGTGACTCTTTTTCTTCTTCTTACGAAAATTCATTCATTCTGAACAACATGCCCTTATTTCTTTTTGACAACAACAATCCTACCATTCAAGAATCTTATCAAGGGTCTTTCTTCTATATTTTATATTTTATCTTTTCCATTTGGTAGTTCACCCTTCAATATCCTTTATATTTTTGTTCGGTTCATGATCAAAAGTGTTACATTCAGTGCATATCTTTGGTTCCCGCGGAGAGTTTTGATAAAAGCCAAACAACATCCTATTGTTTTTCTAATGGAATTTAGAACATTATTCTTTGAAAAAACATTTTATACTTTTTGTATCGTTGCAAATTTTACATTTCAAGTCATTTTACCTATTTTCGCGTACTATCATAACCTTATTGCAACTAGTGTCTTGTTTAATTTCAGGAACCCACACATGTGCTGAAGAAATTTTGAAAATCACACTTGAGGCTCTGCATAAATTTTGACAAATAATTGAAGTCCAGGTTCAAAGACCATTAAGTTCAACCAAACATGTGTACAAAAGCCCAATAAGGATCCATAAACCTTGATCAATTAAGACCCCCAAATCCAACGAACTCAACCTCCCACAATTTTATTCTTAGACACCTTTCTAATTCTATTTCTATACAAATTCCTAATGAAATTCTTCCCCATATCAACCCCACTTTCCAATTTAAATCAAACTTTCTTTCATTTTGTCTTTTTTAAAAGGGTTGTTTCCCATTTATGACTATTCCTATTTGACCCCATTAACTTTTGTATTCCAGTCTAACACCCATAACCTTGTGTTCAACTATGTTGACTCACAAACTCCATTCAATTTTTTCAAAATGATCAACTTACACTTTTGCACGTGGTTTGCACATGTTTTCAAAATGACTAATTTCTTTTTAACAAAGATGGGGTCAATTAGGAATTATATACAAACTAATGGAGGCTAATAAGGAATTATACATAAAACTAATTGAGTTCTATTGTTGAACCTGCCTCAAAGACAACCATAATTCATACTAAGTACAACATGCCACAAGAGACCTACACATGTATAAAAAAAACTCCATATTTCCAAAAGAGCTATACATATGTGAAAGACATCAATATTTCCAAAAACCTATACATGTTCAAAATTTTTTGATGTTTCCAAAAAATAACCCAAATAAAATATAGATGCAAATAGCCAATTAGTGTTAAAAAAAAAACAAGACTTAAGCTATTGTTGGTCATGAAATTGAGATTGAGTCAAGTTCTGACTCATTTGAAGAACACTCTAACCCAATAGGTGTTAATGGCCTCGCATTCTCAAAGCTAGGATTGTTGAACCACCTTGCCCAACCACTTTCACCGTGACTTTGCTCTTCAATACTAGTAGAATCAATATTCTTAGATTTCTTTTTTTGAAGTCTTCTTAGGCCTGGCACAGATGGAAAAACTAATAGTGGTTTCGAGACAATGTTTTGACCATCATTGGTTGACCCTTGTGGAACACTAATTCCCTCTGCATCTGTAGTTTTGTTTTCTGCAATCGTACCTAAAGTTATTTAGTCCATAATCCTCAAGTGTTTTACTAGTAAGGTGTTTGAGTCCATAGGTGTTACCCTTAGTAGCTAGTAACCCTTTACAAGTACTCTTGTTGTGTCCAAGCTGTTGACGCTTGCTGCATTTCTTCTTATTTCTTTTTGGTGCCATAGATGATTCATCTGCAACCTTTCTTCTATTCACCCTAGGCCTGCCAGGGTGTCTTATAAGTGGAGGTAGATTCATAACATATTTAGGTTGCATAGACAAATACTAAAGTCAATACATTGCATGTGTGACATGTAAAGTTGGTTATATAAGTGATGATACACCAAACCGTCCAGTAATCCGCACCGTACTCGTGTCATGATGATATGTTCAATAGAGTAAAACATGCCTAGTTGAACGCCCAATCTGGCAAAGCTCAGATAACGCAAAGCCCACTGAGGCAATGTCTAGAAGATTGGACCCAATCAGCGGTGCTCTAATAAGCTCATACATTATATGCTCAAGGCCAATACCTGTAAGACCTAATAAGGAAAATATCCAGGAGTTTGACCTAAGACAGGCAAACCAACAATACATTGACCCGAGCCTTCAAACACCAGCTCCGACAGTACAGGCCTCGCAGGAGAACAACCCCAACCCCCATGACGGACTCTAGGGTGGATCGACTGACAACCCAAGTGCAGCAAATCATGCAAGCAGTAGAGATGCTCACTCAGTGGAACCCACCGCCTGCGGAAGAAGACAAGCAAGCGAAAAAAACCCCATCCCCAGATGACAACGAAAATTGCGTTTAGGAGAGTCACTATGTCCCAGTTAGCTCTCAATGGACCAAGGGCAGAGGAACAACCTATGGAGATCTAACGTCTAGAGCCGACAAACGCGCCTCTGATGGGCTTATAAATGGTACATTTTACGCCCCTAATTGTATATTTGTTATGTCATATTAATATGACATTAATAAAATACTCTCATTACGTTTATTTTGTGTATAACGTAGGAATTCAAGTATTAATCATCAAATATGCACAAAATGACACAATAAGGCTAAGTTCAACAACTAAAAAGCTCATTGGAAGTTCACACATGCATTGTCAATGATAAAAAATTTTCAAGCCCAAAGGCTCATGAAATAAAACCCAAAAAAGTATCATCATCTACGAATCTCAAGGAAATCAAATTGAACATCCACATGGCAACTTCAA
The DNA here is from genome assembly GCA_963556465.1 of Berberis vulgaris. Classification (NCBI taxonomy): domain Eukaryota; kingdom Viridiplantae; phylum Streptophyta; class Magnoliopsida; order Ranunculales; family Berberidaceae; genus Berberis; species Berberis vulgaris. The sequence continues at coordinate 64,429,530 of OY747131.1, forward strand.
CATAGAAAAAGGAATCTCTACACATTCCACCTCCTACTTCACTATCCATTTCTCTAATACAATTCCTTATTTTATGTCAATATCTTTTCCTTATTTTACTCCACCTCCCATTCTTCTTCACCTACAAATACCCCATGCTTGGAGTATACTGGAAAGGACTTGAAAAGAAAGAAAATTGAGAGTTAGAAATTTAGAGTCTTGAAGAGTTTTACTTGTAAGTTTTCCCATTTTCTTTATGTTTATCACCATGAGAAACCTAAGATTTACCATGAATGGCTAAACACTCTCTTAGGGTGTAAGTGAGCCCCATGGGAGGATAACCTCAATTAGGTATTCTCAAGGTATTTTCTTCCATGTAAATTAGACCAACTTTGTGATTAGCATACTCTATGTACTTGAATGTCAATGTTTAATGAAATCGATTGAAGTTTTGTATTCCATAATTATGGATACATTTCTTACTCTTGTTTTCATTTTTCTGAAAGTCATAGATTCAAGATGTCTTCACTAGTATGAGTCTAACAAACCCACCCCTTTAATGCTTTAAGTATGATTGTAGTATAAGGTTATACATGATTTGTTAGATATTAGGTATTTCATTTAAGTATGGAATCCTAATATGTTTTTAGATAATGCTTATAATCTTAGAAATGATTATCCAATTAGTTTGATTACATAAGCTTCATTGTATAATTTCCCATCTTTAGGTGAGGTGAGAACCTATCTAAGGATGAGTTATGATTGGAAGAATAAAATCTTGAGATAAGCCTAAGAGAACCATCAACCCATGGTGGTGATCTCTAAAGCCCTAAGTATCTCCATATTTGATTGTAATTTGTTTACATAGTTTTTATTTAGCTTTTAGTTCAATCATTTCATCAACCACGTATTTTCTAACTAGGTTAAGTTTCAGGATAGATTTAAAGATTATTTTTCTGATTTATAGCTCTCTTTGTGGGATTCGACCCGTATTTGCCGTTATCTAACTCAATAGATAACCGTGCGCTTGCGGTATGATTTGAGATATGATCAAGTTTTTGGCGCCGTTGCCGGGGAGAGCAATGGAAAATTAGTTTTAAAGTCAATTTTGAATACTTATCACTAGTTTTGATTGCTGCAGATGGCTGTTGTTTGGACACCTGTTTCTACCGATTAATTATTCTGGTTTGAGCGTTTCCAAATTCTATCATGTTTTACATCGTGTCTAGTTTCTAGATAATCTTTTGGATTTTAATTTGGATAAATGGTTGAAACATAATTTGAATTCTCGTAGTATCTATGCAATCTGGACAGTGTACTATTTTTTGCGTTCACTTCAAATTTCAGTAACCTTCTAGCTGCCAAATTATTTTTAAGAAATCTTCTTTAAAAACTTTGCTTTGTTAGAAATCCATGGAAACTTGAAATTCTGAATTTCATTAAGTATTGAACTCTGCATGATTTTTCAAAGGCGATCTATCAGTTCTGAAAATTTCCAGTAATACACTGTTTTGCCAAACTTGAATGATTTTCAAAACTTTGTATTTGAAACCATTAATCATTCTCCTATGGTATAATTTTCAGGTTTTGCGCAAAAATGATACTTGGAGAAAAACTTTGGTGAACTTAGTGAACAATGGAGGACACTTGGATCATAATTAGAAATTTTTTTGAGTGATTGTGAGGATTTGAATTTGTACTATTAAGTTGTATTAACTAAAACAGTGTCTAAGATATAACCGGAAGCAAAGTGAGGTACTTTTCTTAACCCACTTCGAATCTTCTGCAAGAAGTGTTTCTGGATGTTGAAATTTTTGCAAGATGTCGAACTGTGTTAAACTAATACTTAAAAGCGAACCTGGCTAATTGCAACTGAGTGGGACTTAATTACCCACCCCATCACTCCAATTCACGTTCAAACCTGGCCAAACTAATTAAAACGAACTCAAATAATTAGAGCCAATTAGAATGGTGTTCATAGGACCTCACAAATATAAAAGACTGTGTTAGACTCTTTCGAAGCAAGGCTGCTCTAGTGCTAGTTGGTATGCGCCGGTAAAGACCAGTGTGACTGCACCACCATTTCTTACCTTTTCGCCTAGAGAGTGTGCTTCAACGGAGTTTCCCGCAAGTCTAATCTCGTTGTGATTAGGAACACATGGGTTCTTGAAAGTGTTTAAGTGGTAACTAAATATCATAAGAAATCCTTGGATCTGAAAGACGCCCTTCAAAGGCTTAGCCAGTTATAGCATACCAAACAGGGTAAAACCTGGCTAGAACGCATCTCTGCCTAGTGTGGTGGTCTAAGGAGTTTTTACGTAATAAGGTTCCCCTTACTTACATTCAAGACATATGGGAAAATCTAACTAGGGTGAGAATTGACTTTTGAGGAGCTAAAAAATCATTCTCCACTTCAAATTAGATTGGGCCTTACAAATCAATTGTCCCTTTCACTTGATTGAAGATAATCAATTTGTTGTGTTCTAGACACCAAGGACTTGTTTGTGCATCATCTTCTAAGTGAAATTGCATCTAGTTTAGGTTCACATTTGAGAGTTGTGACTGTTGTATGAGCGTTTGGTCACGAGACCATACTCGACGCTTGACTCGCATTGATAGACCTCTTAGTCCACTTGAGAGTATTTTGTCATCAGTTGAAGTCAAAAATCCAATGGCAAATCAAGGGAACGAACAACCTAGAGTTGTAATTAGGGAAAACCCAGTCAATGTTGGGGGTAGAATTCTTCGAGAGTATTTTGCCCCAATACACCAAGGTCAACCCTCGAGCATTGTGTTGCCACCCTCCACCGCAACAAATTTCGAGTTGAAGCCACATGTGATCTCGCTATTACCTACATTTTATGGCTTGGGGTTGGAGAAAGAGAATCCTTACTCTCACATCAATGAATTTTTGACAATTTGCAACACTTTCAAATTTCAAAATTTCAATGATGATTCTGTTAGACTTCGCTTATTTCCTTTCTCTATTAAGGAAAAAGAAAAGATGTGGTTGGACTCATTACCATCTGGATCCATCACTCAATAGGAGCAATTGAAATTGAAGTTCATCAAAAAATTCTGCTCAATGTCGAAAACCATTTCCCTTAGAAAGGAAATCCAAGATTTTAGGCAAAGAGATGATGAACAATTTTATGAAGCATGGGAAAGATTTAAGGACTTGTTACTTAAATGTCCTCATCATGTTTTTGAGACTTGGAGGTTGGTGCAATACTTTTATAATGGGTTAACCCAAAGTAATTGTCACGTGATTGAGTCAATGAATGGAGGGAACTTTCTGAGTTTGAGTGATGATGCAGCTTTTGAGTTCTTTGAGAAATTGTCAGAGAACTCTCAGCAATGGGATTTTGCGAATAGAAGAGATAAAATCTCTACAAACAAGCAAGCCTTTACGATGTAAACGAAGAAGTAGATCTCCACGCCCAAATAAAAAGTATGAGGAGACAAATTAAGGCTTTATCCATAGTTCAAGCTAACTTAGTTGAGAATATTCACCCAGTCATGAAGGTTTCAGGCAGTGAACTTAACACATTTCCTTGCACCATTTGCACAAAGCCAACACATACGGCTCATTCATGTCCCATCTTTTATCCAGAAAGATCAATTGGGGAAGAGCACGTCCAAGCCATCAATGCTTATAAAATAGCAAACCCTTTCAGCAAAACATATAATTCTGGGTGGCGAAGCCATCCAAATTTTGCATGGAGGCAAGATCAATCTCAAGTTCATAGAGAACATCAATCCTATAGGGGACCAAACCAATTTCACTCTCAGAGACAACAATTCTCTAATGTGCCACACCAGAATAATCAATTTGTTGCACCGCAACAAAACAAGTCATCCATAGAGGAATTGTTGCAACAAACGATTCATGCCCAGAACATGGTTACTCAAGCCATAGTGAAATTAAGGGAGAAAATGAGTCAGCTAGCAACCATTGTTGGCGACAGAGAGAAGGGTAAGTTTCCTAGCCAGCCAGTACCAAATCCCAAGGGACAATTGGTGTCACAACCACATCAATCTCAACATCAACAAAATCCCAAAGGACATTTTGAAATAGGAGTTGTTTCAAACCAAGATGTCCAACATGAGGAAATAAAATCCATTACGACTCTTAGGAGTGGTAAACAAGTTAATAATAAGGTTAAGTCTATATTCTAGAAAGAAAAACTAGTAAGGTGGTGGCTGTTCAAATGATAGATGTGGTTTGATGGACCGCTGGGGGGTGATCCACGCCCCTTGATTGAGCAATGCTTCCTCTCATGTCGTTCTGCCAAATAAGCAAGCCCCTTATCTCAATCAAGGTTAGTGGCCCCATGCTATGTTCTCTTTTTGTCCTGGAATTTTTTGGGGTCACCCAAACAGATTGAACCAATTCAGTCTCAAGAAAAGGAAAAAGAAACCCAAGAGTCTACCAGTTAGGAACACGGTTCCTAAGCAAAACCAAGAACCACAATCAATGAAACCCTTTGTCTCAAAAACTCCATACACTAAGAGACTTTTACCACCAAGAAAAGGTCCTTTGAATACTGCCATCTTAGAAGTGTTTAAACAAGTGAACATCAACATACCCTTCTTAGAAGCCATCAGGCAAATACCTTCGTATACCAAGTTTTTCAAAGATCTGTGTACTATGAAAAGGAAAACCAATGTGCCTCAGCAAGCTTTTCTAGCAGAACAAACCTCATCCTACATCCAAAAACATACTGCTGTAAAGTACAAAGATCCAGGTTGTCCAACCATTGCCTTGAGAATAGGTGAGAATGAGATCAAATAAGCTTTGCTAGATCTAAGAGCTAGTGTGAATCTATTGTCATTTTCAGTGTACAAAGCTCTAGGTTTAGGGAGTTAAAACCAACTTCCATCACTTTTGTGTTAGCTGATAGGTCCATCAAGGTTCCAAGGGGAATTGTTGAAGATGTGCATGTTCAAGTTGATAAATTCTACTTTATACTGGACTTCGTGGTGTTAGACACTGAGCCAGTCACAAATTTCAAAAACCAAATCCCGATCATTTTAGGTCGTCCATTCTTAGCAACATCAAATGCCATAATCCACTGCATAAATGATATCATGAAGTTGTCCTTTGGAAACATGACTGTTGAGCTTAATGTATTCGATAATGTCCAACAGCCAGTTGAGGAAGAATGTCGGGAGGAAGTGAACATGATAGAATGCCTCAGTGAAAAGTTTCTTCTGAGACAATGCTATAGTGACCCATTGGAGGAATGTTTAACACATTTTGATTTGGACCTCAATGAGGAAAATGCCATTAGAGAAGTTAATTATCTACTTGACTCCATTCCCTTTTTTGACACTGATGCATGGAAACCAAAGGTAGAATCTTTACCCATCGGTAGCAAACCACAAATTTCTTCATTAGTTGAGCCACCAAAGCTAGAACTCAAACCATTGCCAAACTATTTGAAATACACATTCTTAAGAGACAATAATATCTTGCCTGTTATCATTTCTACTCACTTAGATAAAAAACAGGAAGGTAAGTTAGTGGAAGTGTTCCAAAAGCATAAAGAGGCAATTGGCTGGTCTATTCCAGACATTAAGGGAATAAGTCCTTCTGTGGTGATGCACAAGATCCATCTCGAAGAGAATGCAAAAACCTTTAGAAAACCACAAAGGAGACTAAATCCTACAATAAAGGAAGTTGTGAAAGGAGAGGTGATTATGCTTTTAGATGCAGGTATTATATACCCAATCTCTGATAGTCAATGGGTTAGCCCAGTTCAAGTAGTGCCCAAGAAATCTGGCATCACCATTGTGAAGAACGACGTTGATGAGTTGGTGCCTACTCGTGTCCAAACCGGATGGCGAGTTTGTATTGACCATCGAAAGCTAAACTCGATGACTAGGAAAGACCATTTCCCTATCCCCTTTATTGATCAAATATTAGAGAGGTTAGCTGGTCATGAGTAATACTGTTTTCTTGATGGTTATTCTGGCTACAACCAAATTCCAATTGCCCAAAAAGATCAAGACAAAACCACCTTTACTTGTCCATTCGGTACCTGTCACGCCCCGATTTTCGAAGAAAACGAAAATCCCAAAATCCACGTTGGATTATCCGTTTCCCCAAAACTCGGGACGTGAAAATTCAATAACAACAAAAACAAATAGCAGCAACAACTAAAACATGATGAAATTACTGAAACAATTAAAACTCTAACCCGGAAAGACTCTGGCGTTGCTAGCCCACTAGCGAACTCCGGTAACGCTGCTCAAAAGTCTCTAAACCTGAAAGGCTAATCGGCTACATTCCCAAAGGAATGTACCTAAGAAGCAAAAGCTCACTTGGGTCAGCAATAAAGCTGGTGTGAGAAATCTTCGTCCCAAAATCAATAAATCCGCACATGACAACATCAAAATAAACAAAACAATAAACAACCACACCAACAAGTAGTTCCTCATTGAGGCAATGATGTTATGATCCTAATAAATAAATATGCCCTTACTAGTACTTACGCTATAAGAGTTGACTATGGCAAGTCTGACCTGCAGAAATGAGTGGACTTGCCATCCTGCATGAAAATGTTATAAACAACATGATAATATTTCTAAGTTATCAATCCTCATAAATGTAATTTATTTTCAAACTACGATACAAAACATAGTATATTAAAATATCAACAAAACGCATTTTCTACCTTTAAGAAGACATATAGTTCTCATTCAATGGTTGAATGAGCATTTAGTTTCTTCCTTTAAGGTAATCATGCACATACACAAAAAGAAATCTCGTTTCTTTTCCACAATCGCACTATCCTCCATGTGCCGAACACACCTCACCCAAGTGTGCCTCCCTTGCCTTCGAAACCACTCAGAGCGTACATGTTCCAAGTGGGGTGCCACCTCGAGGAACATGTCATCTCACCCGAAGTTCGATCCATGGCAAGCATTTCCTAAATCTACACGTACAACTGAACTCACATGGAACGGTGCACCGATATGCAAGTAAGTCTTCATACCCATAATAATATCACATGTATACAAGCAAGTCTGTATACAAAAATTTATTTTCTTTTCACATTTTTTTTCTTAGGAGTTGTGGAAAAGAGCATAAAAAATATCAACTAAAACTCAAAACTCTTTTATGGTGACACTTTGTCAACCATAAGTAAATCAACCACAGTATCCACCATTCTTTTGGGGAACAAGTAATATTTGACACATTGCCAATTCACACATCTCATCTCTTTGCATCATATGAAAAACAATATGCATACCAATTCGCATAAAAATACAAATACTCAAGCTAAAACAAGTGCTCAGTTAAATTCCAGCCAATATCTATTACTAGAAATTTTTCTTCTAGACCTAAACTAAATAAGGGTTTAATCATACATAAAACTAATACAGACAAGACATTATCCCTTAAGCTACCACTTCTAACAAGTTACAGAGAATGACAAGGGCAACATATGCTTTCTAAAATGAAATATTGAGCTTACGAGCGCTACCAAAAGGGTAAAACACTGCTTACAATGTCAAGTTGAAGTCCAGATAGCCATATCAAAGTTTTTGTAGATATTTCCTACTACATAATCAAATGAGAAATCAACAGTTTTTATATCGTACCCCAATTGGTTAAAAACGATGAAACTATGATAGGATCTTGGTAGCTAGGTATACTCCAGGATGCAACATGGAAAAGCTCATTAGGCAAACACTTCATATGAATTTGTTGGATGAACTATCAAAAGAGAATACATGCTAAGGTAGTTCACAACCACCATTATTATATCAGACATCACAGCACCATTTCATATCTCTGTAACCAGACTTCTACCTAGAATTCCTAATCATCACGTAGTGGGTAGAACAGTGAGAATATGACATAAGCATGGGTTAGCTAATATCAAACATTTTCATGTTAAAAGTTGTGTCATAATTAGGTTCATTAAGCTTATGCAGATACACAACTAACGCCCCGAGGACCATGTACTTTAACACCTAGAGTTCTCCTGAACTCTCGCCACACTTGTGTTGTGACTCCCAACTCTCAAGCCCAAAATCAGTCTGCCAGGAATCTCTATAGGAGAAGGCTCCTAAATGAATGGGAACTACAACAGATATGATAACAGAGCAGTTAACCTATTATTATCTACAACATAAGTAATGTTTGGGCCCATCAAGAAAAGGTGTTGAAAACAATCAAAACACTAATTGTCCAAAGGTTGAAGCCAAGTTCAGAATAGACGGATTGGTGTCCTAGTGCTTTTGGGGAAGTCAAGTTACAAATGCATTGCAAACTTAATCCTAATTGCAGTAATCTCTCCCTGATTGGTGTTCTGATTTCAACACATCCAATAACAAGTTGAAAAGACTGAAAGAAACATATTGTATGTGCTTCAGATCGATCAATATTGCACATAATGGTAATCTAAAACACAGAAAGAACAATTGAATTGAATGAAATTTACAGAAAAGAAAACTAAAAATTTTCAGATCTAATCAATAACCCACCCATCGTTCTAAAATTTCACAATCAAACTTAAACAATCAAACACCCAATCAAATTGATCAAACAACTACAACATATTCTGGGTAAACAAAGAAATGCATAAAAAAAATCAAAGCAAGAAGAGATTGAAAATGAACTCACTCCTCTAATCGCCACATCGATTGTCCTCTGCCGCAACACCACCCAGCCAATCAACCCTCCAAGTCAGTAGAACTGTAATCATCAGACGAATCTGAGAAACTCTCAGATGAAGAAGAAGAGTGGCGATGCTTTCTCCTTCGCTTCGACGATCGAGACCCACTGTCCCTTCTCTGGCTCACTGCAGGTGTTATTGAAATGTAATGATGCTCCAAAAGTGATGGCAGAACACTCTCAATGTAATCAAAATGACCTTTGCGCTTGCTGCAGTCCACTTGAACTGGTTATTTCGATGCTATCTCTGCTGGCAGGTCTTTGACAACATTAATAAAACCTTTCATATGCTGAATGAAGTAGTCAATATCAAAGACATCTGCAAAACCACTGGATTCGTTCCAATAAACAGCAACTTCAAACTTCGGCAGAACCAAAGTTGCATTCAGCAAACGAGCAACACCAACACCATCACACAAATCACGTCTCATCTGATTGAGGCCACCATAGCAATCCATTCTGATGTATCCATTACTCTGTTAAATGCCCTTCCAACCACCATTTACAAGGTCTCCATTCTACAATCCTTTTCACACCCCAAATTTCAGATCTTGCATGTGAAGTACTTGGTGTAATGAAGGTTTGGGAAAATGGACTTGAAGGGGATAAGAAAACAACAACTAGGAGAAGAGATAAGACGACAATGAGAACAGTGAAAACGGGTTTTACAAAGAAGACCCCCATTGATCTATTTTCCTTCAAGATCCCAAATTTAAGAGAGTTTGTGATCGATTGAAGAAATTGTGATATGGGTTTTGAATCTGAAGGAGTGAAGGATAAGAGGGTATTTTTCGTTTGCAGAGAGATATCTAGAGCAAGTTTTTTTTTTGGAAGAGAAGATGCGAAGACGAAGAAGAGTCCGTCTGAGAAGGATAAGCCAGTTTGGGGCGGTGGAATCGGCTGCAACGTGCGGTCACAGACCGTGCTCGCAGCCAAGGAGAAGAATTCGTGAAGAAGGGGAAAAAAGGAGAAGGAGAAAAAAGAAAAGAAGGAATATGGTTAATCTCTTTATAAGGTGGGTGGCTATTCGCTCCCACCGAACTTTCGAATGCACCCACCCTCTTTCACAAAATAAAACCCTAATCATTAGTTAAATAAAAGCCCAAAACAAAGCCCAAATACAATTGAGTAACAATCCATCAACATTAGGGTTTACAAATTTTTGGCTAAATACACACACTTTATCCTATTTAGCCATGGCAAACAAAAATCTTTTTCCAAATAATTGAGATTACAATATATGCAATAATTAATAAATAAGAAATTTTTATATTTATTTAATTAGGCGGGTATTACAATATATACAACTCAAAAGAATCTCGTCTCGAGATTCGGTAGAGGAGGGTAAGTACGTAATTAATTCTTAAATAAACAAACTACCTTCTGAATGAACCAACACTAGAGTACAAATAATATACCATTAAAAAAAATCAATTTTCTACTAACCTTCCTTAAGAAACAAAACACACATCACGTAGACAAACAAATAGCTCATGCATATGCCCATAACTTAATGAGGACAATTACACAAAGATATATATGAAATTTATTAAATATTAAAAAAAAATACGGGGTGCTACAATGTATACAACTCAAAAGAATCTCATCCCGAGATTCGGTAGAGGAAAGAAAGTTAAGCGAATTTAAAAAAATACAACTTGTCAAACGAAAGAAGAGTTTAAAATAAAATTTTCGATTGAATTTTAGTTGCATAAATTTTTATTGCCATTGGAGAAGTAGGGGTGTTTTAGTACCTTTGCATATAGGCGTATGCCTTTTGGTTTGTGCAATGCACCTGCAACATTCCAAAGATGCATGTTGAGTTTAATCTCCGATATGGTAGAAAGATTTCTGGAAATCTTCATGGATAACTTCTCTATTTTTTGGTTTTATCTTTGATCAATGTTTGAATCATCTAACCCTTGTGTTAGAAAGATGTAAGGAGAAAAACCTTGTACTCAATTGGGAAATATGACATTTCATGGTGAAGGAGGGAATTGTGTTAGGTCACATAATTTCAAAAAGAGGTGTGGAAGTAGACAAAACCAAAGTTGACACCATAGCTAGTTTACCATATCCAAGAACTGTCAAAGAAATTTGATTATTTTAAGGACATGATGGTTTATATCGTCGGTTCATCAAGGATTTTAGCAAAATTGCGAGACCATTGGGTGCACTTTTGGCCAAAGATTCCTCGTTTGATTTTAATGATGAATGTTTGAAGGCGTTTGAGCAGTTGAAATCTGAACTTACCTCAGCACCCATTATTCGTCCACCTGATTGGAGTGTTCCTTTTGAGAGAATGTGTGATGCATCTAATTATGCCATAGGCACTGTGTTGGAACAACGAATTGACAAATGTTCCCATGTGATCCAATATGCGAGTAAGATTCTCGATGGCGCCCAACTCAATTATTCCACCACGGTGAAAGAGTTGTTGGCAGTTGTTTTTGTCCTTGAAAAATTTAGATCTTACCTCATTGGATCCAAAATGATTATCTACACTGATCATGCTGCTTTGAAGTACCTTTTATCTAAAAAGGATGCACAACCACGTTTGATCTGATGGGTCTTATTGCTTCAAGAGTTTGATCTAGAAATTCGAGACAAAAAAGGAATGGAAAATGTGGTTGCTGACCGCTTATCCAGAATAATTGTGGAGTCAGAGAAAGGATCGTTACCAATAACAAAAACTTTCCCTAAGTTTCTATCCATGGTCAAGTATTTTTCTTGGGATGATCCTTATCTCTTCAAATACTGTCCATATCAAATCATTCGTAAATGCATCCCTAAGTTGGACCAAAGAGAGGTCTTGGCATTTTGCCATGATCATGCCTGTGGAGGCCATTTTAGTGCAAAGAAAACTGCTGCAAAAGTTTTGCAATGTGGTTTCTATTGGCCCACCCTTTTTTGAGATGCCCATGTGTACTGTCAAGCTTGTACAATATGTCAACAATTAGGGCGTATATCTCATAGACACATGATGCCTTTGACTCCAATCCTGACTGTGGAGCTCTTTGATGTATGGGGTATTGATTTCAAGGGTCCATTCCCAACTTCATATGGTTTCACCAACATCCTTGTTGCGGTAGACTATGTCTCCAAATGGACTGAAGCCATAGCTTGTAAAACCAATGACCACAGGGTTGTAGTACTCTTCTTAAAGGAGTACATCTTTGCCCGTTTTGGCACACCTCGTGCAATCATCAGTGATAGAGGTTCCGACTTTTGCAATAGAGTGTTTGAGAACTTAATGTATCATACCATCCGTAAACAAGTGGTCAGGTAGAAGTTTCCAACCAGCAAACCAAACAAATCCTTGAAAAAACTGTCAGACTAGATAGAAAGGATTGGAGTTTGAGATTGCCCGAGTCTCTTTGGGCTTACCACACTGCATTCTAGAGCCCCATAGGAATGTCGCCTTACCATCTAGTATTTGGCAAACCTTGTCATTTACATGTTGAGCTCGAACATAAAGCTTTTTGGGCAATCAAACGTCTTAACTTTGACATCGATAAAGCTGGTGAACATAAAAAGTTGCAACTAAATGAGCTTGATGAACTCAGAAATGATGCATACGATCTATCCAAGAGGTATAAGGATCAGATGAAAAAGGTCCATGACAGTCAAATCATGCGAAAAGAGTTTCAACCAGGTCAAAAAGTACTTTTGTACAATTCCCGCCTTCACATATTTTCGGGGAAGTTAAAGACCCGTTGGTCAGGACCTTTTACAGTCAAAACTGTTACCATATGGGGAGCCATCACAACTGAGAACCCAAAAGACATCAGTAGCTTCCATGTTAATGGACAACGCCGGAAGCCCTTTTAGAGCTTCATAACCCAAAAGTTGAGAAAATCTTTCTGGAAGACCCTGTCTATGAATATTAATTGCCTTTTGTACTCCTTCATTGTCTATACCATTTTTTGTTTTTGTTTTAACTAACTACAGATCATGGCTTGTTTTTGACAACATTCATTTGAGCATCAAACAAGCTTATGATGCTCTCTACACTTTTTTTTATTTACATTGTTGTTCCTCTTTTGACCCTCAGTGTCGTACTAAGAACATTGAGGACAGTGTTTGATTTAGGTTTGGGGGAGATATTTCAAAAATCTAATGTCTCATTTCAAAATGGGGGGTCCAAACACAGTTAAAAAAATCGTCTTTATAACCCGAGTACTTATCCATGATGATATTAAGTTCAATATCTAGTTGCAAAGGCATCCGAGGGTAGGATTTGAAACTTTGATAGTTAGTAGTTTGTCAATATTTGACAAAAGTTTGTACTATTCATAAGCTAGGCATTTTCTAAGAATTTACATTAAGAGTTGTGTTTTAGCTTCGATGTTCTTAACTGAAGTTGAAAAGGTGGATTAATTATTTGGTGAACATGAGGATAATAGTGGAGACTTGAACCCTATGATATTTCTAGCCTTTCTCCTTTCTGAGGGTTATATGCTTATTCAGAGTTTCTTGAGTCCTACATCATCTTGTTGCATGATCTCTATAAGTTTTTGTTTCTGTCAAAAACTGAGAATAAAACATCAAAGTTGAATCACACCACCACAGTACGTTATGAAATTCACCCAAGGCATAGAAACCATGTAATTATTAAGAAATGAAGAAAAGTCATATGTTTGCCTAGATTGAGCCTATTTAACCTACCCATGTATTGTTTATCCTTAGAGCTTGTTTGAAGCCTGTCATATTAACAATTTTGTTGTTAACCCACTAATCGATAAACCCAAATAACCCAATTATGTTTTCCCGACCCTTGTGCTTTTGAGAAAGGTTGAAGATGAATGATAAAAAAAATTGTTGTATCACAATCAATAGAATAGGTATATACTTCTTAGTGCCAAAAAAGTGTAGAAAGAGCTTCATATCCCATTACCATTTTGTACAAGGCTATCACAAAAAAAAATGCCTTTGTTTTTCACATCCCTGAAGATGTAAAACTCTTTAATAGAAAAGGAGTTAAGCCAATCCATGAAGTTCAACACTTAAATAAGACATCTAACCTTATCAAAAGTACTTTTGTTTGTCCTTAACCTTCAATGTTACCATGTCCTAAGCTCCGTCACAACCTAGTCAAAATCTTTTGATCCTTAAGAAAATATGGCCAAAGTGTGGATGGTGAATTAAGAAATACTGTGGTGAATGAATCAACATTCTCAGCGGATATTATTCCTTCTTGAGATCATATTTATTGTATTATCGAATTCCCATATTTTGTTTTGTATGTGAACTATTTCTTATTCATTGTTTCATCTTATTCACATACATTTGAGAGGAAAAAGCCAAATCTCTGAGTGATTATATACCTTGTGAGATTTGAAGTTGAAGAATTTTCTAGAATGTGACCAAATATATGTCTACTTTTAAACTAAAGTTTGCAACAAAGAAGATGGTCAAACTCTTAATATAAACTTAAATGAATAATTCCTATGTCTTTTGTATAGTGCTTTCTAAAATCACTTATTGACTTAATACTGACCAATAAGTTACAAGAATACATCTCTTAAGGCTTACGCATTCAAGTAGGAACTCTCTGAGGTTAAATAAGGAAAGTGTTATTTTTACCAATTTTTGAGTTCGAGTCCTGAGTATCACAAATTTTTGTGGGTATCATTTTTGGAAACCCTCACGAGACTACAACTCGTCCACTAGAGAAACTTAGAGGCTGATTGCATATGCTAAATGTAATCGTGATTCCTACGAAAACGAGTTAGTTTTTATTTTTCTTTTGCTCGAGGACTAGCAAAATGTAGGCTTAGGGGGATTTGATAGGCTTATAAATGGTACATTTTACGCCCCTAATTCTATATTTGTTATGTCATATTAATTAATAAAATACTCTCATTACGTGTATTTTGTGTATAACGCAAGAACTCAAGTATTAATCATCAAATATGCACAAAATGACACAATAAGGCTAAGTTTAACAACTAAAAAGCCCATTTGTTCACACATGAATTGTCAAGCCCAAATGCCCATGAAATCAAGCCCAAAAAAGTATCATCATCTACGAATCTTGAGAAAATCAAATTGATCATCCACATGGCAACTTCAACATAGCAAAAGGAATCTCTACACATTCCACCTCCTACTCCACTATCCATTCTCCAATACAATTCTTTATTTTATGCCAATATATTTTCCTTATTTTACTCCACCTCCTACTCCACTATCCATTCTCCAATACAATTCCTTATTTTATGCCAATATCTTTTCCTTATTTTACTCCACCCCCCCATTCTTCTTCACCTATAAATACCCCATGCTTTGAGTATACTGGAAAGGATTTGAAAAGAAAGAAAATTGAGAGTTAGAGATTTAGAGTCTTGAAGAGTTTTACTTGTAAGTTTTCCCATTTTCTTTATGTTTATCACCATGAGAAACCTAAGGTTTACCATGAGTGGCTAAACACCCTCTTAGGGTGTAAGTGAGCCCCATGGGAGGATGACCTCAATTAGGTATTCTCAAGGTATTTTCTTCCATGTAAATTAGACCAACTTTGTAATTAGCATACTCTATGTACTTGAATGTCAATGTTTAATGGAATCGATTGAAGTTTTGTTTTTCATAATCATGGATACATTTCTTACTCTTGTTTTCATCTTTCTTAAAGTCATAAATTCAATATGTCTTCACTAGTATGAGTCTAACAAACCCACCCCTTCAATACTTTAAGTACGATTGTAGTTTAAGGTTATACTTGATTTGTTAGATATTCGGTATTTCATTTTAAGTATGGAATCCTTATATGCTTTTAGATCATGCTTATAATCTTAGAAATGACTATCCAATTGGTTTGATTACATAAGCTTCATTGTATAATTACTCATCTTTAGGTGATGTGAGAACCTATCTAAGGATGAGTTATTATTGAAACAATAAAATCTTGAGATAAGCCTAAAAGAACCATCAACCCATGGTGGTGATCTCTAAAGCCCTAAGTATCTCCATATTTGATTGTAATTTGTTTACATATTTTTTATTTAGCTTTTAGTTCAATCACTTCATCAAGCACGTACTTTCTAACTAGGTTAAGTTTTAAGATAGATTTAAAGATTAGTTTTCCGATTTATAGCTCTCATTGTGGGATTCGACCCGTATTTGTCATTATCTAACTCAATAGATAACCATGCGCTTGCGGTATGATTTGAGATATGATCAGCCTCGCAGAACCCCCTCCGGCTTAGAGCCACCAATTCGATCGTACTGTACAAGCTCATCGTCCCCTCGTTCACGGATCATATCATGAATGAGCTATTGCCGAAGAAGTTCAGCTTGCCGAAGCTGAAGTTTTATGATGGGACAACAGACTTGTCCGACCACTTACGCCATTACCACCATGTGATGGCGCTCAAAGAAGGATCTGAAGCAATATTGTGTCGGACATTTCTCACCAGCTTGAAGAAAGCAGCGCTGACCTGGTTCCACAATCTCCCACCAAAGTCTATTGACTCGTTTAGGATGCTGGCCAAAACATTTATCACCCGTTTCTTCGGCAATCAACGGATCAGGGAGGGCCCGCATTACTTGCTCAGCCTCAGATAAAAAATCGAACGAAACACTGAGGAGTACGTCACCTACTTCAATGATGAGTTAACTCTCATCGACAGTTGCAGTGATGACACCTCGATTACAGCCTTCACCTCGGGACTGAGCAGATGCCAATTCTACAACTACCTCACCCTTGAGCCTCCGATTGACATGGCGAACTTGCTAAAGAGCGCTCAGAAATACATCACTCTTGCGGAGATGCTGGCCACCAAAAAGGAAGGAGAAGCAGACAAGAAACATCCCTCTGGTCCTAGATATAAAAATAAGGGAAAGAAACAAGAGGACGATGACAGAAGTAAAAGGAAACATAATAACAACAAATCAGACTCTGGCGGCACGAGGCAAGATAAAGCCTCCAACTTCGTCAAGTCCAAATACTTTACTCCTTTCAACTCCAGCCTGTCCGACGTCCTCAATACCATTAAGAGTTGGGGATAAGTGAAGTGACCCACCAAACAACGGAGAGATCCATCCTGGCGAGACAACGAAAAATATTGCTCCTTTCACAAAGACAACGACCATGACACTGAGGACTGCAAGAGTCTCAGGAGCGAGATTGAGTACTGGATCAAGAAGGGAAAACTCAAAGAATCCCTGAACTCGAAAAAAAGACAAGACATGGCAAATATAAAAGAATAGGCCATCAAAAAGATAGATAAAAAAACTCCTGGCGTTATATATGAACTTCATGGGGTAAGCTCATAAAGAGAGCAATCCAACAAGTCCCGAAAAAGGATGCTCTGCGGGATGTGGATTCAGCCAACCTACGAGGACCGACAAGTGCAACACACACGTATTCAGAACCCGATCCCATCACTGACATGGACAAAGACCTCCAAGGCGTCCATTCTCCTCATAGCGACGCCTGAGTCATCTCAGTCCTTATAGCAAAATGGGAGGTGAGAGGTCCTTTAGACACGTGGACCTCTCTAAACTTCTTGTTCCTCAATGTGTTTCGCAGCATGCAACTCAAAGAGGAAAAAATGATGCCTGCCAGTCACCCCATGATCAGGTTTAGCGGAGAAAAATGTTTCCCTATTGGGAAAATCAGACTAACGGTAGTGGTGGGAGAGCCACAACTGCAGAAAGTCCTGTTTCTGGAGTTCATGGTGGCTGATGCCCCATCCGCCTACAACATCATCCTAGGAAGGTCCTAGCTTCATTAGATGGAGGTGGAAATTTCCACTTTGCACCAATGCATCAAATACCCTGCCAATCAGGTAGTAGGCACCATTCGAGGAGACCAGTCATCAGCAAGAGACTCCACTACGCACCGCTGAAGCGGCATGATAGCTAGCAATTACAGTCCGGGTCCACAACTCAGACATCACAGAGCCCGGTCTAGACATGGAAGAAAAGTCTCCTCACTCAGATGATGAGACTCCAGTTAGTCTGAGGGGAAGACCTAATATTGGCTAGCCGGAGGAAGAATCGGTCACGGTCTACCTCGACAGCCCCAACAACAATAGAGCTGTCCAAATAGGTTCTCGTCTGAACAAAGAATTATCGGAACAACTGATAAAGTTGTTGTGGTATAATCAGGATATATTCACCAAGACGATGTGGGACATGGTAGGTATTGAACCTTCCATAAGCAGTACTCATCGACTGGAAGATGACCCTGTGCGGAAAACAGTCAGGCAGAAGAAGAAACGTATGGCCTCTGAACGAAACCCGACATAAACGAAGAGGTTCAAAGCTTACTCAAGGATGACATGATCAAGGAGGCACGGTACCCAGACTGACTGGCGAATACCGTCCTAGTAAAAAGAAGAATGGGAAGTGGAAAGTCTGCATTGATTACACAGACTTAAATAAGGTTTGTCCGAAAGACAATTTTCCACTTCTCTTCATTGATCAGATCGTGGACTCCACGAACACAACCTTTTGAGTTTCATGGACGCTTATTATGGACATAACCATATATATATGCACCCCTTAGACCAAGAAAAGTCCTATTTCATGACTGAAAGAGGGATATACTGTTATCGGGTGATGTCGTTCGGCTTAAAAAAACGCAGAAGCAATGTATCAACGACTTGTGAATCGGATGTTCAAGGGACAAAACGATAAGACCATGGAGGTCTATATAGATGACATGCTGGTCAAATGCCTCCGCAGTCCAGATCACATCACCGACCATGCCAAAGCATTCAATCAGCTCCACAAATATCAGATGAAGTTCAATCCAAAAAAATGCACCTTTGGGATTGAGTCGGGTAAATTCCTCGGTTACATAGTAAACGTAAGAGGGATAGAAGCAGATTCAGAATCTTCTCGATATGAAGTCCACGACCAGCGTCAAGGAAGTTCAGAGCCTGACTGGGAGGGTGGCAGCACTCAACAGGTTTATTTCCAAATCATTCGACAAATGTCTCCCTTTTTTCAAAATTCTAAGAGGAAGCAAAGGTTTCAAATGGGATGGAGAGTGCGAGCAGACATTCCAATGCCTAAAAGCATACATGGGAAGTACGGAGCTACTTTCAAAATCGGTGTCAGGAGAAACACTTTACTAGTATCTATCTGTCTCAAAGCATGTCGTCAGTTCAGCTCTTGTGTGGAACGATAAAGGAGTACAGAGACCAGTGTACCACACCAGCAAAACCTTCGCGGAAGAGGATGCAAACTACCCTGATTTAAAGAAGTTAGCCCTGGCGCTGGTCATCTCCTTTTGAAAACTGTGGCCCTACTTCCAGGCCCACTCTATAACGGTATTGACTAAACATTCAGTTCGCACAGTACTGCACAAGCCGGAATGATCAGGTAGGATGGTTAAATGGTCAATTGAACTAGGGTAGTTTGACATCAACTACGCCCCAAGAACAACCATCAAAGCTCAAGCGTTGGCGGATTTCATCGCCAAACTTATCGGCAATGGGAAACATAAGTCAGACGACCAGGAGTAGAGGTCATACGACCAAGTGTGGATCCTACACTTTGATGGGTCATCCACAGTAAACAGAAACGGAGCTAGAATCACTCTTCGCTGTCTAGGCAGGGTCACCATGGAAAAAGTTTTCAGGTTTGGCTTCCTCGCCTTAAACAATGAAGCAGAATACGATGCCCATTTGTTAGGCCTAAAGCCGCCAAGGGGATCAGAATAGATGAACTAACCGTGTACAGCGACTCCCGTCTGGTAGTTAACCAATCAAAGGGGAGTTCAGCAACAAAAATCCCAGAATGGTGGTCTACCGTGAAAAAGTGATCAACACCATGAGCGGATTCAAAAGGTTAGAACTTCTATAGTGTCCCCGAGATGACAACGAAAGGGCCGATATTCGGGCAAAAAAGGCCTCAGCTATGGCTGAGATTTCTGATGGGCTCATCAAATTCCAAGAAAAATTGAGTCTGGAAAAAGAAGAGCTCAACAACGTCTACGCGACAGACGTAGAGACAAACTGGATGAATCCCATCATTGAGTACGTCAAAAAAGAAATCCTCCCAGAAGGCAGAAGCCAGAAAGCTGAAGAACATGGCAGCACAATATACTCTCCTGAATGACAAGCTATATAGAAGGTCAGCCATGAGACCCTTACTCAGATGCCTGACCCCCTCAGATGCTAACTATGTCCTCAAAGAGATTCACAAAGGCATCTGTGAGAACCACCCAGGCGAGATAACTCTAGCACACTAAGCCCTAAGCCCTAACCTTAGGGCACTATTGGCCAAGGATGCAACAAGACGCCAATGACATAGTCCGAAATGCTACAAATGTCAGAGGTTTGCGCCATATGTGCACATGCCTGCTCAACCTTGAATCCAATGACAAGCCCATGGCCTTTCGCACAATGGGGAATGGATATTGTTGGACTGCTCCCCGTCTCCTCCAATAAGAGGTTTCTCCTCGTAGTTGAGGATTACTTCACCAAATGGGTTGAAATGGAACCCCTTTCCAAGATAGGCCAAAATCAAATTGAGAAGTTCACATGGGCTTCCATCGTCTGTAGATTTGGCATTCTAATGACACTACTTAGTAACAATGGAACTTAGTTCGAAGGCAGAAAATTTGAATAGCTACGCTAAAATCTTGACATCAGCAACTACTTCTTCTCGCCAGGGCACCCCCAAGCCAACTGCCAAACGGAAGTAACCAACGGGACGATCATGGAAGTGCTAAAAAAACTTGACGCGGCCAAAGGCAAGTGGGTTTTGGAGTTGCCGGGAATCCTCTAGGCATATCGGACCACCAAGAGAACCCCAACATGGGAAACAACTTTCGCCCTAGCTTACGGATTAGAAGCAATGTTCCCAATGGAGCTAGAGATTCCGACATTCAAAACGAAGGAGTTCAGGTCAGAAGGTAATGATGAAGCTTTACGCGTCGGATTAGACCTTCTTGAGGAAAGGAGAGATGAAGCTTCCACCAAAATAGTCGCCTACCAGCAGAAAATGGCTTAGTACTACAAACTAAACCCAAACTGGGAAGGCCCCTACAAAGTGACTAAGGTCAATAGGCCATAAACCTATTGGTTAGAAGACATGAACGGAAGAGCCTTAAACGGCCATGGAATGTAGAACACCTAAAAAAATTATCAATAAAAGGTATTTGCTTTTACAAAAAGTTCCTCCGTTATTTATCAATTCTAGCTGGGTATCCAATCAATCTATTATGATCTTATTGGCATATCAGATTCGCTAATTCGGTCTCTATGTCGGACCACTGAGTGGGTTACATAAGTCAGGACACCCAAGTTAGACTTATCGATCTTGACCAAAGTTTAATCAGCTCGTAAAGACTGATAACGACAACTTCTGGTCCGCTCTAACACCCAGTATGCTATGAGCGGATGACGATGGCTTAAAAAGTGGGAGTCTAGTCAGAGCTCATGGAGCCTGATCATGATGAGTTTCCAGGGATCATTGTTTAACAATAGACAGTAGTGGCCAAACTTGACCAAAGTTTAGTCTGCTCATAAAAACTAATGACGAAAACTTCTGGCCCGCTCCAACTCCTAGTTCGCCACGTGCGGATAACGATGGCTTAGAAAGTGGGAATCTAGCCAGAGTTCATGGAGCCTGATTGCAATGGCTTGCTAGGGATAATTGTCCAACCATAGACAATGGTGGTCGAACTAGACCAAACTTTAGTCAGCTCATAAAGACTGATGACGACAACTTCTTGTCCGATCTACAACCTAGTCTGCCAAGAGCGGATCATGATGGCCTAGGAAATCAGAAGTGTGTTAGCTCCTGGATCTTCTAAGAAAATTACATGTCAAAAGAACAACACAACGACATGGCAGCGCAAAAAAGACTCAGCAACTAAATTCTAGAAAGTACAATATGAAATACTACTTAATGAATTTTCTTTCAGTCATAACTTAAAGATTACAACTATTGGGGAGGATCTGCTCTAGAGGTCAAAGGGCCGATACATTAGAAGAGAATATAGGGGATGAGACAACTTCGTCAGGAGTCTATCCGAATTGCTAGTTAAGGGCGCTGGATTGGAAGCTTCTTCCTTGTAAATCTTCGCATAAGCAACCCTTTTGTAGTGAGCGAAGTCAAGGTCAAGGTCAGGGCGTTCTTCTTCAATCAGCTCTAGCAAATCCAACCTACCATTGACAATCTCGACGAAATCCAGAGTCGCCTGGAGATTCTGTTCAGGAGCTTCAGACTCCACTAGACTCTTCTCCAGCCTGTTTGCAAGCGCAACCGTCTGAGATTGCTCATCTGCTAGTTGTTGTTTCAGTGGATTAAGCTCGTCTCCTTCACAGAAACAACTTGATCTTCCGCTTCGTGGACACGACGCAGTCAGCAACTTTGGACTCAAACTTCTGGCGTTAGGCACTCAGTCAGAGTTAGCTTGATCCCTTTCAGAACTTAAACTCACAGATCAGTCTGTGCCTTATCCACCACCTCTTGCGCACGCCTCAACTCTTCCCGAGTGCACCTCAGCCCCGCTCCGGCGGACACCAAGCCAGCCTTAGAAGAGTCTAGCTCAGCTCTTGAGGCTTCTAACTCGGCCTCAAAATCAGCCCGTGCGGCATGCAATACTCAGAGTCCGTCCCAACTAGGGGTGGGCATTTAGGACCGAAAACCCGGACCGAACCGACAACCAGACCGATCGGGTCGGTTTTAATTAATAAAAAAAAAATTGGTTGTAAAAGCCCGGCCCGACCCGAAGTTTCTGGTCCGAGCATCGGTTTCCCTTTCTGAAACCCGTCGGGTAATCGGCCCGGCCCAGGTTAAATAGTTAACTTAAACAAACCCGTCTCCATTTAGAATTTCTGTTTTCTTTTGTTTATTTGTAACAGACCGAGCCGCCTCTCCCCTCCCTCTCCCCTCGCCATTTAGAATCTCTCTCAGCGAAAGCGGAGGCTGAACTGCCTCCCTCTCCCTGCCTTCCCCGCCTCCCTCTCCCCTCCCTTGCCCGCCTTTCCCGAGATCGACCGACGCCTCTCATATCTTCTCAGATCGACCGACGCCTCTCAGATCTTCTCAAATCGAACGAGATCGACCGACGCCTCTCAGATCTTTGATCAGATCTGATCTCAGATCTGAGATTCTTCAGACGACCCGACGCCTCTCAGATCTTCTCAGATCTGAGATTCTTCAGACGATCCGTCTCTGAGCCGTCTCTCACCATGAATTGTATCCGATTTGTTTTTTTTTTTTTGTAATTTGTTGTATGGTTTTTTTTTGTAATTTTTTGATATAATTTTTGTACGTACGATGAATGGTATTTTTTTTTTTTACTATAGAAGTATTTTTTTGCTCTTAGGACCGAGACCGGCCCGTAATTCGGTTAACCGGGACCTCGGTTACCCGATCAACTCGGTCCGGTTTCGGGTCTCATAAACACGGGCCCGAATTTCTCGGGCCGGTTTTTGGTTTTTAGCTTTTGGGCCAGTTACTCGTACTTGCTTAGCCCTAGTCCCAACACCAGACTCCCCTATTTGATTGTTCAAGGACTCAATCCGATAAAATCCGTAAGAATATGACTTGTGCAAATTGGCAAAAGTCTTCTCCATGGCATACACTCTCTTACATGTGGAGTCCACTTCGGCCCCCGCCCATGGCAGCTTGATTCAGAAAAGCCATCCCTAGCATTAAGTGCCCATAGCCATCCATATTGGTCTCCTCAGACATCGGCTCCTGAGTGTTCATCTACTCAAACTACTTGCGGGTCTTCCGCTCAGAGGCAGCTGGCAGGGTCTGCTTCCAGGTGTCAACCCTGCACACTTGACTTTGGGCCAGGGAGACTGACTCGGGCATCAGGGTGCAACTCACTCTGATTAAAAAATATGCCTGCTCCACCCTTGGACGTCAGCACAGTACTAAGAGGACCCTTTGAGGATTTTCGCTTCCTAGCTGAGGCCTTCTTAGCTTGAGGCTCAGCCTAATGCCTTGCATCAGGGTTTGAGGGAGAGAGAGATGAATGAGATCCACTCCCTAGAACGACCGCTTCAGCAAAGCGAGGGGGAGGAGTGTCAATAACTTCGGTGCCAGGATCTATATCTGAGCGCCGAACATGTTGTGAAGCTTTGATACCACTAGTGCTCACTAGCTCTGAATGATTTCCCTTAGGTCAGCGATGAGGGCAGGAAATTTGGGCAAAACACGCTGCTCTTTCAGAACCATCTCTTGGGCGGATTGAGCATGCCCAGGCTCCTCAATGGTCACCTCTTCCTCCAATAGAATCAACGGATGAAAAGAAGAAGTGGTCTTGGGATTAGCCCGCTTCCTCTTGGGTCGGTAATAGGTGGCAAACTTGTCCTGGAAAAACTCATAGCAAGCGAGGGACGGCTCCTGATCGAAACTAAGCTCAACCTTGTTCGCCATAGAAGAAGGTACAACTTCCAATTACACTTGGGAAAATAGAAACAAAAATGAGGAAGCAAGAGAGCAAGAAGGAGTTTCAGAAAAGTTACAGAAGTAAAGAAAATCTTCTCTGTAGAGAAGAAAACTTAAATAAAAGCGAGGATTCGCGCCCTTTTCGAGCAGTCACATACTCAATAAATGACGTGTGCCGCTTGAGGAAAACATTTCAGACTCGATCATCATGACTGTATGGTTCTTTTATGAAGTGACTTAGTAGGCCAGTAGGCTGGCCCACTAAGTCAGGGGGAGCAACTGATGATACGGCAAACCATCCAGTAATCTGCATAGTACACGTGTCATGATGATCTTGTCAACAGAGTAAAGTGGGCCTAGTTGAGCACCCAATCTGGCAAAGCCCAGATAACGCAAAGCCCACTAAGGCGAGGTCTAGAAGATTGGACCCAATCAGCGGTGCCCTATTAAGCCCATACGTCGTATGGTCAAGCCCAATACCTGTAAGACCTAATAGGGAAAGTATATAGGAGTTTGACCTAAGACAAACAAGCCAACAATACATTGATTTCGACTAGGAAGCAAATACCAGAGTATAAGTCGTGCATGGAAACTCTCATGCATGGACAACACTCCACAAGGGAAAAATCCCCAACAGATATCAGAGTACAAGTTGTGTATGGAAAATCTTGTACATGGACGACTCCCAACAAGGAAAGGATCTCGAGCAAGATATATTTCCCTAAATTACGCCACCAAAGGCATAACTGAATAAGGAGTCTCGCATGATAAATAGAGTGCAGGGTTGAGAAGCTATGGTACGCTACATAACCCAATTTACAACATTACACATTTCTCAAGCCTTATCTGACTTAAGCATGAAAGTGACATTGGTCGCCACAACGATGGTCTTTGGCTCACATATATATGTTCCTTGCGCAGGTCAAGGTCAATGAGAGCATGCATTGACACCATCAAGAAGTATATATGTTCAGCATAATACCTTGGGCCATTACACAGGTATAACAATGGGTTGAACATATGATTCATATGTTGCTCTGTAAGTTATTGTCCATAAATAATGACTACAATAGTTGTATGTTCATAACCAATGTTCGTACTTGTCGAATAATATTAAGTAACAACAACTAAGTTTAGAATTAAATAGACAAGATACTTACTCAGTCACTGGCTTCCTCATCTAATTGATAACTACCATAGCATGTACACCAGGTATGCCACAGTGTTCCCATTCACAACATGAATATGTCATCTTATTCAAATTGATAGTCTAACCAACCCCATGTCCATTAATGGCCATAAGCAAGTCATGTTTGCTAGTGAAAAAGTCCATCTATGCACCGTCTTTTTCAATCTCACTATCTCCTTTTCAACTCTTGGAACCATTTGATATTCACTTATGAGTCCAACCTTGCATCTCCTATCATTTATCAAGTTCATCACCAACCTTTGATATTTTTGCACAAGGGTAACTATTGGTATGTCTTGCAACCCCAAAATCATCTTGTTGAAAGATTCATAAAAATTATTGGTTATCTGCTCACACCTTGTGTTAACATCAAAATAAGCTCTAACCCATGATGTATTGCTAACATTCTCCAACCATTCCTTTACTAAAGGTGCATCCTTTCACAATTGTTTCATGTGTGCATCATGTTCTTCAATTTTGAAGGCATTGGCAGCTCCCCAACTAAGATTTTCTAAGTGCTCTCTTTTTCATTTTTTTTAGAATTTTGATACATATGCCTAAAGCAGAATCTATGAACACTATCTGGAAATACTTGTCCAATAGCTTCTGTTAGCCCCTTTTGTCTATCGAACATGAAGGTCAAGGGGCTATAGTGTTTCTACAAGTGTGGCTTCCTAATTGATAGAAATCTACTCCAAGAATCAAAATTTTCTTCTCTGGATATGCATATGCCAACCGGGAACAAACCATTGTTCCCATCCAAAGAAATAATAGACAATAACACTCCTCCAAACTTTCCCTTTAAGAAGGACCATCTAAGCCTAAGATTGGTGTACACCCAAAAAAAACTCATCAAGACTTGCTTGAAAAGCAACATAACCCATGAAAACTCTGATCTACTGGGTTTACCAGGATTTTTCTCCAAGATTAGATTACACAATTCAGGCACATTCCTAAAACTCTCTGCAAAAGACCCATATATTCTCTCGTGGCATATATTCCTTGCATTATAGGCCGTCTGTAGTTGATAGAAACCCCAGTTTCATACCTCAAGTATTTCATGATATCATTTGGCCTAAAGGACTTGTGATTCCTAACCATCTCTTCAACCTTATCAGCAGCAACACCAACCCTAGCCATTCTATACCTCCCCCTCTCATCTGCTGAACATGTATGTTCACCCACCAAAAACGTCAATAAGGCAGTATGTTCATTTTCTTTCACCCTCACGTAGACTATCCACTTGCATGTACGATCATTGCAAATCAAATCAATATTTTCATTATCATTCTTCTTCTGCCTATATTCAAAAATAAAATCATCAAAGCATATTTCCTCATCCACACCCTACAAGCTTTCATCGTAGCCCACTCCTGATTTTCATATAACTCATCAAATTCATCTGGCTTTGCTGCATGCATTTTTTCACGTTCATATAAGTTCTCTGTTTCTTTCACAAATGTCATGATCTCATCATCTTGTTCAATGTTCGACGGTGTTATTGTGTGTTGACCATAGGTAAATGAACCTTGATCTTCACCAACTTCAGCATTCTCTTCAACCACAACATCCTCAATACCAACTTTACCTTCTTCATCTTCATCACTACTACTTGGCTCAGTACTGTAGTACACATCTTCAGCATGTAAGTTCTCCAATTTCTCAAGGTCAAACTCTGCAATAACAACTGTGTGGTCACATAATTTTTTTCTAATTGTGAGTAATGCAAACAGATCATATAGAGAAAACATAAAAATACATCATGAGAAATTTTGACATTTCCCTTGGCAAACACCAAAGTTTTTCTTCAAAGTTTCTGCAATTATGTGGATTGTCTCAATCATTGGCAGTTGGACTTATTTCCTCACTTACATAAGCAAGTTTCTATCAACAACAATTCATTAAACTTACCATTTTCATAAAATGTTTCTTTTGGATCACATAGCTTATTGAGGAAGTGAGTAACAAACTTTTAAGAGTAAAATTAGTACTAAGCATGAGGCATGTGTTAGCTAGCCTTAGTTAATTTGGAAAGATTAAGGTGGACAAAATCGGATTTATTGAGGTTACCAATTGACCATCATGTCTTGGTTAACTACCCATTCAAATCTCTTGACCAAGAGAAGAAACAACAAAACAATTGACATAGAAGAAACTGTAGGAACCAATTTCTCCAATTGAAATAGAAGAAACAAACAAAACAAAATCACCTACTTACCAACTACCCAATCAAATCTCTTGGCTATGAGAAGAAACAACAAAACAAAGATCATATAATGATTAACCCTGCCAGAATCTTGTCTATAAACTGCGTAGTACACTTCATTAACCACTTCTCATCTCATTCCCTGAAGTCCACTTATATAATATAGACTTGCTACTTCAAATAAACTCAGCAAGTAGAACATGTGGATCACATGGGGTGGATTCTTGCTTGGGCGTCCGAAAATGATTAATAGCTCATTATACAAAAACATGTTTCCATGAAAGAATAGTGCTAAGGAAGTCCACCATTAACAGAGAATAGTTAAAAAGAATAGTGCCAAGGAAGTCCACTGTTAACAGAGAATAGTTAAAAATAAAAAATAAAAAAAAATAGTGCCAAGGAAGTTCACTATTAACAAAGAATGGTTAATATAATCAACCAACGTCCCTGATCTTGAGATAGAATACCTGATCCTTGAGATCTGTCTCCCTCCTCCAAACGATGTCGTTTTGCATCAGTATGAGCATCATCATTGGGCTTGAGTTCTGATTCCTCGGTTGGTTCGGGACTCGACACTTGAATGGGTTGAGGTTTCAATGCCGTCTCCGCTGCTTCTACCTATGATGATATTTTTATGTGTTTTGAGAGAGAGAGAACATGGGTGCCTAAAACCTAAAGTGTGTGCACACCACATGCACAAAAAAATAATCATTTTGAAAACATGTGCAAACCATGAGCAGAAGGGTTAGTTCATCATTTTGAAAAAAATTGGATGTAGTTTGTGAGTCAGCATAGTTGAACACGCGATCATGGTTGTTAGACTGAAATATAAAATCTAATGGTGTCAAATAAGAATAGTCATAAACTAATGGGTTCAAATGGAAAATAACCCTTTTTAAAACCCCTTTCCAGTACTAAAACAAACAAACATCATATTTCCCTCAACTACATTCCTCAAAGGCTATCACATAATGCTTGTGCAACAAGGAATAAAACTAAGTCTTTTTTAAAAGGAGTTGCTATGTGTACCCTACTATTTGACTCAATGCCTCCAACTTTTTTTTTATTTAGCTTTTAAAAATTGTTGAGTGTACCCAACCACATTTTATTAACCCTAAAACAACTTTAATTAATTACTAAGAGAAGTACTCATGTTGTTGATTGACGAATCTTTAGAAATGATTTCACTAATGAATTTGGCGGTATACATGATGCACTGATGAAGGGTTGAAACCACTACTTCCATCTGGTGAACCTAAGGTCTCCCCAAGGTGAGGTTATAGGTAGACGGTGCATCTACCACCATGAAGTCCAGGAACAAGACCTTCCTCAGTTGTGGCTCTCATGCCACCACCGCTAGCTTTATCTTTCCGATTGGAAAGCATTTTTCTCCGCTAAACCCGATTAGCGGGTAGCAAGAAGGTGTTAAGTTATCTTCCTTGAGGTCCATAATGCGGAATGCGTTGTAGAATAGGACATTGAGAGAGCTTCTCATGTCCACCAGAGCCCTCTTCACTTCCCACCTTGCTATAGATAACGAAATGACAAAAGTGTCATTGTGCGGTGCGCGGACGCTTTCGAGGTCCTTATCTATGAAAATCAAGGTCGCATTGTGCTCTGCACTCGTGAGTAATACACGCGTTGGTCTTCGCTTATGGGCTGCGTCCGCATCTCTAGGAGTGTCCACTTTCGAAACTTGTTGGACTATTTTTCTTCTGATCTAACTCCATGAAGGACATATATAATTCCCATAGCCTCCTTCTCGATTTTTTTGACGATCTCTCCTTTTCTTTGGTCTGGTCTCAGCTTGCCCTTTAGGATCCAATACCCACTCTCATACCTTAGACTCTTACAGTCGTTGGTGTCGTGGCCACCCTTATTGTGGTATGACAATACTTGCTATTGTTACTCTTAGAGGGGTCTTCGCGCTGCTTCGGGGGCCATTTTAGATCTTCCCAGTTTTTCATGGAATTAAGGACGTCTGAAAAGCTAGAGTTGAGGGGGGTTATGATTCTGGATCCGACATAATAAGAAGATTTCTCTAGCCTAGTGCGGCTAGAGTCTGACCTGTTGTCGTTGCGTTTCGTTTGTTTCTATCTTCATCTTCTCGCCTCTTCCCTCATTTCTGTCCCTAGAAACGGAGGGTTTCTTTTCTACTCTAGTTTCCTTCTTTGTTGTCCACATTTCCTCCAAGGTGATGTATCTGGGCGCTTTTCAAGGTTCTTCCATTTCCAAGGGGGTTCCAAGGTGAGAAAGTCGTAAAACTTTCCCTATTTTAGATCCGCCGTGAAATTTGTAACGTATGTATGATCACTGCAGTCATCAATGAGAGTCAGCTCATCACTGAAGCACGTGACGTATTCCCTTAGCGTTTCGTTTGGCTTTTGCCCCAGGGAGAGTATATAGTGCGGGCCCTTCCTAATCCGCTGGCTGCCAACAAAGCGTGTCAGGAATGCTTTGGCCAGTGCCTTGAATGAGTCGATCGACTTTGGCGGGAGGTTATGGAACCATGTCAGTGATGGCTTCTTCTGGCTAGTAGGGAACGTTCTGCACATCACCAAATCTGAACCTTTTTTGAGCGCCATTACGTGTTGATAATGACGCAAGTGATCAAACGGGTCACCTGTCTCGTCATAGAACTCAAGCTTCGGAGGGTTGAACTTTTTTTGCAGAACTTCGTTCATGATGTGGTCCATGTACGGGGGAATAGAAAGGCGATACAACATGTCTGGGCCATGAGCCCCTTGGCGGAAAGGGTTCTGCATAGCGGGTCTATCTGCCCTGAAAGTTGGATATCCATTGACCACATCGCCACCTCTAGTCCAATGAGAATGGGCGGGGGCTTGACTCTCCTATGCTTGCTCTCTGTTGTCATTTAGAAATTGAGGTTTATGCAGGTCCTGATCTCCATCAGCGGGTGGATGGTTCTGCTCAGTGAGAATCTCTACTGCTTTAGTGATCTGTTGTATCTGTAATGATAATAGATCTATTCTGCGGTCCGTCGCCGCTACCGCTAGCGCAGGGATGCAAGCATGCTCCCCTTATTTCGCCGATACCGCAGGAAGTGGTGGTATAACGCCAGTCTGAGCGTTTGACGTGTCCCCCTGGACTCCATTGTTGCGCGATCTGGTGGTCACCATCTTCTTGAGCTCTGAAGAGAGATGATGTTATTGTTTTGCTAGGAACTCTATCGTTCCCCACGGACGGCGCCAAACTGATGCAGTCGATTTTTGCTCCATGTTTGACCTTATCCTGCTGACATGCACAAGGAAATCACGTGAGCCACGAACCACTATTGTGGTGGCCGATGGCACTCCGATACTAAAGTCAGACAGGGATCTGAGGAAGGCTTAAAGTTGTAAACAGGGAATTTGTAGCGTACCTTTGTACACCAACCTCGTGTCTTATTTATAGTGTTGGAGTCTCGGTTCGACCGGGCCATCAATGGTGTAGTTTAGGGAAGGAGATTTTCCTGCAGATCCTTTTCTAATTAGGAGTAGTTTTGTAGAGGGAAGTTTTTCTATTGGACCTGTACTCCTAGTTACGCGGGAGATAGTTCCCAATTGGAGTATTGTCTATAGATGAAAGTTTCCATGTACGACATATACTCTGGTACTTGCTTCCCAATTGGAAACAAAGTGTTACTGGCTTGCCCATTCGAAGCTGATCCCCGAGATACTTGCCTTAATAGGTCTTACGGGTATTAGGGATGGCTGTGAGACGTGTGGGCTTGGCAAACTGTACTAATTTGGGTCCGTCTGGCAGACTGTGCTACGTGGGCTTGATGTTGCTTGGGCCGGATCAGTGTTAGACTTACGCTTGGGCCTGTTATTCCTTGAGATCATCATGACACGTGTACGGTGTAGAAGAGATGACGTTTCGGTGTATCATCACTTACTATTAGTAAAGTAAAAAATGGCGAGTTCGATTCTCTAATATCGATTTTGCCTTTTCATGAATATTTGGAGGGTATGTCAAGCCCCCATTCTTGATCTCTGCCAGACGATTCTTCTTTGCATAATGAAGTTTTCACCACCCAGAAGACTTCTCTAAGTAGCATTTTGGTGTACAAAGTAATCCACACTTCAAGGACAAAAAAAATCTTTGCAAGTAATCCACATTAAAAAAAAATTAATTGATGCATCAAAATTCATCCGTGCTGATCTCAAACCTGCAAAATGAACAACAATGGGCTAGGGACTACCGTTGTGGTGGCCAAAGGCACTCTGATGCTTAAGTCAGGCGACGGTGCAAGGAAGAATGTAGACTAGATGAAATTAGCAATGTGTATGTACTTTTCTCCTTCATTTTTCTCACGTTATGTAGAGAGTGTTTCACTCCTCAATTGACCCTGCTTTCGAGGGCGTGATGGAGGGAGGAGATCTTGGCCAAGATCATACTTGTGCATGAATGAGTCTCTTCAGCACTTGGCTTTGTTTAGGACCCAAAGCTTGATTGGGTGAAGAGTTAATTTGTGTGAATGGATATCGGGTCTGTGACAACTTAGAGATCCGTATTCAGGCCTTATTGTCCTGGGCCTAGCTCCAACCGTGCCACGTGGGCTGGTGTGATTTGGGCTTGGGCGCTTGACTTACGAGTTGAACAATAGTTTTAGATTGGGTTCGCTTGGGACCATGTTGAGGCCTTTTAGTATTAGGGTTGACCTACACCATGTGTATTGTTAAGATTGCATAGCTGATTGATGTCT